>OY992532.1:141090712-141794462 GCA_963921185.1 Dasysyrphus tricinctus
TGAAATATAGAGTTTTCGAGGAATAAAGAAATAAGAAAATTGGGCGTGGCATTTGCGGATTTTACAAAATTTAATTTTCGTATTTTTTTCTCAGTCATAGAAACAAACTCTGAAAATTTCATCGAAATCGTAGGAGCCGTTTCCGAGAACCCAAATATATATACTTACTTATACAAGATTAACTCGTTTAAGCTTTAAGGTAATAAGATAAGGAAAGCAGCTGTAAACACAAAAAATAACAAAATAAAATACAAAACTAATATCAAAACTAAAAGAAACTCCTACAGATGCAAGTCATTTGCTTTTATGTTTAATTTAAACTTGCATGTTCTGAAAACTATCACGAAGCTGTGTTAAAACAAGCATTTTTAGATTTTTGCACTTGTTTTAAATATTTGTGTGTTTACCAGACTTTTTTCCACGAAGAGGCTTGTTTTACACCATTTTTCTTACTTTTAGCTCATCATTGTGTCCTGTCCCCATAGGACGCCATCAAAACGTCTCCATCCTTCACGTCTGAAGCCAAGTGTTTTAACTGTGGCCACGTCTTTCTCTGGGATTCTGCTTCTGCTAGGACAATTTCCGCATGTTGTTCTTCATCTTCCAGCCCGCCGCCGTCGCCATTTTCGCTTTCTCATGTCGACATCCAGCCGCCGTTGACTAGTTCTGCACCATAATTCCTGGAAAGATATAATCAGCGAATCTTTAGGATGTTGCGTAGACAACGACTGAAGAAAGCCTGTAGTTTCCTCGATAAGGTAGCCGTGTCTTTTCAAGCTTATGATAACAGGGACTTGACATTGTATTTGAAGTTCAGCCAGTTCAGCCCACTGAAGTTATTTGCCAGTAGAAATATGAGCCTTTTAAACGGTCTCCCCTTGCGTCTCACCCTGTTGAACTACAAAGGAGTTGGATAGCTGCCCATTGATAACATAAAAACACCTTGCGATGTTGTAGGACCTCTAAAAATGGCAATAACTGTTGGGGGAGTCCCTCTACCAAGCCATCCACTACGGCAAAACAGACGCCTTTTGCAGCCTCCCAATTTGGGTTACGGACGTTACTTGCTGATACCGTTGGCGTTTCAAGGTAGGCTCCTCCGTCACTTTCTTGCCGTTTACCATACTACCTGCAGTTCTTCGTCTTTTGGGGGCTTTTAACCGTCCAACAAACAGGATTTTGCCCTAACCAGCAGTGCTGGTTTGTTCGCTTGTATTGGCATCTATTCGGTCCACCTGCACGTATGAAAAGAAACATGTTTAATAAAAGAAATTTGGAATACAATCGACTTATGTCTAAACTTAAAAGTCTCTTTTGAATAGGCCCTCGCAAGAAGCTCTTTATTAAGTAAGCTAATCTATGAGTGACGGAATTTATTTGACATTATTTGTTCTGAAATTTTACTCGCCGCAGAGAAAGATTTTGAAATTACTGGGACTTCACAAAAAGATATGAATAAAATAACTACAAGTTATTAAGATCATAGCATATTGATGACAAGGAAATTAAGCTTCATTAAATACACAAATACAATACTACTCCAATCAAAAGACAATCTTTCGTTTAATTGACAATCATACAAAATTTCAAATAAATTAGATAAATTGTAAAATATTAAGTCTCTAAATAATCTACTACTAAAAACTATGAATATGTATGGAATTGAATCCAAATTATTCCTACAATGAAAGATTTCCCAAATTAAATACTAGAATGCCTATACTCTGTTCTGGAGTAATTATTCAACATTCCAAGTGCTACAAAGTTGATTGCCTATTTGCACACAAGCTGAGGTCAAAAATGAATCCTGTTCAAATATAATAATTTCTGCTGCTTTGAAATTGAAATATGCAGGCAGAGATGTATACGTTTACCAAGTTGTTTACCTAAAGAATGTTTTTCAATTTGCTTAGTAAACCGTATCCTTCTCATTCATCTGATTTTAGACTTTTGGTTTGTCATTTTAATAGAAAACTCTTGACTTTTTTTATGCTCTTAACAAACCACATCAAATAATTTAGACCAAGAATTCTCATTAGAGAAGAGAAAGAAAAACAAAATTCCTTTATGTTATGTATATATATTGTACTCATGTAGTATATCCCTGCCCTGACCAAGTACTTGATAGGACGATGAAAATTAATTAACCCTTAGCAAACCACAACAGAAAACCCTTGTTTTCCTAAATATAGAATATAGAACCCAAATCGCAAAGCATACTTTTGTTAAAATTTAAGCATCTAAACCGAAACAAAGCTTCTGGAAAAACACTCATGCAATTTTAGTTACTGAAAATCAATACCAACGTAGGTATCCAATACTTTAGTGCTTCATTTTAAGCTCAATAGAATTCTTTCTCACTCAAAGTGAAATATTGATCCTTCGGACAAAGCAAATATTTCATTAAATACTCCTCTGCCTCTTCCTCGCACGTGGCTAACTCCCATTATTTAGTTAGGTACTTCAGACCTTTTTAAAGGAACACCATCAGAGTCCTTTGCGTGTATTTCAATTTTCAAACAAACTCAGGCATTGGACAGTCTGGGTTCCTTAATTAAGCACTATATCTATCACTCATTCCACATTATATAGTATAGTGTAAAATCTAGGTGTTTGTATCAAAACCAATTTGCAAACAGAAACCAACATGGCTATGGGAACTGGAATAGGGCATCCATCCAATCTACCTACTGCCTTCACCACCCGCTCTATCGAGTGTCGACGACGAAGGTATTCCGGAACTGGTAGCTGTTCACTAGAGCTTTGAAGTTGAAATTTGGAATTTTAAACACTCACAAGGGAATTCACATAAATCTCTGACCAGACTATACCTCTCCCAGTTAGCAATGTCCGTTGGTGGTCCTCCGTACACACAAAAATACCTTGCAATTGTCGTTTCTAGTTGAAAGAGTGTGCCTTGCGGCATCGGAACTTCTAATTACTTCCGAAAAGGGTAACACTTGCTTTGTCTAGTCGACATGGTTGTTGGTAATATAAGTTACTTGATGATAGTATCAGTAGAGAATTGGGCCGTTTATTCTCCATCAGATTTATGAGCTTTTATGGACTTCATTATCAATTTTATTCTTTGCGAATAATGTTTTTCAAGTTCAGTCTATTAAGAGAGTTAGCTTATTAGGTAAATTATTGTTATCTTTCCAGGAGGATTCAAACTTTATTTTTCCTAAGACTGGGATCGTCTGTGAAAAAATGCACCAAATCTTTTTATATGCACTCTTTTCTGCCAGCTGTTGAATCTTATGACTCACTGACAGAAATTTGTATAGTTAATTTAAGGTTTACCTTGGAAGACTATAAAGCTTGTAGGATAGCTTTATTATGTGCACAGTGAAAAGGGTAACATAATGTTATTGTTGCCAAGGCTGGCAGCACTTTAGTTAGCTATGAGCTTCCACGTCTTGGTGGCAGCACGTTATAAAAGTTAAAATAACGGAAGGTATAGCGGCCTTGGTTCAAGGGGGTGGGGCTTGTTTCAAAGTTTTAGAGGCAATGCTGTAAACAAAAAACATGACAATATTCAATTCTTTTTTCACATGAGATATTGTTTTAAATGAATCCACTCACTTCAATATGCGAATGAATATAATGATAGCAAGAAGTGCAAAAAGTCTTCCGTTGCCCATAATTCTTCGGGAGAGTATTTTAATCCTTTTCATTGTTAAAAAAGTTCTTTCAATGCTATAGGTGTTATAGTGCAGTGCAACAGTTATTGGGCTATAATATATTATATACTTTCTCTGTATGAGATACATACAAAAAATAATAGTACGCATTGAGAACTTTCCAATAATATAAGTCAGAAAGTGTTAAAACATATGGGACGAAATGCCCAATCTCCTTTGTTAGTCCAGCTTCATTGTTGTGCAATCAGTTCCCATGAGGTGTTTGTTTTAGCCCCAATCTCTTAACTATCTCCGATCCTCAGTCAATATTCTTGTACGATCAGATTTCTTTTGACGGTATAAGTACAGATGATCTTCTCTTTTGCAAGTTAAATATTGCCTTCTCCCGTATAAATTCACCAGCTTCTTTTGAATTATAAAGACATATCCTCTGTTGATATTGATGTCCTCCAAGAGGCGCTGTTTTCAGCTCCCTGGGAGCTCTGTAGATTGAATGCTGATCCTAATGAGAAGCTTAATCACTTACAAATGCTTATTGGGGATCTATTTAACGAATTTGTGCCCATGAAAACTGTTTTAATACGCAACAAGGCCTGCCCGTGGTACACTGTTGAAGTTATTAATGCAAGAAACAAGAAACAGGCTCTATGCCAAATGGAAGCGTAGTTCTTATCCTGGCAATTGGAGTATATATAAAGTAGCACGGCATATCGCAACACTTGCTGTTCGTCTTTCTAAGCGAAACTTTTACTCCTTAAAGCTTAATACTTCTCTGCCTTCCAAAATATTATGGAAAAATCTATTGGAAATTGGTATGATTGACAAAACTAGTGTTGGTTGTGTGCTTGATTAAAATGAATTTAATCATTCATTTCTGTCTAGTGAAGCTTCAAGCATAGTACGCAGCTCAGGCGAAACGAAAATTTCTTTACAGAAATTGACACAATGAAATCGTAAACGAAAAATTTCGTAGTGATTTTTGTTATGTAGTATACGCAGCTCGATAGTGAAATGTCAATAAAACAGAAAATTGTAGTCGATAGAAGAACCAAGTCTCCACTTATTTTTCACACACAATTAATTGACCGTAACATTAGGTCTGATCCTTTACTTTGGGTTTCTGTGATTTTTAGTCCAAACTTGTGTCAAAAACATTCTTTAAATGAACTTTGACACAACTTTATTTTTTCAGACGAAAATTTGAGGTTGAAAATGAAAATCGAAGAAAATACCGTCGAAACGAACTGAACACCACAATTATTTGGAACCATATGCACCACAACTTACGAAAAAAAAAAGAATTCACATGTGACGCAAAAAAAAAAATTTATTAAAGTTTTGAATTGTTTTTTGTTTTTAATTCATTTTGACATCTTTCTGATAAAACTATTTGTTTCGCAATCATTTCGTTTCTGCTTTCGTTCTCCAGTTGGAGAACCCAGAAAATTTTCTTTCACATCAGAAGCATACTAGTAGCCCGGGAGCTCGCGACAGATTTTAGTCAATCATTTCGGCAAAGCTAATGTTTTGTAAATTGGTTAATTTGGCATTGCAATGAAGGGTGGTGATGGTAATCAGCTGCAGCGCGAGCGGTACTTTCAAAGATGTAAAAAAAAATGAAAAATTTAATCAAACCGCCAAAGCTGAAACTTTGCATACTGTTAGCCATTATTATAAGCAGTCGAAAAAAACTAATCAGCTGGCTAAAGCGCGGTACTACATACGTCAGCTGCTTACGTGAACATGTAAAAAAACGTGTGAAATTCAATGATTCCGCCAAAGCTGAAATTTGGTTATATGATAGCTTATACATTAATTTACGCAAAAAGACTAATCAGCTGGCTGTATTGCGGTACTAAGACCGTCAGCTGACGTGGTGAGAAGTACAAGTACAAAAATACGGTTTCACATCCCACGCACAAAACACGATGTCAAACGAGGTTTTCCATCCGGTTTTACAATCAGATGATGATTGTCATTCTATCATAAAACGATTCACTAACTTTTTGTATAATTAACCAAATTCTAGATTTAACAGAACATATATTGCCTATTTGCAGATATTCATCCAAACACTTAAATTATTCTATATTTAAATCGCAATCGTTTTTGCTGTTATCGTCGCATGTCGGCTGCAGTACTTCGAGTGCCCTATATTTTATCCTGTCTTCTATTGTTGAATGTATTAATTAAAATGAAAACGTAATCTATTACACAGCTTCTGATTTCACACCACAAAAATTATTTAATTCAAAATTATAAATTTTAAGCAAAATCGAATTTATTTAATTTTGTTCCGTCTTAGTACAGGTAAAATAGGATAAATAAAACAAAAAAATTAGTACAATCATGAAACTTGCTGAAAATGATTCATGTATTATGGGAATGAAAAATCAAAAGATTCTATAAGCATATTTCACATGGAAGGGGAGGAAATTGTGGTGTATCAAACAGGTTTCGATGAATTATCAAAGATTTTCACCAATTTTCATTAACGTTCCAGCTTCGAGAGGGGGCTCATGGTAGAATTTCAAAATTTTCCCTTTCACTGAAAAAAAAACACCCTTTAACTATAAATATTTTTGTAGACTTCTCCTTTGATTCTTGGTACTTATGACAAATGAAATATGTGGACCAAGTTTCATGTCAATGCTGTTGGAACTAGGTAATATTTTACTTGTTTCAATAAAAATTCAGTCATCATTTATGAAAAAGGCTATAACTTTTTTGAAGGTGGTTGTATTGAGTTCATTTTGTTTAGTAAGATTGGGCATTAAAAAATGACTAGATATATATGTAAGTTTATTTATCTTTCATATACCTATCCCCCCCACCACTTTGAAAGTGGCTTTAAAAAAAAAACAAAATAGGTTTTCAATCAACTTTGGATGAAATATAGTAGATTATGAAATTCTGCGTCGACACTATCTTTAAATTTTATTAATAAAAATATTAAAAATTAAATAACTTTTCTTGGCTTTTCAAATTTTCTTTCCCAAAACGAATTTTTCCACCTCTTCGCGCAAGGGGAGGGGTGGGAGAAAATCAATAATGTAGTCCTATGGTTTCAAGGGTACTTAAGCCAACGGGAGTTCCCGGGTCATCGTCTGGCCCTTGGTTTTCGATTTATAAACAACATTTCGGGATTTAAACTGGTAAGTGGCAGCCCTTCTCTTTTCCTTCTGACAGTATTGCCACCTTGGCAACACGGTGCAGGGAACTAAGTCCCCGGGAACCAAGTCCACCGAGGGACTTAGTTCTCATTTAATGGGAACTAAATCCACTTTAACGAAGTGGACTAAGTTCCCAGGTAAGGTGAGAAAGTAGTCCACTTCTTTATGAGAACTAAGTACACATTTTGAAATATGAAGAGGGAACTAACTTTCAACGATAAAAATTACAAATATTCAAAATTGCGTGAAAGCCTTTGCATACACCCAGCCTCGCACCTACCCCAAATCCTATAATGAGCCCAAGCAGGGGGGTTGCAGGGGGGCAACATGCCCCCCCGATACATACTTCACTGTTTATTCGCCGTAATGCTGGGTGCTAGCACTGTATTGTGGTAAGACAAAGCATTACGGTGAATAAACAGTGAGGTATGTATGGGGGGGCATGCTGCCCCCCTGCAACCCCCCTGCTTGGGCTCATTATAGTATTTTGGGTAGGTGCGAGCCTGGGTGTATGCAAAGTTTCTTTTGCATTTAGAGAATCTGGATTTAAAGAAACTTTGAATTTATCCCATATATATCCAACAATATTGTGAAAAGTATTTCTGTTTTATTAATAAGATTGATTTTTTTACTTAGAGGTGGGAACTTAATTCACATTTAAAGGGAAGTAAAACCACTCAGTTTTTGAGGAATTTAGTTCCCACCTTCTATGAGAACTAAGTTCACTTTGCTGAAGTGGACTTAGTTCCCATTAAATGGGAACTAAGTCCCTCGGTGGACTTGGTTCCCGGGGACTTAGTTCCCTGCACCGGCAACACTTCTTATAAGTAAAGTTAGGACATGAACTATTAGTGTACTAAAGCTCAACCAGTCAGGTTGAAATAAAAGGCTCTCATATCGTGCACCTACGCCCCTACTATTATAATAATTGGTCAATAAGTAAATAATAAGCAGTCCTGGATTTAATAATTGACCAAGTCTAGGACGTTACTATATAAAAGCCACCGAAAATGCACCTGATGCACCAAAAGATTTTGAACTGAATCGAATTTGGAATTCAATGTAATAATTATTAATCCATTTCGAGAACAATAATGTATCCAGCAGACAGTAAAGGTAAAATAGTACGAAAAGTCTTTCGAATAAAAAAAAATTAGTACCATCATGAAACTTGGTGAAAACGTTTCATTTATAATGAGAATGAAAAATCAAAAGTCTATAAAAATATTTCACATGGATAGGGGTGGTTTTGAGGGGAGAGGTGGAGGGGGGGAAATTGAGGTGTATCAAACTGAAAAATTAGCTTTGTTGCAACCTAAGCATATGACATACATAGCTTTTAAGGTAGTTTTGAATGCTGAATCAAATTACTTTTGTCATTTTTATGATACGATGACTATATTTTCAGTATAAAAGTTAAAAATTACCGAAAACCAGTTGAAAATAATGGTCCGTTGTTGAAACTTGCCATCAATGGTTCATTTGTCATGAAAATCTATAACAAGAAGAGTCTATAAAAATGTCTGCTGTTTAAGGAAAACCGACTGGTTTTAGTGTCATTTGATTCAGCATTCAAAACTACCTTAAAAACATGTGTCATATGCTTAGGTTGCACCAAAGTTAATTTGTCTGATGTTTGATTCACCACAATTTCCGCCGCCCCCCCTCTCCCCCTCAAAAAACACCCTTCCATGTGAAATATTCTTATTACTTATCTTAGACTCTTTTGATTTTTCATTCCCATACTACATGAAACGTTTTCACCAAGTTTCATGATTGTACTAATTTTTTTGTTTTATTTATCCTATTTTACCTGTACTAAGACGGAACAAAATTAAATAAATTCGATTTTGCTTAAAATTTATAATTTTGAATTAAATAATTTTTGTGGTGTGAAATCAGAAGCTGTGTAATAGATTACGTTTTCATTTTAATTAATACATTCAACAATAGAAGACAGGATAAAATATAGGGCACTCGAAGTACTGCAGCCGACATGCGACGATAACAGCAAAAACGATTGCGATTTAAATATAGAATAATTTAAGTGTTTGGATGAATATCTGCAAATAGGCAATATATGTTCTGTTAAATCTAGAATTTGGTTAATTATACAAAAAGTTAGTGAATCGTTTTATGATAGAATGACAATCATCATCTGATTGTAAAACCGGATGGAAAACCTCGTTTGACATCGTGTTTTGTGCGTGGGATGTGAAACCGTATTTTTGTACTTGTACTTCTCACCACGTCAGCTGACGGTCTTAGTACCGCAATACAGCCAGCTGATTAGTCTTTTTGCGTAAATTAATGTATAAGCTATCATATAACCAAATTTCAGCTTTGGCGGAATCATTGAATTTCACACGTTTTTTTACATGTTCACGTAAGCAGCTGACGTATGTAGTACCGCGCTTCAGCCAGCTGATTAGTTTTTTTCGACTGCTTATAATAATGGCTAACAGTATGCAAAGATTCAGCTTTGGCGGTTTGATTAAATTTTTCATTTTTTCTTACATCTTTGAAGGGCTGCTTTAGCCCAAGGTACCGCTCGCGCTGCAGCTGATTACCACCATTCTTCATTGCAATGCCAAATTAACCAATTTACAAAAATCTAGCTTTGGCGCTATTGGTCACCAAAATCTGTCGCGAGCTCCCGGGCTATAGGCTTCACCAAACAGATTTGAGTATGAAGCGGTTCCGTCAGCTTCTTCTGAACTCCAAACAGAATTTGAAACCCTATCAGGGTCTGAAATCATTGAGATCGTCTTGTGATTGTCACTGAGATCTAATGCTGTCGGAGAAGATGGAGTGCCTCTTCAATTCATTAAAATATTATTGCCATATATTACTAGTCATGTCACACACGTTATAAACTCTTGCACAATGGCTTCAACTTTTCCCTTATACTGGAAATGTGGAAAAATGATACCCATCGCCAAGAAAGCTAATCCAAATTCAGCGAATGATTATCGGCCCATTTGCATTCTCCCATGTTTATCAAAGGTATTGGCGAAGCAAATACAGATTCATCTCAATGCGAATTCCCTGCTCAGTCCACTTCACTGGCTGAACAGAATGGAGACGGAACTGTAACTGGAGCTGCAACTGGAAAAGCTGTCAAAATTTTGAATACACATAAATTCAACGATGCGAACAGAACACGACGCAGCTGCAGACGGACGGTGTGGGTTAAAGTTATTTTTAAACTATTTTCAATCACTCATAAAGACGTAAAGCTATTTTACCTTATTTTTCATCATTATTCATTTTTATTTTTATTTTCATTTTTATTTTCGATACTAAAATGTCAGAAAGCTGTACAGCTGCATTGTGGGCGCGTAAAAAAATCACGTACGACACTTTTTGACAGCTATTCCACTTGCAGCTGCAGCTCCAGTTGCAGGACTCTATTCTGTTCAGCCAGTCAGTCAGGCTTCAGAGCTGGACATAGCTGCTCGTCAGCCATTGTGCACGTATTGGATGAAACAAGACAGGAGTTCGACAGGGGATGAATTACTTTACTTTGCCTTCTAGACTTTTCTTAGGCTTTTGATAAAGTCAACCATTAAACTTCTTTTCATTAGCCTCCTTATGTCAGGAAAAAAATTTCAGTTTGGGCAGAATTAGATATTTGAAAATATGAAATAAGTTGAAAACGAAATAAAGCCAAATTGGTCTTATTTCGGTTTCATAAATGAAATAAAACCAAATTTATAATTTGGTCTTATTTCGTTTTTGAAAACGTAATAAGACCAAATTTTTGAATTTCGGCTTTATTTCGTTTGGCGTTATTTCACGTCACCAAAGTCAACCATACTACCTACTTTTTTGGAAACTCCGTAACTTTTTTGGTTTTGGAGACAGGTCCTTACAGCTCATTGGTGGTTTTTTGAGTGATAGATTTCAAAGAGTGGTGGTTGGAAATAAATGCTCTGAATTTATGTCTCTTGTTCAAGGTGTACCGCAAGGTTCAATCTAACAGGTTCTTTGAACTTTCTTCTTTGCCTTATATATTGCTAATGGGCATGAAGATGAAGTTAGTGGATACCGTAACAAGTCTTGGTTTTGCCATTAATCGGAAACTAACGTATTATAACCACATCAATGTAGTTGTCAGAAGAATATGCTTCTCAAGTTTGGTCACCGCATCAAGTCACACAAATTGAACGGATTGAAACTGTTCAGCGTAGATTTTTTTGCTTTGCACTGCGTAGCCTTCCGTGGGATGATAATTATCATCTCCCTCCATGTGTCGATCGTTTGCACCTTATAAATCTGAATTCCCTAGAAAAACGACGTGAAACCTCAGACATCGTCTTTATTCACGATTTACTTACTGGAAATATAGACTGCCCAGCCTTACTGAATGCTATCTCCATTAACACCAGCCCCCGTAATATAAGGACAGTACCCCTTTTTCGTATCCCTAATCACCGTACAAACTATTCCTCTTTTAATCCTATGTCTCGTATGCTTCGTGATGCTAACAACTTTTCAAATGTTTTTGACTTCAACATATCCAAATCAGCCCTTCGCAATACCCTCCTCTCAAGCCTTCCATAGTAATGTGTTTAAATTCTTATTTTTCTTTTATTTTTTTTTATTATATTTTTGTTAATGTTAGTAGGTACATACATATGTATTTATATAATGTTAACATTGTATTTATTATTATCTAGTTTTTAAGCTCTGCTTGTACTAAGCATTTGAATAAATTATATGGTTGTCTGCGTACATTATGGATTTCAGCCAGTTTTACCCCGCTTAAAACAAGAAAAAGATTAGTACTAATTATATGTAGTGAGATGAGGACTAATAACTATATTAACATCTCTCAAAAAGTAAAAAAGATACTGGAATGATTAAATCTAAATTTCAATTTACATAGTTACATAACCCCAAAAATGGAGAAAAAAAGGTTTTTTTTTGGCACTTTCTAACGGTAATATCTCGAAAATCAGAGCTGATAGCGAAAAACGGATAACGGATTGGAGTTCAGCGTAAAAAATTACCCTTAGAACAACTCTTACTTTCACGTGTCGAAAAGTTAACCGATATTTGTAAACCTGTGTTATTTAAACTCATCGCGTTTTTTTTTTCGTAAATGCAATTCAATTATGGAACTCCTTGCCTGTAAACATTAAGCAATTATCCAAAGTAAACAATTTTAGAACTGCACTTTTTGAATTTTTCTCATCGCAAGAATAAATTTTTCTTTTCCTTCATTTCTTTTTTTTAATTTCTCTTTCATCTTAATCTCTTTCATCTTGATTTTATCTTACTTTTTTCTTCTATTCTAAGTAATTCTTTACTAATGTACATCTACATATACTTTCCTTTCCTTTTCTTTTATTCTTTTTATTTTCTTATTATTTATTTATTTTTTCCAAAAATTATTATTTTCGATCATTGTTAAATTCAATTGATATCAATAACGTTCTTGCATTTTTTTTAAAACAAAATTCTTTGTAATAATTATAAATAAAAATAAATAAATTGGGTGGCGCAACAGCTCGAGGAGAACCAGGGCCTAGTGACTTACAACTCACAACCATTCCTGTGTGCGTCTTTGTTGGGCAGGAATGGAGGGGACCTACAGTTTTTTGCCGAGTCCGAACGGCTAAATGAGAAGCACTTTTTTCATGACAAGTATACTCTTGGAGGATTTGTCAGTTCCTCGCAAGAGGCAGTACCTCGATTAAAACATTTCTGTTTTTAGGTGGCACGGCTGGGAATCGAACCCACACCTTCGGCATGACAGTCCTACGCACTAACCATCAAGCCACGAGGTACTACTTTTTTATTTCTTTGTAATAATTGCTGTACTCTAAAAAACTAAGTCTTAATGTATACCTTGTATAACCAATAAACTAAACTAAAACTAAAAAAAAATCCAATATTTAACGTTAAGAATAAAAAGAAAAAGGACATGCTTCGATACAAATCATTTCGGGGAGGTTTTAGCCCCTCAGCCCCTCCCCCTCTGGTTACGTGCGTGGTTAAACACTGTCTTTTTTGTATAATTTTACTGTCTACAAAAATTTATAATTTGTCCTTAACAGAAATACATAAATGCGAGTTATTAAATAATAATATAAAAACCATAACTGGTGGCCTTTACCTTTCTCCTGCCTTGCCATCGACCAATACAATTTTTATATACTTTTTCGACAAAACATAATACCAAACTTGAAGATCATGTGCGTTTTTCTCTTAATCTATAATGGTCTTACGAAAAATAGTATAAACATCACATACCCTACAATTTTTGAATTCACATAAAAAAAAATGAGAGTTTTCGAGAAACTAGAAACAAAAACTGAATAAAACCTCCTTTCACAATTTTTCATTTTAAGTAATTTTTTTCCATAGTTAATTAGAAATTAATAAGCTCTCAACAAACCTTTTTCAGATCGTTTATTTTAATTTTTGAGAAAGTTGTCCAACAAAGTTTACATGAAGTTGGCAGGACAACCATTTTTTCGCTAACCAAAAAAGCAATTAATTTTTTTAAGCGTAACTAATTCGTAAGTAATTAGCAGCTAGATACTAATGCTGCGATACCTTTTAATCTGCATTTCCAAAAGCGTCCTGCAAATTTCATACACATAGTAATTATTTACATAGTTGAACCAGGAGAATATCGTTTTGATTTGAAAGTTTATCTGTCCTCCCCAATGACGGATTTGTTCTGAACTTCTTCCTCTTTTCACTATCACCACATGAAGCGATATTTCACGAACATTGCAGATGTGGCATCAAGACAAAGCCCCACGACCACGAAAAATAAAAAAGAGAAATGGTTGCATTTAATTTAGAGCAATGAACCTTATGAATGTTTGGGGGCAGACTGATATTATATGCAGCAATTTAACCCATACTACGTTTAGCTCTCATCCTTTTGCTCATAAAAATGCCAACCGAGGGAAGTTTGCCAAATTGGTTAAATTGATTTGCAGCAAGCCAAGTCTGGTGTTCTTCTACTTTATTATTTGGCTCCCGTGGGATAGGTACTAAATTTTCGATTTAAATGCACGTAGAAGCATAAAATTTGCTATTATGATGTGCAATTTGGGGAAGATTGCTGTCATAACTTCAGTTCAACTATATTTTGCTGATTTTTATTTGTTAAATGTGTTGGTGGCTGAGGCATTATAAGAAGAAGCCTGTAATATTTTGTGCGTTTAGTGCCAAATATATAAACTGAGTGAACAGCTGTCAGATATGTATGTACTGTACATATGTACCTTCATATAAACAAAAAAATATTTACTTTCATTAGATATAATAGATTTTATGAATATAAATATATTAAAAAAAATGTTTTTATCATTTAAACCTTGAAAATGAATCAATTAATTTTAAAATTACATGGAAGCGGAAATAGAAAAAGTGTTTTCAAGTTTAAACTTCTATTATAGCTGTTAATACAAAAGGATTTTGATTTTCGAAGGTTTTTGCCTAATCTTTGCACCTGTTAAGTTTTGGCAAGTTAAGCATAGCTTACTGTTTGCATGCGAAAAAAAAAATTAAAATTTTCAAAACGATTTTCCATCTATTGTGTGCAACAAATTGAATAATATTCAAGGCGAAAAACGTTTAACTTATCCTAAGCCACCCATTGAGTCATTAATTTACCCCTTAATTAATAAACTATAGGCCTTATAATGTAAAATAATAATTTTTGGATGCAAAAACCATTTGCCATTTTTTTTTCAGTGAAAACCGTCCATACAAAAAAAAATATTTTACTCACCACCCTTTTTTTTCGTATGCAAAATAATTACCGGTCCATTGTTTTGCATGACATTCCATGACAGCTATGTATATTTTTTTGTATGAAACTGTAAGTCAATCATGCAATCAATTAATTTAGCATTACACCTCAATTATTTTTGACATGCGAGAATATTTGCATTGGTTTTTTTTTGCGCACGGGAACTGTAAACTAGGCTTTATGGGGAAGGGGTTTGAAAGAAGGTGTTGCTAATTTAAATAAAAAGATAGAGTTTTTAGGCCTTACTAATAATCAAACTTAGTGTTAAGTTTAAAGTTTTGTGTTGAACGGGAAAGGATTTATTTTGAGTTTTCAGAATTCATTGCATAGTTTTTTATTTATATAACATTATATAAGGTAATTAAATCCATTTGAATATTTTTTAAGTATATTTATACTTCCACAAACGTTTTGTCAAAAACATAACGAGACAAACTTCAAAGTGATTCTCAATCATGTAATTTTTCTTTGGTCGCTCTTATCTGTCCTTTTTAACTCCTTTTGTATTCCAAGAGTCTTCCAGTGCCTTCGATCATTACAGTCATGTTTTAGGAGTGTTTTTTTGCTTCCTGCTTTAAGGAGAAGTATCAGAGAGCACACCTATACACGTAAACATACGTATTCATTCTTCGGATTACTTGTCTTGACTTACTTGAAATTAATGTTTAAGAAAACGTTTCTCATAAAATAGCGTCATTTGGTAAAGTATGTATGAATTCAGAAAGTCGGTCGTTTCATATTTTATTGGAATTAAAAAGGATAACAATTCTGAAAAAACCTATGGAAACAACAGTACTCTGATCCCTAAAAAAAATTATCTACTAAATTTTGAGGAACAGAAATATCACTGTAAAGATCCCAATAGAAAATAATTTTTTTCCGTAGCAATTTCATACTGGTATGTACATATCGTCCCTCATCTCACGAAGTGACGTAACTCGCAAATTGTCGTTTTTGAGATTTGGGCATATATGTGCTTGGTTAACTTGATTGCATATTTGTACATCATTAGATTCCCTGAAAAATGTCTGGAACATGGTTCAATGCGTTATGACATAGTTGGCATAACTGCAATTTTAGGTAAAAAGTTTCTCACGAACAGACGTAACTGCAATTATGTGGGTAGCAGTTTCCGTTGTATTGCAAATTACTGTGTAAATAAAGTGGTTTCAGATACTAGGTGTATTTATCGGTGAGTAGAAATAAAAACGCTTTAAGTTTATGCTAAGATGTTGCTACTGACCTATCACTAATAATTAAATTTAAATTGCATTCGGTTCTTCCTGTTTACAAAACTCTGTCAAACAAAAATTGTCAATACAAGGCTTATAGGTGAGCTTTTTTCAAAACAGTAATACCAGTGCATACTGTCACAACACTTAAATGTCTCACTAATAAGCTTTTTTCAAAACAGTGGTGTCTGTGTATACTGCCACGACACTAAAACTTGTCACTAAAATTTCTCACGAACTGACGTATCTGGTTGATCGATTATTTGTAACTGTTTTAAGTATTGCATTTACATTGAATCTCATATCATTTGAAACTTTAAATATTCTTATAATTTTACAAAAAAAAAATACCAAAACCGTTATAAAACATAGAAGTAACGCTTATAGAAGGAGGACACAAAACTAAAAACTACTCTCCTGTAAAATATTGAAAAAGCAGATACGTCAGTTCGTGAGAAGAGGGACGATATGTCATAAAACTATGAAGTTTACTCAAAGTATGCATGTTCTTGCATTATGTTTATCAACTATGTACATAAAATAAAATTAAAATCGTCCAAACCCTTTAAACCAGTGTTGCCCCCCCAACTGATTGAAAGTGTAGTGTTTAGGAAAAAAATCTGTAGTAAAAACGTAGTAAAAAAAGAACAATATAATTTAACAATTTTTTTAATCCTTTTATTCACTTTGAAATATACATAGGTATAATAAGTTATTAAAATAACACCCGATTTTGGCAACTCCATCAAATATTAGAGAATAGTTTAGAAAACAGTTCACATTCCAACTTCAAAACGGTGCATTGTAAAACTGAAGTAGAAATGTGAAGAATATGTATACATTTATTTTATAAAGAGAAAACCAATATGGTCTGTCAAACTGTGAATTCCATTCTGGAAGTGGATTGTGAAATTGGGGATGTTGTGTTCTGGGCTTACACAGAAAGTATTGGTAAAGATTTAAAGCTACAAACACACTATTCCTGATGTAAAAAATTGTAGTGTTTGGAGGACTGTGCGTAGTGTGTGCTTTTGAGAAAAAAGTGTAGTAAAAACACTACAATTGTAGTAGGGGGGCAACGCTGCTTTAAACAAATTACATACTATAGTACTGAAAAAGTTACTGTTAAAAAAGAACACGGCAATACTTATTTCCACTCTTTGAACAATAAAAAAAAATGAAATTCATCTGTCATTTTGCTGAGCTAGTGAAAATGTATTGAGATTTCAAATGGTTTAAAAGTGAAAAAAAAAACATAATTAAACTAAATAAAAAAGTGTAATATAATTAGTGTAATGAACACATGTTATACTTTATTAAACAAAATATAAAAAATCACGCGGTGCTACGTTAAATCCTGTAAAAATGCCTATAATAAAGAGTGTACAAATATTTTATTTCAAAAGTGAGTTTTGTCTGATATTTCTACATAAAGTGATGTGAAGTGATGTTTTTTTAGGTTATTAAACTATCGTAGAATACTTTTCAATTATTGATATTTCATGATATTTTGCTTTAATAAATCTAATTTGTTGTAAAAAAAATAAATTTCAATCAAGTGATTTAGTTTAAATTCATCTGTCAAATGAGAAATTCTCGTCCAGCAGGGACGGCCTCATTTTTATTAGTGATGGCAAGGCGCTCAAATCCATTAAGTGTCTGAAGTGCAAAGTTATTTTCAACGTTTTGAATGATATATTCTAAAAGGTCTTTTTGTCTATCATCTCAGTTTTTATATTCGGCAAGAAGAAGAATTTTAAAAGTATTCTAAGATAATGTATTTACCTAAAGAACTCCACTTCACATAACTTTATGTAAAATATGAGACAAAACTTACTGTGTAATGAAAATTGTGTTCACTCCGTATTATGGGTGTTCTTGCATTATTTAATGCCGCATGTTGTCTTATACCAATATATTTTTTTAAATAAGTTTTGCAAGTATTCACTGTATTTACTTTTGTTTCACTTTTTTATTTAGTTTGATGAGCTTTTTTTTGTACCTTTTTAACGTTTTAAAATCTCTATACACTTTCATATAGCTTGGCAAAAATGGCAGAAGCACCTCAATGATTTTTTTCTTTTTTTTTAAATCTTGCTTTCCTTGGGCGCCCCAGAATTTAGCCGTGTAACTGCACGCCGACTCTGTGTCAATGCATTTGTGTTTTTGTAGTTCTTCTTTATGTTTTCACTTGTGTTATTGTAGTGTGCGGCTTTATTTGACGTAATTTGAAGCAAACTGTAGTAGATTTAAGGAAAGTCTGCGGATTTTGTTAGCAAAAGGGTAAAATTATTTATTGGTAGCATTCCGTTTAAGCTCCACATTTTATTTTAACCTCTCAGTTAGCTAATAGTCGACATTAGTGTTTGATTATTAGTAAGGCCCTTTGTCTTTGTTTTTTATTTTCTCTTTAAATATTCAATAGATAGGTACTTGGTAATACAGAAGTAGCTATGAACTCGTTATAATGCCTCTGAACGACGAAACCCTTATTGATAAAACTTAAGTAACGTTAAATAGACTCATTATAAGCTAAACGCGTTTGGGGGTTGAATAGTGGCAACATAAGGATATTTTAGTATCGACATGTTACTTTCACTCACACACAAAAGTGAAATATTTAGATACATATAAATACATAGGTATGTATAGGTACCTATTCTTCCCAATAAAAACTGTCAGCGAAAAAAACAAACCAACAAACAGTTCTTTTTTCAACAAAATTTAATTTTATTTATGCACATTTATGTCGTAAGTACCTACTGTAGGGTTGCCAGATTTTTCTCGAAGCTCAACGGGACAAACGGCAACAATTAAGGAAAATCACGGGATTGACAAATCTCGCCCGGGACAAAATAAATTTAACAGAGACAAGAAGAAAATCGTATGGAAGGGGGATCTATTCTCCCCATATTTTTAGAGTTGAAAATCCATTTCCTAATTTTATTTCTTGAAAAGTTGTTTTTTGTAAATATTTTTTTTAATTAACTTCCAAACTAAAACTTTTGACAAAAAAAAATGATTTTTTTGAACCAATTTTTTTTTCAAAATCTCACGTTGACGTTGATTACAACATTAATGCTTGCCAACTAACAAAAGATACCTTTTGGTATTATTTGTAAATTAAGGTCACAACCCAGGAAAAAAGTTGTCCCGGCGGGACAGTTGAATTTATGCTTGAAATCCGTCCCAGGTAAACCGGGACGTCTGGCAACTCTAATCTACTGTAAAAAACACAACGAAAACATAATAATACTACAAAATAAACAAACTAAAAAGAATCCAAACAAATAAGGCTGTTGGAATTGACAAAATTCGAAACAAATATCTCAAGGAACTTCCAAGGAAAGGGTTAATTTTTTTAACTTTTATATTCAATGCGTGTCTTACTTTGAACTATTTCCCTAAACAATGGAAAAAAGCAAAAGTAATTGCCATACCTAAACCTGGGAAACCAAAAACTGATCCATTTAGCTATCGACCTATTAGTCTGCTCAGCAACATAGGTAAAATTTTTGAAAAAATAGTTAAGCAGAATTTAGTGAACCATATTACAGAATTTCAGGTATTGCCAAAACAACAATTTGGTTTTCGATCAGGGCACAGTACAAATCATCAAGTAGTTAGAATAAAAAATCATATTAAACAAGGCTTCGCTTCTAAAATGTCAACAGGGTTGGTATTGCTGGACATTGAGAAGGCCTTTGACACTGTTTGGCATGATGCTCTCTTACATAAAATGAAATTGTTTAGATTTCCTCTATTTCTGATCAAGTTAATCCAAAGTTTCTTGAAAGACAGACTATTTGCGGTTTTTATTGGAAATTGCAATTCAGATTATCTGGATATCCCTTTTGGAGTTGTTCAAGGATCGGTTTTGGGCCCTATTCTCTTCAATGTTTTCGTGGCAGATTTTAAGATTGCAAGTAGCAATACACATTGGGCAATGTTTGCAGACGATACTGCAATATACTCTTCATGTGTAAACCCTGTTACTATAATGTCTTCGCTACAAAAATCACTTAAAGATATTGAAAATTACTTTAAGAAATGGAGAATTAAGGCCAATGCTACCAAATCTCAAGCCGTTTTCTTTACACGTGTCGCAGGGCAAGTAGTTATTTACCGTCAACCTGCCTTAAATTTTATGATACCGATATACAATGGGAAAACGAATGTAAATATTTGGGTATAACATTAGATAAAAAGCTAACCTTTCAAAATCATACAGCAGTTACTATTAGAAAAGTTAATATGTATATAAGAATACTGTATCCATTTATAAGTCGAAGTTCAAAACTTAGTACAGAAAACAAACTTATTTTGTTTAAAACAATTTTTCAACCTATCTTGTTATACGGTGTTCCTGTCTGGTATGATTGCGCGGACTGTCATAAAAAGAAATTGCAAATTATGCAAAACAAAATACTTAAAATAGTTTTAAAATTACCTAAACATTTTTCTACATTCAATTTACATGAAAGAGCTTGTGTCAATCTTGTTGCGACCCTATCTATTAAATATGTATCTGATTTTATGTATAAATGTCAATTCTCGGACAATAGTCTAATAAAAGAACTATGTGCAATTTAGATTATAAGTATTACATAAGGGTTTTATTTTGTAGAAGTTTCCCTTAATTAAATATTATGTATTCTTAAGTATTTCCATTATTATATAAACAAAAATTAAAGCTGAAAAGAACAAAATGTTAAGTTCTGAAACTCTTAAAAAATATTATTTAAATGTAAGACTTTTTGTATCTTAATCTACAATAAAAACAAATGAATGAAAAAAAAAAAAAAAAAAAAAAAAAAAAAAGAATCCAAAGCAGCGAAACGGCGCAACGTGGCGCAGAAGAAAAAATAGTGGCTGTTTTTTTTTTTGTCAATACGAAGTAAGATTAAATTATAATTGGAATATGAAATAGATATGGGTCAATATTTCAAAATATTAATATTTCAGTCTCCTTCATTTTTGAACCGAGGTACAAAATTTTATTATAAGTTTGTTAATTGGATGGTTGGAAACAAACGGGTTCTAATATTCGCTCTAGAAAAAATAAAGTTAAAAAAAATATCATACCCGCTATCTCCATTTAAACACCCAAAATAACATTCCCCTGACGTGTCCCCAGGCCTACTTACCACACTGTCTGAATTTTAGCAACGAAACTAAAAACGATACAAAAAATCTAATGATGCAGTCTTTTTAATAATATATGCATCCTTACTAAAAAATAGTTAAATGATTTTTAGTTGCTTTATTTTTTTTAATAAGAGCTGTTAAGTAAGTGTCCCCCATTAATTGATCATTTATATCCCACCAATGGAAATTAAAAAAAAAATATATATAGGCTCAAAATAGAAAACTGATTTTTTTGTTGTTTAACGGTACAGAATTGCTCTTTATGAAAATTGAAGTAAGGGTTTCAAAAAAGCTTTGTTGTCTTTTTTATTTCAAGTTAAGGCAATGATTTTGTTTTTCGTCAAGCGAAATTGTCATTCCTCTAACGCGTGTTTTTTACTAAACCGTGTGGTATAAAAATTAAAAAGTTTTACTCGTCTGTGCCTTTACAAGGGCCTACGTGAAAAATAATATAAAGCATCTAATTTTTTTATAACCTCCCCTTACATCATTTTTTGTGTCATTCTCCTGACTTTCAAGTTTTCATTATAATGATTGATTGCGTTTTGGTAACTCTAGAAGAATCAATAATATTACATTTAAACATATTTACAGTATTTTTAGTAGTTTTGAATTTTTTCACATTTTCTCGGTCAAAATATCATAAAAAATACGATTATTACTAGAAAATGTTTAGCCTCGCAAAATTCTTGAATCATGAGAGCAAGTTCGTGCAACATAGTCGTGGATGCTATTTTTCATGTAAGTATTTGTTCTTCTTTTTCTTTACACTCCTGAAACCATTCGCAAAATTAAATATCCACCTAATCAACGGAGTAAATATAATTTTTTGTCATTCCCCTCATACAAGTATCATTTCCCTGACTTAAAAAACCGTTAGATTTGATTAAATGTTATGACTCCTTGTTTTCAAGTGGTTATTATAGAGTTATTAAGAGACATAATTGTTCGTCTACCAAAATAGGTTCTTTTGAGCGAGGGTCCACTTTGGAGTGAAAAATATTAATGTTTTGAAATATTGACCCATATACGTTTTTATCGAAGCTTTTATTTAAACACGACACAAGAAAACTAAGCAATAATACAGTAGTTATAAGCACAGAAATTGAAACGAACCGAACCGGCCGGCATCTTAATTCACTTACACGGAAAGAATTCTTGGATCATATCACGAAAAATGAATACCGATTTATACCACCGGATTTCGTAAATTACGACTATTTGTTTGCAATTTGCAAAACTGAGCAAAAAGAAAATATTGATACTCAAAAATCGTAAATCAACCCTCTTTAAGTATCAATTATTTTATCAAGAGAAAACAAAAATTGCGAACAACAAATCGCAATTTGATCCAAATATTCCTAAATTGCACAATTTGTAAATTTGCAAAAAAGATTTGTGATCACCACTTTTATTTCCTTATATTGCAACTTGGAAAGATCAATCCTGCTCTACCCTTCATTTTGCAGGTATACCTACACATTTAATTTAATAATAATATTAATAATAATAATAATAATAATAAATACTTTACGCTTACTGTACTTGGATTTGAACTCGCAACCCTCCAGTTGCGGAGCAAGCATTCAACCACCAGGCCAATTTGCATTACAGATCGTTGGTGTCACACCTGCCATGTCGTGGTGCTTTATTTCTTCGAGAAGTAAATTGCGACAAGAAAGTCGTGATTTAGGAATTTTTTGTTGGTGATTTGCAACTATTCTTATGGAGTTGCAAATTACGACAAAAAAAACGTAATTCAGTGATGGTGCAATGTTAATTACTAAATATTTATCACAAATCAATATTTTTAAATGCTGTTTGTGAAATTATGCTTTTGGAGAGTAAATTACGCCAAAACAGTTGTATTTTGCTATGAAAAGTACAATCTTGAATCATGGATTTTAATTGCAAATCACGAAGAAACAAATTTTGTAAATTGCTACGTTTTATTAATTTGGGATTAAAATGTCTTGATTTACGAATTAAACATGATTCGTAAATTGCAACTGCAAATTTTTCGATTGGTGATTTTGCAATTCTTTCCGTGTATTGATTTTTCACACACAGCTGATTTGTTTATGAGCTGTGAAAGTAAAACGTAATAGATTTCCCATTTTCGGTACTTTATTTGACACAGGCAAAATGGATGGGAAAACTTTTTATGAATAAGGATTTATGCAACGGAACAAAGCGACTACATTAATCCTTGTGTAGTGCATAACTATTCATCTGTTTAGTGGATTCTAATAAATAAGGCTGTAGATATACACTGATAAAAAATCATGTTCCTAAGAAAGAAACTGTTTGCCATAAGAGATAAAATCCCTCAAACATAATTTTTCAATGACAGCTATTAATCCCTTGCATGCTAAAACGAAAACTTCAAACTGCAACTTAAAAGTTCTTCTTGCAAACAATATTCACTATGACAACTAATTTTATTATTTTTATCTCCAAGCGAAGGAGCCTTGTAGTTGAGCGGTCTAATATCTAAATACACGTATTTTTGACATTTTGGGGTAGGAATAGGCAGGCGCGGATACAGGGGGAGGGCAATGGGTGCAATTGCCCCCCCCTGGGCAAGAACGAACGAATAAAATATGAATTTAATAAAATGTAATCAAAAAAAGGTTATTTCGTTATACGTTTATAAAAATTTTTCTTGGCAGCGCAGCGTTGCAGCAATGAGTGGTTGTGCGTTGGCCGATTACTGACCAAATTAAGTTAAAAGTTCCGCTATGCACAAATAGCCTTCAAATCGACCGAGTGGAAAGCTTATAACTTCGGTTTTAGATTTCCGATCTTTAACGTTATGGTCTTGGGTGAATCCCAAATCGATTTGATTTTCAGTTTTCAAAATGTTGTGAATGAAAAATTTCACGGTTTGAAGAATAATGTTTTAAAAAGTTATTGCTCCACCTCCAACTCTACTCTAAAAATTTTTTTAGTGGGTTTTAATAGTTAAATGTAACGGGGAAACGGCAGGGGCACTTATAAAAATGTTCAACCTTAAAGTTAAAAAAAATTAAATCTTTAAAATACGTCGATTGTATTAGCTTCAAACATTTTTCAACTTTGCTTCAATTGCTTAGATCTACAGGATATAGAGAATTAAAGTTAAAATAATAACCTTTATTTGTGTAAAAAAGTTATTGAGAAATACCAAACAAATTCGTACTAAAAAGATGATAGAGTTCTTTTTATGATAAATATTTAAATGTATGTTTCCATTGAGGGAGTACTCTGTGTCCACTTTCGAGTTTTACTCACGAGAACTTCTTCAGAGCTGCTCGCCGTCTTTTTACTCTGAAATGGATACGCACCTTAAGAGTATGCGCATGTGTTTCGAGTTCGGTGCTGCAGGCAGCTATGCGTGCAGACGTTCTGTTGATTTGTCACTGCTGCTGATTTTGGCACTTTCGTGGATGCGTTTCAGGAACTTCCGTGCTCCATATATTAAACTGGACAAGAGTACGAATCCAACGAAGAAGATTGGAGAGAAACCAGGAAACGCCTACAGCAGTCACTGCCGAAGAGAAGTTGGATGGAACTCTTACACCTAAGGATAGTTATTTTTGGGCGTTTTTGAAAACGTCAAGTCAACGTCAATTCGATTGTATCGAACTGCATGAGTCTGGCAACTCGGCAAACGATGGTTTGAGCTTGTATGAAACATTTTTATTAAAACTTAACGAAGGTTTAGTATATTGTTAATGAAATGTATAACGAAAGTTCGTCACATCACAATCACAATCGATGGCCATGAACCAAGAAGGTCGGACGAAAAGGTTTAATAAAAAGTGTTTTTTTTTTTTTTTATTTTCCACTACAATCATTGTGTTTTATTTCAATGTCGGAAAGTTTGGTTTTGTATCGATGGACGAGGTTCATCTTGGTTTTGATCTATAATTTTAGTTAAGCTAAAATATACCTATTGTCAAATTAATACAATTGTTTTGTTTTCAAAAAATCTTTTTTATCAACGTCTTTCAATTTTCTTGCAAACGCATTTGACGTTTATGAACACGTTCTCCGGCTTCTCAATATTTTTGTTACCAACTCGATTCTTTTACTGCAGAATCGCACGACACATCATGTTTTCGAACATGTGACTTTAGCAAACTGCATTATCGAACACAAGGCTTATGCAGTAAAACTTGTATTTGCAGTTTACTTTTGAGAACATTCTGCAAAATGCATTTTTGATGCTGATGACGTTCTCGAGAACGACCTTTTACTGGCAAGGTTAGGATAGGTTGTCCCAGCTAAAGAAGAGGCTAGAAATTTCACTTGAACTCGAACGTCATGTGTCTGAATAGGAACATACCACTGTGCCATTGTGTTTTCCGAGCATAATTGTGGAGTTACGCAGATCCAGAGGGAGCTCAAAAGCGCTGAAAAGACATCATGCTATAGGTACTAACTGCAAAACTTCATTTCACAAAGTTCAAAGTACCCGCTGTTCGAGACACTGTGGCAGTTATGAAAGAGTTAATTGCTTTCTTCAAATTTCACACTCATCAACTCACATTGCTTTGTATGACCAAGCAGTAGAGCGGTATGAAGTGTACTAAAATTTCCTCTGGATCACAAGATTTTGGAAACTTACGAAAATTGCCCCCCCCCCCCCCCTGAACGAAATCCTGGATCCGCGCCTGGGAATAGGTATACCAGATTGACACAAAAAGCTTAACAACTTAAAATTAAATTTTAACCCATTACATTAAGTTATAATATTGTTTGGCCCTAGAAACTAAATCTTCAAACTGATAAACACTATTTCCTTTTTTTATAAATTCTGATTGTTAACACCAAAGAAGAAGAAGTAAAGGAACTGGCATATCGTGGAAACAGTGAAGCATTTTTCAAAATAGTGTGAGTTACACAAACACAAATGCATTGCCCCAGGGTCGTAGTGCAGTTACACGGCTGAAGGCTGGGGCGCCCAAAGGAAGCCAGATTAAAAAAAAAAACAATTGAGATGCTTCCGTCATTTTACCGAGCTGTAGAAAAGTGTACAGAGAATTTAAATCATAAAAATAGTGAAAAAGTCTATTGAACTGAATAAAAAAGTGAAACGAAAGTTAATATAGTGATTACTTTTTTTTACTTTATTGATAAGAAATATATAAAAAAACATGTGGTGATGCATTAAATCATATAAAAACGCCTATAATACGGTGCACAAATCTTTTTTTTCACAGTTAAGTTTTCTCTCATATTCTTCTTAATAAAGTGATGTTTTTTATGGTAGTGTACTTTCAAACCGAAATAAACACTTCGTGACGAGGATACAATTCCAACAAGATAAATAGGATTCTGCTGTTACCCCTTTAAAAATATTTTATTTAACTGGCTGAACAGAATGGAGACGAAGCTGCAACTGGAGCTGCAACTGGAATAGCTGGCAAAATGATGAATAACCACAAATTCAATGATGCGAACAGAACACGACGCAACTGCAGACGGAGCTGCAGACGCAACTGGACAAGTTGGCCAACTTTTAACTTTTGCTTGCAGCTTTTTTGACGTTTTGAAATTGTGAGCAAAACAGAGTTTTTACATGTGGGTTAAAGTAATTTTTAAACTCTTTTCAATGTTTCATAAAGACGTAAAGCAATTTTAGCTTCTTTTTCATCATTATTAATTTTTATTTTTGTTTTCATTTTTATTTTCGATACTAAAATGTCAGAAAGCTGTACAGCTGCATTGTGGGCGCGTAAAAAAATCACGTACGACACTTTTTGACAGCTATTCCAGTTGCAGCTGCAGCTCCAGTTGCAGCACTCTATTCTGTTCAGCCAGTAAAGCGTTAAAAAATAACTCTGCACTACGGGCGCTAAACGGATTTGAGCGCCTTGCCACCACCAACAAAAACTAGATCGACCCTGTGCGAGAATTTCTCATTTGACAGATGAGTCTCAACGAAATCACTGGATTAAAGTATATTTTTGTTTTCAACAAATTTGTTATTTTTATTGCAAATTGCGATAAAATCTTAGTTTTAAAGTATTCTAAGATAATTTATTTACCTAAATAACATCACTTCACGTTACTTTATATGAAAATATCAGACAAAATTAACTTGTAAACAAAAATGTTTGTATACTCCTTAGTATAGGCGTTTTTAGAGGATTTAACGTAGCCACCACATGCTGTTTTGTATTTTTTAAATAAATTATTGACAGTATTCACTATTCTAACTTTTATTTCACTTTTTTATTTAGTTTAAATAAACTTTTTCACTTGTTTAACAAATTGAAATTTCAAAACACTTCCTTTCAGCTCGGCAAAATGACAGATGAATCTCAATTTGTTTTTTTTTTCAATTCTTGCTGCTTCACTCACGTACACTGTATATGTGATATACACCACTTCCTTTACTTCTTCTTCTATGATTAACACCGACTTCGCAAAATATTCAACCTCACATACATATATTCTCAATCACAGCATGATCTATATTGTTTGCTACAAACAATTAAAGAACTATCAACTAATACGATTAACGTTTCTGTTTATTACTTTTGCATTTTGTGAACAAAACTTTTTCTTTGTTGAATACAGTGGACACATGTTTTAATTTTTAAAGCTTAAAATTCTTGAGTGACCTACTTAAACGCAATATTCTCCATAAATAAATATTTGTACTGAATAATTTCTTCTTAAGGTAAACAATATAAAAAGCATAGCGCTTGTAACAAGTATATTTTTCGGATAGTGTAATGAAGTAATAAACCCCAGGAGTGTTACTCTTTCGAGATTTTTCACTTTTTCGAGCGGGAGTTTTTCTTTCTAATGGTGAATTTGATCTAAAATGCATATTTTGTACAATGTGAATGTTTTTACATTTGTCTTAGCGTTTAATTAAGCTTTCTTTTAGGTTTAAAAAAAGTAAACAGAAGCAATTCTTACCAGTTTAAATCCTGAAATATTACTTGTAAATCGGAAACCAAGGGTCAGACAATAACCAGAGAACTCCTGTTGGATTCAACACCCTTGAAACTATAGGATTACATTATTGATTTTCTCCCACCCTCCCTTTGCGCGAAGTGGGTGGACAAAAGTCGTTTTGGGAAAGAAAATTTGAAAAGCCAAGAAAAGTTAGAAAAATATTTGTATTAATAATATTTAAGGATGGTGTCGACACAGAATTTCACAATCTCCTATACATTACATCCAAAGTTGATTGAAACCTATCTTTTTAAGCCACTTTTAAAGTGCAGGGGAGGGGGGATAAGAAAGATTAACAAACTTAAGTATTTATCTTGGTATAATATAAGAATATGAGATATGACACATTTTTAAAGGGTATTTTTTAATACTCAATCTTACTAAATTCCACCTTCGTGCAAGGGGAAGGGTAGGAGAAAATCAATAATGTAGTCCTATGGTTTCAAGGGTGCTGAATCCAAAGCCCTTCTCTTGTCCTCCTGACAGTGTTTCCACCTTGGCAACACTACTTAAAAGTAAAGTTAGGACATGAACTATTACAGCCATATTATTCACTCAATTAATCCAGTTTTAAATTTACACCTTGGTTCAAAGTGAGTTAAGTCTCAAAAGTTCAACCCAAGCGCATAATATTCACTCTTAAAACCCGGTAATAAACGCTATTTATTAAAATTTGTCGCGTTTAACCCGATTCAATTTTAACTGCCCTCCAGGGAGCTGTTAAAGTAGTTTAACCTGGGTGTAAACTAGATTTTCAGTACATTCACTCATTTTAGCGAAGCAGTCATATTTTAATTTTTTACGCACATACATATGTATGTACATTATTAAAGATAAAATAAAAAAAAGCAACAAAATAAAATGGATTTTATAAATGAAATAAATGAAATGGTGATGTCTTCGTCGTCAGAAGATGAATTTCTGGAGTAGATGGAGCATGGAGAATCAACGTCGTTCTCGTCGAGTGTACCGCATGTACAAGGGGCCTGCGTCGATGATTATGATGTGGATTTCCGGAAATATTTTCGGTTTGGGAAAAACGTTTTTCTCTTTTTTTTATCATTTTCCCGCTCCATGTTATTGCTTCCATAACCATCACCTTTTGTTTTGCGATTCGACATTCATTTATTATAAATTAAGATAAATTAATAGACAATAATTTACTGTTTTGATGTTTTTTTCAAACGCCAACTCAATTTTTTAAATTTTGAACGATAAAATTTGAAATACAACAACAAGAAACGAAGAAACAGGAAACGCGTGCTGGCAAATGTCAAATAATTGACATTCTGTATGTTTAAAATCGGTGTATAGTCAAGTTTAAACAATTTTACATCCGGTTGTAATGTATTTTAAATCCACCGAGTTTAATGCGCGTTTTGAGTGAATATTATGAACAAAAGTTTAAATTGAAAAGTTTAAAAAATGCGAGTTAATAGGACAGGTTTAAAATTCACTTAAACCTTACTTACACCTGGAGTGAATAATATAGCTGTTAGTGTACTAAAGCTCAACCCGTCAGGTCGAAATGAACGGTATGCCCTCATATCGTGCACATAACGCCCCTCCTATAAGCACAGATTGATATACATATATTGGATTTGTACATTGGATTTTTCTTCTAAAAAAAGACATTGATTGGCACTTTGACACATTCAAAAAGAGATTATTATGAGAACATCAATAAGAAAAAGTATTTAGGTAATTTTGAAGGGGAATAGAATCTGACTCATTTCTGATGATTTTAAATAACTTACGTATGTAATATCATCAGCTTAGATATGAACCTTACAGGATCTTACTATCGAAACAACGTCATTGATAGATATTTTAAATAGTAATGGACCAAGGGGTACACCAGAGTCTGCGTATGTCCTGCCTTCAGAAATGACTTGAACCATTGAATAAAAGCTGAATGGAAGCTAAGCTCTAGCTCATACATGAAAGTTTAAATAAAATAAGACTATGAGATAACTTGTTCAAGGCCTTACTGAAGTCCGTATAGATACACTCAACTTGATGGCCATTCACAATAGTCTTATTAGTAAGAGATGTAAATTCAAGAAGATTAGTCACAGTAGATTTCTCTTTCATAAACCCTATCCATATCGCTCATTCGCAAGAAAAAGTTTGCAGTTGAAATAAAAACACTTAAATACAATAGCCTCAAGTAGTTAAGATGAACATGAAAGCTTGGCTATCGGCCTTTAATTTGAAATATCACCACGATTTCCTTTCTTATGGATAAGAATAATAAATGAAGTTTCTCAAATGTTAGGGAAAATTGATTTTTCTAAAGAATTCTGAAATAAAAATGCTTACTGTCCCGCCAAAGTGTTGGAACAGTTTTTCAAAATACATAAATGCAAAGATTCCGTCAGGTCCACTGGAAGTATCGTTGTCGAGTCTCTCCAAATGTATTATAAAGTCTTCAAGTGTTATTACAATATTATTCAATGAGCTTTGCAAAAAGCTATTCAAATGAGTAAAATTGCTTATACATGATACAAAATCATCAACACAAAAAGAAAGTTTAAAGAAGGATGAAAAACTGTTCCAAATAGCAAGAGGGTTATTGCTAGTCTCTTCCATGCACTTCATAGTAGATGGATATCCGTCAGATTTTCTCTGGATCAACAAGAAGGGAAGAACGCATTTTGACCATACAATTATCATACAGGCTTCTACATAATGACTGGAACTCATACAACATGCGATAATTGTTGTGATCATCCGAATCATTAGATGCTAAGTACTTTTTTCATGCTCTATTTCTTAAATTACGCAAACTTCGATTTTCTTACGGGTACAGCGTACAGACAAAATAAAACATTCAAAAATACTAAGATAGAAGTTCGAAACATCATAATATTGTACACTCCCGTTCAATTGAATAGGTTCAAAATTTTCGAGTGCGACTCCGAACTATGTGGAATAAATGAATTTTTGAAAATGGCATTAGAGAAAGCATCCAATTGAGAAGAGAATAGGAAAACACACAATATCAAACTTACCATCATTACACGTTTTAATATCATTTCTTTAAATTCATATTGAAATCGTAGGACTTTTTTTTCGTTTATTTGAATAGGTGCAATGCCTTTATAATAACCTTTGCTTTTAACTAGTTGCAGGTCAGACCTTTTAAAGCTATTTTTGGGCTTTATATCATGGTTTCTTTGATATGACAAAAACAAACTGAGAATGGGTGGAGGAAAAGCTCTTTTCGCGGCTGAGTACGCGCAAATTTATTGTTTTCACGATAAATGACTAACGGGACATCAAATTTCGGAAAAACTTACAGAATCCATTCTTTGATCCATAATTATCTGAAAAATAAACAAAAATAAAAGTAAAAGTTCAAAGGAAAACAGTTTAAACAAAGTCAAGAAAGTTGTTAATCACACTATTAAATTTGTATTTATTTAATGAACCATAAAAACAGATGAATAGAGAGTGTATAAGCTTGTTTTTATATCAGAATACATATTTTCCAATAAAAAAGGATAACATTGAAGAAGTAACTTGGAAAATTCATAGGAATTTCACAAGTTATATGAATGAACTGCGAAAATGGGTATAAAAGGTTGCATCACTTGATTGAGGCCAATCAAAGAATCTTTCAAAAAATTTATAAAAACACCCAAATGTTAACTTTTTTTCTTTTTAAATATTTATTTATTATGTTTTTTGTCAATAAGTAATAAGTACGCCCACAATTTTTTGGAATTAGGGCTTTAAGAAGGTTTGGAATCGATTTTTTTAATCAAGCAAAATCTTGCTCCAGGCATCTGAGATAGCTTCGATTAACGCGTCATTATCTTCAAACTATCAACCAGCTTCTAAAAATGTAAGATAAGGCCAGGTCCAAAATTTTTCGATGATATTTGAGTCCGGTGAATAGGGTGGCCTTGGCAAAAGTTACACGTTTTGCGACTGAATCCAGCTTCTAGCTACCCTGGATCTGGATGTGTAAATATCGGTGTTATAGTGTGTAAAATTCAAGGTAAAAGTTCAGCTATATGTCTGTCATCTTTAGATATGCCCATTCCAACAGATATTTATAACTTTTTCAGTTAGTTTTTGAAGTTATAAACTTCAATTTAATTGTTCCATAATAAGTGATAGCGCTAAACCCCATAGAACCTGCCGTACGACTGTGAATACTTATAAAAATAAGTTCCACTTCTCTCAAATCATAAAAATTAAAATTCTAGCCACCAGATGCGTCAATATTGAACCACCTTTTTTCATCCGAAGAGACAACTCATTTCCATTCGTTGCTCCAAGCAACAAGGTCGCTGGCGAAATTCACGTGAAGTTCCTTATGTTACTGCGTCTTTTTCTTTTTTTTACCATAGTGTTTTGTATCTGCTAGATAATTTTTCACAGCCTTCAATTCTCCATGCTATTTCACGGCGTGAAAGTCCTAGTACCTTAAAATCATCTATTGTCCCTATTTCTGGTACCGTAAGAGTGTTCTCTGAGCCCGTTTTTACTTTAAATTTAAAATAAAATATAGTTTTCAGCCCTTTCTCAAATATTTAAAACTTTTATTAAGAAAAAATTCACGATACTAACTCTGGCAAATCAATATTTGCAATGGCCTCAATCAAGTGACTCAACCTTTTATACCCATTTTTGGCAGTTCATTCATAGACCTTGTAAAATTCCTCTGGATTTTCCAAGTTAACCCTTTAATGGTATCCATTTTTATTGGACAATATGTTTACCAACTTAGAGGTATCAAATGTTTCCAGGAAAAATATTTCTCACAGGTATTTATCGAGAAAAAACGATTGCGAAAATAGTAAACAAGTGACGTGCAGTGTATATCAAGTTAGAGGGAATTTCTACTTAGAGGGAGTTCGACTTAGAGGATGGTTTTGGTACCTATTAAAAATTGAGGGGAATGCAAAAATATGGCAAACGAATTCGAGATAAAGGGAAATTCGACTTAGAGGGAGCTCGACTTACAGGGAGTCGACTGTATTAATAAATACTAAAAATTTTCTTTTTTTAAATGTTACCGAAATTTATATAAAAAAACCGTTCAACAACTTTAATTTTTTGTTTGCATAATGTATATTCATATTTTTACAAACAATCAAATGCCATACTTAAACCTTAAAAATCGTGTTGCATGAGAATACTATAAGAGTGTTATACAATGATTCGGGTCAACATATGTTGATTGGAATTGTTGATCAACACGTCTACACTTACTCAACACTGTTGATCAACGATGTTGATCTATACAATTCAAAATAATGTGGACGCGGCTTAAAGCTGGATTTACACCTTCGTTCTTTATTCGGTAAACGTTTTTCCACAAACAACGAACAACGAGTAAAGATTATCCAAAATTCAAAACGGCTTTGAGTTTCTTCGTTGTTCGTGTTAGGTGTTATTATTTACACCTTAGTTGTTCCGCGTACGGGCAAAAATCAACAACGTACATGGACGATAATAACGGTGGTGTAAATCCAACTTAAATGCAAGTACGTCTGATCCAGTCGTGTATTTAATTTTTATTTTTAATCTATTCTGCTGAGATCACCTAGGCCACTGAGATCGTGGGTTAATTTTAATCCGACTTTTAATAAGGACTCCAGCAAACTCTACAAAAAAAGTCCAATGAGCTTTAATCGCACGATCTTGGTATAGCCATCACTTCCTTGAGAGCGAAACCCCCCCTTCAAATCGCTCATGCATAATATGCTTTGTGGCATCAGCTGTGTGACACGTAGTGCTGTCTTCTTGGAATCACATGTTCGATCCAATCGGGGCCAAAGATAATACTTAGCATCCATCGCATCGTAGAGGTCTCTGTTGACTGAATTGACAAAATTGGTTACTTTTGGTTCTCCTGCCCACTAGGTATATCATTGGCAGCTCTAATATTTTCGGAAAGCTCTACATTTCGTTGGCGAACGGCATTTGGATTATCATTCACTGATACTGAACCAGTTGACTTGGATTTGACCATCACAAATTGAATAGTCGACTGGAAAAGTCGCGCATCATTTCTACAAGAGAACACCAATTTTTATAATAAAGTTTTATCATTCGGATGTGTTCTCCAATCCTAGTCATAGTCATTTGGACATCCGTGACTGAGCAATTAACAATAAATTTGACAGACACTGTCAAAACCAACATGACCACCACAGACTGCCAGCACACATCGACCCATGCTGAGAAACCATTATAAAAAGTAAAAACAAACTCTTTTAGTTTTTTCACATCCGTCAATTATGTTTATTACTTAGGTACCTAATCAAGTTATTATTTCTTAGGTTATAAATAAAATATAAACTATTTTCAAATTATTTTTACATATACATACATAAGAAGCAGAAAATATCTGTCTGTATATTAAAGATATTGTGGGACTGTTAGTACTCCAATTTCATCATGTTCTTAGCATAGGTTAACCAATTTAAAAAAAAAAAAAAAACAGAAACCAAGTTTCCACTCTCGTGATGGCATAATCAAGCCACACAGGACGAGTGTAAATCTACCATTTATAGTACATATATATTACATATCTATCTACATTAAACCTTCGAACACATCATCGTTGGTATGTGCACATAGGTTATAGGTATATCATCATACGAGGAAGTTTCATAATTTAACCCAGGTGAACTGAAGTGCGGTTACCTCAATGGATCAGATGGGATAATGGAAACATCACAAAAAGTGCATACTCTCTGAAGGGCTTTCTCTGCCTGGTATGATATTATGTTCAGACTCACATGATTACTTATTTTGAAATCCATCAACAGTTCGTGCTCCAAATACAAAATGTGGCGAATGATATTTTCTGGGTTCGTTATCGTTAGATGACGTGTATTTATACTTTTTGCGTTACGCTTAATGGCATAATGGTTCCGGCATTTGTTACGACGTAATTTAATTAACTTTTAAAACTTTATGAGACGAAAAAAAAAATTGGTAGTAGCTGTGCAACCTTGGCCCATGAATCATACTTCACCAGGCAAACAAATGAGTCTTTTTTTCATTCATGCAATGAATACAACTTTTAGATACATACATATTACATCTATTACAATCACAGTTACTCCCAAAATTCAACGTACCATAAAACAGAACTAGTGTTATTTGTTTTGAAATATACATAGCTCAGATAATACCTATATTTAATATGCACCGTTATCTTGGGTGATGAAATGTGGACTCGTATTACAATGGAACTTTGCCCAGCCTCTTGTCAAGGACGAAATTCTAGATAAGAATATTGAACTGGAAGAAGTTAAAATGGTACTAAGTTCTCTGAAAGACGGCAAAGCAGCAGGGTCAAACGGAATTCCAGCTGAGTTTTTGAAATACAACACAGATGCTTTCAAAGAAAATTTAACAAAAGCACTCAACATAATTTTCAATTTTGGAACTCTACCTGAACACTTTTATGAAACGTTGATTTTCCCGATATATAAAAAGGGTGATCCGTCTGATCCGACTTACTACAGAGGCATATCATTTCTGAACTCAACGCTAAAAACGTATACAACTTTATTAAACAAGAGACTGAATGCATGGGTAAATGCTAACAAAAAACTCAGTGAGTTTCAGGCTGGATTTCGTGCTGGTTATTCGACAGTTGATAACATCTTCGTGCTTACATCTATAGCTCAAATGAAATTGAACCAAAATTAAAAACTGTACACATTGTTTGTGGATTTTAGAGCGGCTTTTGATACGATAAATCGAAATGCGATGTTCTATAAGCTACATAATTTAGGATTATCCTCAAAGTTTGTCAGAGCGCTAGAAAAACTATATCAACAATCTACGGCATATATTGATAAAGGAAATGAGCGTTCCGAAAAATTAGAAATAAACCGTGGAGTTAAGCAAGGCTGCAATCTAAGCCCTCTACTATTCGCACTCTTCTTAGATGATCTTGTGGACTCACTTACATGTGGAGTAGAAATTGGCAGCACAAAAGTAAAAGTCATCATGTACGCAGACGACATAGTTATACTGGCGGAATCAGCTTGTTCGCTGCAATTAATGATCAATAAACTGTACGGGTATTGCGCAATGTGGGGCTTAGAAGTCAACGTTAATAAGTCAAAAGTTATGGTCTTTCAAAATGGCTCAGGCAGGATAGCGGCAAGTGAAAAATGGAAATATGGTGACTATGACCTGGAGGTTGTAAAAAAATACACCTACCTAGGAATGGAGCTAGCTTACAACCTAAACATGGAAAAGCACCTGAAATCCAAAGTAGATAAGGCTAAAATAGCAATATGCGTGAATTGGAAAAGAATTTTTAGCAATAAACTTATTGCCGTTAGCTCAAAATATGGTGTGTTCAATGCAACAGCGCAATCCATCCTTCTATATGGTGCACAAGTTTGGGGTGGTCAGCGATTCGAGGTGGTGGAATATTTGCTACGGTTTTTTCTCAGGAAAATTTTTTATTTGCCAATCAATACCCCCAAGTATATGTATTATCTTGAGTCGGGCTTACCATCACTGTTTATTTCATCGCTAAAGCTACATGCTGATTATTTATCAAGAGTGGTTAAAATGGATGAAATTCGGCTACCAAAACAGATTTTGCGGTATGCAGTCCAAAAGAATATACTTTTTGCCAAAAATTGGAGAAAACTGGCTGCAGATTGTGGTATAGTGCTGAATTTATCGGAAGTTAGAATGGATCAATGGAAACAGACGTTTTATGAAGTTATCCGGACAACTGATGAAAATGAGAGATACTCTTTTATCGAAAAAGCCCGTGAGTCAACAGAGAGGCTTTTTTACTCGAGAGTAAACTATAATTTAAACGAAGCAAATTACTTCAACAGCAGTTTCTCATGCATAATGATAGGAGCAATTTTCAAAATAAGAGGAGAATTAATAAGCCTTAATTATTCACCGCATCGAACCGAAGGAACTGGCAACTGTGATTTGTGCAACCTGCAGGAGAGAGAAAATATCTTTCATTTCATTGGAGTATGCCCCGTGTTGAAGGAGATAAGACGATCTTATTTTGGAAAAAATACTCTTGAATTCGATGAAGTTGAAAAGTACCTGAACGGGTTGGACTGGAAACTTCTGTTCAGCTACTATCAAAAGGCCAGCGCTTATAGAAGAAGAATAACCACAGAAAGCTTTTAAAATTGCAACCGTTTAAAAATAACATACTGTGATGTTTTATTTCTACTAAGACTTCCTTATAAAAAAAAAAAAAAAATTTTGTTTTCGCTAAACTAAAAGCCCTTAAAAGAAAAAAAAAGAAATGTTTTGTTTTCGATAAACTAAAAGCTCTTATAAAAAAAAATATTTAAACAAAAACAATAATTATATTTTTAACTGTTAAAGTTTTCTTAGAATTGAAATTATTGTAAAATTTAGCAAATGTGCCACTCTGGCAGACGACAGATATTGTCATGCCTTAATTATTCAATTGTTCTTTATTCTTAATGATAACAACTGTACAAATTTTATATTGAATAAAAATCTATCTATCTCTCTATCTATCAATTCGTAAATATAAAAATATATTCTTTCTAAAATTTCAATGCTTTGCACTCTGTCTTGTGAACGTTCAATTTTGAGAGTGACTGTTGTCTTGAACATACAACATGGTTGACTCCGCCCCTGACTCAAACACTTTGTATTTGCTACTATGCGCTATATGACTATTGCTGAAAGTTTTCCTCCATGCAACATTGATTGTGGTTTTAGCGTTCACAAGTTTTTCGCTTAAATGTCTTTCTATACTAAGGTTTTTGGTGATATATACACCGAGATATTTGTACTCCTTGACGGCCTCTATCCTTTCATTGTTGTACGTCCATTGTTCCCTCAAGTTTGTTCTTCCTCCTCCTTTTTGGAATACCATGACTTTCGATTTTTCTAGGTTAACAATCAATTTCCACATAGTACAGTATTCATAAAGCTTGTTAATCATGAGCTGCAGGGATTCTGGCGAGTAAGCAAAGAACACGATATCATCTTCAAAAAGGAGAGCTTTGATAAGGGTTCCAGCATATTCCACTCCTCCTGACAGAAACTCAGTTACGCCATCAATGAAAAGTGCAAATAAACCAGGGCTGAGTGAACAGCCTTGGCGCACACCTGTCTTAGTCTGGAACCATTCTGAGATATTTTCACCATCCCATACTGCTGCTGTGGTTTCCATGTACAAGTACAGGCTCTGCAGAACGCGTCCAAATTTGTGCGACATCCCCAAACTAAACATCTTGTATATTAATGCATTTTGGTCTATGTTGTCAAAAGCAGCCTTGAAATCGACAAAGAAAGCGTATAATTTCTTGTTTTTGGACAGAAATTAATGAGCGATACTTCTGAGGACAAAGATATGATCTATAGTTGATTATCCTGGTCTAAAACCAGCTTGAAATTCCTCAGTAAGATTGTTTGCTTCCATCCACGATCTAAGTCGCTTATGCAGCACCGTAGTAAAAATTTTATAGAATGCTTTCAAGAATGAAATACCTCTATAGTTTGAAGGATCCATTGTGCTGTTATTCAGCAGTTGGTTGAAATGAATCTTCAAGATGTCACAATTTAAGTTTCTATTAATAACATAAACTTAACCATTTAGTCTCTGAACTACCTTCCAGAAATCTCCTGTGTTTCTACATTTAGCTAGGCTTTTGGCTTGTCTTTCGTAGAACGCTTCTTTTTTCTCTTTACAAAATTCTTTAAATTTACGATTGTGTTCGATATATAAATGCTTGGCAGAGTCTTCAATGTGACACCTATACCTATACCGGTTCAGCCAAGAGTAAGATAGGTTCCTTGCCATCATACATGTTTTATCAAACCATGGCTCTTTATGCACCTCACCATTTGTTTCAAATTGACAATTTGGTGCCTCCTCAGAGCTGTGTCTAGTTCTCTTCTATAAGAATTGGCCTTGGAATCTTTCCATTGTAGTTTAGGCATAGGTTTCATGTTCACATTTCCTTCATTTTCTTGCCTTCCGCAGTTCAGTGAAACAACGATTGGCATGTGGTCGGAATATGACACCTGATGCACTTCAAAATTGGTAATCAAGGAATTCCAATTACCCCCTACAAGACTGTAGTCAATAACCGAACTACCTTGTTTTCCAACAAATGTAAATTCTCCAAATTTATCGGCATCGCTGGTGCCGTTTAGAATTTGAAGTCCAGTAGAGTTGCACAAATCCAATAATTTATTTCCTCTAGGGTTCTTTGTGGCATCTTTTGATTTTCGATTTTTTCCATCACGTTCATTTTCAACTCCTCCTTCCGTTCCTACTCTTGCATTTAGGTCACCAATCACTAGGGTGTCCATATGAGACCTTTACAAAAAGAGATCATTTTTCTCCCAAAGCTTTAAAACAAGAGAACTTTCAAGCAAAAAATAGAGAACAAAAAAAAAAAGAATATACTAAACAAGGAAAAAGTGGAAAAATTTATTTGACATAAATTAAAATTACTAAAAATTGAAATAATACTTTTTTATAAAAAAAGAAATGTCAAGTAAAAATTAATTTCACATTCAGAAGAAGTGTGTTTTTAAATTGTAAAATGATTTAATTGAACTCATCCTAATCAATGTCATTTTTCTTTTTTATAATTTTTTCTCACTGCCGTTTTAATTTTAAAGAATATTTTTTTTTATTATAAGAATACATAGAGAAACAAAATTATAATAGAAACTTTCTAATAAAGAAAAAAACATTGAAGATTATTGAGATAAAACGAAATTGAGCTTCATAGAAAAAAGAGAACAAAAAAAGATTCTTGAAGAAAAAGAGAGTGCAAAATAGTTCGGAACAAAAAAAGAGAACATGTTCTCTTTAATAGAGATACGATGGAAACCCTACCAATCACCAATACATTTGAGATTAAACCACACATAAGGAACTCCTTAATTATTTCAAAATCTGTATCCCAGTGGTTACAGTTAACATATGCTGGTAAAATACGAAACTTTTGCCCATTTACTTTCAGTTCTACACAAATAACATCTGCAAGGTGTTTAAATTCGCAGTTGGTTATGCCTAAACATTTTTTGAAACCAAAAATGCACCCTCCACTTGCTCTTCCTCTCATGTGTCTTCTTACTATCGGTATAATTTTAAGTTCATAGTCTACAAAATGGTTTTCATAACTATGCATTTAAGCTAATTTCAGTTAAAGGAGAATGGGCAAATTGGCCCATGTGCTCAACACAATTGTGTCATACATTTTTGAAAAGGTTATTGTTAGGCCGTCATTTCATTGTATGGCCGTTAAGCTCTTAACCATGGGGCTCGTTAGATATTCGGCTTCAAAGCACCGAAAAGAACAATAATGCAACTCCGCATTTGGACATTGTCTTCCTGCTCAATATCAATGTATCGTGCATCGTTGGAAAGGTTATAGCATGTACAGTATTTTTGTATATAACCGATAAGCTGTAGACCATGGGGTTCAAGAGATATTTGGCATCAAAAAAGGCGAATAAAACAATAATGCAATTCTGCATTGGGCGCTGGTCTGCCAACTCAACAGCAATGTGTCATACTTTATTGAAAAGGTTATTGCGAATACTTTATTTTCTTTCAAGGATGTTAAGGTGAAAGTGGTATCGCTCGAGGGATATTTGACAAAAATGAATTATAACAAAATAATGCAATTCTGCATTGGAAGCCGGCCTACCAAGTCAATAGTAAATAATTTGTCGTACATCGTTAAAAAGGTTATTGCATGTACTTCATTTTGTTATATAGCCGTGAAATTGTAAATCAAGGGGCTCGAGAGATATTTGGCATCAAAGGAGGCGAACAGAAAAATAATGCAGTTCTGCATTGGGCGCTAGTCTACCATAGTCTAGAGCTTATCGACTATATAACAAAATGAAATGAAGTACATGTAATAACCTTTCCAACGATGTACAACACATTACTGTTGACTTGGTAGACCAGCTCCAACTGCGGAATTGCATTATTGTTCTATAATGCGTTTTGCAGAATATCTCTAGAGCCCCATGGTCTACAGCTTAACGGTCACATACAAAAATGAAGTACATGTTATAACCTTTCCAACGATGTACGACACATTGATGTTTAGTAGGAAGACAATGTCAAAATGCGGAGTTGCAGTATTGTTCTTTTCGGTACTTTGGAGCCGAATATCTTGCGAGCCCCATGGCTTAGTGCTTAACGGCCATATAATGAAATGATGTACTTGAAGTAACCTTTTCATCGACGTATGACACATTCGTGTTGAGAAATGGATCAGCTCCCATACATTTTTGTTCATTCTCCTTTGTTTGGGAAGATTTGAAGCCTCCTCAAATTAGAGTTATCAAGAAAATCGGGATTTTTTTGTTTGCCTCGTTTTCTTTGTTTGTATTTTAATTCCCGCTATAGAAAGACGTTATTTATTTTTTTTAATTTAATTTTTTTACCGCTTACCTCAGATTTATTTTAGCGGAAACTTTAATCATACAAAAAATATTACAGCATTGGTCAGTAATTGGTCAGAAAAGGTCAACTGGTCCGGGAAATTGGTCAGCCCTAGATAACTTTTAATCAAGGCTTAAACTTTCTCAAGGTCGCTCAAGGTCACGCGCGATTTTTGGCACCTCATTTAAGGGAAATTTGACAAAAATGTATACCATCCAAAAGATTTATAGATCGTGATTAAAGGTCAACTATTTTCTGTAATTAGTCAGCCATAGATTTTTTTTTCTATGAATTTTTGAAGTTCGTTTCAAGGACACAAAAAAACTTTTGGCACCTCATTTGGGTCATTTAAAAAAAAAAGTATGCAATTTGAAGGGCCTCTTCACGGTTGTAAAAGGTCAGCTATTTTCAGTTATAGGTCAGCCATAGATTTTTTTTTATGAATATTTAATGAATTTAAAAAAAATTTCAAGGGCAAAACGATTTTTGGCACCTCATTTTAGGGAAATTTGCAAAAAATGTGTACCATCTGAAAGATCTTCTGATCTATATAAAAGGTCAGCTAGTTTCAGTAATTGGTCAGCTATAGATTCTTTTATACGATTTTTGTTTAAGTTTTATTTTCAAGGTCATGAACGATTCGTGAACTTGGAAAAAAATACTTTAAAAAATCGTAAAAACGAATCTATAGCTGACCAATGATGATTTAATGATTTTTGATCATTGTGTTTTGAAATGTTCATATTTATTTTTTTTTTATATAGTGTTTATTTTCATATGGAACATATGGAACACTGTTTCTTCAAAGGTAAGAAGTCCACAGAATTTTTCTAAGTTATTGGCCAATACTTGGAAATATTCTAAGAAATAAATTATAAAAAATGGGAGGTGCATTTCCCCCTCTGTTCTATAAGGGGGGACAAATTCCCAAAACATTGAATTAAAGTAGAAAAATAGCTTTTGAAAAACAACGGAAAAACTTACAATACTGTGCAATACCTTTATTAAAAGCTTAAAACGAAATCTTTTATTATGTAGGAAATCAAGTTAGCAATTTTTGAAAAATTCATTTGAAAACACAGAATTAACTAAAAACAATTGAAAAATGTTTGTTACTTGACTTTTTTTTTACACAATAAAGTAGTAAATAGTCTTTAATTATTTTTATTAGCCTTACGTCGAATGCTGAAAACCATCAGACGGTTTCAAGAGCTTTATTTTTTGAGAAAATTGAAAATTATGAAAACTACCGTTTTTTTATCAGTTTTGTTGGGTTATTGTCCAGTCAATAAAGGTTTTCACCATAAAAAAATTCAACAGTTCTGAAACTTGGCACAATTATTCAGAATGGTCTAGTGATGAAGTGTAAAAAAGTCCCCTTGAATCCGAGGCGAGCTCTAGCGGCAGGAACTTGCAAAATTTTTATTTTTGGTTTTTTGTTTTTGTCTTAGAAATTATTTGTCCTATCAAAAAATGTTTTGAGAAAGAAAGATAGCTTATAAAATTCTCTACAATATTGATTATAACCAACATTTCCATATCTCTTATGGCTAAAACGTTATTTTATTTTATTTATTATATACTAGGACAAACAGTTTGAGGGCTTATAATATGATCAGCCCTCAAGCATTGACCATGATAAGAATGAAGTATGGTTGTACAAAATAGTGCTCTTTTTCTACACCAGGGGCAGATCCGGAGTAGAATTTGGAGGGGGAGCACACATGAACTTTTCTTATACAGAAACTTTAATTTATACAAGGTGTCCGGTAAACATTGGATAATCCTGAAACGGCGTATAGGCTATCTCAAAGGGTTCCCAAATTATGTGCATTTTTTCGTTCAGTGTATTTTTCTTTTAACTTACTTTACGTTTTTGAATACCAAAAAACAAATGGATGAATTCCATCAATTTTCTTTTGCAGCAATTTTTTACTATTGCACTCAGAGAAAAACATCAGGTAAATAATTAACCTGGGCCTTGTTGAATTCACGATGTGCACAATCCCAAACCAAGTTACTGACATTTCAGAAATTTACCTGATTTTAGTAACCTTTTATTCAGTGTAAAATCAACCTGGTGGACTTTCTTGTCATATTCAGGTTGATTTAAGAAGATGACCTGTTATTTAACACTAAATTCTTGTAAACAAGAAGTTTTAGTGTTAATTTTAACCGAGGTCGGGTTTTTCTAACACTGTATGTTATGAATTTCTGTTTTACCACATATCAGGGTGAATTAACATTTAATGTGGTTATTTTTAACTGTTGTATCTTACCTGACATCATGTTAAAAAAGCACTCTGCCAGTTCATTCCAACGTAACACCAGTGCTGAAACGTACACACACAGACAATTTAAGTAAAACGATTTGAGTTTAACCTGGACTCCTGTTGAAGAAGCACTCTGCCAGTTCATTTAAACGTGACACTAGGGTTAAAACACACACACAAGCCATCCAATGAGTTTCAACTTAGGTATTGATATTTGGTACCAGTTTTTGTGTAGTGAATTGACCCAGTGGATGAGTGCTATCTCCGTGTGTGAAAGGTTCCCAGTTCAAAACTGAAGTTAGTATCACAGATTATTTTTAAATTAAAATATATAAATAATAAATGTCTATATGTACTCTCAGAATAATGCTCATGACTCACAGTTGCAAAAAGGCTTACTATTGTACTGAATTCGGTACTATTGGACTTTTCCGAGTACGCAAGTACCACTTTTCAATTTTCAGTACTATTTGTACTATTTTTAATTTTTGAAAAGGTCAACTTTCATAAATCTATAAAATCAAACAAATATGTTCCGTCAGACTTCACCACATCTTCACAACAAGAAAAGTATTTGTGAACGCGCAAACAAAACTAAGAAACCGAATGCAGGTGGACATGTGTTTTGCACTACTAGAAACAAAAACCTAATTAAAAATTAATGCTGTCACAGCTATATTATTCAAAAAAGTCCGTTGAATTGCCATACTGAGTAAACCACTTGCCGATGAAGAAATTTTAGAGTAAGAAAAACATATGAATGTAATGAACATATGAATGTACATGTCATACAAAGAAAAGACTTGTGCCAAAGTTGCACAAGTCCATAAGACTTATTTTAGAATAAAATTATGCCAATTAAGTGTATAGGTATAATTAATTTATGTATTTTTGTTTTAATAAAATATTTATTTTAATTGTTTGCGCTGTTTTATAATTTAAAAAAGTTCAGTACTATTTGGTCTTTTTCAGTACAATTTATTTTCAGTTTTCAGTTTTTGTCGATTACAAAAGTCAATTTTCATCACTGTCATGACTTATGCCGGATTTACACGATTGGTAAACTGCCAATAAAATGACAAAAGCAACAACAAAAGAATGGACAAATTAATTCTTTTTGTCATTATAGTGGCAGCGTTCCAGTCGTGTAAATCCGGTATTAGATACAGGGTTGATATAACATTGAAGATTGAAACCTGTTAAATTAACTATAGGTTCTCAGGTTAAACTAACCAGATTTTTATGTTAAACTTACAGGGCATTGAATATTGTGTCATGTTAAGTTAACTATATTTGCAGGGAAAATTTACAGGATTACAGTGTTAAATTTACAAATCAGGTATCTGATTAAACAGTTAACCTGATCTACCGAGTTGAAAAATAACAACCTGAAAATCGGCTATGATTGACCAGAAATTGGTTGATAATACCGACTTTTTTCTCTGAGTGTGGTGCCAAAACATTATTGGTGGAAAATTTTGCTAGCTCTTAGACTTTTTTTATTAAAAAAAAATAAATTTGTTTTTAATTATAAAAATTGAAAAAAGAAAAAAACTAAAAAGTTTAAGCATCTCTGGTATACAAAATTCGTATTGAAACCCTGGTGGAAAACTTTTTAAAAATTTGGCGCAACAAATGTAGATTTTAGAATGGTATAATTTTTTACAATATCTAGAGTAAATATGCTATTATTATTGGTAATATGCAAATAGAGCGAATTTAATAATATAATTTACTTCGGTACGTCCAGTCAATGAAGGAAAAAAGAAATGCCATCACCTCAAAAAAAATTCAAAAGTTTTGAAACTTGGCACACTTATTTACAATGGTCTAACGATGTTGTGTAAAATAGTCCTCATGAATCCAAAGTTTTGAGCTCTAGTGGCAGGAACGTGCAACATTTTTATTTGTTTGTTTTTCGTATTTAGATATCTCAGAAACTATTTGTCCTATCAACAAATTTTCTGAAAAAAAGATAGCTTATGAAATCTTCTAAAATATTGAATATGACCAAAATTCCCATATCTCTTAAAATTAAAAAGTTAATTGGCGCCAAAAGTTGGTACCTTTTTAAATTTTCTAAAAAGCGCTACATTTTATATATGCTTAAGTATGAAATACGGCTGTGGTGCTAACGTTTTAAAAGGATTTATAATATATGATCGACATTCAAGCATTCACCATGGTAAAAATGACGTTTGTTTGTACATTTTTTTTTCTTACAATGACACAAGAAATCATTGAATCCATGAATCCCATCCTGCATGCATAAGGGGGTAGCCTCGTAAAAAAAAAATATTATCGACTTTGCTGCTTTCTGTAACTTATTTTTGAGATTTCTTTGGAGGATATATATATATAGAAGATATTGAAATATATGAAAGGGTTTGGCAAAATTCTTATGGATGCTCGGACAGTAGACCGCTTAAAATTTTAACGCTAGCAACGAATTTCATACTTGAGAGTACAAAATGCAGCGCTTCTTAGGTAATTGAAAAAAGCACCAATTTTTGGAGCCAAATAACTTTTTAACTAAAAGAGATATGAAAAATTTGGTTTTAACCATTTTTGTAGAGAATTTTATAGGCTATTCTTCTGTATCAGATTATTTTTTGATAAGACAAATAATTTCTTAGATAAACATGAAAAACCGAAAAATAAATATGTTGCACATTCCTGCCGCTAGAGCTCGCCTCGGATTCATGGGGAATTTTTTACACAACATCGCTAGACCATTCTGAATAAGTGTGCCAAGTTTCAAAACGGTTGAATTTATTTTGAGGTAAAGGCATATTTTTCCCTTCGTTGACTGGACTATTACTAATACATATATTCAGAAACTAAAAGAAACAATTATTTTATACAAAATAAAAGTTAACTTGACTTGATACAAAAATATGTTATTCAAGTTTTCTTCGGAAGCATTAAGTAACAATTACTCATAAAAAAGGATTTAAAAAAAGTTGTTTTAATAATTTTCAATTTTCTCAAAAACTAAAACTCCTACAATCGTCTGGTTTTCAGCATTCGACTTAAGGCTAATAACAACATTAAATAATAAAAGACAATTTACGACTTTATTGTGTAAGATACAAAATTAAAAATCATCAAATTTTCAATTTGTTTTATAATGAGTTTTCAAACGAATTTTTCATAAATTGTTAATTTTATTTCCTATATAATAAAAATTTTCATTTTGAGCTTTTAATAAAGGTATAGCACAGTATTGTAAGTTTTCCGTTGTTTTTAAATAGCTATTTTCTACTTTAATCCAATGTTTTGGGAGTTGGTCCCCCCTTATAGAAAAGAGAGGGAAATACACCTCCCCTTTTTTATAATTTATTTCTTAGAATATGTCCAAAAATTATTTCATAAAGTATTGGCCAATAACTTGGAAAAATTCTGCGTACTTCTTACCTTTGAAGAAACAGTTTTTCTCATATGAAAATAAACACTGTATCAAAGAGAATTAAATGAGGACATTTTAAACACAACCACCTTCTCTACACCATAACTTGCTCTCATAACATCACTGGAATGACCATGAATCAATATTAACTTACTTTTTCCGATATTTTTGAGTAAGTTGATCAAAAACCATTAATGCTATAAGACAATAACATTGTTTTTCAATTTTTTGAATTTTCTACTGTTTGTATCTTTCTTAACCTTGCTCCAACTCAAACTCAAAATATGAATAAAACTTTTTTGTTTATTTATTATTATTATTTATTATTCTTTCATTTTGTAGTGTACATTTTTCCGCTTAAACGCTTATTTTTCAAAATATTTCCGAAAAGTTTCAAAAGGGGATCTGTAACCCTTCGCCTGCCTATAGCTCGCGGCCCTTGGCTGGGGACTTTTAGTATGTTATAGGGTCACCGCTACTACATAATATAATAACCCTGACAGCATGATTAATTGCATTTGTTTTTCCTTCGGCTGGCTACTTCAACAGAGCAACATTTGGAAAAGTAGCGATAAAAAGCTAAACATAAGTTTTCGATATTGATCTGTCAACTGTCACCTATCAGCTTTAAAGCTCTATTCTTGATTCTGTCCAGTTAAGAGTGTTCCGGACTGAAATGGTGATTTCATGAATAAGATTGCGAAGCGTGTACTTGTCCGATCAAAGCGATTAAGGTGTCTATGGACAGATAAACTTATTCTCTATGCCATCATTGGAAAAAAAATTTAATTTTGTGCTCTAGATTTTGGTAAAAGCCTCTAAGAAATCGAGAAAATGGCTAAAATGGCTGTTTTTCAAAGCAAATGTAGCCTACACTATAACATTTTTTGCAAAAAAATGTTTAATAACATAAAATTCCATATTTTTATTATGCCACTATTGGAGAAAATTTTTAATTTTGTACCTTAAAAAAATTTTAATAATGCAAAATAAAAATGCTTGTGAATTTTGAAAAAACCCATTTTTGACAGTCAATTTTTTATACCTAACGGTATTTTTGTGACAAATTTTTTTGCAGTGGATATAAATTCAATATATTTTTCACGATTTTCATTAATTATATAATCATATTTGTATCATTTGATATTGAAATTTTTAATTCTAAAAATGCACTTTTTGACAGAAAATTTATGTAAATTTAGAAGTTAAAATCAGTTACTTTTAGAAATTTTTTTTTTTAATACAATAATACGCCTGCTAAAGACCAATTAGTAAAAATGCAAAGTTTTATAAAACAAAGTATCTGATGAAAGTAAAAAAAAACGGTCTTATATATGCAAAAAAAAAAGTTAGCAAATGACTGGTTTTGTTCAGTTCGGAACACTCTTAAAGTGTAGTGCAGTGATGTATGCATGCATATAAGCTTCATAAAAATGATAGATCAGAGAAAATATATTCTTAGATCGTCTTAGAAAACCTAGACACTTAGTAGTGTTTATAGCAATATCGAAGTGGTTGTTCCATCATCACCGAAACAGTATAGTGTAGTAGTATATATAGTAGTTTCTGCAAGATATCATATAAGAAATAGTATCGTAGGTAATGCAGAGCCTTGGGGCACACCCAGGGGCGTATTTGGGTGATTGGGGGCCCTGGTCCCTTAAGGATGTGGGGACTTTTTTTTTCAGATTTCGTTTTGAAAACTAATAATTATAAAATCACCTCTCCGAAATATTTTAGTTTTATAACGAGGAAACCCGGTTGAAATAGCTATCAGCAATTATTCTAGTTTTTAAGGAAATTTGGTTAAATTCAGACACTTAGAATTTCAAATGCCCGCGCTCAGGCTTTTTATAATAATTGAATATGAAGAAAATTTGAAAAGAATTTCTTTCTGTTTAAGTGGAGTGACCGAATATATAATTCAAAGTTAAAAGTTCAAGTGAGCTCAACTCCATAATTGCGTTACGCCGAGGTACGATAGTTGGGCTCAAAGCCGTAGCCAGACAATTATGTCAGGGGGGGATTTACTTTTTCGAAAAATATTTCACCATTTAAGCTAAGTAAACGGTTCTTTTGAGTAAAGAAAAGAAAACGCTTGGTGGTGAAAAAAAATGTATTCAAAGAAAAAATGTCTTCGCTGTAAACGTTTTTTTTTTTAATAGTAAAGCAAAATACAAAGCCTAGTTTACAGTTCCTGAGCGAAAATCTATGCAAATATTTTCGCATGCCAAAAATGATTGAGGTGAAGTACAAAATTACTCTTTTGTTTGATTGGTTAACAGTTTCATGCTAAAAGGAACTATTGGCGTCATAGAACTGCAAAACAATTGGGAAATTGTTTCGCGTGAGATAAAGTGGTGAATATCAAATATTTACGCTCCCGAAAAAAAATGTATTCACCTCACAGCATTATTTGCATGCAAATTGCTCTTGCATCTCAAACTTTAATTTATTAATAGAGGTTAATTAATGACTCAATGGGTAGCTTAGGCAAAGGCAAACATTTGGTGTCTAAAATATTATATAAAATTAAGCACAGAATAGGTGCAAAATTATTTTGAATAATTTGATTTTTCTTTTGCATGGGGACTGTAAACTATGCTTTATCGTCAAACATTTAATTGTTTGCGCAAAACTCACTCCTATGACAAATAGATTCCTCCCATATGATAACTGCCTCAGTGTTAGTCTCAATATGTCGATGAACTGACATTTACTCCAATCCTAAAAGTTTATCTTCATCGGTAGAATATCTTAGGTCAATTTTTAGACGTTTCACTGTCGAAAAAGTTCTTTCCGGTGTACATGTTAAAACCGTTAGAGTCGCGAAAATTTTAATAAGCTTGTGTATGTGAATCATGTTATGTATGGCATTTTGTCTACCATATCATGCATTCAGTCTTTAAACTTTAAATTGTCACGATCCAAAATTTTTTAAAAATTGAAATTTTCTTCTTTAAATTTTTGTTCGTTATTGCCAAGACTTAAGGGAATCAGAAAACACGAATCTCATTTTAAGCTGACTTAAGAAATCATCAAGGTAGGTAGGTACCTTAACAATATTCATTAAAAATTATGTAGTACGTGAGTTAGGCCGTGTGCCAATTGCGTTAAAATCCTGGTTAAATTTGATCCCATGGCTAAATTTTGACATTACTGAGGTAAATATAGACGTCAAAATTTAACCTGCTCAGGAGCTCGTTAAAATTTTAGCCAGTGGTTAATTTTTGACATGTCTATGCTCATGAAAGAGTGAGGGAGATGAATGTAGATAAATATTATAAAAAAAATAAAATCAAATGAAAAGATTAAGAAATATAGAAGACAAATGCCAAGAATAATGAACTCAAGAAATCAAAATAAAGAAATATTCAATATTTTCATTTGTATAGGGTCTCATGGTTCTTTTCAAAGTATAAATTTTCAAGCGTAGGTAAATGTTTGCGGCACTTCAAATTATCTCCTTTTAAAAATTCGAAATTCTCTCCCCCGTTTGTTTGAATTACCTGTGATAAATCCTTAAAAATGCAAAAGAGTCAATAATATTTATTGAAAATACTTTTTCAGATGATCATTTATTTTGCAAACTGAATTATTTGTTCAGCGAACTGTCATTACAAAAAAAAAATACAACAACAAAACGAATGGGATATGTTTGTTTTAATAAGGTCCCATTTAATTCAATTGACACAGCAAAAACCTTAAATTGTATTCACCCCTATAAAAACGGATACAATTTAACTGGGACCAAATTTAACAAGAATTTTAACGCAATCGGTAAACGGCCTTAAACAAAATTAAATTAATTAATAACCATCGCACAAATTTGAGTACAAAATTCATGCGAAAATCGAAAGAATGATTTAATAATGCCTTTCTCAAAAATTTCGGGGGGGGATCAAACCCTTGTGATCCCCCCCCCCCCTCCTGACTACGGCCTTGGTTGGGCTCATCAGTTAGATGACTATCGTACCCTTCTAAGACGCAATTTTGTATCGATGTTTACCGACTAATATAAAAATCACAGCATTAAGATAGTATGAATTTTATTATTCTAAGGGAATTTGGTTAAATTCAGACACTTAGAATTTCAAATGCCCGCGCTCAGGCTTTTTATAATAATTGAATATGAAGAAAATTTGAAAAGAATTTCATCTGTTTAAGTGGAGTGACCGAATATATAATTCAAAGTTAAAAGTTCAAGTGAGCTCAACTCCATAATTGCGTTTCGCCCATGTACGATAGTTGGGCTCATCAGTTAGATGAATTATGTATTCAATAACTTCCTTTTACACACCTGTTATGACTTGCGAGTTGCATGAAAAATTTGGTGAATGTGATTTTTGACATAACTTAATAACTAGGGCTAGGATTTCCATGGAAATGCATATATTTTTTTTATAGACTTTAGAAGCAAGAGACCAAATTATCCTTACGAATCATAAATTTTCCTTCAAATTGGCATTCAATCGTTAGTGCATATTTTTGCATATTTTACTGTAAATGCATATTTAGCATATTTTTCCATATTTTCACAATAAATGCATATTTTTGGGACATATTTTCAATAAAATTAACATAAAGTTACAACAACAACTCATAATATTTCGGCAGTTCGGCTTATGGGCAGGGCGAACGAAATTCCTTCTTTCTCATTTAATGGTGTGTCTTTAATGGTTTTGCTTTCTATCTATTTCGAAGTTTCTGATGGGTTTAAACTAAAAAACTTTTTTTCCTTCAAATCGTTGATTTATTCATGGATGTGTTGCTTTTAGTTCTTATGTATGGCAAGATTTTTTTTATTTATTGAAACGAAATAAAGATATATGGTTAAAAATTTTGATTTAAATGCATATTTTAACCGCATATTTCCCATTTTTAAGGGCATATTATAAACGCATATTTTCCGTTTTTAAATGCATGAAAATCCTAGTCCTACTAATAACATTCACTTCAAATAATTTACCCCTCATTTATTTTAGATCAATCAATCAATGAGTGCAATTTTTAAATTTAGCTGGTATTGTTTGCACGCTTTGCATTATTTTTTTGCATTCATTTGTATTCTTTTGCATTCTTGCTTTCATTTGCATTCCTTGCATTCATTTGCATGCTTTGCCTCCTTTTTTCAAATTATTCTTTTGAATTCTGTTACATTCTTTTGGATCACATTTAATTTTAGTACAGGTAAAATAGTACGAAAGTCTTTCGAATAAAAAAAATTAGTACCATCATGAAACTTGGTGAAAACGTTTCATGTATTATGAGAATGAAAAATCAAAAGTCTATACAAATATTTCACATGGAAGGGTGTTTTTTTTGAGGGGGAGAAGGGGGAAATTGTGGTGTATCAAACAGAAAAACTAGCTTCGATGCAACCTTAGCATATAATACAACATGTTTTTAATGTACTTTTGAATGCTGAATCAAATGACAGCAAAACCAAGTTGATACGGCCTCTGTGAAAAAAGTTATTGTCATTTTTATGTAACGATGACTATATTTTCAGTATAAGAGTAAAATATTACTGAAAACAAGTTGAAAATAATGGTCCGTCAATGAAACGTGCCATCAATGGTTCATTTGTCATGAAAATCAATAATAAGAAGAATCTACAAAAATATCTTTTGTTTAAGGGTGTTTTTTTGGGGAGTCACAAAAATGGTACCCACCTGAGATTTTGTAAAAATGTGCTATGGACTAATACAATGAAGAATCAAAAGAGTCTTCAGAAATATTTCACTGGGAATTAAAGGGTGTATTTTTTGAAAATAGGGGGAAGTGTGTGGTTATTTTTCCAAAAAATGTAAAAGGATGGTACCCATGTACACTAGTCAACAATATTAAAGGAACAAATTTTTTTTCAATTTTTGTTAGCGTTTTTTGAAAAGCTGTATCTTTGTGACGAGTGGTCGTATTGAGTTGAAATAAAAAGCATTTTACAGTTTTATGTTTTTTGTTTCGAGATTTGATTGCAAACAAATTTTTTTGAAGTACCGTTATTGCGTTATTGCAAAAAATGAGACGAGACAACAAAATTATTTTGTTTTTATTTTTTTTGAAGGTCCTCATTTCTATGGATAAATTTTTTTGAGTCAATTAAATGTCATGATCAGATACCTTGTTTATTCAGCTTCAATTCAGTTTTTTTGTTGTTTTCGTACGATTTTTTTTTGGCATGGTTTATCTGACTTTGAAAGAAAAAAGATACTTTTAGCCTTGATAACCAATTTTCCAGCAAATAATGATGTTATAAAAAATTCAAAGACAGTTTTGGAAATATGAAAAAGCGTTTTACAAGATTTTTTTATGATTTTGTAGAAATTATTTTTTTTTACCGTTCACCGTTAGTTTAAAAAAAGTACTAAAAACCGACGTTTTGTGGTCTTTTCGTAAACCTTTTTTTTTCACTGCAAATATTGATTGCATGGCTTGCGTTGGTATGCAAATTTATAGACTTTTAAATCATCAATATTCTTGTAAATTTTCAAATTGATTCGTCGAACCGTTTTTCCTCACCAAAACTTCAAAGTTTTACAAACCAGGTAAAGGAACAAATTTTGGTGTTCCTAAACAATGCGTAGTTGCCATCAAAATGACAAGAAAACCGCAATTCCAGTGGTTTTTTTTCACAGTTTTGCATTAGTTAGATACTTTTTTGAATTGAAATGAAATAAAAAGTACATTAAACAAAAAAAAATAAAAAAAATTAATTAAAAAAATTTTTCAAATAAAAAACTTGATTTTTTTAATTTTTTTTTTTGAAAAATGTAATTTTTATTTCATTTAAATTCAAAAAAGTATCTAACTAATGCAAAACTGTGAAAAAAAACCACTGGAATTGCGGTTTTCTTGTCATTTTGATGGCAACTACGCATTGTTTAGGAACACCAAAATTTGTTCCTTTACCTGGTTTGTAAGACTTTGAAGTTTTGGTGAGGAAAAACGGTTCGATGAATCAATTTGAAAATTTACAAGAATATTGATGATTTAAAAGTCTATAAATTTGCATACCAACGCAAGCCATGCAATCAATATTTGCAGTGAAAAAAAAAGGTTTACGAAAAGACCACAAAACGTCGGTTTTTAGTACTTTTTTTAAACTAACGGTGAACGGTAAAAAAAAATAATTTCTACAAAATCATAAAAAAATCTTGTAAAACGCTTTTTCATATTTCCAAAACTGTCTTTGAATTTTTTATAACATAATTATTTGCTGAAAAATTGGTTATCAAGGCTAAAAGTATCTTTTTTCTTTCAAAGTCAGATAAACCATGCCAAAAAAAATCGTACGAAAACAACAAAAAAACTGAATTGAAGCTGAATAAACAAGGTATCTGATCATGACATTTAATTGACTCAAAAAAATTTATCCATAGAAATGAGGACCTTCAAAAAAAATAAAAACAAAATAATTTTGTTGTCTCGTCTCATTTTTTGCAAAAGCGCAATAACGGTACTTCAAAAAAATTTGTTTGTAAACAAATCTCGAAACAAAAAAAATAAAGCTGTAGAATGCTTTTTATTTCAACTCAATACGACCACTCGTCACAGAGATACAGCTCTTCAAAAAACGCTAACAAAAATTGAAAAAAATGTGTTCCTTTAATATTGTTGACTAGTGTATATAAAGTTAGCAGCACACCTTTGGAAATTCATGTTAAAAACTATCCTATCATTAGTTGCTACTTAATTGCGAATTGGTTACGCAAAAAAAATTTATTGCTTTTTTGGTTTAAGAAAAAATGGGTGTCCTGCTAACTTCATATGAACTAAGCAGGACAACTTTCTCAAAAATAAAGATAATCGAGCTGAAAAAAGATTATTATTGAGAACTAGTTAATTGCGAATTAGTTACGCAAAAAAAAATTGTATTGCATTTTTGGTTTGCGAAAAAATGGGTGTCCTGATAACTTCATTTGAACTTAGCAGGACAATTTTCTCTAAAATGAAGATAATCGAGCTAAAAAAAGTTGGTTATTGAGAACTAATTAATTGCGAATTAGTTACGCAAAAAAAAAATTTATTGCATTTTTGGTTTGCGAAAAAATGGGTGTCCTGCTAACTTCATATGAACTTGGCAGGACACCCATTTTTTGGAAAACCAAAAATACAATACAATTTTTTTTTGCGTACCTAATTTGCAATTAATTAGTACTCAACAACCAAATTTTTTCAGCTCGATTATCTTCATTTTTGAGAAAGTTGTCCTGTTAAGTTCATATGAAGTTAGCAGGACACCCATTTTTTCGAAAACCAAAAATGCAATTAAATTTTTTTTTGCGAAACTAATTCGCAATTAAATAGTTCTCAATAACCAACTTTTTTCAGCTTGACTATCTTTATTTTTTCATTTTTTCGCAAACCAAAAATGCAATTGATTTTTTCCTTGCAATTGCAATAAAATTTTTTTTGCGAAACTAATTCGCAATTAATTAGTTCTCAATAACCAACTTTTTTCAGCTCGACTATCTTCATTTTTGAGAAAGTTGTCCTGCTAAGTTCATATGAAGTTAGCAGGACACCCATTTTTTCTTAAAACAAAAAAGCAATTAATTTTTTTTTTGCGTAACTAATTCGCAATTAAGTAGCAACTAATGATAGGATAGTTTTTAACATGAATTTCCAAATGTGTCCTGCTAACTTTATATACATATGGTACCCTCAAGAAACTTGGTTAAAAGCCTTTCATTTATTACGAGAATGAAGAATCAAAGGAGTTTACAAAAATATCAAGGGAGAAAGGGTGTTTTTGTGGGTTTGGGTAAAGGCTGTTTTTTGTTTTTGGAAACAATTTTTGGTTTAGGAAAAAGTATTATACTTTCCCTCACCCAATAAAAATATCCTTCTACCATATAGATATTTTTTTAGACTCTTTCGATTCTTCATTCTGGTAGTTCATAGCACATTTGTATAAAGTTTCATGAGGGTACCATTTTTGGCAAAGATCTTATGGTAATAATCCCACTATAACCCCAACCCTCAAAAAAAAAAACACCCTTTAACCACAGATATTTTTATAGACTCTTCTTATTATTGCTTTTCATGACAAATGAACCATTGATGCCAAGTTTCATCGACGAACAAGTATTTTCTCCTGGTTTTCGGTAATATTTATACTGAAAGTATAGTCATCGTTACATAAAAATTACAATAAGTGTTTTCACGGAGGCCGTATCGACTTGATTTTATAGTGTCATTTGATTCAGCATTCAAAACTACCTTAAAAACATGTGTCATATGCCTAGGTTGCGGGAAAGCTAATTTTTCTGTTTGATAGACCACAATTTCCCCCCCTCTCCCCCTCAACAAAAAACCCTCATGTGAAATATTTTTCTAGACTCTTTTGATTTTTTATTCTCATAATACATGAAACGTTTTCAACAAGTTTTTTTGTTTTATTTATCCTATTTTACCTGTACCTATACTATTTTTTCGTTTGTTAATTTCTCTAAAATTCAGATGTGAATATAATGACGAACTTAATACTAGCGTTTCTCAAATTCGCTTTTAAATTAAAGAGCAATTAACGAATTATGTAAAAAATTAAATGTCGTTTAAAATATTGTTAGTGAATTCAAAAGAAAGACATTACAAAAAAATCAAAAATTAAAATGCATAGATTGATTAGGGAATAAAGGTCGAAAATTTGGATGTAAGTTTCTCTCATGGTACCCTGACGAAATCAAGAAAAAAACTTCTTCCCCAATTTCATATTAAAAAAAATGTAAATCCAAATACAGTAGACGCTCGAAATAGTGAAGTAATAAAAACCAGGCCTGTTCACTGTTTCGAGATTGTTCACTTTTTCGAGTGGGAGTTTTCTAAAGCTTTCTAAAGGCGAATCCAAAAGGCACATTTCGTTCGATGTGAATGTTTTTAATTTTAATTAAGCATTAAACAAGGCTTTCACTCAGGTTTAAACAAAAAACAGAAACAATTCCTCTAAGCTCTCAAACTATGTAAAATGCTTGCATCAATTTTTTTTCAAAATACGTTTTTATATAAAATTTTCTGTGTTCACTATTGTGGATAAGTCAGTATTTCGAGATTCACTAAATCGAGCGGCTGCTGTACACTCCTTTTTTATTCATTGACTTTTGTAACGATAAATAGGATTATTACTAAAAACCTCTCCACAAATTGTGGCCCAACATTTTGGAGGGGATAGATATGGTTTCAGCGCAGAATTGTAGCTTTTTCGAACAAGTATAATCTACGCTCTATATGTAAGTTATGATGATTTTTTTCTATAAGAGATAAAATACACTCGTAAAAAAAAATAAAGGAACACATTTTTTTCCAATTTTTGTTGGTGTTTTTTTTTATTGAAGAGCTGTATCTTTGTGATGAGTGGTCATATTTAGTTGAAACAAACAAAAAGCATTCTACAGCCTTATGTCTTTTGTTTCGAGATTTGTGTGCCTAAAATTTTTACTTGAAGTACCGTTATTGCGTTATTTCAAGAAATGACACCAGAAAAAAGAAATTTTTATTTTATTTTATAGGTCCTCATTTTTATGGATAATTGCTTTGAGTCAATTAAATATTATGGTCAGATACCTTGTCAGTTCAGCTTAAATTCAGTTTTTTTTTGTCGTACAATTTTGTTTGCATGGTTTATCTGACTTTGAATGAACAAACAAAAATACTGTAAGCGTTGATTACCAATATCTCATCAAATAATGACGTCATTCAAAATTCAAACACAGTTTTGGAAATTTGAGAAAGCGTTTTACAAGATTTTTTTAAGGTTTTGTATAAATAATTTTTTTCTGACCCTTCACGAGTCTTACAAACCAGTCAAAGGTACTAATTTTGTTGTTCTTTAACAATGCGTAGTCGTCATCAAAATGACAAGAAACAACAGTTACATTTGACTTTTTTCAAAGTTTTACATTAGTTAGATACTTTCTTGACTTGAAATTAAATAAAAAGTACCTACGAGTACAATTAGAACTTTTTTTTATTTAAAAAATGTGGAGAAAGTATCCAATTTTTGGAAGTTTCAGAATCTACAGTCAAAATATTGTGATGGAGATTTGAATAAACTTCTGAGGTGGGATTGTTCGGTAGAACAATCTTCAGAAAGAAGCTGTCCCCATGCATAAAAGCATTCAAATTAAAGCAATTTCCCGGTGGTGGACTGTGGCTAATTTTGGATATATGTTTTGGCATGAGTCATTGAACCTTACTGTAAATGAATTTCTTTTGTTACAATTTGTCCGGGGTTAGCCCTATATTTTCCGTAGATTTACCTGACTAAACCCCCCAAAATCACCTTTGATATTTTTCTTAAGCCTATGTGTTTTTATTCTTTAGTTAATAAAACGTTTTAACCAAGTTTCATGAAGGTAGTTGGTACTATTCTTTTTGAAGCTTTTTAAATAATAACCCATCATTTTTCCCTCACTCAGTGATGCCATTAAAATGTTTGCCTCACTTCCAAAAAAACACCCTTCCATATTTTTAATATATTTTTTATAGACTCTTTTCGAATCTTTATTCTAGTAGTTCTTAGCAAATTCTTTCCAAGTTTATGACGGTAAAATTTTTGTCACAGGTTTTACGGTCCCACGCTCTCCCCAATTCCCAAAAAAAAGCGTTGGCTTTACCATAGTTATTTGTATGGACTCTTCTGTTTATTGGTTTCCATGAAAAACTTCGGCTATTTTAACCTTTCATTCTGAAAAGTTGTCATCCTTACATAAAAAAGGGATTTACATTTTTCGGCTCACTTTTTTTTTGTCATTTGATTCAGAATTAAAAACTACCATAATAAGATGTGTCATTATCCTTAAATTGTATCGAAGTAAATTTTTCCGTTTGATACGCACCAAATCTTTCCCTCTTTTCCCCCTAAATACAAAACTTTCTATGAGAAATATTTTTCCTTAGATTCTTAATTCGCATGGTAAATGAAACTTTTCCAACAAGTATCATGGTGAAACGAATTTTGTTGTTTTATTATAAGACAAATATTTTACCTGTACCTACTAGACGCAAATCGAAAAACCCATCAATTCAAACACCCATTATGATTTGTATTGTGCTTATATCCTATTATACGAGTATTACAATAAAAGCTTATAGCTATCAAAATAATCTCTTTGAGTTGTGTAATGCATTTTTTTAATTTTCCATTTTTATTTTACAAAAATAAACATAAACATTTACATAAGCTTTATTCAGAAATTAAAATTAAATTAAATACACTTGTAACTGGAAAAGAGCTCATCCTTACGTTAATTTACTTGAGCTTGAACGTTGAAAGGAAATGTAAAATATTTGTTGTTTGTGTAATGTACACATATTTCAGCTTAAGAACATTTTTTTTGTTCTCTTTTATATTTAATGTATTTACAGCTCTGCTCTTAATATGCAGAGTACACATAAATGTGACAAAGTACTTGACAGCAGAAAGGAAGACACTTTATCACACAAGAAAATCGTTAATAAAAATACCATAAATCTTGCACATTCCCAAAGAAACATGCAAATCCTTACCAAGTTGATTGTATTTTCGTTTCTTGATTCTTTTTTTTTTAAGTAATTTATGTTATCTTTTCTTTAATATCCCACACTTGTGTTGAAGAACTTTAAGCTGGATTTTCAAACGCAAGTTAAGTGTTATGGTTTAAAATAAAAATTAAGTATCTTATTTTTGTGTGTGCTTAAAAAACTCAATAAATAGAGCAATAATTGTGTGCATGTTAAACTCGAAGAAACATTTGAAGGGTTGAGCATAATATTGAATTTTACTTCTCCGAATAATATTTATAACAAAAACTAGTCGATTTCGATGGTATCAAAATGAATTCTACTAAATAAGTAGTTCAAATACCACCCCAAAAATATTAAACTGTCGTTAAAGCAAGCATTTTACAGCACTTCATGAAGTGGTCGACACAATAGAAAAAATCAAGCGGCCTTTAAAAATGCTAACAACAATGCAATTCGACAAGCCCTAAACTCCATCTAGTACGGGGTAATTAGATTTCATTATAGGGAGCTCTGATAATATTGTGAGACAACCTTGTAGAAAATTTAATTGTATAGGTACAAAATATGTTAAGTAACTTTTTTCGATAAATGTTTTTTTTTAAGTTATACTGCATTTTCTTAAAAAACGTAGGGGCTGATTTTGGTATATTCATCATATCTTATTTTTTTGTTCTAAAAAACAAAAAATGTCGGATTTTTTTTTTTTTTTTACACTTCAGATTCTTTGTTGTAGTGAGCTTAGAGCAAGCTGCATTCTACAATCAGAGGCTCATCATGAGTGCATGTGTTAGTGGTTAGTAAAATTAAGTAAACTAACACAAGCACATGTATAACTACAAAAATAGAAAAAATACAAAATTAGATATAATATAAAAAACATTTAAACTATACATACAAAGTTAAAACAATTAATACATTAACGAGAGTGGAGCACTGGTTCGAAATAAAGTTTTTAATCCTATTTTACTCATGTTAAAATCAACAGATGAGGCGTTCAAGTTTAAAAGTTTGCACATGCGATTGAGTGGCTCGTGTGTGCCATAGTTTGTTCTGTGAAAAGGAACGTGAAAAAGTTCAAATCTTCGCAGGTGGTGGGATCCTCCTCGGTAAATAATTCCTACATGGGCTAGCAAGTCAGGCGCATCAGTTTCACCATTGATAAGTTGATGAAAAAATACCAAATCATTATTGACATGCCTTTGAGATAAAGTTTGAAGTTGCAGAAGCTGAATTCTGTGTTCATAGGGTGGAAGGTTAAACGGATCAGCCCAGGGTAGACCTTTCAAGGCAAAACGAATGAATCTATGTTGTATTGCCTCAATACGACTTTTATGAATTTCGTAGCAGGGTGCCCATACTTGAGAGGCGTACTCAAGATGGGGTCGTACATAACAATTGTTAAAGGAAAGGGTAACATACGGATCGTTATATTCTTTTGCCCAGCGTTTTATAAATGCAAGCATGGAACTTGCCTTATTTACAATATAATTAATATGTTCTATGAAGCCTAGATCAGAACTAAAGTGAACACCCAGATCTTTAAAACTAAAAACACGACAGAGTGTGTGTTGTGAAATGGAATAATCAAAAGCCCTCACTACTCGTTTTTTAGAGAAAGTTATAGTTTGACATTTAACTGGGTTAAGAGAAAGACCATTTTTCCCACACCAAACATAAAAATTGTCAAGATCAGCCTGCAAGAGAATGTGGTCAGGACTAGAATGTATTGTTTTAAAAATTTTCATATCATCAGCATAAATAAGAATATCGCTAAAAGTGTATACATGAAGCAACATCATTTATGTATAGCAAGAATAAAAAGTAACGGGCCCAGATGGCTTCCTTGGGGGACACCCGAGTGAGCATTGAATGAGCTTGAAAGGACGTTTCTAAATTTTACTTGGTAAGATCTATTCTCAAGGTATGATTTTATCCATGCTATAAAAAAAATCGGAAAACCAAAAGCTTTGAGTTTGAATATAATAATGTTGTGACTAAGCTGGTCGAATGCTTTAGAAAAATCAGTGTATATGCAATCAACTTCATTCCCGTTTTCTAATGCAAGCGAACATGTATGCAAAAACGTAAGAAGATTTGCTACCGTTGATTTTCTTCTCACAAAGCCATGCTGTTAATCACATATTATATTCTTAGTATGAAATGCTACGCTCTCGCAAACAACTTGTTCGAATAGTTTTGGAATGCAAGAGAGCTTTGTTATGGGCCTATAATTTTTGATGTCAGTTTTTTCGCCCTTTTCAAAGATTGGTGTAAGAAACTATTTCTTCCATAAATAGGGAAAACTACTGCCTGTCCTTAAAGAAAATTCAAACAAAAATTGAAAGGGTTGAACTAGTATATGTTTACAATTTTTCAATACTATAGGCGGAATTCCATCTGGACCAGATGAGTAATCATCATTTAATGATGAGAGAAGGTCTAAAACAGTGCTCGGGGGTACTGGGATATTATTGCAGCTAGTTTGGGCGTATGTATGTCATCATCATCGTGTCCTGTAACCCCGGCTGGGGCATAGGGCGTCAACAAAACGTCTCCATCCTTCACGGTCTGCTGCAAGGTACTTAAGCTGTGGCCACGTCTTTCTCTGGGATTCTGCTTCCGCTAAGACAGTTGATTTCCATGTTGTTCTTGGTCTTCCAACCCGCCGTGCACCCTGAGGATTCCATTCAAAGGACTGCTTTGCAATTTCATCGTTTGGTTGTATGTAAATCTCTAAAATAATGTTCGTCAACATCTAAAGGCTTGTCAATAAAAGAATTTCGAAAATTATTCGCAAAAGCGTTACTAATATCAACGGTTTCCTTCAGCGAACAATTTTCATAAATGAAATTAGCCGGATAACCATCTGATTTTTTTTCGAATTAACAAACCTCCAAAATGTCTTTGGGTCATCTTTTAGAGAACTACCCATTTCGTTAACATGGTTAGTGTATACATTTTTCGAAAGAGTTTTAAATTCTTCAAAAAGGGTAATGTATGAGTTGTCGTATACTGGCGAGAGAGTTCTTAAGTATACTTTCCATGCTTTGTTTATTTTATTTCGGAGTGCTTTTAGCTCTTTCGTATACCATGAGTGGCAAAAGTTTCTATTTTTTGATACCTTTAAAGGGATAATATTGTTAATGCAGTAGTTAAGGATAGAATAAAATTCAAAAACTGCTTCGTCAATATCGCCAGACACTGATGTATTCTCAATACCAGACCTAGCAATTTCATCTGAGAGCAACTGAAAGTTTGCCTTTCTGAAGTCAAAACTATATGAACAATCATAAGGGTTACTGTTTTCAGTAAGGTGATTGCTCAAGTCAAAAAAATATCCAAAGGAGGATGATAGTTATCTATGTTAGTAATACCGGAACTAGATTCTAGAACCAGAGCACTATTAGCGTCTGAAGAAAATACCAAATCGAGAATTCGATTCTTAGAGTTTTTAATACAGCTTATTTGCTGTAAGTCAGTTGAAATAATTCTATCAAGAAGCAGTAACTCATTTTGAGAAGAAGTTAGGGAAGCTTCTTGATACAATTCGTCATCAGAGGGAACCCACTGAATGTGAGGTAAGTTAAAATCACCAAGAAGTATTATGTTGCTATTGGAGCAAGACAAGTCAATAACAAAGTTTAAGGCCTTAGAGAGTTCAACATAAACTGCCTCCGAACTTTTTGGAGGAATATATGCATTTAAAATAAACAACTGTTTGGACTGCAAAGTTAATTTTAAACAAATCAGTTCAATAGACAGATTGAAAGGGAACGAAACAGAAGAAGATGTAAATTTATTTCGAACTGCAATTAAAACACCGCCTCCCACTTCTTTTGGTTTATCAACATGACGATCTTTTATATAAACTAAGAACTCTTGATTAAAAAGTTCCGTGTCCGAGAAACTAGAATTTAACCAGATTTCTGTCAAAACAAAGATGTCATGCGAGAGTGCTTGGGAATTTATGTATATATCAGTGGTTTTGCTGCGAAGCCCTCTTACATTTTGGTAGAAGGGGGTGATCCTATTAAGTTTTTTGGAGATGAGATTTTGGGTGCATTTCGCGTCTGTCTATTTTTTCTCGAAGTAGTGATCTTTTAGTCCATGAACCTCAACCTGTTATTATTACTACAAATAATGAGGAAGAGGATCTTCTTGCCCAAGCAGGCTCATCTGAACAAGTATCAGGTGCGAAAAATAATAACAAAAGAGGTCGCGAAAACTCATTACTTGTTAAACACTCCGGCCCACCTCCTAAACGATCAAATCTTAAAAACAATCCCAGTCACCAGAATAATAATAGTTTGGAATTGCCTATTGTCGATCAAGTTTTGAATCGAGGTTCAGTGGCGGTTGATCCTAACACGGATTCAGTAACTGTTCCAAATATTTGCATTGATCCTAAGCCAATAAAAGCAGTCTCTAAGACAAAATCTATTTTTATTTCACGCTGGGAACCAGATATCGTTCCGGATGATATAATTTCCCATCTGGTATCTACTAATAGTATTCCCTCCAACACTTCCGTTAAGTGCACAAAAATTAGTAAACAAAATAGTTTAATTTCTTCGTTTAAAATAGTTACACATCCTTCGTTTTTCAATTCAATTTGCGATATTAATAATTGGCCCTCTGAAGCTCTTGTCAAAGAGTTCACTAAATTTAATATTTCATTTTGTGAATTTCTATTGACAGGAGTACCAAATGAAAAGATAATTTTTAGCTATCAAAAAAACCTAAATAAGAAATAACTTAATGCTGTTTGGACTCATGTACATATATGTATAATGTTTTAAGTGATTTATTATTCCTTAAATATATATTTTTGGTTTGTAAAAATGTGAATAGTTTATTTATTTTAATATAAGGATATTTTATGCGTTGTGTATGCATAAAAGTTTAATACACCTACATACATATATGTATGTATATTTAAAAGTGAATAAAAGGATTACAAAAGGACAATCGGCAAAAATGTATGGAAGGTGGTCTAGGAACCAATAACAACGAGACGTATGTCGTTGGAAAGGTATTTTTATGAGCTACAATAGTCACTATGGCGGCTCATTTCAAATCACTGTGTGAAAAAAGTTATTCGTTAACCTAGGTTTTGTTTTGGTACCATTAAGTGTGGAAAAAATGTATACAAACTGGTCTTTCCAGTACTAAGAAGATGCATGTCGTTGAAAAAGTATTTTTATGAACAATAATAGTTACCATAACAACTTATTAAAAATCACAAATAGTCAAAATAGTTATTCGCTGTTTTAGGGAATTTTAGCACAGATAAAATGTATGGAGCATGGGTAACAATTAGCGAATAACTTTTTTCACACAGTGATTTGGGTTAAGCTGCCGTATTGACTATTGTAGTACATAAAATTTCCTTTCCAACGACATACGTCTCGTTGTTATTGGTTGAACTTGCCAGCACACTTTCCGCCCATACTAAAAAAAAAAACATTTTTTTCAAACTAAAATGAACCACAATATTTTATTAGTTTACGAATAACTTTTTTTACACAGTGATTCGGACTGAACTAATATTTAGATATTGTAGTTAATGGAAATATCTTTTCAATGACATATATATTGTCGTTATTGGTTAGGCCAGTTTTCATAAATTTTCCCCATACTAAATATATTTTATTCATATTAGAATGCACCAGAACACAATTCTATTTAGCGAATAACTTTTTTCACACAATGATTTGAAGTGAGCCTCCATAGTAACTCTTGTAGTACATAAAAATACCTTTCCGACGATATATGTCTCGTCGTTATTGGTCTTGTAGACCGTTTTGTCCTATTCTCCTTTGTAAAAATTATTTTTTTCCTTTTTTTACTACGTTTTCACTACACTTTTTTTTCCTAAACACTACACTTTCAATCAGTTGGGGGGGCAACACTGCTACTTACTGACGTCGCGGCGCGGCGGCTTACAAATTTGTAAGACAAAATTGCAGTTTACAAATCTGGCTACTAAGTGGTGAAACGGAATTTTTTTTTAGTTGTAAGGTACAACTACAATTTCTCATTTAGTTTTGTCCAATTTCTTGGAATTATGTTTGTAGCTGGTGAAACGGAAACTCGGCTTACAAATTTGTAATTGTATCTTACAATTACAAATTTGTGATTGTAATTGTAATTTGGTGAAATAGGCCACAGATATTTCAAAGTAAAAAACCGAATATTTACTTTAACTAAGCATGCCTCACTCATCGCTCTTAGTTGGAGTTCTAACGGGCCACAACTTAATAGGAGCCCATGAGCAGAATGGAAATCAGCCCATCAGTCTTATGTAGAGGGTGTGAAGATGAAGAGCCTGAGGAGGTCTCACCCCACTTTCATTGTGAATGTTCCAGTCTAGCCAGAACTAGAAATGAAGCCCTTAGAGAATACTTGTTCGATGAATGGATAACATCTATCCTAAAGTTCATTCAGAATTCAGGATGGTTCAAGGAGGCACCCCAAACCAAAACTATACCCTCAATCTCCTATACCTTGCTCTCCTCCACGGATATCCGAGTGAAATGATGCAGCTTGCGGTATGGGGAACTCGTTAGAAAAGTTTTAGATAATATGATGTCAAATAATTTTTCTTTGCTAAGCTTTGGTGGCTTTTGACAAAAGTCCTGTTTTAATATTGTTTCGAAAAAAAAAAAAAAAAAAAGATACAATTTATTATAGCTGTGGTGCCGAGAGTTGGTGATAAGCAAAGAGGGAGAGCTGCTCCTGCGCTCTTTACGAAGATCGAATAGAGAAAGAAAATATAATCGTCTGCTGTTCCAATATGTGAATACATATGAGTAGATGAGAACCAAAACTCGTCATATCAAATTTGATAGCTTTACCCAGCCAATCCCCTTTAATATTGGTCAAACATCATCGCAATTGTTTCCAAAACTCTCCATATTCACAGTGCGATTTGCATCACAACTTTCCATATCCACTGTTTGCCGTAGGTTTGCTTTCAAAACTCTTCTTATCCATCATAGGCTATTGATTATGTCATATAAGAAGGAATTTAAACGTTCATGGTTTTTTATTGTAAAAATCCTTAAATGGGTAATTGAAGATTGGAAAGTAGTGCAGTGCTATTACATTAGAAGTTGCAATTGGTAGAAGGGGGGATGGTGTTAAAACTGGCCATATTTAATCATTTGCAGCAAAACTCTTCATATCCATAAATTTAATTGTTAAATATCTTTTAAACGGAACTTTCAAAATATTTTTGCTCTGTTCATAACATAAAGATTTAAAAATCTTTATTTACAACAAATATAATCTTTTCTAGCAACTATCATAATAGCTTTATTAAGTTTTTTTTTCTATTTGCACAAAATGAAAATTTTGGATTTGACTAGTTTTGGTGCTCAACTACTCATATGTAGTTATTATCATTAGTTAAAAAATTCAAAAACACGTATAGCCGGCAGATCCTAGGTAGCAACATTGCATTGATCGGGAGCTTGGTATGTGAGAAGTATGCAAGGAAATAGGACAATTGGTGCCAAGTTTAAAGAAATATAAGTTGGTCGGAAAATAAGATAAAACCCATGCCGGGGCAGTTATAAAACACTTGGCAGGTACCATTTTTTGACTAAAATATATCCAGCCGTAAAGGCTGCAGTTCAATGAGGGAAAATGTATGCACTCAGCACATCATTGTATTTACTCATCCCATATTTTTCTGCACACATACTTTTCTGTACTCATTACCTAATGAAATCTATACTGACAACATAAATCTATTAGCAGTGAAGCAGCTACTAAATAGTTCTGTAGACTTCAGCCGCACAACACGAATGTGGAATGCTTTACCATACTCTATTTTTCCTTCCCATTGTGATATTCAAAAATTCAAAACCAATGTGCATCGGTATCTCCTTTTAAATCCTATCCTACTTTCCTAACACTCGCACTGTGTTTAACATATTAAGGGTAGTCATAACCCCTTGAGTGCACGTTAGTTATAAAAAAAAAAAATGAAAATATCTCCTATGCTAGTTTTTTCAGCGTCTACTCTTTTATAGATATGCTGACCATTTACAAAAAATAAAATAGTATGGCTAAATGTATTTTCATACCATATGATATTACGCACTGTACCTATACATATAGCTATATTATATTTGATGTTTTTTTATAAATATTTATGACCATAACCCTTAAAAAATATTTATATTTTTTATCATTACTGAACACACACACACATTCTTTCAAAATAAAAAGGACATTAAGATAACCAGTGACCTATACTTCAGTCTTTAGCCATCCACACAGTCATTTCACACTTCCATTTATCTTTACGAACAACTGAACAATCTTATCACTCCATTAAATACATTCTTTGTCGCATGCTTTTAATCCAAATAGGAAAAAAAAAACAACTAAGTTTGTAGTAAGAAAAAAAAATATATTTTATGATATCGCTCGCCATAACTGAATTTCCTTTTCTCTAGAACGACATCTTATAATATCTTCACTAAAAGGCTTCTGAATATGCAATATGCAGAGCTAAGAAGCCAAGGAACTATAGGTACTGCGAAGGCGAACTAGGAGTTTGACTCCAGAGACACAAGTAATTTAAATGAAATTATCTCCTCCTTGACGCTGTTGGAGAACAAATTTAGATTGCAAAGAACTGTAGGAGTGAATACTAGGTACTGAATTTCCACCACAACTCTATTACATTATTTTCAAGTAGTTATGCACTAACACTATCGTTAGAAAATTTCATCAATGTTGAAGAGGTATGTTGGCATATGGAGTTTATAGCTGAAGAAGCTATGTATAATATCAAGAGGAAGGAAAATTACGAAGAACATTGCTCAGTTACTGTGCAGTTGGGTCAAAGATAAAGTATACATAGAGCCCCTAATCGTACCTGTGTGTCAGTATTAAACCCTGGATAGAACTGTATCCAACCAAGATAAGAGAAGTTTGTCTAGGCTAGTTTCTACAGGGTGCTATGGTTTTAATATGAATACTTTGGGAAAGCTTATATTTTACTTTATCCTCAGCGTAAACTGTCACATTACTTTATTATACATATCGAACTTAGTTTCGGTTCACCAGTTAAGCGAGTGTTAACCTACTCTATTGATGCAAAATGCGTTTTTTCTCGTGAACCGTGCTCCGGGCATCGTATCCTTAGCATGTCTTTCTCAATAGAAATTGTTGCATATGTATATATTTTGTTTACCGTTTAAATTCAGAAAAAGTTCATGTAGTGAGAAGTGTGTAGCTATGTATATAGTTTATGATCTATGATCGACAAAGATTTGAAATCAATAAAAGTGGATCCTTAAACTCCACTCTTCTTTAAATATTACATAAAAAAAAAATTCCGAAAGTTTATTCGAAAAATTATACTTTGCAAAGTACTCATTGCCCATAATCTCGTAAAGAGATTTTTTTACTCCTGAGTTATAAAGAAAAACACTCAAACAGAACGCGATCCGGCGATATAATCAATACTTACTTACTTACTCAAGGTGGCGCTACAGTCCGGGGTGGACCACGGCATCAACCAGCAAGCTTCTTCCACTTTCGCACGCCAAGTTGGTTGAGGTCGCGCGCTTCTCATGCTCTTTCTTTTACCTTCTTAGAAGCTTGTTTTCCTCTCTCTTCTTTTGCTCGTAGAGCTCGCGAGCAGCTCTGGTCCTTCTATGCAGGGCCACTTTTAATGCCTCTTGTTTGTCTGCATATACTTGCCGGCACTCTTCGTTTGAGCATGAGTTTCGCTGTGGTGGCTGTGTGAGGCCCAGCATGTCAGAGGCGGCATCACTGATGGCTTCCTGGCAGTTTTTCCACTAGTTCTCGATACTTGCAGTTGGTGGCAAACAGGGCCGGCCCGAGCTAAATTAGAGCTCTGCGCAAGCTTCATCATTAAAAATAAATAAACAAAGGAGAATGAGCAAAAATGTATGGGAGCTGGTCCATTTCTCAACACGAATGTGTCATACATCGATGAAAAGGTTACTGTAAGTTCATACATCATTTCATTACATTGCTGTTAAGCTCTAAGCCATGGGGTTTGCGAGATATCCGGCTTCAAAGCACCGAAAAGAACAATAATGCAACTCCGCATTTGGACATTGTCTTCCTGCTCAACATTAATTCGTTGGAAAGGTTATAGCATGTACTTCATTTTTGTGTGTGACCGTTAAGCTCGAGAGCAAAAACGCATTATAAATCAATAATGCAATTCCGCATTTAGAGCTGGTCTACCAAGTCAACAGTAATGTGTTGTACATCGTTGGAAAGGTTATTGCATGTACCTCATTTTGTTATGTAGTCGATAAGCTGTAAGCTGGGGCTCAAGATATATTTGGCATCAGAAAAAGGAAAATAGAAAAATAATGCAATTCTGCATTGGGTGCTGGCCTATCTCCTCAACACAAATCTGTCATACATGGTTGAAAAGGTTATTATGAGAACTTCATTTTTTAAAAACTGACCCAGTCTGTTATGATCCGGGGTGGTCTTCCTCTTAAAACTAATACCATCCATACATAGCTAAATAATTTTTGAAACCCATGATTTAGAGCTTAATGGTTATGTAATAAAATGAAGTTCTCATAATAACCTTTTTAACCATGTACGACACATTCGTATTGAGTTGGTAGACCGGCGCCCAATGCAGAACTGCATTATTTTTCTGTTCGCCTCCTTTGATGTCAAATATCTCTCGAACCCCTTGGTTTACAATTTAACGACTATATAACAAAATGAAGTATATGCAATAACCTCTTCAATGATGTACGACATATTAATGTTGACTAGGTAGACCGGCTTCCAATGCAGAATTGCATTATTTTTTTATAATGCGTTTTTGTCAAATATCTCTCGAATGACACTGCTTTCACCTTAACATCTTTGAAAGAAAATAAAGCATTCGCAATAACCTTTTCAATGACGTATGACACATTGCTGTTGAGTTGGCAGACCAGTGCAAAATGCCGAATTACATTATTGTTTTATTCGCCTTTTTTGATGCCAAATATCTCTTGAACCCCATGGTCTACAGCTTCACGGTTACAAACAAAAATACAGTACATGCTATAACCTTTCCAACGATGTACGACGCATTGATGTTGAGCAGGAAGACAATGTCAAAATGCGGAGTTGCATTATTGTTCTTTTCGGTACTTTGAAGTTGATTATCTCACGAACCCCATGGTTTAGAGCTTAACGGCCGTATATTGAAATGATCTCCTAACAATAACCTTTTCAAAAATGTATGATACAATTGTGTTGAGCATATGGGTCAATTTGCCTATTCTCCAATTGGTGGCACAACAGCTCGTAGAAAACCAAGGCCTAGTGAATTGCAACTCTCAACCAGTCCTATGTGCGTTTTGTTGGCAGTAATGGAGAGGACCTGCAATTTATAGCGGAGTCTGAGCGGCTAGATGAGAAGCACTTTTTCATGATAAGTATATTCTTGGAAGATCTGTCAGTTCCTCGCAAGAGGCAAAGAGGAATTTCTGTTTTTAGGTGGCTGCGGCTGTGAATCGAACCCAGACTTTCGGTACCAGCGTACGAGGTACCACAACGTTTTGTTCGGCAGCAAAATCGATTAACCTGAGTCCGTTATCGGAGGTGGAGTCGTGCAGGCTATATCTTCCGATTGTGCCACCTAAGACGTCTTCTTTTCCTAGCCCTTTTTTTTCCGTGGATAGTTGCAAAGCCGGCATAAGGCTCTATGAGGACCGAAAAACGCGTGCTCATAGAAGTGTGAGATTCTTACTACACTGAAACCACCTCCACTTCCCGATTGCAAATAAGTTGAAACTTATCTAGCAATTTATTTTTAACGAAGTTAAGTAACGTGTTGCAGGTAACTTTCCGGTGAAAGTTTCTGCTTATTCCGCGATTTTAAAGCGGTTTTTTGTTCACCGCACCAAGTCGGAAGGTTTAGTTTTTCGCAGACGGCGTACTAAATTCGACTCGTCAAGAATGTCAATAATCGTTGGATTAGCGTGATCTAATAGCTGTTTTCTATGTTTTCGCGCGAAACTCTTTATTTCGTCTCGAACCGTAGAAATCCCGTGATTCCTGTGAAGATCTTCGTTTCTTATACCATGGCGCATTTGCAAATGACCTAAGCAATTTATTTTCAAACGTATGTAAGTTATTTAAATTTGTATCGCAGGTACCACCCCAGATTTGTATACCATAAGTCCAGACAGGTTTAAGTACCTGCCTGTATAAAATCAACTTATTATCAATACTATAATACTTAGAATATTTACCGAGTAGCCAGTTCATATCTCTTAATTTACTTTTTAATTCTTCGCATTTCTTTTCTGTGGTACCACAGCCACTATTTCTTTGAAATAAGAATATTCATTTCCGTGTCTTACACGAAAAAGTCTAATTTCTAGATATTCATTTAGAATTTTATAAAGTCCTTCAGGCAGAACTTGTCTTAATTTGAATTTGAGGCCTTCGTGCCATCCCTTATCAAACACTTGTGACACATCCAAAAAGACGGTCGAACAGATTTTCTTTTCTTCAAGAGCTCTCTCAATTACGTCAGTTATCCTATGCACTTGATCAATGGTCGAACGCTTTCTTCTAAATACGAACTGATGTTCAGGTATTAATTTTTTTTCTTCTATTATCGGCTTTTCCTAGCTTGGCATTAAAATCACCCAAGACAATTTTAATGTCATAGGTAGGGCATTGCTCATGTCTTGTCCAGGAGCTCGTAGAACTCATCCTTGGTGTCGTCATCTTTCTCCTCTGTGGGGGCATGCGCGCATATGAGGCTAATGTTGGCAAATGTAGCCTTGATGCGAATTGTCGTGAGGCGCTCGTTCACATAGTTGAAACTCAAGACTTCTTGCCTAAGTCTGCCTCTAACGACGAATCCACATCGACGCTGCCCTTGTGGTCGGTAACAGTCACCGTAGATATCGCAGTCTTTCAGATTTCTTCTGCCCGGCCCATCCCATCGCACTTCTTGGTTGATGTTGATGTCTCCTTTGTGACAGTCTAGGGCTTCCGCTAAATGTTCGGCTGCACGTGGTCTATAGAGAGACAGAACATTCCACGTGCAGACATATAGGCGCCCGGAGGGGGGGGGGGGGGTTGTTGCCCCTGGCTCTGGGCAATACCACACAACCAAGAAATTTTTAATTTTTTTCTTTGAATTTTAACAAAAACTTTGCCTTCTCTCCATGATTTGCCCCCCTCCCCCTGGCTCTGGATCATTCCAAATGTACCTGAAAATATCCTTAGTTTCGATATTGTTGGAAAATATGGATATTTTCTTTACAGCTTCTTTATTGAGTTCATGGTTTGCCCCCCTTGCATTACCACATTTTTGCATGCATTTTTTTACTATGAATTTTAACAACTACCTACTTCTTGTCTCTTTTTGTCAGGGTTCATGATTTGCCCCCTCCTGGCTCTTTTTTTGTCGGGTTCATGATTTGTCCCCCCTGGCTCAGGATCAGGCCAAATAAGTCTGAAAATATCCTTAGTTTCGATATTGTTGGAAATATAGATATTTTCTTCACAGCTTGAAGTTGGAGTGGTATTTGCCTCCAAAATAAAAATAATTGTGAGTTACTTTAATGTCTTAAGAGCATAACTCATGAGTTTGACGTTTATACTACGTTTACGTTTACACCGAACACTAAACCGGGATTTAATAAGATTTACCTCAAATCTTCTTTACCAAACAAATTTTTGTCTTAAATCTTGAAGATTAGAAATTAATCTTGTTAAATCTTCCTATAGGACAAATAGTTTTACAAAACAAACCAACCTAGTCTTATATTGAACTGAATGAAACAGTTCTTCATTCGTTGACACAAATTTAACATTCTATCTCACTGCCACTCAAAAAGAAATAAAATGCACGACTGGATCACACGTACTTGCTCTTATGTTTAAGACACTGCGGGCTTACGAAAATTGTATATAAAAACATGGAAACTATGACAGAAAAATGTAGAGAAGCATAAAATACGACATTTAAATTGGCTAAAACAACTCTTTTGAAAGTTTGAGGTGAAAAAAAAGAATGTCATCTTAATTCTTGATTGAATATGATTGTATGGGAAAAAAAAAATCTAAAATCGTTGGAGCGGTTTTTTGAAAAATTAATTTTGTACACATATATAAAATTTTTAAAACAATTTTAAGAGCAAATTTTGGTATGCTAATCTTAAGTATATATTTATGTGTATGTAAAAACAAAATTTGAAAAAAAAATTTCAACCCGTTTTTGAGATATCGATTTTTTTTTTAACTCTTAAATATCGAGTTTCAAAATATGTTGTTTTCGAAATATTTGATGTTCCAAAAATTTTAAAACATTTTTTTAAAATCCAAAAAATTATTTTTCAAAAATGTTGGTACACAAAACTATTTATATTTTTGGGAGCTTTTGTATACAAAAATAATTGAAATCGGTCTTACTGTTTTGAAGAAAATCCAAAATTAAGAAAAAATAGTTCTTTGGGCGGTACCATTAATAGCCATTTTTGAAAAATGGCTTTCCACCCAAGGGAAGCCATTACTAAAATAAATTAATTGATTTTTTTTTTAAGAAATTTTCGAGCCGTTTTAGAGAAATATACGATTATGTAAAATTTGCTAAGCAAAATTGTATGGCATGTACCGTTATTTTTGGTTCTAAAAAAAATGAAAAAAAAAAAATGTGGGCATAATCACCAAAAACCATACTATGTACCAAGTTTGAAGAAAATCGATCGAGCCGTTTAGGCTGTAGACCAGTGATTCCCAAAGTGGTCCAGGTGCACCCCCAGGGGTCCACGGAAGACTCGTCGGGGGTTTACGCGGGCATGAAAAAAATGGGGGTTCTCCAGTTGTAAGTGGGGTCCACGAAAATGAATCTAGTTTCGAAAGTAAATAACAAAAATGTAGCCCGCTTTATCTGTCAATGTAGGCCAAAAATACCTACATTAATCAAAAAAATTAAGAGAACAAATAAAATCCCAAATTTTTGGGTGATTTTGACAGACGTATTTCGGTAAATAATGGTCGTATTGCTACTTTAAAAAAGCATCTAGAAACTTTAAAAATTGAAATTCTAGTTTTCCGATTTGTTGACTAAATTTTTTTAGGAGCTTTTCATGCAATCCTATAAATAACATTGGGCATAAAAATAATATTTTAAATGTTTTACTTTTTTTTTGGTCCACGGGCTTAAAAAAATGTTCAGTTAGGCTGGCATAAGCCTGATTATTTGGCATTCCCTTTTTTGAAACCTCCCTTAGTTTTTTTGAGTAGTCTATTTAAAGAAGATCAAGGACGGTTACTTGTAAGAACTTGCATATTCGATATTTAGTGCAACACTAACTTCTGCTGTACTTGCAATCATGATTGCATGAACTTTTTTGATTCCTCACCAATATAAATGCGAATGCTGCCAAGGACAAATGCTTCCCATTTGTTTCCGGAATTTTGAAAAGAGAAGTGTGAGTGAATCGATGTCAGTGTTTGCCATTGCCGATGTCAGTGGCTGCAGGCAAAAATACACGAAAAATATTCTGGACTGTGGGAAATTGCCAGAAAGCTTTCATACCTTTTCGAAAAAACTTTATGTGTCAATCCAAACGTATTAACAAAAAACGAAGCAGAGTGAACATCATAGAACGGGAAGATTTGCGGTTATTTCTCACAAATATTGATAATTTTCTGTCAATCCATCAAGTAACATCCATTAAAATTATGACTTTTTTTATTGTTGGTTTGCATTGTTGAAGTTACCATACGGTACTTATGTATAATTTAAGTTCTATGAAGTCTGTAATCGTATTATTTTTATAAGTAGAACATAAGAAAACCTACTAAGGGTATTCATACAACAGCGTTAAGTTCTCGTAAACGTTGTAAACTTTTAAACTTCGTAATTCTGTCCGAATTTGTATGGACAATTTGACAGATTTACAAAGTTTACAACTTTACAACGATAACGACGGCCTTACGCTGTTGCATGAATACCCTTACTATATTTCTTTTTATTTTTACCACTCCGAGTTTAGGGTTGGAACTCAGCTGCGACGCAAAATTCTATCGTTAGATCTAATCCTCACATTTTTTGATGAGTTTTGGAAGTATTTTAAAAATGTTGCAGCAGGGGGTCTACCGAAATCAGTTTAATTTCGAAAGTGGTCTACGAGTAGAAAAAGTTTGAGAACCTCTGCTGTAGACGAACAGACAGACAGACAGAATTGTGCCACCCACTTTTTTGGTGTTCTCTATCATCGTAATATCATGTTTGATTTTTATCTCAAATTATTTTTTTGCACGAATCCAAAACTTGCCTTATAGTACCTGTGCATGTATATCGCAAGGAAAAATGAAACCCCGTTTTTTTAAGAAATGATCAAGACAGAGATATATACAGGGTGTCCCGTAATGAGTGGATAATACTGCAACCGGTGATAGCAGGCCTTATGACTGCTCAGAAAAAAAATATAAAAAAAATATTTTTCTTGTGGTCTCTATGGTATAATTTATTTTCGAAAAATGTTAAAAAATTCAGGGTCTCCTAAAATACCTAATTGCAACGGCCACCCATAAAGGCTTCTTATTATTTTTGTATTTTTATAATATTTTTGAATAACCGTTCTAAATGATGGGTAGTAAATTTTAACACCAGCTGATGCATTTTTTGGGTTATAATTTTTTAAAATTATTTTTTTATTCAAAAATAATTCAATATTTTTTTTCACCAAAGATTGAAAAATAATAAAGGGAAAAAAATGTATGAGAACATAAGTGGCAAATTTGATAAGAATTGGCATGTTTAATGTACTTTCCAAAATGGTATAACACATGTTTGTGTCTACAACCATAACCAATAAAATTGGCATTTAATCTACTAAAGTAGTTTCTTAACATTTTATCAGATGAAATTAAGTTACTAAGTTAAGTAAACACTACGACGACCAATGAATAATTCATATTGTTTTTTTAATTTTTATTGCATTTAAAAATAACCGTTCTTAAATAAAGGCAGTAACATTTAACAAAAAAATGATTAAATATTTATTTTCATAAAAGTTTGTAAGTTAATAAAAAAACAAAAAACTGAAAACTTTCGTGGCAAATGATGTTAAAAAATCCCCTTTTCATGTACTTTCCCAAATGGTAAATCACAAGCTTCTATCTACAGCAATAACACATTAAATTGGCTTTTAATCTATTATAGAAGATTTTTAACACTTTCTCAAATCAAAATTGACTTGTAATAAAATAGGCATTAAAATGCATAAAATAGTATTATTTGCAAATATTGTTAATTCTCTGTCATTACATAACGTATAACGTTGTTATACTGGTTTCGTCAATTAAACGAATTTTTGAATTTGATTAAATTAATACTGATTAAGAATTTCACAGTATACGCCGCTGGAATATGCTAATATGCATTTAATATACGGGGAATGCAGAGGAGCGCTAACGCAGCTGCAGCCCTCTATAGAGAGCGATATCCAGATGCACGGCATCCGGACTATCGCGTGTTCATCAGAGTCCACCACTGTTTTTCAGAAGGACGAATGCCTGGTAATGGACTGGGCAGCACTAGCGGAGGACGTTTACCGCGAGAAGAAATTGATGGTATTGTGCTGAATGAAATTGAGAGGTCCTTTATTAGAAGATGCAGAGCCGGTATCACAGTGAATGGGGGACAGTTTGAACACTTGATATAAACTTATTTAAAAATACAAATAAATCATAATTTTTAATACTGTTGTTTTTATTTATCGCATTTCCCATACCTAAATGAAAACCGTTTTGAAAGTGCATACTATTATTTTATTTAATAAATTTAGCAGACATAATAGTGACACTGGTATATCTTTTGACTTTTCCTTATACAACTCAATTTTTGTTGTCATCAAACTTTGATGAAAATAAATATTTAATCATTTTTTTATTAAAAAAATTAATTAAAAAAATTATTAAAAAAAAATCCAGCAACTGGTGTTAAATGTTACTGCTTTTATTTAAGAACGGTTATTTTTAAATGCAATAAAAATTAAAAAAAACAATATGAATTATTCATTGGTCGTCGTAGTGTTTACTTAACTTAGTAGCTTAATTTCATCTGATAAAATGTTAAGAAACTACTTTAGTAGATTAAATGCCAATTTTATTGGTTATGGTTGTAGACACAAACATGTGTTATACCATTTTGGAAAGTACATTAAACAGGCCAATTTTTATCAAATTTGCCACTTATGTTCTCATAAATTTTTTTCCCTTCATTATTTTTCAATCTTTGGTGAAAAAAAATATTGAATTATTTTTGAATAAAAAAATAATTTTAAAAAATTATAACCCAAAAAATGCATCAGCTGGTGTTAAAATTTACTACCCATCATTTAGAGCGGTTATTCAAAAATATTATAAAAATACAAAAATAATAAGAATCCTTTATGGGTGGCCGTTGCAATCAGGTATTTTAGGAGACCCTGAATTTTTTAACATTTTTCGAAAATAAATTATACCATGGAGACCACAAGAAAAATATTTTTTTTATATTTTTTTTCTGAGCAGTCATGGCCTGCTATCACCAGTTGCAGTATTATCCACTCATTACGGGACACCCTGTATATTATGCCTGTTTGGTAATGTGAAATTTTCACCAAGTTTCCCAAACTTGGGTTTTTTGCTCCTATGGTTTTTGACATCAAATGTAAGTAGTAAGTAAGTAGGAAATTTTTGAAATTTCCTTTGAAAGCCTATTGGTTGTACTCAATTAACCTAGGTATGACGACGTAGATTTAACAATATCTCAGACATACGAATAAACCTGCTTGGTTGTCCTATCCAAAAATATATGGATATGCGTAGTTGTATCTTCCTGAAAAAGCTTTTATTACTTAAAACACCGCAAAATCTATATGTCAAGATCCGCGTATGTGTTCATAGGAGGACATATAATTTATTAATACCTCCACTTAATTTTCTGAACAGTTAAGGGATGTTTTTGTCCATGCCGTTATTATTTGGAAATCCCTTCCAGGAGAAATAAAACAAATTCAAAACCTAAATGAGTTAAAAAACGCTTAAAAATTAATTTCTCTTTTTCTTTTACTATCTACATTTATCTCCATCTTATTATCTTTCTCTATTAACTTCTCTTAAATTTCTTATACATTTCCCAACAAAGAATTTTGTATTTTCAGTTCATAGTTAATATTTCTTTTTGAACGAAAGTTTTACTTTTATTTTTTCTCTGATTTTGTAATTTGTAATTTTCATATAAGTATAAGTCAAAGAATTGTCGTTTGTAATATACATTTAGTACTTAAGTCACAGACAGAATTTAAAAAAAAAATATTTTCAAAACAGGGTGCTTTAAAAAATGTCAACTTCGTTGTTCCTTGAGTGATTTCAATAAAATTGACAGGATAGCAGAGACAAAATTATAACAGAAACGAATATTTTCAAAACGGTGTTTCAAAAAATGGCACCATCATCACCATGACATGTGGTAATTTCATTGAAATCACTCAATTCGATTTCATTGAAATCTATCAAGGTAAAAGGATTTCGAAACTTTTTTTTTGAAACTGTCCTTGTTCCTTTTGTTTAATTACATTTTTATTTCTTATTTCAAAGATTCGTGAATGGATCTTTAATAACTCTCGCATAATAAATTCGGAACGAACCATATTTTATAGATCCACATCCTAGCATTTTTGGTTCGATCGTGTCGTGAAAATGAATTTTGTTTTAATCGATTCAAAAATAGCATTCCCTTTTGATTTTTCCACAAGTGAACGAATGATATTTTATTGTTCTATGAACCTTGCTTTTTATACAAAAAAACGCCTATGTGGCTAAATAAGTGCGGTCTACTATTAAATATAAAATAATTTTACGCTGGGTAACTATTAACAGTACCACTGATGAGTTCAAGTGAGTAAGCCGAACGAAACGCCAATTTGTAGGACTAAGACTAGGACCACACTTGCGATTTCAATCGCGCGACTGTTTAGTGGCTAGAAATAGAACACGTGAATTTTAATAAGAATGAACGCACATGCGACCTGGAAATCGCGACGATTAAAAGTCGAAAATTTGTTCCATTTTTCTGGCGATGCGATTGTCGAAAGTTAAAATGAAACAAACGGACTTAGATGGTTGTGCTCGGAGTTGCGATTTAAAATAGCGCGACTAAAAATCGTAGTCGCAACTAGAAAAAATTATACACGCACTTGCGATTTTCAAACGTACGATTATTTAGCCGCAAGAAATGAGACACATGGTTTTAAATGTGAATGCACACATATGCGACTTTAAAATCGCAGCGATTAAAAAAATGGAACCAGATCTATTTTTTGAGCGTTTTTTCTGTCGCGAAATTAAATAGACGCATGTGCGTGCATTCATATTAAAAGCTTTTTGTTCTATTTCTTGCGATTAAATAATCGCGCGACAGATAATCGCAAGTGAGTGCATGGCAATAATTTGTTGCGATCGCGACTTTTTAATCGTAGCGATTGAAAATCGCAAGTGCGGTCCTAGCCTAAAGGCCATAAAAAGCTATTTTGAATCAATAATTCAACAAGTAAAATCCTTAATGCTAAGTCTTCTACTTGGCTGATTTATTTCAGAAGTTATGATTTGTATTATAAAACCTTCTTATATATTAACAGTACCTCCCATAGAAGATAGAACGTTATTTTGGATTTTTTCATTATTGACTGAAGGATTTAAATGAAATTATTAATAAAAACTTCCAGAAAGCTCAAATTATATTGCATATTAAATTTTTTTTTTTAATAGGTACCCATTTTTACGAAAATTCGATAATGTATCTCAAAATTTTGTCCACATAGATTTTAAACCCCATCTTCAGTTAAAGGTACTAGGTACCCGATGTTCACCACGGGGAGGTTAGAATAAGAGTTGATAGACAGAGGTTCGCTTTGAAAAAGACGCTTGTGGACGCTTGTGCGTCCTCTTGAATGCACCGTGTTTTTCCTTTGAATATCGATACCATTGTATATAAATTCTATAGTATTCTCATGAAGAAAAGAAGCTCATGGCCATCTATGCGTCCAAATGTAATACTAATTTTTGTTAAGCGAACAGCGAACCTATCGACCAAATGTCAACCTACAAAATCGTGTTTCATGAGAATACTATACACTGAACCAAATATGTACATTATATTGATGCATTTTTGCATTCCGACAATGTATTTTGCATTAAAATTCAGCCAATGAAGAGTTTCATTGTTCCAATGCATGCTTGTGCATTGCTCAATGAAAGAATTCATCGCCCAATGAATTTACATCATGGCAATGAAAAAAGTTCATTGAATATTTTTTGAAAAGCAATGCATAAATCATTGAGGCAAATACTCAGGTACATTGAAACAATGAATTATTTACATTAAATATAATTTTTTGTCATACACACGCAGTTGAGCCAGTGAATATGTTTCATTGAATCAATGAATTTTCATTGAGTCACTGAATTTTTTTCATTGAATCAATATTTAATTACTTAAATTCAATTTTTTTTGGGTAGTTTTTCGTAAGTTGAATGAACGTTTTTCATTGTTTCAACGAATTTTGTACATTGATTTAAGGAATTAATTACATTGATTTAATGAAATAATTTCATTGGGCCAATGTAACTTTTTCTTTGATTCAATGAATTATTTTCTTTGTCTGAATTATTTTAATTCATTGACCTAATGTATCTAATCGTTGGGCCAATGTCCTCTGCTCATTGATTGAATGAACTATTTTCATTACAATTCTGTATTTCTTGCGTTGAACCAATGAAATTTTTTCATTGATTCAATGAACTCAGTTCTTTCAGCCAAAACTTAAATACATTAATTTAATGAAATCATTTCATTGGGCCAATGAAACTTTTTCTTTGATTCAATGAACTATTTTCATTATCTGAATTATTTTAATTCATTGACCTAATTTATCTAATCGTTGGGCCAATGTTCTCTGTTCATTGATTGAATGAACTATTTTCATTGCGATTATGTATTTCTTACGTTGAACCAATGAAATTTTTTCATTGATTCAATGAACTCAGTTCTTTCAGCCAAAACTTAAATACATTAATTTAATGAAATCATTTCATTGGGCCAATGAAACTTTTTCTTTGATTCAATGAACTATTTTCATTATCTGAATTATTTTAATTCATTGACCTAATTTATCTAATCGTTGGGCCAATGTCCTCTGTTCATTGATTGAATGAACTATTTTCATTGCGATTATGTATTTCTTACGTTGGACCAATGAAATTATTTCATTGATTCAATGAACTCAGTTCTTTCAGCCAAAACTTAAATTCATTAATTTAATGAAATCATTTCATTGGGCCAATGTAACTTTTTCCTTGATTCAATGAACTATTTTCATTGCCTGAGTTATTTTAATTCATTGACCTAATTTATCTAATCGTTGGGCCAATGTCCTTTGTTCATTGATTGAATGAACTATTTTCATTGCGGTTATGTATTTCTTACATTGAACCAATGAAATTTTTTAATTTATTCAATGAATTAGTTCTTTCAGCCAAAACTTAATTACATTGATTTTATGAAATCCTTTTATTGCGCCACTGTAACTTTTTCTTTGATTCTATGAATTATTTTCACTGTCTGAATTATTTTAGTTCATTGACCTAATGTATATAAATCATTGGGCCAGTGTCCTCTGTTCATTGATTGAATGAACTATTTTCATCGGGGCTATGTATTTCTTACGTTGTTCCATTGAAATTTCAGCTGAAAAGTCTTTAAAAGAAGTCGTATTCATCTTGAATACAAAAAAAGATCATCTATTTAGTAGTTTACTCGGAATTGTTTGTTTTATTGAAATTTAAATTGCATTTAAATTGAAATTTACATTATTTTTTAAGTTAATTTTGTTTTGAAATTGAAATTTACATTTTTTTAGTGAAGAGATAATCGGAAAAATTTGATGCTTAGAACTTTACAGAAATTTGATAAAAATAATTTTGAATAAAGTTCCAAAAGGTTGAACAGGCGGTTGGGTATTCTAAATTAAAGACATGGAAAATTTTAAAGCAAACATCAACCGCTCTGATAAAATTTTTAAATTTGTATTTAACACCGTCAAAAAAAACGAAAAATTCATTTAAATCCGAAATTGTATCCCCGATAGCTATAACAAAGGGCTGTATTGCCCCCGACCGCTTTGCCAGATGGAGTAAATGGTCCTCAACCTCTTGAATACATTTCCCTATGTACACGAATGCTTCTTGTGAGTCTTTGATGGTAAACTTGAGAGTGCTACTGCTGCCCGTGTTATCTTTATAAACAGCTCTCTTAGTGGGCACGAAATATCCATGCATGCTTCTTAAAAGCATGACATTTTTTGACTCTAAGGAAGAAAGAAGAAGTTATGTAATTAATGTTTCATGTTGTTTTTAATTTATATTTTAAATTTACATTTTTTGGCTAAGTAATATTTTTTTTATTTAAGCTTGAATATAAAAATATGAAGCGAAAGCTTACCTACACCAAAATCATTCTCTGAACTTAGAGAATCCAACAAAGTTTTCGTTTCCTTGTCTTTAACATTGTTTTCCAATCGCAAGAAATCCATGATATGTTCAAAATGTTGGTCAAAGTTGTCCATCAAAGAATAGGTTGTTCCGCACAAAGCTTGGAAGTCCATGTTGATCTTAAAAAATTCGAGTAATAATAATTTTCGTTAGGTCTTTTTTCTTAATAAGTCTTTTTTCTATGGGAAAAATATTGAAAATATCTAAAACTATGCAAATATTTCTAAGGGAAAAATTAAAAAAAAATTTCTAAGTCCAAAATTATGTAAAAATTTCTAGGTCTTTTTTCTAGGGAAAAATTTGAAAAATTGAGTAATTTCAAAAAATTCATTTTTATCATTTTTCTAGGGAAAAATTTTCAAGTCCAAAATTATGCAAAAATTTTCTAAGTCTTTTTTCTAGGGAAAAATTTTAACAACATTTTTAAGTCCAAAATTTCTGTCTTTTTTCTAGGGAAACATTTTAAAAATTATGCAAAAATTTCGTCTTTTTTCTAGAGAAAGATTAAAAAAAAATTTTAAAGTCCAAAATTATGCAAATTTCCAAGCCTTTTCTGGGGAAAAATTTTTAAAAATTTTCTAAGTCCAAAATTATGCAAACGTTTCTAAGTATTTTTTCTAGGGAAAAATTTAAACAAAATTTTAAGTCCAACATTTTGCAAAAATTTCAGTCTTTTTTCTAGGGGAAAATTTGAAAAATTTGTATAAGTCCAAAATTCTGCAAAAATTTCTAAGTATTTTTTCTAGTGAAATTTTTTTTTAAATTTTCTAAGTCCAAAATTATGCAAAAATTTCTAAGTATTTTTTCTAGGGAAAAATAAAAAAAAAAATTTCGAAGTCCAAAATTATGCAAAAATTTCAGTCTTTTTTCTAGGGAAAAATTGGAAAAATTTTTAAGTCCAAAATTATGCAAACATTGTTAAGTAATTTTTCTAGGGAAAAAAGTCAAAAATTATGCAAAAATTTCTAAGTATTTTTTCTAGGGAAAAATTTAAAAAATTTGTAAGTCCAAAATTATGCAAAAATGTCAGTCTTTTTTCTAAGGAAAAACTAAAAATTTTTCAAAGTCCAAAATTATGCAAAAATTTCTAAGTATTTTTTCTAGGGAAAAATTTGAAAAATTTTTCAATTCTAAGCACAAAATTGAAAAATTTTTATAAGTCCAAAATTCTTCAAAAATTTCTAAGTATTTTTTCTAGTGAAACATTTTTAAAAATTTTCTAAGTCCAAAATTATGCAAAAATTTCTAAGTATTTTTTCTAGGGGAGAATTAAAAAAAAAATTCGAAGTCCAAAATTATGCAAAAATTCATTTTTTTTCTAGGGAAAAATTTGAAAAATTTTTCAAGTCCAGAATTGTGCAAAAATTTCTAAGTATTTTTTCTAGGGAAAAATGAAAAAAAAAATCGAAGTCCAAAATTATGCAAAAATTTCAGTCTTTTTTTCTAGGGAAAAATATGAAAAATTTTTAAGTCCAAAATTATGCAAACATTGTTAGTAATTTTTCTAGGAAAAAAAGTCAAAAATTATGCAAAAATTTCTAGGTGCAAAAATTTTCTAAGTCTTTTTTCTAAGGAAAAATTTTAACAAAATTTTTAAGTTCGAAATTTCTGTCTTTTTAGTAATTGTTAGTAATTTTTCTGGCGAAAAAAGTCAAAAATTATGCAAACATTTCTAAGTGCAAAAATTTTCTAAGTCTTTTTTCTAGGGAAAAATTTTAACAAAATTTTTAAGTTCAAAATTTCTAAGTCTTTTTCCTAGGGAAAAATTTTAAAAGTTATACAAAAATTTTAAGTCCAAAATTATGCAAACTTCCAAGTCTTTTCCGGGGAAAAATTTTTAAAAATTTTATAAGTCCATAATAAGTCAAAAATTATGCAAAAATTTCTAAGTATTTTTTCTAGGGAAAAATTTGAAAAATTTTTAAGTCCAAAATTATGCAAACATTTCTAAGTAATTTTTCTAGGGAAAAAAGTCCAAAAATAATTTTGAATAGAGTTCGAAAAGGTTAAACAGGCGATTAGGTATTCTAAATTAAAGATATGAAAAATTTTAAAGCAAACATCAACCGCTCTGATAAAATTTTTAAATTTGTATTTAACACCGTCGAAAAAACGAAAAATTCATTTAAATCTGAAATTGTATCCCCGATAGCTATAACAAAGGGCTGTATTGCCCCCGACCTCTTTGCCAGATGGAGTAAATGTACATGTCCCTATGTACACGAATGCTTCTTGTGAGTCTTTGATGGTAAACTTGAGAGTGCTACTGCTGTAATTTGAAAAATTTCCAAAACAAAAATTCTGCAAAAATTTCTAAGTATTTTTTCTAGTGAAAAATTTTTAAAAATTTTCTAAGTCCAAAATAAGTCCAAAATTATGCAAAAATTTCTAAGTATTTTTTCTGGTGAAAAATTTTTAAAAATTTTCTAAGTCCAAAATAAGTCCAAAATTATGCAAAAATTTCTAAGTATTTTTTCTAGGGAAGAATTAAACAAAAAATTTCGAAGTCCAAAATTATGCAAAAATTTCAGTCTTTTTTCTAGGGAAAAATTTGAAAAAATTTTTCTAAGTCCAGAATTGTGCAAAAATTTCTAAGTATTTTTTCTAGGGAAAAATTTTAAAAAAATTTCTAGGTCCAATTATGCAAACATTTCAGTCTTTTTTCTAGGGAAAAATTTGAATAATTTTTAAGTCCAAAATTATGCAAACATTTCTAAGTAATTTTTCTAGGGAAAAAAGTCCAAAATTATGCAAAAATTTCTAAGTATTTTTTCTAGAGAAAAATTTAAAAAAAAATTCCAAGTCTTTTTTCTAGGGAAAAATTAAAAAAAAAATTTCTAGGTCCAAAATTATGCAGACATTTCTAAGTCAGGTGCTCAAGACCTTTCTTTTAAGATACCTTTCGAGTGCTTTGCCAAATGTCTTAAAACGCCCAAAAACGCATTTCCGGGAGAATTTGGCCAGAACCAATTCATGTCAGCATAAGATAGTGTTGGAATTCTTGAGTTCGTCTAATTTCATTTTCTTAGTGAAGAGATAATCGGAAAAAAGTTATTTTAACAGAAATTTGATAAAAATAATTTTGAATAGAGTTCGAAAAGGAAAAATTAATGACATGAAAAATTTTAAAGCAAACATCGACCGCTCTGATAAAATTTTTAAATTTGTATTTAACACCGTCGAAAAAAACGAAAAATTCATTTAAATCTAAAATTGTATCCCCGATAGCTATAACAAAGGGCTGTATTGCCCCCGACCTCTTTGCCAGATGGAGTAAATGGTCCTCAACCTCTTGAATACATTTCCCTATGCTCCTTGTGAGTCTTGAAGGTAGATAAACTTAAAATTTCTCTATGCAGAAATTTTAATCTTTTTTTTATGGGAAAAAACTTTTAAACAAATTCCTAGGTCCAAAACATTGCAAACATTTCTGAGTCCTTTTTTATGGGAAAAATATGGAAAAATTTTTAAGTCCAAAATTATGCAAAATATAATATACATACATGTAAATAATATTACTTATGAGCCCACCATCTTTACCTGAGCGAAACGCATTTTGGAGTTTAAACCACAAATTACCTTTGAATTGAATTTTATTCATTAAACTCCACAAAATCAAGAAATATATCGATTTATTGTTTATAGTCTTTGACTATGAATAGTTGTTCTATATGTTTTCTTAAAAAAAACTATTCTACTTTTGTAAAGAATATTACCATTCTGTGACCGAGCGGTTCCTTATAATGTGGCCATTCCTTTAAAATTTCTGATGTGGATTCTGAACTTTGCATTTGGTTGAGTCTATACTTTTTGCATGCCATCCAATAGCTATCAGTTTCCGCAGGTGTTAAATTATCAAATTTAAGTGATTTAATGCAATCTTCAGCATTCATTTCTGGAACTTAGATAACAATTTAATTAAAATAACTATAATTTATACTCTAGCATTTACCAAATAATTTTCTTTTCTTGATTATATTTAAATTTTTTCCCGATTTTTTTGAACTAGTTGGGGTTAAATTAAAAGATTTATTGATGCCTGATTTAAGATTCATATATTTGATGTAAATTCTTCCTCTCCTAGCATTTCTGTAGTATGCCTATAAAACATTTAAAAAGCCATTACCTAAAAAACATTTAAAAAGTTAATAGATTATTTTAATATGCTATTAATATTAATCAGCTAAATCGAGGTACCCGTTCCGATTCACAGAAAATCCATGTGTCAAATTAACTCGTTTTTATACTTCAGTCATTTTGATCGGAAACCGATACCTTGAAAGCAATTCAAATTCAGCTCGAGTTGCCTTTTTTATGATAACTTACAAGTTTTTCGGTTTGAAATCGTTCAATAATTTGGTTTTCAATTTTTTCACTTGTTGCTAGACTCAAATGCTTCTTATTTTCTACGAAATAATTAGCAACAATATTAATTAATTTAATCCTCTGTTCTTCTTCAAACTTGTTGTTGGTTTTGTAAAAATCAGTTATCAACTGGCCTCTACTCGAGCTGTCTAATATTTTGTTAAGAGAAATAGCACCTTCATCAATTTCGGAGTTTAAAGAAATGTCACTGAGTGCTGAATTGCTTGGAGTTGAACATCTTGTAGAACTGTTATATGAGACGTTGGTATTTCTGACGGTTTCTGTCGATGATTCAGCAGCCGTAAGAGAACATCCTATGGACTCTCGCCACTTTTCCAGACTGTGTTTGAACATAATTTGAGAACCAAGGGGAAAAGATTTTACTATTCTATCGACGTCACATGCCTTTACTATTTTTAAGATTGGAACGAAAATCTTTTGCTCTACATATTTAAAAATAAAAATTAATGAGTTTTAGAAAGTTGACTAAAAACAAAAGCAAGAAGGGTATTCATGCAACAGCATAAAGTCGTCGTAAGCGTAGTAAAGTTTTAAACTTCGTAATTCTGTCACAATTCGTATAAAAAATTTGACATATTTACGCAGTTTATATATGTCTAAAAATAGGCGTGTTTTTTCTCTTTTCTATAAAATTTATAAAACAGAGCAATGAATCAAAATTATAATTGCATATCATAGCAACATACAGCTAATAAAAATTGTCCCGATAGAATTCCAGGCTAACGATAGACTGTATAGTTGAGTTGCTTTGATACATTATTATTTATTTTGTTCAATTTAAATAGAAAATACATTCTTTGTTCAAGCTCATTGTTTTGTTTTTATAGTGACCTGGGGGGTCATTCCTTAATTTTCAAAACGATAATCGTTTAAACGGTTGCCTTTAACGTTTTCGTCTATAATTTAAATGATTTTATGATTTTGCAGCAAGGCAATGCCATTATTCACGGTGCAGGTTTATAGCGGTTGCCATAAGATTTCCTCTCAACCCAGGCGCAGTTAAAGGGGGGAGGGAATGGGTGCAATTTTACCTGATTTTCCATTTCACGAAATTATCTAATACTTTTTGATGAAATAACCGATGTATCTCACCTCACCTCTCCCAGATGAGCCTCACCTTAAGAGTGTTCCGGACTGAAATAACATGATGAAAAAGATTGTGAAGCGGTACTTGACCAATCCAAACGATTAAGGTGCCTGTGGACTGAAAAACTTGTTCTCTAGGCCACCATTGGAAAAAATTTATATTTTTATGCTCTATTATTTGGTAAAAACCCTTAAGAAAAAGAGAATATGGCGAAAATGGATGTTTTGCTAAGCGAATGCAGCCTAGACTATAGCAGTGGTTTAAAAAAAAATTAATAACATAAATGGCTTTCGCCACTAAGCATAATGGCTTTCACGTTCAACTACAGACGGAGCTCAACCGTAGATCCCAGCCTATGCTATTTTAAAAATGTTCAATGTTACGCGAAGCAAGACTATCGTCTTAACGATATCATCTGGCGATAATCGAAATCCGGAATGACCCCCCTATTTTGTAATGTTTCTAAACTTTCCGCGCTTGTATCTTTCTGCATTTGTTTAGTATATGTGTTATATAATTATATGTATAGTGAATATAATTCTTACCAACAAAATAATCTTCTAGTTCACATAAATCCCAGCTTTTAAAGAGTGACCTTAGCTCTTCTTCTTTTTTTGTTGGTTCAGTTTCAAAAACTACATCAGTATATGTAATATTGCTGTCTGGAAGAGTGTCGCCGCTTGGTACGTCTATAACAATATATTCTGAGTTAGCGGCAGCTGAATCATTTTCTTGTGGCTTCTCATCTTCAAGGAATATATCAGGCAACTCCTCTGAGCTCATATATTTATCGATTGGATCAAAATTTTGAGAGTTTTCAAACTTGTTGTCTTTATCAGATAAAGACGCCATATTTTTCTTTTAAAACTACTGACTTTTTTTTTCTGCTTAAATAACTTTACCTTGATATTTTTTCTTTCTTTATATCTTAATTTACATAATAATTTATATGTACTTTTAAAATCTAATATTTTTTTTGAGATTGAGATTTTGGAAAAAAATTTTAAAAATTTAAAAATCACTCAAAAGTCACTATTCAAAACGTGCCATCTGCTTTTATTTACTGTTTTGTGTATAAGGAAAAAATAGTTTCAAAATCGTTAGACTAGTTTTTTTTTTGAAAAATGTTTTGAAAATTTATTTCAATTTTTTTTTTAGTTTATTATTTAAAAAAAATCAGTAACTTTTTTCCAGAAATAGTCAATTTATGTTTAAAAGAAAAAATAAAGTTTTAAAAAAACTTTAAAGTTTTAAAAAAAAACTTTTTTTTTCGAAAATTTTGAAACGTAATCTATTAACCATGAAGCCATCTCACATTAAAATTCAATCACAATCTGTTGAGCGGGTTGCGACAAAATCCGATTAGGGAAAAACTGGTCCATTTTCAAGAAAGTTTTAATAAAATCGTAGGAGCCACTTTCGAGAAAATAGAATTTCCATTAATTTCCATATGGTAGGTGCCTATAATCGCTAGTAAGCAAATTTTTATATGCTTGCCCAGTAATATTCCTTGACTCTAATCATTGTTTTACCTCTCGAGGTTTTTACTTTAGTTAAAGGAGGTCCAACTAGGTCTTTAATGTTTACGATTGAAAACTCTCCCAATTGTTCTAGTTCTATATCATAAGCTAAAAAGTGGGGATTGTATTGAATCATGGTTAGTTTTTGACAAAAAAGCGAAATACATTGATTTTCCCTTTCAAAAATATTTAAGATAACATGAAGTTCAATATCGCCACCCTTATAAAGTGATACATAAAATCCAGGTTTAAACAAATATCCATTGTATTTAATTTTTGAAAATGATTTTATTGCTTCCTGTGGAACCTTTAAAATGCTCGATATAATATTTTCATAGCAACTTTTCACACGATAAGATTCATTAAATGAATAATAGCCAGTATTAACGAAAGGTTCAACTATAGAATAAGCAAACTGAAGCTGATATTTTTTAGCTAAACTGAGGCAAATGTTTTTACGTGATGTTGTAGTATGAGAGTATACTTTAAACTGTCTATGTTTTGCTTCATATTTGAAACACCAAAACGTTTTAAGAGGACCTGAATTTTGTAGAACCGTTGGGTAATGAATGAGATTATGATGTTTAGGTTTAAGTGTGTCATTGAAAAGGCGAACATAATCTGTATTATGAGTTGTTATTTTATGACTTAAAATATTTATAAAAGTTGTATTAATTTCATAACAAAGTATCATATCAATTATTTCGAAAAAGTTTATAAGAAACTTCCAAACCTCATCGTCATGATGTACTAAATCACCAATCATGAGTGGAAAGTAATAAACAAAAGTCATCATTTCTCGGGCAGACATTTTTAAACGTTTTTTAGATAATTGTAACGTGGTTATATCACCCGAAATGTTATCAATTTCTATTGGACCGTAATTAAAGTTACGTTTTCTTGAATTTAATGTTTCCAAGTTAAAATATTTTGCATTTTCCATAAAATGATTTAAAGCATGACAAAGATCATAGTGACAAACACCTTCAAATACATCATGCATTACATCAACACTATAGTTTTCGACGACGTGAAATGATGGTATTTGATTAAGAAGAGAAATTTGTCGGATTCCACTTTCAGAAGAACGATTTTCTGCAACATCCTGTGCATAATTTGTTTCATTTCTCATAAGTGTTGCATTTTCGGAATTGGCTGTATGAGTTTGTAACTTATTCATTTTACAGAACCTGCAGAAGCTAGTACTTACAAAAGATCTATTAAAATTAAGAAATGAATTCATTCCCAAATTATCACCTAAAAGTAGTCCCAGAATAAAATGTACTTTTACCACGCCATTTTCCGTTGCTATGTCAATTCCATTTACTTCAAGATCTATTAAGTCATCGATTAACGTTTTCCAGCACTTTTCATTTCCAAACGATTTTACATCCTTAGCCTTAATGACTGCTCCTAAAAAAATGTTTTCAAGCTTTGACTCTTTTTCTGGTAAGCAGGGAAATGAGTAGTAAATATTGCTAACTGAATGTTGACCACTGTGCGATCCTAAAGGGTTATTGACCTCAAATTCATCATTATATAAAAAATATGGGATAAGTTGTCTTCCTGGGTACATTTTACATTTATTTTTCCATACCTCAGCTTGAACAAAATTGTTAATGCTTTTTGTATTCAACGAATGACTCTCTATATTTTGAAGAACATTAGCTAACATACCTTTTTTTTCAAATACCTTTTTAAACTGAAAACGTAATGGCATTATTATACCTTTAACTTTGTGTTCGTCATATTCAAGGCTACCATTACGAAATACCTTATCAATGGAATGGTCTATGACGAACTCTTTTGGATCCTCTATTAACTGTTCTTCTTTTAGCCATTGAAAAAAGCGATAATCAGTGTTTGAAAGTTTGAATGGATTTTTCAATTCATATATCAAGTCTTCTAATTCGTTGTGTATTTTAGGATTTATGTCATTGATTTTGTTGCTAGAAAAACATTTGATAATTTTTAAAAGTGGATCTATGACGTACTGCTGTACATTTTTTTGTATAACGTAAACATCTTTTCGATTAAAATTGTGATTGCTGTGCAACTTTAATGATAATATTGATGCAGATTTTAAAAATGCATCAAGATCACTTTTCATACTGTATTCTATAAACGGTGTTCGATTTTCTATGGGCAGTACTAGTTTGTTAGCTACATTATCTTCAAAACTATTTTCGACGTAAGAGGATTCTATTTGTACATAAGACTGACTAGCTGACTTATTTTCCTGCTTATGCCTTCTAATAAAATGCCTTTTGAAGCTTCCTAAGTCTTGAAAAGCTTGATAACAAGATTTCTCGACGCATCTTATTAAGCTATTGGTTTTAAGATCATGGGTCTTTTTAAAATGATTTATGAGTATATTAATGGAATCAAATTTTTTTTTACATATGAAACAGATCATTTTTAAATTTTCTTTAAACTTATCGGACGGTTGTAAAATAGTTTTGAAAACAATAAACTCAACGGTGTTCTGAATAGTGACCTAAGTTTGAAATTAATTAAAATAAACCTAGAAATTAAGAGAAATTTTTACTTTGTTTCTTAAAAACAGTTTTGAATGATATTAATTTTTACAGAAATCCCCACAAAAAGGAAAAAAAACTAATAAGTTGGTAAATGCTTGCTAACCAAAATCTGTAAAAAGGGGTTATGAAACATATTTTAGATAAATAAAATTAAGTTAATGTTTCCAAACTTACGTTTTATATTAATAAAAATCAGAAAGGTTGAAATCGAACGAATATGCCTTCCAATTCCAATGTACTCAAAGCTCGTGGCTGTTCGCTGTTCTATGAAAATCATAAAATCCATATGAATGTTATATCAAAAAACGATTTTTTTTATATTTTGTTAATTTAAAAAAATTAATTGTTAGCACGAAGAAGATCTAATTCAAGAATAAAAACGAAGAAGCAAGTAGTTTTGAAACTACAGTTCAGTTAATGTCTTAAATTTATGATTTTCATATAAGATTGTTAATATCAAAAGTAAAAGCAGAAGTAAGTAGTTTTGAAACTAAAGCTTGTTTTATCTACGAAATTTATGATTTTCATATTAATGTTATATCAAAAGACGAGTTTATTTATATTTTGTTAATTTGAAAAAAAAAGAGCTTTAATACTACAAAGAGGATCTAATTTAAGACTAAAAACCATTTAAATGAATGCGCAGAAGCAAGTAGTTTTGAAATTACAGCTTGGTTTATCTATGAAAATCATAAAATCCATATGAATGTTATATCAAAAGACCAATTTTTTTATATTTTGTTAATTTGAAAAAAGAATTTTTGAATCACGAATAGGATCTAATTCAAGACCTGAAACCATTTAAATTAATGCGAAGAAGCAAATTGTTTTGGAACTCCTGCTCGGTTTATGTATGAAATTTATGATTTTCATATGAATGTAATAGGTATCAAATGACGATTTTTTTGTATATTTTATTAATTTAAAAAAAAATAGTTTGTAACCACGAAGAGGATCTAATTCAAGACTTTAAACGATTTAAATGAATGTGAAGAAGCAAGTAGTTTTGAAACTACACCTTGGCTTATCTATGAAAATCATAAAATCCATATGAATGTTATATCAAAAGACCAATTTTTTTATATTTTGTTAATTTGAAAAAAGAATTTTTGAATCACGAATAGGATCTAATTCAAGACCTTAAACCATTTAAATGAATGCGAAGAAGCAAGTAGTATTGAAACTACAGCTCGATGTGTGTATGAAATCAAGAAACCTATATGTATCAAAAGAAGCTAAGGGTGGATTTTTTTATATTTTGTTATAAAAAAATGTTCAGATTTATGATTACGTTTACTATAAATATATATTTTTATAAAAATAATAAAAATACTTAAACACTTACCTTTAATTGATTAATCAGGAACTTTAGCACGGACAGCAATCGTAGCAAAAACTTCTGGCTTCAGTATACAGTCGGTTTGTCTATAAAATATATAATTTTCATATGAATATAATATCCAAAAACGATTTTTTTTATATTTTGTTAATTTGAAAAAAGAATTTTCTAATCACGAAAAGGATCTAATTCAAGACCTTAAACTATTTAAATGAATCCAAAGAAGCAAGTTGTTTTGAGACTACACCTTGGTTTATCTATGAAAATCATAAAATCCATATGAATGTTATATCAAAAGACCATTTTTTTTTATATTTTGTTAATTTGAAAAAAGAATTTTTGAATCACGAATAGGATCTAATTCAAGACCTCAAACCATTTAAATTAATGCGAAGAAGCAAATTGTTTTGGAACTCCTGCTCGGTTTATGTATGAAATTTATGATTTTCATATGAATGTAATAGGTATCAAAGGACGATTTTTGTTCTTATATTTTATTAATTTGAAAAAAAATAGTTTGTAACCACGAAAAGGATCCAATTCAAGGCTAAGAGTCATCTAAATTAATGCGAAGAAGCAAGTAGTTTTGAAACTACAGCTCGATTTATGTATGAAATTATGAAACCTATATGTATCAAAAGAAGCTAAGGGTGGATTTTTTTATATTTTGTTCTACAAAAATGTTCAGATTTATGATAAGGTTTACTATAAATATATATTTTTATAAAAAAACTTAAGCACTTACCTTTAATTGATTAATCAGGAACTTTAGCACGGACAGCAATCGTATCAAAAACTTCTGGTTTCAGTATACAGTCGGTTTGTCTATAAAATATATAATTTTCATATGAATATAATATCCAAAAACGATTTTTTTTTATATTTTGTTAATTTGAAAAAAGAATTTTCTAATCACGAAAAGGATCTAATTCAAGACCTTAAACTATTTAAATGAATCCAAAGAAGCAAGTTGTTTTGAGACTACACCTTGGTTTATCTATGAAAATCATAAAATCCATATGAATGTTATATCAAAAGACCAATTTTTTATACATTTTTTTTATTTGAAAAAAAGAATTTTGGAATCACGAATAGGATGTAATTCAAGACATTAAACCATTTAAATTAACGCGAAGAAACAAGTAGTTTTGAAACTACAGCTCGATTTACGTATTTAATTATGAAATCTATATGTATCAAAAGACGCTAGGGGTGTTTTTTTTTATATTTTGCTTATTATAAAAAAGCTTAGATTTATATGATTAGGTATACTTTAAATACATATTTTTATAAAATGTTATTAAATGTACCTAAACACTTACGTTTTATTGATTTAGGAAGAAACACTTTTATTTTTTAATTATAACTTTTTCACACTCGTGTTAACACGTCTTTAATGAATGTGAAGAAGCAAGTAGTTTTGAAACTACACCTTGGTTTATCTATGAAAATCATAAAATCCATATGAATGTTATATCAAAAGACCAATTTTTTTACATTTTTTTTATTTGAAAAAAAAGACTTTTGGAATCACGAATAGGATGTAATTCAAGACATTAAACCATTTAAATTAATGCGAAGAAGCAAATTGTTTTGAAACTACGGCTTGGTTTATGTATGAAATTTATGATTTTCATATCGATACCTTCCCGTAAGAATGTATTAAGCGACATTTTAAAAATTTTAAATTAAATTTTTAAAATACCTCTTATTCAATTATTTATTTGGGTATTTTGTTGTAGTAAACAGATTTTTCGAAGCATTTTGAGTTGAAAATCCCGTTCCAAATCTTTTTATTTTCTTCAATACATAAATAAGTAACTGGACCAGAGGTTTTTTTCGATGCCTTTAAAATTTTTGAAATGTCGCTTAATACATTCTTACGGGAAGGTATCGATATGAATGTAATAGGTATCAAATGACGATTTTTTTTTATATTTTATTAATTTAAAATAAAATAGTTTGTAACCACGAAGAGGATCTAATTCAAGACTTTAAACGATTTAAATGAATGTGAAGAAGCAAGTAGTTTTGAAACCATACTTTGGTTTATCTATGAAAATCATAAAATCCATATGAATGTTATATCAAAAGACCAATTTTTTTTACATTTTTTTTATTTGAAAAAAAGAATTTTGGAATCACGAATAGGATGTAATTCAAGACATTAAACCATTAAAATTAATGCGAAAAAGCAAGTAGCTTTGAAACTCCAGCTCGGTTTATGTATGAATTTTATGATTTTCATATGAATGTAATAGGTATCAAAGGACGATTTTTTTTCTTATACTTTATTAATTTGAAAAAAATAGTTTGTAACCACGAGGAGGATCTAATTCAAAACTTTAAACCATTTAAATTAACGCGAAGAAACAAGTAGTTTTGAAACTACAGCTCGATTTACGTATTTAATTATGAAATCTATATGTATCAAAAGACGCTAGGGGTGTTTTTTTTTATATTTTGCTTATTATAAAAAAGCTTAGATTTATATGATTAGGTATACTTTAAATACATATTTTTATAAAATGTTATTAAATGTACCTAAACACTTACCTTTTATTGATTGAGGAAGAAACACTTTTATTTTTTAATTACATATAACTTTTTCACACTCGCGTTAACACAACACGTCTTTACATTACGGATCACTTCACTTGAAAGAATAGGAAGAAATAAACCACGAGGCGCGAAGAAGTTCAATGCCGAGGAACGTTTTGAGATTGTGAAACACATAATAAAGCTATGTTTACACGGGCTCAGCAACTCTGAATAATTTTTGTATGTTGTTTCCCAATTTTTTGTCCGTGATATTAGTTGTGTTTTTTTGCAGTCCAAATAAAATTGTGTGAAAAAAACGACAACAGAGCAAAACAATTTACATGTTAAATACAACAACAACTATGTCCATATAGAGTAAGATAAGTCCAGATAATTATCTGGAGTTAACTTTTGTCCCGATAAAAACGGTAATGCCGTACTACGATTATCGTTGTGTTATCGATGATTTATATAGAAATGACAAATATTTGTTGGTAAGACAATTCAAAACAAAATGGCAGACCAATGCGAAAGGTAAACAAAAATGTTGAAATGTCCCGATGTCGTTTTTTTCACCAAACTCCATATGGACCTGCAAAAAAACACAGCTATTATTAATACTTTGTGTTATAAGTTTAAATACATTCTCACATACAATTTTTTGTTTGACATGATGCTTTTTTATACGAAAAGCCATCGGTAACTGTATAGGAAAGGCATAAGAAAAAAGAACAAACAGGGAACATCTTTCAAACTTTGAAAATATTTTTGATTTGTGTAGAAACTGCAAAAGTATTAAATAAACGAAGCTAAAGCTAAGTAGGTATACAGTTCTTGCGCGAAAAGTAATGTTTTGAACACACTATTTTCATTCGGGTATAAAATTATGTATATTTTTAAGCTGCCTGCCCTATTGTGTAGATTTGACAACCAAAATTTATATATTTTTTTTGAAAACTTTGGTAGAAACTTTCTTACCAACTTTTTTTTGCTTTGGCACTTCCGAGATTACGAAAATGCATTTTCGAAGTCGCTAAGTTGCTTAGTTAAGCCGCAAGTCAAGTTTAAAGGTGTCAACTTTGATGGGCCTAGCACGTCTAGTTTAGCCGCAAATCGTGTTTAAAGATAAAAGTCAATTTTTCATATAATGCGATGCATCAATTGATAGGTGGTACTTCCTAGATTACGAATATGCATTCATTGGGTCGCTAGGACGCTAAGTTTAGCCGAAAATCTGAAAAAAATTTTTTTTTAAGTTTTGGAAAACAACTTTTTTTACCAACTTTTTTTTGATTTTGTTAAACCTGGCACTTCCTAGAACACGAATATGCATTTTTGAAGTCGCTAGGTTGTTTAGTTTAGCCGCAGGTCAAGTTTAAAAGTGTCAACTTTGATAGGCCTAGCACGTCTAGTTTAGCCGCAAATCGCGTTTAAAGATAAAAGTCGATTTTTCATATAATGCGATGTATTAATTGAATGGTGGTTGTTCCTAGACCATGAATATGCATTTTTGAAGTCGCTAGGTCGCTTAGTTAAGCCGCAATGTAAATGCAAACGGTAGCTGTATAGGAAAGGCATAAGAAAACAGGACAAACAGGGGACATTTTCAAGCATTGAAAATATTTTTGATTGTGTAGAAACTGCAAAAGTATAAATTAACACAATTATTTAACTTCCATAATATTGGGTTTTACTCCCAGCAAGCATAATAGTATGCAAGAATTTTGATTAAAAGACTTTGATGTGCTACATTTACTTAAATGTCCATAATATTTTGCTCATCAAGCTTAATTTTCTGGAAGAACTTAAAAAGCAAAATCAGAGCTAATGTGATCTTATCTTTAAATAATCAGTGAGATTGAAACAAAGCCGCATCCTATTCCTATGCAATGATTGCATTATGACAATGCAGACATACATTGTCTCAATGCAGAATTAACCGCGCTGTTTTTGATTGGCTGCAGTGAGAATGGAACGAAACGGCGTCATATGAAATCAATGTAAATTGTTACGTCATGCCAATGATGATCTGCGTTGTTTCAATGCAAATAGATGTGCGCAGGTCATTTTGATGCCATATTTCAAAATGGCGCCAACCAATACTTTATTATTCATTGAACAGAAACGTTCTGGGATTATCAAGATATATATGCAATATAAAGCTATGTTTACACGGGTTCAGCAACTCTGAATTATTTTTGTATGTTGTTTCCCAATTTTTTGTCCATGATATTATTAATAATTTGCGTTATAAGTTTAAATACATTCTCACATACAATTTTTCGTTTGACATGATGCTTTTTTATAGGAAAAGCCATCGGTAACTGTATAGGAAAGGCATAAGAAAAAAGAACAAACAGGGAACATCTTTCAAACTTTGAAAATATTTTTGATTTGTGTAGAAACTGCAAAAGTATTAAATAAACGAAGCTAAAGCTAAGTAGGTATACAGTTCTTGCGCGAAAAGTAATGTTTTGAACACACTATTTTCATTCGGGTATAAAATTATGTATATTTTTAAGCTGCCTGCCCTATTGTGTAGATTTGACAACAAAAATTTATATATTTTTTTTGAAAACTTTGGTAGAAACTTTCTTACCAACTTTTTTTTGCTTTGGCACTTCCGAGATTACGAAAATGCATTTTCGAAGTCGCTAAGTTGCTTAGTTAAGCCGCAAGTCAAGTTTAAAGGTGTCAACTTTGATGGGCCTAGCACGTCTAGTTTAGCCGCAAATCGTGTTTAAAGATAAAAGTCAATTTTTCATATAATGCGATGCATCAATTGATAGGTGGTACTTCCTAGATTACGAATATGCATTCATTGGGTCGCTAGGACGCTAAGTTTAGCCGAAAATCTGAAAAAAAAATTTTTTAAGTTTTGGAAAACAACTTTTTTTACCAACTTTTTTTTGATTTTGTTAAACCTCGCACTTCCTAGAACACGAATATGCATTTTTGAAGTCGCTAGGTTGTTTAGTTTAGCCGCAGGTCAAGTTTAAAAGTGTCAACTTTGATAGGCCTAGCACGTCTAGTTTAGCCGCAAATCGCGTTTAAAGATAAAAGTCGATTTTTCATATAATGCGATGTATTAATTGAATGGTGGTTGTTCCTAGACCATGAATATGCATTTTTGAAGTCGCTAGGTCGCTTAGTTAAGCCGCAATGTAAATGCAAACGGTAGCTGTATAGGAAAGGCATAAGAAAACAGGACAAACAGGGGACATTTTCAAGCATTGAAAATATTTTTGATTGTGTAGAAACTGCAAAAGTATAAATTAACACAATTATTTAACTTCCATAATATTGGGTTTTACTCCCAGCAAGCATAATAGTATGCAAGAATTTTGATTAAAAGACTTTGATGTGCTACATTTACTTAAATGTCCATAATATTTTGCTCATCAAGCTTAATTTTCTGGAAGAACTTAAAAAGCAAAATCAGAGCTAATGTGATCTTATCTTTAAATAATCAGTGAGATTGAAACAAAGCCGCATCCTATTCCTATGCAATGATTGCATTATGACAATGCAGACATACATTGTCTCAATGCAGAATTAACCGCGCTGTTTTTGATTGGCTGCAGTGAGAATGGAACGAAACGGCGTCATATGAAATCAATGTAAATTGTTACGTCATGCCAATGATGATCTGCGTTGTTTCAATGCAAATAGATGTGCGCAGGTCATTTTGATGCCATATTTCAAAATGGCGCCAACCAATACTTTATTATTCATTGAACAGAAACGTTCTGGGATTATCAAGATATATATGCAATATAAAGCTATGTTTACACGGGTTCAGCAACTCTGAATTATTTTTGTATGTTGTTTCCCAATTTTTTGTCCATGATATTATTAATACTTTGCGTTATAAGTTTAAATACATTCTCACATACAATTTTTCGTTTGACATGATGCTTTTTTATAGGAAAAGCCATCGGTAACTGTATAGGAAAGGCATAAGAAAAAAGAACAAACAGGGAACATCTTTCAAACTTTGAAAATATTTTTGATTTGTGTAGAAACTGCAAAAGTATTAAATAAACGAAGCTAAAGCTAAGTAGGTATACAGTTCTTGCGCGAAAAGTAATGTTTTGAACACACTATTTTCATTCGGGTATAAAATTATGTATATTTTTAAGCTGCCTGCCCTATTGTGTAGATTTGACAACAAAAATTTATATATTTTTTTTGAAAACTTTGGTAGAAACTTTCTTACCAACTTTTTTTTGCTTTGGCACTTCCGAGATTACGAAAATGCATTTTCGAAGTCGCTAAGTTGCTTAGTTAAGCCGCAAGTCAAGTTTAAAGGTGTCAACTTTGATGGGCCTAGCACGTCTAGTTTAGCCGCAAATCGTGTTTAAAGATAAAAGTCAATTTTTCATATAATGCGATGCATCAATTGATAGGTGGTACTTCCTAGATTACGAATATGCATTCATTGGGTCGCTAGGACGCTAAGTTTAGCCGAAAATCTGAAAAAAAAAATTTTTTAAGTTTTGGAAAACAACTTTTTTTACCAACTTTTTTTTGATTTTGTTAAACCTCGCACTTCCTAGAACACGAATATGCATTTTTGAAGTCGCTAGGTTGTTTAGTTTAGCCGCAGGTCAAGTTTAAAAGTGTCAACTTTGATAGGCCTAGCACGTCTAGTTTAGCCGCAAATCGCGTTTAAAGATAAAAGTCGATTTTTCATATAATGCGATGTATTAATTGAATGGTGGTTGTTCCTAGACCATGAATATGCATTTTTGAAGTCGCTAGGTCGCTTAGTTAAGCCGCAATGTAAATGCAAACGGTAGCTGTATAGGAAAGGCATAAGAAAACAGGACAAACAGGGGACATTTTCAAGCATTGAAAATATTTTTGATTGTGTAGAAACTGCAAAAGTATAAATTAACACAATTATTTAACTTCCATAATATTGGGTTTTACTCCCAGCAAGCATAATAGTATGCAAGAATTTTGATTAAAAGACTTTGATGTGCTACATTTACTTAAATGTCCATAATATTTTGCTCATCAAGCTTAATTTTCTGGAAGAACTTAAAAAGCAAAATCAGAGCTAATGTGATCTTATCTTTAAATAATCAGTGAGATTGAAACAAAGCCGCATCCTATTCCTATGCAATGATTGCATTATGACAATGCAGACATACATTGTCTCAATGCAGAATTAACCGCGCTGTTTTTGATTGGCTGCAGTGAGAATGGAACGAAACGGCGTCATATGAAATCAATGTAAATTGTTACGTCATGCCAATGATGATCTGCGTTGTTTCAATGCAAATAGATGTGCGCAGGTCATTTTGATGCCATATTTCAAAATGGCGCCAACCAATACTTTATTATTCATTGAACAGAAACGTTCTGGGATTATCAAGATATAGAGGAAGTGTACCGATTATGGAATACCAAAATATAAACTCAATTTTAAACACAAAAAAATTAAATTTTTTTCGGTCTTTTAAATAGATCTTGATAAAAATACTATAAACTTGCTTTTAAACAAAAGTAGAACTTTAACAAATTATCAAAAAAAAATTTATAAATTAAAAGGTGAAAAAACACAAAATGAGCAAATTTCAAAAAGTGACCCTAATATGGACCACTAAGGATATCCCCATAATATATGTGGTAATTTAATTTATGTGCAGAAAACACAAATAAAATTATCAATGAGATTCTGTGGCAGAGCAATTAAGAATGCAAGAGGTCAAAAGGTATTGAAAAATTTAAAACAATTTGTATGGGTAACATGAAATTTTTTTGCAGCTTTCTTGAAGCCCATTTCTTTTGACTTGACGGCTGCTATGGCTTTCACCATATCCGCCTTGTCCCGGACGTTTCACTTTTTTTCTTTTGGTGTTATCTGACTAATTACAAGACAACCTATGTACAAATTTAAACAAATATTTTAGGTGGTTCCCAATATGGAATACTATTCCATATTAAGAATACTATTCAATATTCAATATGAAATACTATTCCATATTAGGAACATACTGATATTCCATATTAGGAACATGAAGACTGACTTAACTATGTTAAAATTTTCTTATTATTTAACTGAGCTCACCTAAATAATTTAAGTTATCCCAAAGGTTGAGCTTTTTCCTAATAACAGGGGACAAAAAATATGTTTAAGCTTGAACCGATACAAAAATATAAGAAAAATAAGCTATTAATAATTTGTTACGCACTTTACCAAAACACTACTTTTAATAACTGCTCATGTCTACAAAGTTCACCTTCCACAAGGATAATAACAACGAAAATGTGCATGAAAAGAAAGCTTTACCTGAAATAAACAGGTAAAAATATTACGTAGTTTTCAAAATATAGCACTATTCCATATTAGGAGCGTATTCCATAATTGGTACACTTCCTCTATATGCAATATAAAGCTATGTTTACACGGGTTCAGCAACTCTGAATTATTTTTGTATGTTGTTTCCCAATTTTTTGTCCATGATATTATTAATAATTTGCGTTATAAGTTTAAATACATTCTCACATACAATTTTTCGTTTGACATGATGCTTTTTTATAGGAAAAGCCATCGGTAACTGTATAGGAAAGGCATAAGAAAAAAGAACAAACAGGGAACATCTTTCAAACTTTGAAAATATTTTTGATTTGTGTAGAAACTGCAAAAGTATTAAATAAACGAAGCTAAAGCTAAGTAGGTATACAGTTCTTGCGCGAAAAGTAATGTTTTGAACACACTATTTTCATTCGGGTATAAAATTATGTATATTTTTAAGCTGCCTGCCCTATTGTGTAGATTTGACAACAAAAATTTATATATTTTTTTTGAAAACTTTGGTAGAAACTTTCTTACCAACTTTTTTTTGCTTTGGCACTTCCGAGATTACGAAAATGCATTTTCGAAGTCGCTAAGTTGCTTAGTTAAGCCGCAAGTCAAGTTTAAAGGTGTCAACTTTGATGGGCCTAGCACGTCTAGTTTAGCCGCAAATCGTGTTTAAAGATAAAAGTCAATTTTTCATATAATGCGATGCATCAATTGATAGGTTGTACTTCCTAGATTACGAATATGCATTCATTGGGTCGCTAGGACGCTAAGTTTAGCCGAAAATCTGAAAAAAAATTTTTTTTAAGTTTTGGAAAACAACTTTTTTTACCAACTTTTTTTTGATTTTGTTAAACCTCGCACTTCCTAGAACACGAATATGCATTTTTGAAGTCGCTAGGTTGTTTAGTTTAGCCGCAGGTCAAGTTTAAAAGTGTCAACTTTGATAGGCCTAGCCCTTCTAGTTTAGCCGCAAATCGCGTTTAAAGATAAAAGTCGATTTTTCATATAATCCTTTAAATTTTTCATATATATTTTATATGTAAATAATGTAAATACATCACGTTGTGCATAGATTTAATAATAATTTCGTTGAGTCAGTGAAGAAAATTCATTAAAATTTTTCGGTAAAATGAATAAAATTTAATGAAGTTTTTCATTGGCTCAACGAAATTATTATTAAATCTATTAAATAACGTGCGTTATATTAATACTCATACAAAAATATATATATGAATATAAATATACCACGTTGTCACATAGATTTATTAATAATTTCGTTGAGCCAATGAAAAAAGATCATTAAAATTTTCATATATATAATATGTAAATATAACACGTTGTTACATAGATTTAATAATAATTTCTTTGAGTCAATGAAAAAAGTTCATTAAAATTTTTCGTTTAATTGAATAAAATTTAATGAAGTTTTTCATTGGCTCAACGAAATTATTATTAAATCTATTAAATAACGTGCGTTATATTAATACTCATACAAATATATTTATATGAATATTCATATACCACGTTGTTACATTAATAATTTCGTTGAGCCAATGAAAAAAGATCATTAAAATTTTCATATATATAATATGTAAATATAACACGTTGTTACATAGATTTAATAATAATTTCTTTGAGTCAATGAAAAAAGTTCATTAAAATTTTTCGTTTAATTGAATAAAATTTAATGAAGTTTTTCATTGGCTCAACGAAATTATTATTAAATCTATTAAATAACGTGCGTTATATTAATACTCATACAAATATATTTATATGAATATTCATATACCACGTTGTTACATAGATTTAATAATAATTTCGTTGAGCCAATGAAAAAAGATCATTAAAATGTTCATATATATAATATGTAAATATAACACGTTGTTACATAGATTTAATAATAATTTCTTTGTGTCAATGAAAAAAGTTCATTAAAATTTTTCGTTTAAATAAATAAAATTTAATGAAGTTTTTCATTGGCTCAACGAAATTATTATTAAATCTATTAAATAACGTGCGTTATATTAATACTCATACAAATATATTTATATGAATATTCATATACCGCGTTGTTACATAGATTTAATAATAATTTCGTTGAGCCAATGAAAAAAGATCATTAAAATTTTCATATATATAATATGTAAATATAACACGTTGTTACATAGATTTAATAATAATTTCTTTGAGTCAATGAAAAAAGGTCATTAAAATTTTTCGTTAAAATGAATTAAATTTAATGAAGTTTTTCATTGGCTCAACGAAATTATTATTAAATTTATGTAACAACGTGCGTCATATTAATACTCATATAAATATATATATATGAATATAAATATACCACGTTGTTACATAGATTTATTAATAATTTCGTTGAGCCAATGAAAAAAGATCATTAAAATGTTCATATATATAATATGTAAATATAACACGTTGTTACATAGATTTAATAATAATTTCTTTGAGTCAATGAAAAAAGTTCATTAAAATTTTTCGTAAAAATGAATAAAATTAAATGAAGTCTTTCATTGGCTCAACGAAATTATTATTAAATCTATGTAACAACGTCCGTCATATTTATATTCATACAAATATATATATATGAATATAAATATACCATCATATAAATACACCACGTTGTTACATAGATTCAATAATAATTTCGTTGAGCCAATGAAAAAAGTTCATTTTAATTTTTCTTTAGTACATATGAATAAAATTTAATGAACATTTTTCATTGGCTCAACGAAATTATTATTAAAAATCTATGCAATAAGTGCGGTATATTTATATTTATATATTTTAAATATATGTAAAAACATATATATATAAATATATATATACATATATATGTATTGACTAATACATAGTAAAATTGTATAAATACATAAAATGAATGAAAATTCGAATTTTCTTGGATTAGGTACATTTATTTGTTGAAAATTATAAAAATCGCGTTCGAAAATTAATTGCGAGAAATTAAAAATGGAAGAGCAATTTCAATGAACAAATTTTCATTGTTCAATGTCCTACTTTCATTGAAAAAGTCATTTAAAACTCAATGAAAAAGATCATTGAGCTATGAAAATTGTCATTGAAATCGGTTCATTAAAATTTTTCTTCAACTTTTGTATGAAAGTCAATCAATGAACGTGGTTTCATTGAAGCAATGAAAAGTGTATTTTGGACAAAAAAAATTCATCGAGTTTTTTCATTGTCGCAATGTTTTTTATATTGCCGCAATGAAAAAGTGGTCAATGTAAGCCGTTCATTGTTTCAATGATCGATTTTTTTTTCAGTGTAGAGTGGATATACAATGATCGATACAATCAATACTTCACTGGGGAAAAAAGATCACAGCGATCAAATTTATTTGATAATTTCTCACAAAAAACACCGGATCGCGCTCTGTTCTGCCCAGGATTTAATCGCTCACCGCAATTTGAAATTTTTCAGATAGAGCCTTTACGGGATTATGGGTAGAATAAAGGTTTTGCGGTCTTACTCCAATGATTGCGTTTCGCTCAGGTATAATGGGATGAACTCATCAGTTAGGTCTTCATACCCAATTTAATACGCATTGTTTTTTGTAAGTGAGAATTATATACATATGTATCTAAGGAACTTTTGGAGATTTTAATATTGGATCGGTTTTTGCAAGAGATTTTTCAGATTGCTAACGGCGCGTGGTTATGTAGGCTCATCGAATCAGATACAATGAAAGTTGAATGGTAATGGTTATCAATATTTTTTTGATATAGTATAGTTTTGTAGTCCACAGCTATAGTCCTGAAATCTCAGCTGCGTAGTTGAATTTAAATTGCATGGTTAATGAAAACTGAAAAATTAATAAGGGGATGTAATTTTGTAGGGTCGCTAAATACAGTCATTTTCAAAGGAGATGACCCATTTTTGGGCCCAGGGCGTACACTAATGAGACTAGTACCAAATGAAAGCTAAAGTTAAGCCCAATCTACCTGCCAAATATTTTCGAGTTCAGCTTCGGAGATTTTTAGATAATTGAGTTTGAAGTTGACCTTTGCAAATTAAAAAAATCTGACTTTTTTGCAAACAATTACTTATAAATCCTAAAGTATGGTACGTAGGATTAATATTTTGATATCAAATGAAAGATCATAAAAATATCTTTCAAATAATGTTAAACATATCTACACCTGATATATTTTGAATAAACGAGCCAAAAACTTTTTTATAAAACATTTTTTGAGTTACTTTCTAAAGTCAATATCTCGAAAAAATCAGTTATAACCTATATTTTTTTTACACCACTGTTATGCCTGATTGATAAGCTTTAATTTGATATATAATTAAGTTATCATACACTGGGTAAATGCCGTCTATTTAAAACTTTTCTTTTTAAAAGTAAAATTCAAATGAAAAATTTGTTAAAAAACAAAAGTAATGTTTCATTTTAAATATGTATCTTTTTTTTTACCAAATTATATGATATTTAAAATATTTTAAAAGTTAATAAATTAAAAAAAATCTAGTCTTCGTTCAAAGTGTCAATCAAAATACCGTCCAAAAACAGGGCTGGTGGTATGCTTATTGTTTCCTGGTGTCGTGCATAGCCCAAATGCCATAAAATGCCCATTACATGAGCGCAACAACCGACAGTCCTCATTCCAACGAGACAGTTGCAACAGTAAGCTATTATTGCGCTCGAACTATTTGCTTCGTTGGTATCGCCATTCACCAGGATGTAAGTAAGATACACTTTTCTGCTTATAATTATGCCTCGATTTGATTCGCCCTCGTAATAAAAAGTTATTGTTGCCAATAAGACTTTGATGTGCAGAAAAAGAAATTCGCATCCTGTCTTCGCAGACTTCGATGGTATAGGTTCCGTTTGCCTTTAAATGTTCCCCACAACACGAGCGAGCCTGGTTCATTTGATAATTCCCTATTGATATCCTGCGTAGATCTTGAGAAGTGAGTATAGGGAAGTTACTCAGTTTCGGGATATTTCCATCGATGCGGCTAAATGAGGCTCTGTTTCTGTTAACATTATTTTCATTCACAAAATCACCTAAATAATTAGGAGTGATTAATCGACTTAAAGCCAATTCTAATAGAATGCTTGCATCGGCAGCGTCTTCTATTATTGGATGAAACTTATTAAAGAAGTGGTCGAACTCGAGCCAAGAAACACTTGAACTCTTTATGGAAACACATTTTCCTGACTGTAAGAGCCCTGAGGACTCAGGCTATAAGCAACCAGACTCCTTAGAAGCTCTACAATCAGCACCAGAATTGGATCAGGTTATCACAGAGCAGAAGATTATGTGGGCAATAAACTCGTCCAAAACTTTTAAATCAGCTGGACCAGACGGGATTTTTCCGGCATTTCTTCAGCATGCTCTACAGATAATCACCCCATGGCTTAGGGTAACCTTCAAAAGTTGTGTTAAACTTAGATTCGTCCCTATCAGCTGGAGAGAGGTTAAAGTTGTCGTTATTCCAAAAGCTGGAAAACCGATACACTCGACCGCAAAAGATTACAGACCAATAAGTCTCTCTTCGTTCCTCCTCAAGACACTGGAGAGAATTATTGATCTGCATGTTAGAGACCTTCTCAACCCAAATATTTTGTGCAGCTACCAACACGCTTACCTTAAAGGTAAGTCAGTGGAGACTGCGTTGCATGAAGTCGTTTCACAAATTGAGAAAAGTCTCGAGCACAAAGAACACACCCTGGCAGCATTTTTGGACATTGAGGGAGCGTTTAACAACGTAAAAACGGAGTCCATTAAATCTGCTCTGGAAGAGGTCGGAGTTGAGCCTGCCATTGTGGACTGGATTTACACCATGCTCAATGGTAGAATCATAAACTCCCGACTGGGAGATGCTCTCGTTGAGAAAACTGTTACAAGTGGCACACCACAAGGAGGGGTAATTTCACCTCTCCTTTGGATCCTAGTTGTTAATAAAATTCTTACAAGATTTAGTAATCAGGGCATTGAAATTGTGGCATATGCGGACGACATAGTAATTTTGATATCGGGTAAGTATCTTACCACCATCAAAGATATTATGGAATCCGCACTTAAAGAACTATCTTCTTGGGCAGCACAAAACGGTCTCGGGGTTAACCCTACAAAAACTGAACTAGTTCTGTTCACGAATAAAAAGAAATTAGGGGACTTTACTCCTCCTATGCTTAATGATATTCCTCTGAAACTCTCCAAAGAAGCTAAATATCTTGGAGTAATCCTTGATTCCAAGCTAACATGGAAAAGAAACACAGAGGAAAGAATGAAAAAGGCACTCGGCGCTTTCTACACATGCAAAAAAACCTTCGGTACACGTTGAGGTATGCGACCGCAGGTTATCCAGTGGATGTACACGGCGATTGTTCGCCTCATACTTACCTATGGTTCTATCGTGTGGTGGAAGGCTGTTGAAAAAGTTAGCTATCTCAAAAACCTGAACAAGGTACAGAGACTAGCCTGTATAGGAATAACGGGGGCACAGAGGTCTACGCCACAAGCAGGGTTGGAAATTATTTTAAATCTTCCAGCCCTAGACGAGCACATTAGATGCACAGCAGCCAAAAGCGCACTTCGACTCAAAGAACTGGGCTCTTGGAAGCACAGCACCTATGGTCATGGGTCTATCTTACAAAGGTATGACACAGTGGTCGGACTTGATGTGACGACTGATTACATACCACCGAAAATAGATTTTAACAAACATTTCTCTATTTCAATACCCGAAAGACATGGTTGGGAACCCAACTCACTTATTAGTGAACAGGGTATCCCCTTCTATACTGACGGGTCAAAAATGGAAGAAGGAACAGGAGCTGGGGTGTTCTGTGAAGCCCTTAATATTAGAGAATCATATAAACTCCCAGATGAATGTAGCGTCTTTCAGGCTGATATTTATGCTATTGAAAAAGCGGCAGAAATGGTGCACAAGAAAAAACTGAGCTCGTCGGAGATCACATTTTTCGTGGACAGCCAAGCCGCTATCAAAGCGATAGCCAGTGAGACTATAAGATCCAAAACAGTGACAAAATGCCGAGACATACTAAATAAAATTTGCAACACTAACCGAGTCAAACTCTGCTGGGTTCCTGGACATAGCAATATAGAAGGGAATGATATAGCAGATGAACTGGCAAGGAAGGGGTCATTATCAGTAAGAAACAGTAGTAACCAATTAGATATGTGACTAGACATCCCGATCGGTGTGGTTAAAACGAAAATAGACCTAATAACGAAAGAGCAAATCAATAAATCCTGGATTACCAGGAACGATTGCGTTATCTCTAGAAGTCTATGGCCTAGAATTAATGAAAAAGAAACTCAGTATATTCTATCGCTGAGTAAAAAGAACATTAGAATCTTGATAGGTGTACTAACGGGTCATTGCGCCATTGGCACAATGGCCACCAGACTGGGTGTATTCGCACCTGACTTCTGTAGGAGCTGTCAGGATGTAGAAGAAATAGAAACCATTAAACACCTGCTCTGCGATTGTCCAAACCTCCAAATAAATCGCCTCCGTTACTTCGGAAACAGGTTTGTTGGAGAACTGGACGATCTAGCGCAGGTCCCAATGGCAAATATGAGGAAATTCATAGAGAGCACAGGCTGGTTTGCAAATGAGCCAGTCTACTTGAATAATTAGTTTAGGAGCATCTCTGCTTTCTTTTCGTAAGGGGATCACAATGGACCAATAGGCCCCCGTGTACGCAACAGCCTTTGCGCTGTGCACGCCCCTCCTAACCTAACCTAACCTAAAGAAGTGCAGCTGCAATTTTGAGGTCATCCATCAAATGACTAGCAGCTTAATTAAAAAAATCTTGTCGAAAGAGCTTAATATCCCTCTTAAACCGTCCATTCACGACTTCAACAACCCATCTTACCATAGTAACACATCTGGATCTATTAGCTTGCGCCGTTGTCAATTGAAAGTTGCCTTCATCCACAGATTCAGGCATGTACATAAGCCTTATATCCTTGAGATTTTAGACACGGAATTGCATCTCTGAACCCTCTGTCCAAAATAAAGACATCATTTTGTCGAAAAAATTGCCTTAATGACCCATATTCGTCCCTAAAAAGATTTTTCATTATGTTGGCATCAGAATCGGTTGCGGCATAAGGTCCTGTAGCGTCCAAGATATACCCATCACAGCATGTGATCATAAAAAGGGCCTTACCAGATTCTGGTACTTATGCAAGCTATATGTTTTTTTCTGAAAACCATAGTTTGAACTTTTTTGAAGATATATACATATATGTTCCATCGCAAATAACTATGGATGGACGAAAGTTTTCGCTAACGTTAGTGTTTCCAAATAATCCGTTGGATATTAGTTTGTTCCTTCTTGAAACATCTTGGACAGTTATATGCTGAAAACCCAAATTTAATGGCACAAAATAATGCATCAAACTTGTCCTTCCAGTTGTTAAGTATCGTCCTACAGTTGTACGAGTTAAGTTTAAGAGACAGGAAAGCCTACGATCACTATCACCGGACCTTAATTTTGCCAAATATGTAAAAAGCTCAATGCTTTTTAACGCCGGGACAAAGCTGTGGAGTTCCAAAAACTGTCCAGGGTTCATACCAAGCCAATAATGACATAAATGAGGATTGATGTTACCTACATCATTAAAATTAATTGTCGTCATATCAGTATTAGTTAAAAGTGACATCATGTTATCCATCTGTGCTCCAGTAAAGTCAGAAATATTGCTCTCCATATCAACTAAGGAAACCCAGTCACGCATTGAATAATGGGAGTTTCATAATCTGCTATTTTCCGGCACAAACAATTTATGGTCTAATAACAACCTTTCTCTTACCGGTTCTGGAAATCTTAATCTTTCAGATCTCTGACAACCCGAAAATATACACCGTCTTTCAGTTGCAACAACACGCTTGTATACAGCCGATTGTATTTTTTGCTGCACTTCCACTGACAGTGATGGTGGATCTTCTTGTTGTTGAACAATATTGAGGGGAATATGAGGCACCTCGTCTTATATTTTAACGCCGATTTCTTCGCTCAGCCCGATTTGCACGTAGCCAACAAGGAAGGCAGACTCTCTGCAAATTGGGATGCTAACAAAATAATTTATTTAGCACCTGATAGTCTTTATAAAACAACTAATATTTACCTGATTAACAGGTAACAACTCGTTCAGTATAGATCTTTGAGGACAGTTATGAGGTACGTTACGAGATCTGAACGAAGATCCCCAGCAAATGCAAATTCTTAAATGTCCAAACTCGCGATTCGGATTAGGGTAATTTGTCGAAGCGATCCTTTCGATAATTCGATAGCAATTTAAACATATTAAATCTGACTCTGATATCTTTAATTTAAATTAGGTATAATAAAAAAGGAATACAAAAATGAAACTTACTTGTTCTGGAGATATCCAATTACTTAAAATTGACCGCATAGATATATTTAGAATGATTTTGAATATTACGAACTTGAGTTATGTTATTCAAACAAACTCTACAATTCACACAATAGCTAACATTACTCATTTTCGCAATTTATTTATAAAACGATTCCACTTATAAAATAATAACTTTTGTCTTATACTTGAAAACATGTACTTTACCACTTGATCAGTAGAACTATTATCAAAACTTTTTAATCACTTTGCCAATAGAGTACCTACAACTAGGTACCTAACGGCCGCGAACTTGTTGATTGATATTTTTTGTATCACTTTCTTAATATATTTATGCAAGGTAGTACATAAGTATCAATGAACTATGCCTAACGGTCGCAGACTTGAAGCATAAGCTGCAGTATGTTTAAGCTTGATGCATAAAAACATGTTTTTTATAAAATGGTCATTTGGAAGAAAGTGTGTTAAATGGACGGCTTTAACCCAGTGTATGATAACTTAATTATATATCAAATTAAAGTTTATCAATCAGGCATTACAGTGGTGTAAAAAACATATAGGTCATCACTGATTTTTTCGAGATATTGACTTTAGAAAGTAACTCAAAAAATATTTTTTAAAAAAGTTTTTGGCTCGTTTATTCAAAATATATCAGGTGTAGAAAAAAAGTGTTTAACATTATTTGAAAGATATTTTTATGATCTTTCATTTAATATCAAAATATTAATCCTACGTGCCATGCTTTAGGATTTATAAGTAATTGTTTGCAAAAAAGTCAGATTTTTTTTAATTTGCAAAGGTCAACTTCAAGCTCAATTATCTGAAAATCTCCGAAGCCGAATTCGAAAATATTTTGCAGATAGATTGGGCTAAACGTTAGCTTTCATTTTGTACTAGCACAGATATTAGAGTTACATAGATATCGCATCCAGTACAAATAAAAATGACAATTTTTTCAATATTTTGTAGTTGTAGTTCATGTCCTAACTTTACTTTTAAGAAGTGTTGCCAAGGTGGCAACACTGTCAGAAAGATAAGAGAAGTTTTGTCACAATTTCGAAATGTTGCTTATAGATCGAAAACCAAGGGTCGGACGATGCACAGTGGGCAGAAATCTGTAATTTAGTGGCCAAAAATCTATAACTTTTAAACCAGTTGATATTTTTTGATGATTTTTTGTGTATTAATAACTTCATTTGAATATCAATTGAGTTTCATTGCCTTATTTCAAAAAAAATTGTTACTTTTGTTTTAAAATTAATAACAAAATGAGTGTGTTTTTTTCAAAATAAAAAAAGTTAAATTTCAATACTTCGAAAAATTATTTTTGAACATATTTTAAGAAAAAAAAATAGTTTTGGAGAGGAGGTCATTATCCTCCCCCCCCTTTATTTGTGACAGGTAATTTTCAAACAAAAAATGACTGTAGAACATTATTAAAAAAAACTACAATAAAAATTACAATACTGGGATGTAATGCCAAAGCTTTATTGTTCTATTTTATAAAAAAAATAACGTTAATTCAATAAACCGATTTTGAAAAAAAAATATTTTCAAACTCAACATTTTGATGAAAAAAGAATTCATTCTTGGAGACTTGATTCGCCCGTAGTTTCTGAAACATTCCCGTTTGATGGAACGAAGTTTTTTTGTCTGACTTATCGAGGTGTCGTTTTAATGTTGAGTTTTTATCTTTTGAAAGTACTAAGTCAAAACAAATTGCTAAAGCGTCCTCTGCTGAAAACCTTGTGGTTTCAGCTTCTAGTTAAAATATAACGCTACGCATTCTATCCATATCTTCTTTATTTTCTCTTTCTACAGTATATAAAATGTCTGCCTTTTTAGGTTGGCCATTTTTTTTTATTGAGGCTGTGAGTGCAAAAGTGGTGTAACCCACTTTTTTTATCATATTTTTCGTTTTGAATCGATTTTTAATACTATTTTAACTGAGATTCAAGGCGTATACGTCATACTTTGAGAAAGCTTAGATATTTTAGAAATTAAAATGTTAGCTTTGATAACTTTTGATGCATAAATGTATAAAATACAAGACAAAAACAGTGTTCCCAGTTCAAAATTCTAAATCCAGTCAAATTTGACTTGTTGACTGGATTTTTTTCTTCCCAATCCAGTCAAAAAAAACCAGTCAAATATTAAAAAATTTTCGTTCAAGTCAAAAAAACAGTCAAATATGGAAATAACGAATTTTTATAATTCAAATTCTTTTCAAATTTTCTTCATATTCAATTATTAACGAATTTTTATATCGAAAACAAAAATGTATCTTACTAATTATTTTCAACAAAAATTAACAGCTCAGTTATAATTCACAGCACGAGCAGTTATCAATGGCTTAAACAAATTTTGTGGTGCCATTTTCTCAAAAAGTATTGCACCGATTTGGATAAATTTTAAGTGGTTAGAAAGGTATAGTCGCGGGGGGTGTGCAAATCACAAAATTAAACATTGCGGGTCCATTTTAGCTAAGTACCATTTTATACAAATAATTTTATATAAATAATTAAATCTAAAAAATAAAACTCTTTTTTGCTTCAATTTTTTAAATACATACGTTAAATTTTATTTTTCTAGTTATAATGTACATAGGTACTTAAGCGATTAAACCGCATTTGATCCCTTATAATGAACATGAAATTTGTTAAATTCAACTGACTGAAAATTGTCTGCATTTCTACATCAAATTGGCAATACTAATACAGAGATAGCGAATTTCGCCAAATCTTGAAATGGATTTTCTTCACTGGCAAAAGCATAGACTTCACAACAGATTGGAACTGTTTCCTCAATGTTTTTCCATCTTATAACAAAAAGGTTATTCCATTGTTTTAAAGTTTTATCTGATTAAACTATGATTTAACCTTCATCTCTTTCAAAACTGGTTTCAAGGAACTTTTGTTTTGATTCATTTACACTTCTTAACACTGAAGTTGAAGTGTATTTTAAAACTATCGTTTTTTAAGTTCCAGTGCACATTGAATTTAGTCCAGCCAAAAAAACAGTCAAAAAAGCAGTTGACTGGATTTGTTTTGCATTTCCAGCTAACGGAGAAAAAATCCAGCCAAATCTGACTGGAAACCAGTCAAAATGGCAACACTGGACAAAAATACCAAAAAATGGGTTACATCACTTTTGCACTCACGGCCTATGCGTGTATTTTTCTTAACATCAGATCTTAGACAATTAGCTTTGAATTCATTTCTTTTTCGTCTTTTTGATCTATCAGTATAGCTTTTTTGGTCTTCTTCTTGTGGACATTTTTGTTCTTCTGACTCCAATTCGCCAAAAGACTTTTGAAGCCACTTTGAATAGTTATTAAATTTTTTTTTAAGATGAGCACAGTTGGTATTTTTCATTATTTGGTTGAATATTCTATCTAAGCCTATATTTAGAGCACTTACTTACTTTAAGGTGTAACTTACTGTTCTTTTTGTTTTTGTCTTTGGCATTTGCCTTCGGGTCTTCACAAAAACAATTCAAAAAAGTTTGTAGGTCCACATTATGATAATTACAATGATTTTTTGCCACCACTTTTCTTATCAAAAGTTTGGTTGCAAATAACTTGAAATCAGTCTTGCAACAATCTATTACTAGGCAAGAGTAACGGAACAAAGTAATGAGTTGATGAGAGCAGGAACACAGTCTTGGTAGGGTCAGAGAAAACTAGTACAAGCGCACTTGTAATGTTTTACTGGACTATATAAAAACAATAAGGTAAGCTTCATGAAAAATTTAGCAAAAAAAAGTCACTATACAGACTTTTATTCGCTCTAACTCCTAAAGTCGGATTCATGCGGATATGATTTTCTTAAATTTCGATAGAGCACATATTTCACTTTCAATACATAGATAAATAAAGGTTGTGAAAAGTTGTGAATTTTTGTACCACTTTAATGAACCTGAAAAATTGGTTTTAAGTAAGATTGGTTTTACAAAATCGAACGGTACTATCCGGCTTACCGTTTTTTAATTTTTTTTCCACGTTATAACAGACAAATATCTAGAAAACTTGCTATAACAAAACCGATCGTTTTCTAAGTGTTTTCTTAAAAAATCGTGGTTTTTAACCATGCTTAAGACTGTCTTTTACATGAATAAAATTTTTTACTAAGTTTGAGGTGCTTTTTCTCTTAACCTGAACATATTTAGGAAATGTTTTTTTTACATACTTCACGTATGACTATTTTTCTATTGACTTATAGTGAAACTTGAGTATTTTGAAGACATGAAAAATATGATTTTTGGCCACCAAATCGACTATTTTTGACCATTGTGCGATGGCCCAAGAACTCCCATTGGATTCAGCACTCTTGAAACCATAGGACCATATCATTGTTTTGTTCCCACCCCTCCCCTTGCACGAAAGGGGTGGAAAAAAGTTGTTTTGGAAACAAAATTTGAAAAGCCAATAAAAGTTAGAAAATTATTTTTTTTTTAATAAAATTTTAAGATGGTGTCGACGCAAAATTTCACAATCTACAACATTACATCCAAAGTTGATTGAAAACTTACTTTGGTTTTTTTAAAAAGCCACTTTCAAAAGTGCTGGGCTGGACAAATGAAATATGTGGACCAAGTTTCGTGTCAATGCTGTTGGAATCTGGTAATATATTACTTGTTTCACTAAAAATTCTGCCATCATTTATGAAAAAGACAATAACTTTTTTTAAGATGGTTGTATCGAGTTCATTCTCATTAAATAAGATTGGGCATTCAAAAGTACCCTTAAAACATGTGTCATATGCTTATATTATTCCATTATAAATACTTAAGTTTGTTAATATTTCATATCCTCGCTCCCCAGCACTTTGAAAGTGGCTTTTTAAAAAAATCAAAGTAGGTTTTCAATCAACTTTGGATGTAATGTAGTAGATTGTGAAATTCTGCGTCGACACCATCTTAAAATGTTATTAATAAAAATATTTTCTAACTTTTATTGGCTTTTTTTGTTTCCAAAACGACTTTTTTCCACACCCTTCGTGCAAGGGGAGGGGTGGGAGAAAAATAATAATGTGGTCCTATGGTTTCAAGGATGCTGAATCCAACGGGAGTTCTCAGGTCAGCGTCCGACCCTTGGTTTTCGATTTATAGGCAACATTTCGGGATTGTGGCAACCCTTCTCTTGTCCTTCTGACAGTGTTGCCACCTTGGCAACACTTCTTAAAAGTAAAGTTGGGACATGGACTATTTGTATACTTAAGCTCAACCCGTCAGGTCAATATGAGAGGTTGGTCTCACTAACAGCCCCACTAAAATCGAAGCCTCTGTGCTCATGCCACTGTATCAAGAAAAAAGTTAAATACACCAGTGTCTCTTAAAAGCTGCAAATGTCAGATGGTCATCCATCGAAACTTGTCGGGTTTAAAGGAATCTATTACCAAATATTTCAAAAAAAAAACTGAATACTTACTCAAGTTCAGCAGGCCTCAATCAATGGGAGCCCACATGAGCAGAATGGGCAACAGCTCATCGGACTTATGTAGAGGGTGTCATGATGATGAGGCAGAGAAGGGCTCCCTTCACTTTCTTTGCGAATGCCCCAGCCTTGCTAGAACCAGAAAAGAGACCCTTGGAGAATACTTCTTCGACGAACTGGGCGACATCCATGTCTTGCCACTAAAGAACATCCTGAAATTCATTCAAACTCAGGATGGTTCAGGGAGGCCCCCCACACCTAAAACTTCTCCTAAACTCCCTCCCTATCCCTCCTTACTAACCACATATACCCTGGGGAGCAAAATGTATCCACTGAGATCCCAGTGAGATGGTGCGGCTTGCCGTATTATCACCCCTTCCAACCTAACCTAACCTAACCTAACGTAAATCATAGTAAAACTTTGAATATATTTCAAAATAGCCATGAATTTTTTTAACACGATTGAGTTTCTTCCAAAATTGGTATTGCAGTTAATTTATACTACCCAAACGCGAAATAGTTGGTCTATCCTATTTTATATCGAATACATACTGTTCAAATGTTCAAAACTTGTTTTTCTTCTTGGAATTAAAAAAAACTGTTAATGAAACTAAATTTTATTTTATATTTCACGTAAAAATAAAAAAAGTTAAATGAATAAATTATTGTACACTTCAAGTTATTGTTGGATAAAAATAAGAAAAATATTTGGTCTTCTTTCGTTTGAGCGCAAAATAGTTGGTCTAGGAACTGAAAATGCATTTTCACCACTGCGTTGCATCACCTTTCTTCGCTATCACAGCTTGAATTCGCTGTGGCATTGTGTCCACGAGTTTTTGGCAATCATTGATCGTAAATGACTGCCAAATATCATTGATTGTCTGTCGTAAATCTTGAAGGGTCCTTGCTGGCTGCTGTCTTAACTTTTTCTTCATTTTCTGCCATAATGTTTCTATTGGCGACAGATCAGGGCTGATGGATGGCCATTCCATTAATGGAATGGCTTCAGCAGATAACCAGGCCTTAGTTGACTTCGCCGAATGGCAAGATGCACCGTCTTGCTGAAATACGTAGCCTCCTTCGGTTGATTGAAGATGGGTTATTGACGGAAGCAGATGCTCTTCCAAGATGCTGCGATATTTCACCGAATTCACAAGGCCATCAACAAAGCATAAGCTTCCAACACCACGACCAGACATGCATCCCCATATCATTTGTGATGCTGGAAACTTTATTGTTCGTTTCAAACAGTCTTTATGAAACGCTTCTTTGGAGGTGCGAAGTACCCGTTTTCGATTATCACCAACACAAACCTCAAATCTGGATTCATCGCTCCAAATTACTTTGCGCCATTGATTTAAGGTCCAATTTTTGTGTTCTTTAGCCCATTCAAGTCGTCGTTTCTTTTGCCTAGGTGTTAGAAGGGGCTTTTTCTTTGCCTATTAAGATGCGTTCAAAAAATAGAAATACAAATTATCAAAAAGATTTTAAAACAAACCTTGTAAAATTTATAATTCATTTTTTGCATGTTTCGTTTGCAAGTGTCTACAGAAACTTCATTTCTGATGCGGCTTTTCCATTCCACTGTTATCCCCACAGCGGTTTGGCGACGATTTTCTTTGATTATTTTTTTGAGCACCCGACAATCGCGGGGTGTTGCTATTGGGGGGCGTCCGGTTTTTTTTCGGGTATTAATATTACCTGTCTTATTGAAGAGCGAAATGATATTCTGAACCGATGACCGAGGGAGATTTAAATTTTTAGCTATTGCATAGCTAGACAAACCGTTTTCAAAAGCTTTAACAATTGATTTTCTAAGGTCTTTGGATATGGGAGTACCACGCGCCATGATCAGCGACCAACTTGATTTGACTAATCGCATCAGTACACTAATAAGGTGCCAAAGAAAGAGCAAAATAATGTTTGCTTAATTTATTTCTAACGGTTAACTTGACCATACAATGATGTGCAGTAGACTAACTCTTTTGCATCGATAATGACGTAGACCAACTATTTTGCGCTCATTAACAAATGAGAAAGCACATATTTTTAACGGGACTTGTAATGATTTTGCTTATTTGTGCCATTCATTTATTGAAGAAGGATATTGTCTATGATATTATTTTTTTTATTTTTTTCAAAATTAAATACCTACGCACGAGAAATTTGAAATATCTATAGAAACTTTCTTGTGCAAAAAAATGGATAGACCAACTATTTTGCGTTTGGGTAGTACATAGAATAAGGGTTTAACCTAATTAGCCAGCCAAGTTTCAAATGCTATAAATTTCAACTGCGATATTGCATCATCATGAAAAAATTTATCAGTTCAGAATGTTTGTAATTTCAACCCTTATAATTTTGTATGATACAACAGCTCCTGAGAAAAACGATAAAAATGCGAAAAGTTATTAAAATAAAATGCACGACTGGATCGCACGTACTTCCTCTTATGTTCAAGTTGTGTGGGGCTTAAAAACTTTAAAAAATATTCAAATTATTATAAGAAAGTATAAAAAGCATTTAAATCGTTCTTTTAATTGTATAAACAGTCTGATAAATAACTTAGAGCTAAAAAGAAAGTATACAATTTGAATACTTGAAAAAATATGCATATGTATATGCAAAAAAAAAAAAATTAAAATCGTTGGAGCCGTTTTCTTAAAAATTAATTTTGTATATATAAAATTTTTGTAACATTTCTCAAAAAAAATTTTGGGATGCCAATTTTGATTATAATATATTAATATACATTTAAAACTGAAATTTTAAAACAATTCATCTACCCGTTTCTGAAATATTGAATTTTGAAAAAAAATTTTGAATCTTTTTTTAAAAATCCAAAATTTATTTTTAACAAAATTTTGGTATGCAGTTAATATTTATATTCTAACAAAGCTTTTGTGTAAAAAATTTGATTGAAATCGGATTAGCGGTTATTGAGAAAACTGAAAATAAAAAAAACCGTTATATGGCAGGTACCGTTAATAAATGTTTTTGGTGATTTTTTTTGTTACCAGAAAGAACGCCATGTCTACAATAATACACTGATTTTTTTAATCAAAATCGATGGAGCCGTTCTTGAGATAAATGAGCTTTTCCATAACGGTTGTATGGCAAGTACCGTTATTTTTTGAGCTAAAAAAGTTTTCAATTTCCCCTCTGGAAATTACAAAAAAAACCTTAAGTTCAAAATTTGAAGAAAATCGCTTCAGTTGCTTAGGCTGTAGGTTGAGGTACGGACAGACAGACAGACAGACAGACAGAATTTTGCCACCCACTTTTTTCGTGTTCTCTATCATCGTAATGTCATATTTGATTGTTATCTCGAATCCAAAACTTGCCCTATAGTACCTATATCCAGTGACGTGCGGCACTCGAACGAACTGAGTAGACAGTTATAAATTAAATTCATTATTTTCCATCTTATCCAGTCAAAAATAAAAACTGTTAACAAAGTCCAAAAAAACAGCGTATTTTTCTTTGAAATCAAACGTTAAACTTTTCACAAGACTTCACGAACGTGTCTAAAAAACATGGCTACCAATAAGGAACTCTATTAATGATTAGCAAAACTTAAATACCTATTTAATACAAGAATACAAATTACAAAAAATTGTACACAGATAAGTATATTTATCAAATGCTTGTATTTTTTTGAAACAAACGTTGAAGGGCCAAGATATGTACATAGTCCACATAAAGTTTTAAAAACATTATTTTGAAAACCTTTTCAAGTCTTAAAAACTGTCCTTGAATATGTCATCCTCATCCTTATTATTTTTTGTTGAGATAATGGTGATCAAAGACAAAAGTATGCATTTGTTTGACTAAAAGTTATATAGGTACACCAATCTCAAACAAACAAAACTGGCAAACCTAAATTGATTTATAAAAAAAAATCAAGAAACTCATAAAACAAAGAAAATAATAGGTAGAACATTTGATTCTCGTACCATTTCTCTCAGTCGCAATGAGGCAATAATGGTACCTTAAAATAAATATGTATTTGAAAAACAATTTCAAAACAAGAAGAAGCACACAGCTTCAAAATGCTTTTTGTTTCGACTCAATATGAACCCTAAGATACAGCTCTTCAAAACGCACAAGGGAGGATTATTATTCCCTTAATTTTGTTTTCGTCAGTAGTGTACTTCTGCGAAAGAGTTCAGCCTTCCTACCTATTGCATTTTTTAGGGTTGACCTACAACTGCCCACTCCTCTTTAATCTACTCCAAAAATAAAAAATTAAGAAGTTGTTCTCTTCACTTAACAGTCAACGAAAAAGTTTCGAATTTACTTCAAAATTCAAAGCAAAACAAGCAATAAGACAGATTCGAATCTGTCTACTTGCTCCACATAGAAATTCTACCTGAGCAACATAATCTGCTGATTTTATTTTCATTTAATTTAAATAGAACGAAAGACTCTGTCTTCGTTTTCAGTCGGGTTTTCCCGAAGCACGTAGCAGATGCAGAAGGCAGAGCCATAGCGAAGCTAGTGTTTGTATTGTGTGAGAGCCAGAGCATTGAGATTTTTTGCTTTGTGGATTGTGGTTGTTGGTAGAGGTCAAATTATCTAAAGAAATAGAAGTAGGTGTGGAAAATGTGAGTGTGTGAATAGTAAGGGATGAATGCATGATTTCGTTAAATTATAGGTGTTGAAAATTTGAGATAGGCTATGGATGTTAGTGTTAGGGACTTAATGCAATGAATGTAAGTAAACACAGTTTTTTGATTGTAACAAGTAGGTTTCTTTTTTTTTCTCTCTTTACGGTAGGGTAGACACTGTCTAAAACGTCTTATTGACGCACCGTCACTGCCTATATCGCAAGTAAAAAAGCAACATTAAAACGACCTTACCTTGGATATGGCGAATTTCGTTCAGGGTCATGGTTTATGGCTTTTCGAAAACTTTGATCTAAGCTTTTCTAATTTTCTTGCACGTTAAACATTAAATGTTATTTTGTTGCAAATATAATTTGACTTTCATAATAGAGTCCAAGAAAACTAGAGATAAAATAGCTTATAAAAATAATACAAAATAGCTGAATTTGGCTCTCTTCAATTCTTTCCCAGTTGTGCTTATTCATCTCATTTTTGCACATCTATTTACGAAAGTTTGCAGCTTTCTTATGACAGCAGCAGTTTCTTTCCAAGTGCTACGTATACGTCGTCCGCGTAGTCTAGATGTTAGAGGTATGATATGCAGATCCCTCCATTTGCAGTCGACAAAGCTGCATGCCTTTATAATAGCAATCAATTTATCCAGGATGCTCCTTCTACGCAAAGCAGGTTTGACACTGTCAAATATATTTTCAAAGTCTATGAACAGCAGGTAAATTGGTGATCGATATTTCACGCACTGTTCGATGATGATCTGCAGGGTGATATTGTGGTCCTCATAGGAAAATCGAGTGCGGAAACCAGCTTGTTTGCCATCAAGCGTGTCTTCGATGGGTTCTTGTATTCGCTTCAGGACGATTTTTGCTATTACTTTAGCTACAACAGGCAGCACTCAAATTCCTCTCCAGATTTCTCCCAGCTGATAGAGTAGCTGCAATGCTAGCTTTGTGCTGTGTTTTTTCTAAGATTCTAGTCCAAGTTTCTTTGGAAAGCCAGGCTCTGTGTCTTTCTTGTAAGCGATCGATTATACTTTCAGTACTGGATATAAAAAAAAATTTTTGGGTTCCGTGCTACTGATTGCTCTCAATCCTTGTGAAGGGAAGTTCGCTAGCTGTTGGCGGACTGCGGGATCCTTAAATTCCGGTATTGAACTTAGGAGTTTGGGTGTTTTCTTGAGATCTCCTAACTGCAGCTGTTCGTAGTCTTACGGTAGCAACCATCAGATGGTGGTCCCGGGCAATTCCCATGTCTGCACCTCTTTTGTTTCGAACGTCCTGAAGACTGCTTCTAAATCGCTGGCTTATCGCAAAGTGATCAATTTGATTGGAAGTTGCTTGTCTGTTGGTCGACACCCAACTGACTTTGATGCTCAAGTATGGTCTCTCATATTACAAGGCGGTTGGTGTTACAGAAATTGACAAAACGTTCGCCATTATCATTGCGGTCACCAAACCATGCTTTCGCATAAATTGCCTAAGCCCATCATTGTCATTGCCAATCCAGACATTCAAGTCTCCCATTACCATTATGATGTCTCCACGTGGTGTACTATCATAAGCAGCACTCCAACTGGTTATAAGAGGCCTCCTTCTCCTCAACAGAAGAGAGATCCGTTGGGGCATAGCACTGTATGATAGTGACTCAACGTCGACGTACTCTATGTCCGTAACCTAGCTTTCAGGATCTAGTTGTATTTATCTTGTGGGTTGCCGGTTAATTATTTTTTTCTTCTTTGGCACCTTGTTGAAAGTCCATTCTGTCCACACTGTGTGCCACAGTTTATTTTGTGATTGTTTATTTTGTTGTATGACGGCAGTGATCGTTAAGTTCTACATATAAACACGGTTACGCCTTTTTTCGTAAGACCAACAGATTGCAAATAAAGTGCGCAAATGCGCCCATTGACTTTTGTGTAGAATTGCATGCGCAAATTTACCTTGACATTTCTTGAAAAGAGCTGATGGGTCTTGTGAATAAAAAAAAGCTAAAGCTAAAACTTGGATTTTTAAAAATCTCATTGCGTTGCTTTTCGGTCCCAAAATTAATAGTTTTAGCTTAAGTTTCTAAGCCAACACATATGTATGTATAAATAAACAAAAAAAACCTAAAAATATTAAGCTTAAGCTAGAATTTTCTAGCTAAAGCTATTTAGCGTAATGTTTTTTTATTCACATGAAACAAAGCTTAAGCTAGAACTGTCTAGCTTAAGCTACTAATAATAGCTATGACTAGCTAGCTTTAGCTTGCTCCAAAAATAGCTTTAGCTTTTTTTTTATTCACAAGACCCGATATCTTTGGAGAAATTTACATAAAACTAATTGTATCCCCTTCCACTCACTCCCAATTCCCCACAAAATCAAAATCAGTGACATATGCTTAAGAAGTCATTTTTCAAAGTCAAAATCTTATTTTGCTTGGTGAGTGCTGGAAAATTTTAAGAAATTTCTCATTGCATATGAAAACAATAGTCAATTCTCTTGGTATAAAGTTTCGTAAAGTTTCGTTTGTAGTGTTTATAGTTTTGTAAGCAACACAAATAATAAATACCTACTTCTCTGTAGCCCTAGGAACTTCTATTCGAAAATAAACAATAATAACAATAATTCCCTATCCCAACTGACTTTCTTAACCAGCTCTATATTAAAGTTGCCTTGTTTATTCAAAGCAAGTTGAGAGTTTAAGAACTTGCTTTTTATATTAATCAAATGCAAATTGAAATTCCTCAGAAAGTAGAATTCCTCAGAAAGTAGAATATTGTTATTCTAAAAAAAAAAATAAAGAAAATATTTTCCTTGGGGAACTTGTTTTGCAAATGAAAACATTTTTTATTTATTTTTGTTCACAATATTATTCTCTAACAAAATATAGAAATAGTTGAAGATTTGAAGATGACTGGCAATATTATTCAAGCATTGCTTTCACCATTAAATTACTTATTTTTTTCTTCTAACTGAATGGTTGAACTTGAAGAACCATACCCAAAAGGATGGGGAAGGGGATGTATTGAGTTGACAATAAATTATAAAATGATCTTGTAGCAAAATGGGGATTTCAACCTCCTCATATAAACAATATGTACATTATGTATTTATGTGTCTAAAGGAATAAGATAAAAATGCGAAGTGCATTATTTAACAATTGAATACTATTGACTCAGAACTTGATACACATTATACTTTAGAAGGAAAAGGGAACCATTGAGGCAACCTCTACTCAAACACATATTGTCAAGATGTGATAGCCATTGGGAGTGATACAAAATACAAAAAAAAATGCTGGTTTTGATGCAAATAAAGTTGATACACAAGACAGTTTCATGTAGACTTTTACCCAGAGGAATGTTACCAATTCTTATGTGAGCTCAGTGCCGGATTATCATATTAACCTGATATCCTTTGTCCTAAGCAATTTACATCATCTATAAATGGAGCGTTGTTTTAAATATTATGAGTGAAATGTATATTATTTATACATTTTTTTAAACTTTACTTTAAGAACTGGAGTTAAAAAAATAATTTTAGTTTCAATGACGTTCAATGAGTTTCACGAACCTTGGGAATGTTTTCGAAAGACCCCAGCCATATCAAAAGTAATATCATTAGAATTTTGTCTTTTCTTCAGTTTTGCGCATTTATCAAAATAAGTGTCAAATGCCAATATTTGTTGTTGTGTTTACTTGTATTTACGTCAGCAAGTTCAAAGCCATTTTTTATTTCAGACATTTTTATTTTTGACAACCTGAGCAGTAATACCAAAGAATATAAAATTACCAAGAAGTATTATCTGGATCTTAAAATAAAATCAAATTCCGAAAGCTCTTTTCGAAATAATAATAAAAAGGACGAAACAAAAACTAATTAAGAGAAAAGTTCTTTCTCATACAATCTTGGCAAACACCGCGGCTGGCATACCATAATATTCAATATTCGTATTATAAGGATAGTAAAAAGGAGGATACTTTTGAAGGGTTCCAACATTGGAACCCGTCAAAATTTGTATGAGATGCGACTTCTTGATAACTTTATATTCTTTGATAATACCTAACATTTGTGTACTGTGAACCACCATAGTATACGAAAATACTTGAATTTAAGCATATTTTGTCCCTCTAGTTAAAGAAATCCGTTATAAATTCCGTACTCCAAAGTACTCGTCTTCGTGTCCATTTTAAGAAACAAGTTTTGTGACTTTGTATTTTTTTAACTTATATTTGTGTTAAGTACCTTCTAATTTCACGAGTCCTTGCAGATGATTCTAAGAACCAATAAAACTGAAACAAACATTTTGGATAATATTCAAACTAAATGTTATCAATTATTGTATTGTAAATTATTATCAAGGTTAAACATTGCGGGCCCTCAATAACTCAATAGCTAATCCGTCAGTGCATGCCATTTCTGTAGTTCAATTGATTACGATACAAAACTATAGGATTTATAGGTGATGAGTTTTCAAATCTTGAAATTCTATCGTAGCAGATGACAACAATTGAAAGAGATGTATTTGTTTTCATAGGAAGTTTATAGCATGTGAGGCAGAACTTAAGAAAAATGTTGAAGTAATACCTAACGGATTGTACACTCTCGAGAACAGAAGTAGATACCCCAAAAGAGAACATAAAAGATTTATTGATAGAAAAACGAGGAAACAATAGACATAGGATCTGAGATGTTATTTGATATCTGAAAGAGTTTTGTACTGTGATGTACAAAAACAAAAATTAAAGAAATAAAGAATGCAAAGATTGTGTTTTTTTTATCTTTATTAATATATCTAGAAATAATTTTACCTGTGTGGTTATTCTTTTTTATTTCTCCAAGAGCTAGAACTGAACAAATTGCATGTTGTTTTTAGATTAGGAAGTCTCGAAAGAAATCAGAAAATTTCACAGTTTTTTTGCTCCGGAAAAAGGTGATTTTAAGGAAATTCCCTGACATTTGGATTGAAATACAGTTTTTCCGTCAAACTGTAGTTTGCCTACCATTTGTCAAGCCATCAACTGTCAAATTCTAAGAAAGATGACTAAAATGAATGTCAATGGATTAAGAAACCTCGAAAAAAATAGAAAATTTCAATTTTTCTTACTGCTCTGGAAAAAGTTAATTCTAGGCAGTTCGATCAGTTTGGATCGAAATGCACTTTTCATTAAAAATGTAGGAAGCCCGCCTTCTATCTCTTAATACATCAAATACTGTAGAAGGATGGCTCTACGATGCTTATGAGTTAAGAAACTTTAAAAATTATCAGAAATAGGTATTCAGCTTTTGTACTGTTGTGGATTAAGGCGATTTAAGGGCAGTTCAGTGACATTTTAATCGAATGACACTATCTATCAACAATATAAAATAAAATAACTTTGGTGGAAACAGCTCGTGGAGAACCAGGACCTAGTGACTTACAACGTTACAACTCTCAACGATTCCTGTGTGCGTATATTGTTGGCAGGAATGGAGGGGACCTACAATTATATGCTATGTCCGAACGGCTATACGAGAAGCACTAATTCATGACAAGAATATTCTTTTGGAGGATTTGTCAGAGGCAGAACCTCGGAAAAAAAAATTCTGTTTTCAGGTGGCAGCGGCTGGGTATCGAACCCAGACCTTCGGCATTACAGCCCAACGCACTAACCATTATGCAATGAGGTATTTAAATTTTTATTGCAGCTGTATGTTTAATTATTGTAATATATGTGCCTAAAAAATAAATAATTATTTTTTTATTGAAGGGTTGGTGAATGGATCTTCAAATCTACTAAGATTCCCGTGCAGACTTATAGTGACTGCAATAACTCGATTGAAAAATGTAATAAAGAAAAGATTGCTTGCTTTCCTTGTTGTTGTTTTTAAATTTTTCATTTTTAGCGCTCTTTTACAAAACCACCTTGGGTTCGGCGGGTCACATTTCTGTATGTGTACAAATTTCACCACAGCGAAACCCCTGGTTCGACGAAGAATGTAGGCAAGTACATGCAGCCAAACAACAGACATACAAAGCGGCGCTGCATAGAAGGACCAGAGCTGCTCGCGAGCTCTAAGAGCAGAAGAGGAGAGAGGAACACGAATTTCTAAGAAGGAAAAGAAAGAGCATGAGAAGCACGCGATCGAGGAATTAGAGGGATGCCACTGCAGGAATGAAGTTCAGAAGTTTTACCAAAAAGTAAAAAGAACCTCCCAAGGTTACAAGACCCGAACCGAAGCCTGTAAGGACGATCAAGGGAACATCGTGGTGGAATTGCAGTCGGTGCTGAGGATATGGAAAAATTATTTCTGCAAATTGTATAATGGCAATGACGAACCGTATTCCGCTACAATGCAAATTTCACAATTCAACCTGGACGACGTAGGCCAACAATTCCGTCCACCCGATCTTGACGAAGTGAGGATAGCTATATCTAAACTTAAGTCAAATAAAGCTGCTGGAGCTTATGGCCTTACGGCTGAGCTATTCAAAGCGGCTGGCGATGAATTGGTTAGGAGTATGCACCAGCTCATCTGTAAAATATGGTCGGAGGAAAGCATGCCCGATGAAGGGAACCTCAGCATTGTTTGCCCGATCCTCAAGAAAGGCGATCCTCTGGACTGCAGCAACTACAGAGGCATCAGTCTTCTTAATATCGCCTACAAGATATTCTCTGCCGTACTTTGTGAACGTTGAAGCTATTTGTCAACAACCTGATAGGTCCATATCAGTGTGGCTTTAGGCCAGGGAAGTCCACCATCGACCAAATATTCGCACTACGGCAGATCTTGGAGATCTTCTTCAAATCGATACCCACCACCTTCTAGTTTTGGCATCCCTGATGCTAAGCTCGTCCGTTTGTGCAGGATGACGATGGAGAATACACGCTGCTCCATCAAGGTCGGCAAAGACCTCACCGACACCTTTGATGTCAAAAAAGGTTTTAGGCAAGGCGACGCGCTGTCATGCGACTTCTTCAACGTCGTTCTTGAAAGAATAGTGCAAAACTCTCACGTCAACACTAGAGGCACAATCTTTCAAATGTCCGTCCAATTACTCGCTTACACTGACGACATTGACATAATAGGACGAACAAAGCGTGATGTCAGTGGTGCTTTGTGAGTATGGAGAAGGAAGCCAAGAAGATGTGGTTTACCGGTGAATGAAAGCAAAACATGCTGTCAACAAGCAAGGACACCCAACACCGACGTCTAGGACAGAACGTCATTATAGACAGCTATAATTTTGAGGTGGTCAGAGACTTTGTCTACCTTGGATCCTCTATAAACTCAGCGAACGATACCAGTGCCGAGATCAAACGAAGAACTACTATTGCCAATCGCTGTTTCTTCGGGCTAAGAAGGCAATTGAGAAGCAAAGCCTTCTCTCGAGCAACTAAATTGTCCCTGTATAAGACGCTTATCAGCCCGGTCCTGATGTATGGTGCAGAGGCATGGACACTGCTAACGGTGGATGAGAACACGTTAGGCTGTTTCGAGAGGAAAATTCTCCGGATGATTTTTGGTCCCGTCTGCATAGATGGGGAATGGAGAAGAAGATACGACAACGAACTGTATGGGCTGTACAGCGATACCAACCTAGCCACAAAAGTGAAAATCCAACGACTGAGATGGCTGGGTCACCTAGAGCGAATGGACACCAATGCTCCGGCCCGGAAAGTCTTTGAATCCAACCCCGTGGGACAACGCAGTAGAGGTGGACAGCGTAAAAGGTGGCGTACGCAAGTGGAAGAGGACCTCAACCAACTTGGTGTGTGAAACTGGAGACAGCTAGCTAGAAACCGAGCCGGCTGGAAGAAGCTTGTTGGTTGAGGCCCTGGTCCACCCGAACTGTAGCGCCACCTTAAGTAAGTAAGTAAGTATGTGTCAAAATTCAATCGAGAAATTTTGGATTTTAAAATACAAAAATTCTGTAAATGATAAAAGAAAAAGTGTTTTCATGATGAAAAAAAGTGCGCACTGTTTTTGAACGTTTTTTCTTAACAATAATTAGTAATTACTGTTAATTTAATGAAATTTTTTCAATGGGGACTAAAAAATCTGTTGAAAATTATTACAAAATTTTAATCTAAAAGAATTTCGAAAAGTAGAATTATGGATATAAAACATTTTAAAATACTATGGGAATATGGAATTACCTAATAGCATTTTGAAATACAGAATCTTGGATTTACAGAATTTTGAAAAACAGAATTCTTGATTTCCATGTTATTACTTATTTAAGGTGGCACTACAGTCTGGGATGGACCAGGGCCTCAACCAACAAGCTTCTTCCAGCCGGCTCGGTTTCTAGCTAGCTGTCTCCAGATTCGCACGCCAAGTTGGTTGAGGTCCTCTTCCACTTGGCGTGCTGTCCCACGGGATTGGATTCGAAGATTTTCCGGTTCGGAGAATTGGTGTCCATTCGCTCTAGGTGACCCAGCCATCTCAGTCGTTGGATTTTCACTTTTGTGGCTAGGTCGATGTCGCTGTACAGCCCATACAGTACGTTCTTGTATCTTCTTCTCCATTCCCCATCTATGCAGACGGGACCGAAAATCACCCGGAGAATTTTCCTTTTAAAACAGCCTAACGCGTTCTCATCCATCGTTAACAGTGTCCATGCTTCTGCACCATACATCATTACCGGGATGATAGGCGTCTTATACAGGGACAGTTTAGTTGCTCGGGAGAAGGCTTCGCCGCTTCGCTTCTCAATTGTCTTCTTAGCCCAAAGAAACAGCGATTGGCAAGAGTAACTCTTCGCTTGATCTCAGCACTGGTATCGTGTGCACTCTCCATCGTCATCCTGGACAAATGGACGAGCTTGGCAGGGATGCCAAAACTAGACATTGATCTCTAAGGATGCTGTCATACGCGGCGTTAAAATCGATGAAAAGGTGGCGGGTATCTATTTGAAACTCTTGGGTTTTCTCCAAGATCTGCCGTAATGCGAATATTTGGTCGATGGTGGACTTCCCTGGCCTAAAGTCACACTGAAATGGACCTATCAGGTTGTTGACGAATGGCTTCAGGTGTTCACAAAGTACGGCAGTGAGGATCTTGTAGGCGATACTAAGAAGACTGATGCCTCTGTAGTTGGTGTTGTCCAGAAGATCACCTTTCTTGATAATCGGGCAAACAATGCTGAGGTTCCATTCATCAGGCATGCTTTCCTCCAACCATATTTTACAAATGAGCTGGTGTATTCTCCTAACCAATTCATCGCCAGCCGATTTGAAAAGTTCAGTTGCAAGGCCATTAGCTCCAGCAGATTTATTGGACTTCAGTTAAGCTATACATAGCTATCTTCGCAGTACCGACTGCGATTCTTTCAAGATGTTCCCCTGATCGTCCTTGCAGGCTTCGGTTTGGGCTTTTTTACCTTGGGATATATATTTTACTTTTGGTAAAACTTCCGAACTTCATTCCTACAATGGCATCCCTCTAATTCCTCGATCGCGCGCTTCTCATGCTGTTTCTCTTTCCTTCTAAGAAGCTTGTATTCCTGTCTTCTCTTCTGCTCGTAGAGCTTTAGAGCAGCTCTGGTCCATCTATGCAGCGCCGCTTTGTATGCCTGTATTTTCCGTAAGGCCAGGGGTTTCGCTGTGCGAGGCTCAGCACGTCAGAGGTGGCATCTCTGATGGCTTTCTGGCAGTTTTTCCACTGGTTCTCGATATTTGCAGTTGGCGGCAAAGGACTATTTAAGAGGGCGCGAGAGACTCGATTGGAAAAGGACCTGGCGAATTCTTGCTTGATCGCAATATGGTCAATCTGGTTGGCGGTTGATTGACCAGTAATCCGCCATGTCCCCTTATGTATATCGAGATGCGGGAACTGCGTACTAGCTACCACAACGTTTCGCCCCACAGCAAAGTCGATTTACCTGAGCCCGTTATTGGAGGTTTCGTCGTTCAGGCTGTATCTTCCAACCGTGTCACCAAAGATGTCTTCTCTTCCTAGTTTGACATTAAAATCACCCAAGAAATTTTTAATGTCATAGCTAGGGCATTGCTCATATGTTTTGTCCAGGAGCTCATCGAACTCGTCCTTGGTGTCGTCATCTTTCAGCTTTCTCCTCTGTGGGGGCATGGGCACATATGATATGATGTGAATTGTCGTGAGGCGTTCGTTCACATAGTTGAAACTCAAGACTTCTTGCCTGAGTCTGGCTCTAACAACAAATCCACATCCAAAAAGACGCTGCCGTTGTGGTCGGTAACGGTCACCGAAGTAGATATCGCAGTTTTAAAGTTTTCTTTTGCCCAGCCCATCCCATCCCACTACTTGGATGGTGGTTATGTCCGCTTTGTAGCAGTCTTGGGTCTCCGCTAAATGCTCGGCTGCACGTGGTCTATAGAGTGACAGAACATTCCACGTGTTGATACAAAGTTCGTTGTCCTTATTTCGTTTGCTAGGTTCGTATACAGTAATTCCGTCCGTATCGGAGGCTTGTTGTTGCTTCGCAACTAAATAGCTTTTCATGGCTGGGAAGTCAGCCCGACGGCACGACCCCCAACCTGGAGGACCAGACCCTTAAAATATAACTCCAAGGGCGGGAAGCCGAGTTAACCGCTCTTAATAGGCCTGAGCTCCAAATTTGTCGTATAGTAGTACGTATAAGGTATTCACTAAGTAGTTCAGCCTAACTGGAACTGTAGACGCCAACGTTGATTCCATCTTGGGAATTCTTCCGCTGCCACCTGGATAGAGGAAAAGTGATTTAGAGGGAACATTCCTCTGCCCCTCTCTTGTTTGCTGCCGCCTAAAACCGCCCACAGGGATTGGAAACCCATCTTCAGTTAAGGGTACTAGGTACCCAAACATCTTATGCATGTTATTATTCTTGACTAAATCGTCGATAAAATTCAGGCTCCTGTACCCGATTAAAAAAAAGTCCCGAGATTCAAAATGCCACCTTTCGTTTCTAAGGCCTGCTAATGTGAAGTGGTGCGAAGGCAGAAACGAGCCTAGAGCTAGAAATTTAAATTCATACAGTTATTTGAAAAAAATGTAACTTTCGGTAAAAAGATTCGAAAATACATTCTTAAAAATTTAAATAATTGATACTCGTTTTTATTGAACCTTCTCTTAATATATCCCTTTCGCCACGGAATACATTATAAATAGGGGTATGCTTCAGTTAAAGCATATTGCCTTTTCAGGGATATTTTAACGTAACAATAAAATTGTTAAAATCTTCAAAAATATTTCATTTTTTCTTGCAAATTTTTCAAATTGAAAGTCAACATATTTTTATATTGCTTCCTTTTTTCTTAATAAACTTAAATCTAGGTACATACAGGGTGTCCTGTAAATAATGGATAACCTTGCAACTGGTTGTAGCAGGCCCTATGACCTTTCCAGAAAAAAATTAAAGAAAAATATTTTCCCAGTGGTTACTATGTTATGATGTCTTTTCCAAAAGTTGTTAACAAGTACTACTTTCCTCAAATACGTGAACGCTACGACCATGGTTGAACAGTTTTTACTATTTTTCTATTTTTGTAATATTCTAGAATAACTGTTGTAATAGATGGGTGGTAAAATTTAATAGTAGTTATTGCATTTTTTTTATTATAATTTTTTAAAATATTTTTTTCAGTACAAACATTTATTTTCACAAAAGTTTGATTACCTCTAATAAATTAAAATTGTATGAGAACATGAATGGCTAATTGCTTAAAAAAGTTGTCTATTTAATGCACTTTCAAAAATGGTATAACACATGCTTGTGTATTAACGAAATAACAAAGAAAATTTGTCAATCATCTGATAAAACAGGTTTTAACATTTTCGCAAAATGTCTATCAAAATGTTACAATAACCTCCAAATTTAGGTTGGACAAAGATTTTCTCTTTTGATGTGTAAGGGGGTTCAGTGCAAGTATAAAACTCGATTTAAGGTGTTGAAAGCCCAACCATTTGGCCACCATATTGAAAAACGAGTTCTAAAAAGTTTTCCATGGCAACTTAAATTTTATTAGTCTTAGAAAAAAAAACTTTGGTATAAATTTGTAGCAAATTCAATTCTCTTCAATTTATGTTAACATACTTTTTACCCTAAAGATATAAATAAAAAAGTTATAATCAAAAACATATGAATTTTTTCAATATTTAAATTTTGTTAACAACTTTTGGAAAAAACATCATAACATAGTAACCACTGAGAAAATATTTTTTTTATATTTTTTTCTGGAAAGGTCATAAGGCCCTCTACAACCAGTTGCAAGGTTATCCATTATTTACAGGACACCCTGTATATACGTTTAATATGAGCATCTTTTTCATAAGTGTTTTATCGACTGATTTTTGTGTGATTATCTACTCATATATATTCACGGCTCGTGTAAATATAGTTACAAACAAAAATTCCATTTTCAAAACACTGGCACCTGATTGTGACATAAGATCATACGATTTTTCATTTCACGCACCACAATACCGTCCCGGAACAGCTTCTCTTGAGAAAGAAAAGCTATTTCCGCTCTGTATACTCATTTATTATGTGAAAAAATTTCAAAATAATAATTTTCTAAAGTATGTACATATACCTACAAAGCCAAACACCGAAAAGTAATGTGACCTAACCACGTAAATTGGGTTGCTTTGCGAATACAGGCGGAACAAGTGAACACCCGTATATGGCATGGCGGGTGCAAACAACTTCACGCTGACATGCACCCCCAATTCGACCTATTTCACGGGGAAAATAATATCAATTTCTTTTTTCCAAGCCACACACACCCACCAAAGTCAACAAAAAAACACCATCAGCCAGCAAAACACCTCAGAGTATACTCCTGTGGAATAACCACAGCTGCCTTCCGAGACTCCTATATTCCTACTATATACGGAGTAAATCTCATGCCAAACATTCCAATCGAATGTGATGTGAAAGGCCAACGTACCATTCCACCTCCACGTTCCACCTTTGCCTCATCGCACATCTCTTTAACCTGACGTGCCGATATTTCTTCCTTTGGATTTGTTCACTCCTTGCCTCCGCGCGGTTCACCCTGCTGTTGCTGTTGTTTTGTCATTTACTTGCACAACTTTATTAATCTTTTGCCGGAAGCGGAAGAATAGCATACAACGAAAACACTTCCACTCCTTTACTGTCAAACACCTTGACAACGCAGGAAGGAAGTTTTTTTGTTGTTGTTGTTGTTGTTGACAGGTTCTGTTCTGGCCAAAGGACTTGATGGCATCGAATCCTTTTACTCAAAATCATATTAATTAGATTACGTGAAGACGTGGCATGAGCGCCTGAACGGTGACTCAGATAGGTCTGCTCATAAAATATTTACCTGCCGGATCAGTAAAGTAAAGGGATTATTTTAATATTTCGGGCAAAAAACCAAAGGTGTTCTCAGTATTATGAGTAAGTTTATCTTATATGTCTGCATATCACATTTTAATCCGTTAATTCCAAACAAGAAATCCTTTTTTGACAAATACCTACATATGAAAATTTTTGCTTATTTAGTTATTTACTTCGAACTTTAAAAAGACATACAGACTTTTTCGGATTAACTGCGACAAAAAGCAAGAGCATGTAGATTAACACAAAAAAAGAAAAATAACCGTATAAAAGGGATGGGGGCTTTGTTTATCGTTTAGGTTGTAAGGGACCTTGTTTTATTTTTACTTTGTTTTATATTCATGTACATATTTCAATCAATTTTTTTAAATCAAACCTTCTTTGAAAGAAACTTAGTATTATTACTTGAGAACTAATAAAAAAATTTAAGATTGCCTTGGTAATAATATCGGAAAATAATATTTTTATTATTAAATTTAAGGATGTGTTAGTAATTTTTCTGACTATAAAAGGAGTCACAGAAATTGATTCGAGATAGTTTTTTCTGAAGTTTTCATTTGTGCGGTAGCTCTCGAAGTTTTTTTTTTTGTAGTCGAATTTGTCGGAAAATTTCCATACCCAGTTTTAAATTGTTTTGCAATTATTATTAATTTGTTTCCGAAGAAATAATAAATTATTATTCAACGAGTGAATACAAAACATACTTTGTGAACCAGCTTTGAAAGAATTTCAGGCATTACCATTTCAAAGAACGATTATTCTTGCAATTTTCGTTTTATTAAAAATTCACAATTATCTAGCAGTGACAGAGCAAATACCAAACCATAACATGCAAGCAGCTTAGACATTTTGAATCCAACAATCTAACAGTGATTTACAAGATTTACAAGATTTTTTATTGAACGATTAATATTTACAATTTGCTTAATGTAAGTTATCTTAAAGTATACATTGATAATTACATAAAATATGTTGGCACAATAGGCGGCCTAACTGTTTACATTCGGATTTTTTGGAAAATTTATATTAAATTGTCATTTATGTTTATTTCTATTCTTAATCTATTGGCTGCTTCATTTCTCGGATTGTTCAAGTCCGGTTGTCATTGTTGTGATTGGTTGGGGGGGGGGCTTTCAGCCACGGTAGTGAGCTGACCTTGGGTCAGCGTAGAAGGGAATGTTCTCTTCGTCGGTGGTTGAGATAATATCCTCATCTAGCAGCTCCATCGCTTCGAGGTACCGCTGGTTGGGATGTCTTGGCTGGTTAACAATTCCCTCTATTAGAGGGTTCGGGTGGTTCTTCATATTTTGTAGACATCTTCTGCTGGATTGGATGAGGTATCTGTCTAGTTGTACAATGTTGGCCTCTTCATAGAGTCTCTTGTTGCTGACGTGTTTCCTTCGTATTCTATCGAAGCAATCTAACAGTGTTTGTGAATGGAAAGTATTAGATGCTACCACCAAAAACAATCTTATTAAAGACACCATTCTTCGAGTGCAAAACCAAGAAAGTTCCAGATGAAGAGAAGATTTCAATTTCAAGATTTCAATTCGTTTTCTGCTAAAGCCAAATAATTCTTCAATCAACATTTTATCATCAAAGACAGTTTTAGTTCTTGTTCAGTGTTATTTTTTTTTTCCAAATAATTTTCAAATTTCTGTCATTTGCTATTTTCATTTGTTTAAAAAAAAAGGAAGTTAAGTATTCTTAATTTTTATATTTTCACTTTTCTCATTGTGTTTTGTCTGTGCATATTTCGTTGAATTTTAAATACAAACAAACATATTATTTTCTTCTATTCCTAGTTATAAATAGGTTCAACAGGTACAAGAACGAGGGGCTGAGCACATCCTTTTTGATTCAAGACCTGCGTATTTATTATTGAACCACGAATTTTGGGTAAAATTTTATAAACATTTAATAACCGTGTTATGGTGAGTTTTCTTTTTATTTAAATTTAAACGGAATAAACACACTCTGGACTGTAAAAGGTGTCCAATATTTTTTTTCTTCTTCAATTTTAACAAAAATAATAATAATACTTAATTTCAAAATATTAATCTCTTTAACTATTCGGCATTTTATCTCAAATTATTTTACTTTTTTCTTGATCTAATATAAACTTGACTTAACTTAGCTTTAACTTATGTATACTCTGTGTTCATTTTCATATAATAATCTGTTACTATTCAACTTATTAGTTTCTTAGATTTTAACTTAACTTAATTCAAATTTTAATTTAATTTTAAAAATGATTTCAAATACCTAACTTAAAATTAAATATTTGAAAATATAACTTTTTAATATATATTTTTTTTTAAATATATGCAAACACAGTTCTGCATTTAATTTTTCTTATTAAATGATTACATTAATTTATTTTTTTTTCTTAAATAACACATAAATAAATTGATAATTTTATAATTATTTTAAAAATGAAACAATTAGTTTTTCATTTCCTTATTTCTAAATGAAAAATTTTTAGGATGAATATTTGGTAATTTCCTTTTTTCAGTGTGTTTGTGTAAGTGAATGTGGTGAGTGATATTTTGGTGATGATAGGTATGGAAATTGTTTTCTTTTAATTTCTTGTTAGGTGCTAATGTGGAAAATTTGAGTGTAGCAGTGGCGTAGGCAGTCTTTTTTTTGTTTTTAAAAGGACTGTGGGAGGTAGGCCTGCCAGACGTCCCGATTTTGGCGGGAAAATCCCGATATTTGAACCCTGTCCCGATATATGTCCCGATATACAAACTGTCCCGATTTTGTCCCGACTTTTCTTTTTTACTCATGAGAATAACTTTCTTGTATCAAAGAATATTATTAAAATGATTTCCCGAATTAAGAAGAAATATGTGATGTAGTACATATTTAGTTTAGTTTATTTCGACGGTATTTCTTGCAAATTTCTTGTAAAGGAACAAGACATGCACATGATCGCTGCCGAACCTGGAGTTTCTGCCACCTTCGGAAAATTGTTATTTTGCCGCCCAAAAGCGTTACAGAAGAAAACCATACAAATTAATATTTACGGTTTTATTTAATATTGCTTCAAGGCTTTCAACAAAATACAAGTACCAAGTACCTTGTACTTGTATTTGTACTTGAAGAAACCAAGTACAATGTACTTGGTACTTGAAAAACACCAAGTACATTGTTTCAAGTACATGTACTTGGTACTGTAATACTGCCAAGTACATTTTCAAGTACTTTTCAAGTACAAGTACATTTCAAGTACCTACTTTTCAAGTACAAGTCCTTTTCAAGTACTCTTCAAGTACAAGTCCAATTCAAGTACTTTTCAAGTACCAGTCCATTTCAAGTACTTTTCAAGTACAAATACATCCCCCTATTTCATAGAAATAAAGAGCACGTCCATTTCCATTATGACCTTGAAATTTGACGGGATGGTAGGGCTTTTAATGAAAGCAAAGGAAAAATATTAAAATTTGAGATTTTGGATTGAGGAGGCGTGGCATCCACCCACATTATCAGGATTGTTATTAATTATTGAATGGAGCACTTGCGATAATTTAAGGACGATGAAATTCGGCATAACGGTAGTAATTATATTGTTCAAAAAATTAAAATTTAAAACTTGATATTTTCCGTTCATGGGCGTGGCAGCCACCCACTTTTTAAGAATCTATGGATCATATCGAGATTTAATTGAGGAATGATAAAATATATTTGAATAAACATGAGGGCTTTTGTGCATTGAAAAATTGAACATTTATATTCAAAGGATGTGGTATCCACCCATCAGCGTACGGAAATGCTCACTCACGAGCTGCTCATGTGTGAGCAAAACAAAAACAAAAATTAGCTGTAAGCATTTTTATTTTTGCTTGAATTTTGAAAAGATTCGAAACCCATGGAAGTTCGTTGTTCCTTGAGCGATTGCAATTAAATTGCCGTAGGTGAAAGCTGAAACAGAACTAAAAAAAACAAAACAAAAATTTCAACAGGGTGTTCCAAAAATGTGTTAACTTTGTTGAGTGATTACAATGAAATTGACACAGGTGAAAGCTGAAATTGAATGAAAAAAAAACAAATATTTTCAACAGGGTGTTCCAAAAATGTGTTAACTTTGTTGTCCCTTGAGTGATTGCAATGAAATTGACACAGGTGATAGCTGAAACTGAATGAAAAAAAAACAACAAATATTTTCAACAGGGTGCTCCAAAAATGTGTTAACTTTGTTGTTCGGTTTTATCACCTATGTACGTTGTTCATTGTTGCAAGTACGCGGAACTAGAGGTGTGTCGTCAAACGTTCACATTGAAAGATTCAATCGTTCATATGCCGTTCAGTTCAATGATTAGTTCTTTTCAATCGTTAACTTTTTCAATCATTTTGGTGTGTGTTTAATAATTTTGTATGCGTATAAAATGGGAAAGTTTCGTTCCTTTCCAATCGTTCATTTCTTCAATCATTTGGGTTACGAATAAAATGGGAAAAAAATTTCGTTATTTTCAAACGTTTTTTAAACATTCCCGTGATTTAATGTTTTAAACAACTATTAGAAATTATACCCTTCTATTTGCACACCGTCTTTGATATACTTTGGGGAACTTAAAGAGATACAAGTGTGAACGTACTTTAAGAAACTGACCCAAACTCAAGTTTGTTTGAATTCGTTGTATTTTATTTCAACATGATTTTGATTATTTCCGAAGCATCTCCTTTCTGTTCATTCACTCTACTCTTTTCATTTTTCATAATTTTGAACGAGATTGAAAAATGATTGTATCTCTAACTGAACTTGTGATTGCAATCAATCAATCTTTTTGGTATACGAGTCAAAAAGAACGAATCAATCGATTGACACAGCTCTACGTGGAACAACGAAATTGTAAACGATAACAACGAAAAAAAAATTAAGAAATAGAAAGCTTTTTTGAATTTGTTGTATTTAAAAAAAATGATAGGTAGGTATGCCTCCTTTGAACATTAATTTAAACCTATACATTTAAAAAATATTGCTTTGTTTTCAAAATTTTTTTTAATCCAAAAATATTTTTTTCAAATTGTTTTTCTGTTTGATACACCACAACTTCCCCCCTCTCCCCATCAAAAAAACACCCTTCCATGTGAAATATTTTTATAGACTCTTCTGATTTTTCATTCTCATAATACATTAAACATTTTCACCAAGTTTCATGATGGTATACTAATATTTTTGTTTTATTTATCCTATTTCACGTATACTAAATTGAAATTTGCCAAATCCAAGTTCAAAATAAAAGACCCAAATATTGTATCAGTTAACGACTAACGTTTGGTTTGGTTATGTGCAAGTGTGAGTGCGTGTCATTCTTGCTTGAGATCGAGATTTGAAGAATCGATCGGAATAGAATGGAATGGAATGGATTGGAATGGAATGGAATGGTTGAATGGAAGGTAATATCTGAAAAAAGATCAAACAAATAAAAAAACGACTTTTTACTAGCGATATATAAACATTGGTAGGTAAAGGTAATAGTAGTACAAGTTCTTAATTCAGAAAAATTCTAATAAAAGCAACTAATCTAAATAAGCAATTTGAAAACAAAGCCATATTTTTAAAATGTATAGGTTTAAACTAATATTCAAAAGTGGCATACCTACCTATCATTTGTTTTTTGTAATACAAACATTTTATTGATACAAATTAATTTAAATAAATCAAAGATAAAAACATTTTTTAGAACAAGCTTTTATTAAAATGCTCCAAAAAGAAGAAAATAAACTTCGAATTCATTCGAGTGCATGAATTTATTATATTAAACAATTTATATGATTTCCCAATTAATTCATGATTTACTTGTATATTAATTGCTTAAACGTGTCGCGACAAGCTTTTATATCATATAATTTGTTTAATGTATGTACTAAATTGATGGGTTTGATTGAATTTGAAGTTTATTTTCTTCTTTTTAGAGCATGTTTCAAATAATGTTTTACTATTGATTTTCGTATTCTTCTCAGAAAATCTTTTCATTTGATACCCATATCATAGCAGTTCGTAAAAATAAATATTCCGAAATCTTAGGCCGTCCACCATATTGGATTAAGAGTGAATTCATTTTATTTTACGTCTTCTTCTCAGAAAACCCTTTCATTTGATTCCCATATCATTAGAATATACACGATATATCTAGTCCGCCATCTTGGGCCTTCCAACATTTTGGATTAATCGTGACGTTACTAAGCAAACCATGCACTGTCATCGGGTTGGGGTTGAAATCCCGCGAATCAAAATCCCGTATGTCAAAATCCCGCGTGTCAAAATCTCGTTTTTCAAAATCCCTGAAATCAAAATCCCGAAAATCAAAATCCCGCCGTTTCTACTACTATGCGACAGCTCATTAATATTTTTAAGTTTTTGGGCTCACTATAGAATTTGGGGTGGGTGCGAAGTTTAAATAATATCTAATTCAAAGTTAAAAGTTTAAGTGAGCTCAACTCCATGATTGCGTTTCGCCACTCCACTTAAACAGAAGAATTTCTTTTCAAATTTTCTTCATATTCAATTATTTAAATAATATCATTCATACATAATTCGAAGAAAAATTAAAAAAAAAAAAAAAAAACAAAAAAAAAATGATTAAGTTTAGCCTAAAAACTTAAAAATTTTTTTCTTTAAGTTTTGGAAAGTTTTTACCAATTTTATTTTGATTTTTGGGAACGGGCACATTCCAAGATCACGAATATGCATTTTATAAGTCGCTAGTACGCTTAGTTTATCCTCAAATCAAGTTTAAAGGTGTCAACTTTGATGCCTCTAGGACGCTTAGTTTAGCCGCAAATCGCGTTTAAAGATATAAGTCGAATTTTCGTATAATGCGATGCATCAATTGAGCGCTAATGTCAAGTTTTCTTGAGCAACAGTACATTACAGTACAGTATCATTCATATTTCAAAGAAAAATTAAAAAACGAAAAAAAAACTGAGAAAAGTTTAATTTTTGATTGAAATTTTCTAAAACAAAATATTTTCATTCATGTTTCGAAGAAAAATTAAAAATCGAAAAACAAATTGAGAAAAGTTTAATTTTTCATTGAAATTTTCTTCAAAAAATTTTGTTTTTTATATTTTCCAAAAAAAAAAATGTCCAAAAAATTTATATTTCTATATAATTTTTTTTCAAAAAAAAAATCCCACCAGTGTCCAGACCCACCTCTGTCCAGATCCAGACCCACCTCTGTCTTCTTTTAGACTACCGTTCCCCATCACCCAAACCGAAAAAAATTCCCACCTGTGTCCAGAATCCACACCCACCTATGTCCAGCCAGAACAATCAACGAATTGTACTTGAAAAGTACTTAAAATGGACTTGTACTTGAAAAGTACTTGAAGTGGACTTGTACTTGAAAAGTACTTGAAATGGACTTGTACTTGAAAAGTACTTGAAAATGTACTTGGCAGTATTACAGTACCAAGTACATGTACTTGGAACAAAGTACTTGGAAAAGTACTTGTACTTGGTGCTTTTCAAGTACCAAGTACATTGTACTTGTTTTTTTCAAGTACAAGTACAAGTACAAGGTACTGGGTACTTACAAAGTACTTAAGTACAAATGTACTTAAGTACTTTACAACTCTGCTATTAATACAATACTATTAACCAGTCTTTTTTAAAGTTAGAAAAGCATTCTTACATTTTCTTTTTAAATCAAGTTATTCCCGAGACGTGAACAGTTTTTGAAAAAAACTATGTTCAAACAAATACTAGTGTAAAAGCGGTATTAGGCCTGGTTCACACGAGATTGTACCGCACGATTTTTTGCAGTATAAATCCGTGCGAATGAGCAGTGGCGTATATATTTTGCATAGAGCCTGTCACACGATGTTTGTACGGCAAGAAAACGTACTCAGCTAAGTACGTTTATCGAATACTCAACGGACTTATCAAAAACAACGAATGAATTGTGACGTATCGTCTTCCAATGGCGTATAGTTTTATATAGTCTTGTTCACACGGTTAAAATCCACGTTGGGTATTTGTTTGTTGGCATCGAATGAGCTTCAGTGGAGAGAAAAGCCGATGTACACAAAAAAAATTAATCGACCGATATGGTTGATTTAAAAAAATTATAACTCCGGTGATACTCATTGGATCTTGTAGGTTAAAGTCTTTAAATAAAGAAGAGAAATGAGGCAATAAATATGCATTTTTAGTTTTTCAAAATTATAAAAATTTTCACTGACATTTGAATTTAGAATAAAATAAATGGAATTGAATTGGGCTTTATTCACCCCTTTAGTATGAAAATTTTTGCCCCTCCTCAATGATTTTTTTACACAATATAGCCCGTTATGTCAGCTTTCTTTAAAGACCATAATCTTGAAGATCCAATCAGTAGAACGGGAGCTATAATTTTTTAAAGCCATCCATATCAAATTTTAATTTAAAAAAATCCATGTAGATAACGGGATCTTCTCGCTGGTGGATGGTCGTGGACAATGGTCCAAGCAGGTAATTCCAATGCAATTGTTTTGATTTTTCGATCAATTTAAAATCAAGATTGTGTCGCTTATATACCACGTAGGATAATGAATGAGGTATCAAAATAACCGTTATTTTATTTATATATTATATTTAAAACAACAAGAAAATTCATCAATGCACTAAACAGATATGAGTTCATATGTGAAAGCGCTCAAATAATGCCGTTATCTCAGTCCAACGGTATTCTAGGACTCTTATTTTTTTAATTTATATTTCAATCAATATTTTCTATCATCCGTCCAAATTTCAGCTTTCTTGCTTTTTCCCTTAAAAAGATAAAAATAAAATACTTCACAAATTCAAACTTTTCCATTCATTTTCATTATACTGCAGCTATTCGAGTTTTAAACGAATAAATATAAATATCGTGTGAACACCCGATTTTTGTTCGGTAAAAACCGAATGCGATAAAAAACGTGCGGTACAATCTCGTGTGAACCAGGCCTTAGACCACCATCTTATTTTTGCCAAATAAAACCCAGAAAATGTCAGTTAGCGTATTGTTATATAAACTAGACATTTTCTCAGTAAATTTTTGGTGCTGTGAAATAAGGTAAAGGAATAAGGCCGAATCGGCCTTATGCTTTAAAGCATAGTTGTGCTAATAACACACAACGCATGACATTGCCAACCATTTTTTCTTCTTTTTCCAACTGAAGTTAATTTTGACTTTATTACTCAACGAATTTCGACTTTATTTTTCAACTTTTGGCACTCTTATTTTTGTTATATTTTCGCGTATTTTCCTTATCGACGTTATTTCCCAATATGGGTTATAAGGTCGATTCGACTTTACTACCTTATTTCACATCACCTAAATTCTTAGCATCCAAAAATAAATTATATCTAAACAAATAAATGCAAAAATGTAACGGTATTCATGCCACTTCGTAAGTTAACAAATTGTGTAAAATAATAAGTTTACGCAAAAGCTTCCATGAACGACCTTTTCATTCAATTGGTTAAATGCTGTGTAATCGAATCAGCTAAAGGTCAAAAGTTTATTTGACGGATTGGGTGTGTGCAGATTAGACGTGTTCAGGTGTCGATGTTATTAGGTCTGTTTGTTTACTGAAATTTCGTAAGAATTCGTACGACACGGCGCGGCGCGGCGTCGTACTACTTTTCACAAATTCCTGTTTGTTAACTCCAAAAAGTTGGCAACAAGAGAACACAATGAGAGAGCAAGAAATGTTCCCTCCCAGAAAAATGCTGCAAATTGCTGCTCCTCAAATTTCTGTTTGCAGGAAGTAAGGAACCCACGTCTGTGTGTTTTTTTTGTGTGTTCTAAGATTTGTCTGTTGTGTTTGATAGTGTTTCTCACGCGTGACATTTTATACAAAAAAGTTATACAAAACTGGTTTAACGCGTTTGTTAACTTTGTAGCAAGTTTTCTCCTCAATGAAAAATGTTTTCCCTTACAATAATTTGACACTTTGAACTTCGTGCTACAAAAGTAATCAAACGCACCTATTTTTAAATGGAGAACCTCTCCCGAACCAGCGCGAAATCGGAGTCTCGGAACGATAAAAAAAAATGGAATGGTAGGACTACACTTCAGGCCGTGAGCGCAGTAGTGGCCTAACTGCAATTTTATCGAAATTCAGTTTACGACAAAAATTGAATCTGTATGCATTGAGCAACATTTCTGCATTTTAATTTTTCAAATTGACGGCTTCATGCCAAACTTATTGGACTTTTGTACTTAGGCCAAACACAAACAAATTAAAAGCTTAAGTGCAAGAGTGGCCTATCTTTTTTAAAGGCCGCTATTGCGCTCGCATATTTGATTTTATTGTTTGAAAATTTAAGTTAGGCCAATTATTTAACTATTTACTCACAGGTGACATCAATTCAATGAACTAAACATAAGTCAGTACCCTGATAACCACCCTCGATTAGCCATAAAGTTAGAGTTTCATAGGCTCAGCGACAAAAGAAACCATTCCATGTCATAAAAACTACCAAAAAGCACTTCTTCTCCACTTTGAAATCGGAAATTTCAAATAGAATGATCTCTAGAGAAGGACTAAAGGTTAACCGACTCAAGATTCATGAGCTTCAAAGACCAACCCTACGTATTTTCTTAACATTTTTTTGATTTTTTTTTGTCAGCATGATTGTTTTACAAATAAAAATAAGTATAAGCCTATAGGCTTAGAGCCCACAGCAGATTTTGGGTGTGAATGGTATCAAGAAAAGAAATATTGAGTAAAACTTATTCAAGAAATCAAAGTCTTGCGGTCCATAACCGGGGATATAGTGATTAAAAACTAAATCGAGAGTAATAATTGTGCTAACCAAAGTTGGTTTTCACCCCTTCCTGGGTAATGCTTCTCTGATCATTTGTGTGTATATTTCGCCCTACCAGACCGTTTCAAAGACCCGTTTTTCGCTTTGAAGTTTGAAGTTTTTTAAATTATCTGGCAGGGCTTACTATAGACTCAAGTGGTCTCAGATTCCGTGATCTGTGATCTGATCAATATCTAGGGAGAGAGGCATTCATATTTTGATTTCGATGCACTGTTTAATCACTAAAGTCCCGGTTGTGGACTGCAAATACCTTTATTTCTTGAATAAGTTTTACTTAAGCTGTCAACTCCTATACTTCTTTTTTTGTATCATTCACACTCAAAATCTGCTGTGGGTTCTCGTTCTACCAGCAAGCTTTAATCTTGATACTTTATATCCTAATACCCGCACCATAGTTTTTACACCGATCACAGGAATAACAATTTACAAATACTACAAAAGCTTTTATGGATTCTAAAAAAAGTGAATAAAAATGTTAAATTTCAACGTACATATTAAAAAAAAAAAAACTCATAGAAATCAGTTTTATTTACAAATGAATGGCCTATCTTTACAGGATTTTAATATATTTTTTCCTCTGCGCAATAGTGGCCTATCTGACTTTAAAATCAGTTTTAACGGTATTTTGAAGAATCATGGATACAAAATCAAAAACTTTTTATTTTTTGATCATATTTCAAAAAGAAAATCTAGCGTATGTTTCTTTATTTTAAAACAACAAGTGTTTGAAAACAACCCCTTTCTTATTTTTGCTCTACTGAAAATATTGAAAAATGCAGTTAGGCCACTATTGCGCTCATGGCCTCACTTAATAGTCGGAAACTGTCAGAAGCTAAAGTAAAAAACTAACGGAAAGTAGCTTTCCAAACAGTCAAAAGGAGAAAGTGAGCTATATTCCACTTGAATAAAATGATGCATGCATCTCTTCTTTTCGTTCCTACTCAAACAAATAATTTTGGTTTCACTTCAACGCTCGGTACGCTCGGAATCACTCTTCTCTTGCGAAAAGTTAAGTAAACCTGACGAAAACTAACAACTTTTCATTGGTTTATGATATCTGCTTCCGACAGCTTGAAACTATTAAGGATCTCTCTAACTTATGTGAATCGTTTGTTGTCACTGATGAAGACAACAATGTTGTATACAAAAAACAACACGCTTGTCATGAATAATATTATTATTATTATTATTGGTTTGGTTGTACCATCCACCCTAATAATTTACGAAAAGAAGCTTTCCTAATCATTGAGTAAATGTATATATCCTACCAATTTTTTCCTTTTTAGACTACGTTTTAATTCACAACTTTCATCGCCAAATAATCGCGATGCGATAGTTACAAAACATGGGCAGAGTTTTTTTTTAGATATCTGAGATATCACATATATCATATTTCGGAGCACGCCTAGTTCTAAAAGTCACAATGACGCAAATAAATTTGGTTAATTTTCCGCTCAAAATCCTTGGATAATATTAACCAAATGAGTGAAATTTGACAATTCAGTAACCAATTATTGATAAACTTATCTTATGTTTTACAACGATACATGAATACCCTTAGGACCAAGTTGTACAAATATTAAACTCGTGGCTCAGCAATTTTAACTCACTGACTTTGGGGAATTAACTGAAGTTCAACGATGGTTCAGGCATTAAATTGACTACTATAACATCCTTGAACCCTCGTTGAACCTCCGCCGAAATCAGCCAGTTAAAATATTTGAACCAAGGATTTAAATTTGAACCACGTTTGTACAACGGGTCCTTAGTGATTTATTCATTTCTTTTACCACTTAGTACAGAGTACACGACTTTTTTAAGAACTTCAAAAACTACAGACAAATATTGAATTTTCGAACCCTGTCGTGACTCAAAGACGCATTGAAAGAAAAGTAATAAATTGCAACATAATTTAACATCGGGTATTAGTTAGAGAAAATGATACACCATAATAGCCACATCAAGTGGTGGAAAGAAAATATTTTATTAAAAAAAAAAATAGCTTTGTATCGACCTTTTTTAAATGTATAATCATATTTCATTCATGCATTCGGAAAATGATAAGGCACTTTCGTAAAACTCTGAGCAAATTGAGTAAACACGCATTTTTTCAATTCCTTAAAATAAATAAAAGATATTATTTAAAACAACTAAGAACACTTATTTTATTTATTAATTACTTAAATGCATTTCTGAAGATATGCTTCCATCATCAGTAAGCTTTATAAGAAAAATGTAAGTATATATTTGATAGTTTCCCATACAAATTTCATATGTACAACACTGTAGTTCATTTGAATAAGGGCAAAAATAAAATTGCAATAAACGGTGTGTTATGGCTACCTTTCGTGGCCATAACAAACTTATGTGTTGACGGTAAGCAAGGTTTTTAATCTCTCCATGGAATAAACTTACAAAAATTATTTCCTTTTTTAACGGACATTTAGCAAATTTAGTAAAAATACTCTAAAACTTAAGCAGTAAAATTGGTTCACATGAATAAAGGCAACAGCAAAAATTGTGGAAAATTTCAACATTTTGATTTTACTGAATCATTATTTATGGTAATTATTATAAACAATAATAAAACAAATAATTAAGTAGTGGGTATGACCACCGTGATGATTTGAAATTAATTAAAAAAATCCGATCTAGAACTGAGTCATACAAAGATTTTATAAAATTCAGCGATATTTCGCACCAAGCTGACTTAATGCCATGGATAAGTCCTTCCTTATTTTTGTACTGCCTTCCTCCTTCCTATACCTTGCGTGTTAGCCAACCCCAGACATCTTCGATAATGTTAAGGTTAGGTGCATGCAGCGGCTAATTCATCGCTTCAACTTGTTGGTTTGCAATATACGACTTTACAATACGAGCAGTATGGATTGGTGCGTTGTCCTGTTGCAAGATCCATTGCAAAGGTCCATAAAAGTCCTTCAGCTTAGGAAAAGCTGATTCCAATACTTCCTTGTATGTTATTCCTTTGAACATTGAGCTCCAGTGCTCCATAATAGGTGATCGCACCCCAGACCTTTACTCCACCATCTCGGCTATGATGGCGTGTTAAAAATCGTTCATCTTTTCGCAAATCATGAAAATAAAAGCTGTAGCCATCGGGTCCATCTAAATTAAACTTCTTTTCATCCGTGAAGACAACTACTATTCGCCAATCATTTTTAGTTTGGCTCTGGCCTGTAGTCCATTCAGGGTTTTATTTTTTGTCAGCTTTAACCTCTTCAGATGTCCAGCAAAAAGAATAACACGCAGAACAGTCGATTTGCTTCACTGATCTCTATAGAGATCTGTTTTATAGAGATCAGTGATTTGCTTGCATTTACTCCTGCTTCGAATTTGGTTTTTGATGTGGAATATCTAGAATTGAAGGCAATTCGAATGATTTTACCTCTGTCAAGTGGTAAGATCACAGTAGATGTCCTTCCTTTCTATTGTTTTCCATAGGAAAGAGTATCTTTTAAAAAAAATTTCAACACATGTTGCACTATGCTTTTTTTTGCAATTTGGTGGTTTGAATAACTTTCCACGTCTATTTTTGCTTTCTGGGATGCAAGTATTTAAAATTTTTGATCTTCCCATTTTTAATAAAAATTTGTTTTTTTCACGTTAACTTTACTAAAATATAATTTTCCACTAGTTTTCTCAAGAAATATTGGTGAATGCAAGTAATTTCACACCTGCTTTTATTCAAATGAAACAAATTTCATTGCTTACTTTTACGACGCTTTTTGAAAACTGCGGAAAATCGCGATTCTTGGTAAAGCGTATTTTTGGAGTACATTCTCTTCAGAAGCTCTGAAACCTTACTTCACTTAAGAATTTTAATTATGCATGCAATTAACGGGACTTTACAGTAGCTTTTATACCAACAAAATTGCCTTTATTCAAGTGAACCGCAGTGTATAAATTGCGAAATTCGCATCAGCGATTGCATGAACAATTATTTTCGTGGTTATAAAAGTTGTTTGTATATAAAGAAATTCGAAATTGGTGAAAATGGTGGATCCGAAGGCCGTTTACTTGTCAAATGTCATATTCGTTTTTTTCCTTATGTGTAATTTGATGGCGATAAGCCAATTTAAATAACTAATACTTTCAACTTTCAAAACCTGCGTAATATAGTTAGATTTGTGTACTGTAGCGAATACTTACTTTTTTAACGGACACCGATTCTAATTTTTACGATTGTTTTTTTTTCTATTGATTAGGTATTATCTTTTTATTAAAACTTGGTTCAACAGTATGTTGTAGTTGTGAACGAAGGCAGCATCATATTCATATTGTGTGCAGATATTTTAATGGTTAGGAGGATGATGTTTTTGTATTACTATAGAGGGTATCGAGATACCGTGTCGGATTTGGAAAAACGCGTTTATGTTTCGCATTTTCCCCCATCCAGCAGCTCTTATCAACACATATCAGCGACATAAAAAGTGACTACTCTTACTCGGACGCATTTACAAGACACTGAGACACTTTTCCGAGACTGGCTTCCAAAAATTTGATGCTGTTCGCTGCAGCTGCAGGGATAATTTAAATTGAACCTTCATGATCGTACTGCTGGGAATAAACCAGAGGAGATGGAGTTTTTTCAGAGATCAGAACTCACTTTCAATCTTAATTTTCAATTGGTTTCCCCTTGAGAGTCACAACACTCCTTTAAAAAAATTTCGGTTTCAATTCAATTCAATTCAATTTATTTAGTCAAAGTGTACAAATAAGACTGTGTCTTTTACAGTACATAAATATAAAGGATATATAATGATCATACATAATATGCAAAAAAAGAAGAATAAAGAAAAGAAAAGTGAATAGTGAAAAAGAAAAGAAAGATTAAAGAAGAAAAGAGGAAGTCGAAAAGAAATGAGAGGAAAGCCAAAATACAATACATTAAGAAAAGAGTTGTTTTTGACGTAGTTGTTCTTCATAGGGATGAAAAATGTGCCAATGCTGCATTTTTGAATTTAGTAGTTCCAAGTTTAGTTTGAGATTTACTTAAAAAAAAAGGAATTTAGGTTATCGGTTGAGATTTATATTCACTTTTAGAATATCTCTTAATGGTTGAATTTCTTACGAAAAATTAAATGGAAAAGTTCAAACTTTAACCTCTTTCGCTGAAAATAAATCAAAGTGTTTTTACTTAATTTAATAAAATCACCCAACTTCTTCAATTAGGTAGATATACCGATGACTTAAAAGCATAATGAACTCCATTTCTCCATGCAGGGCCTACAAAATAAAAACATTCGTACTAACGAACGTCTGTGAAGTTAGCAGGGCAACTTTCACCCACGCAAATGGGACCTTGACAGGAATTTGCAGTTTTTTTTTGCACTTTGTTTGCATTTCTATTCCCGATTTTGCAGTTCGCCAAATAACGGTGTAATTTAGTGACCTGCTAACTTCACAGTGAAGTTAGCAGGTCACATGGTGTATCTCAGGAACCAAACATGCTAAGAACTTGCAATAAGGCTCCAAATTTGCAGTTTTTTTGCATTTCAACGATAGGCTATGTATAAAATTTTAAGTCCTCAATTTGAAAAAAAATTTCATACTGACCTGCTCATTTCCCTGTGAAGTTAGCAGGTCAGTATTTTAAGCCTTACTACAAGTTTCTTCCACGCTTGGTTCCTGAGATACACCATGTGACCTGCTTATACTGCCCTATGAAGTTAGCAGGTCAGTATGAAATTTTGTTCAAAAAAAGGACTTCAAAATTATGACCTAGCCTATTCCCGAAATGCAAAAAAACTGCAAATTTGGAGCCTTACTACAAGTTCCTAGCACGCTTGGTTCCTGAGATACGCCATGTGACCTGCTAACTTCACTGTGAAGTTAGCAGGTCACTAAATTACACCGTTATTTGGCGAACTGCAAAATCGGGAATAGAAATTCAAAAAAAAATGCAAAAAAAACTGCAAATTCCTGTCAAGGTCCCATTTGCGTGGGGGAAAGTTGCCCTGCTAACTTCACAGACGTTACTAACGAACATTCTGATTGGGTAATCTGCAGATGAGATTTATTTTTTCTCTCAGTGACAAGTTTCACTAGTGGACCGAAACTTAAAAATAAAATTTTTTTTTAGATTTAAGGTTATTGGAAGACTTTTATTGAAAATGAGAACAAATAAGAATCATTGAACAACCTTTTAAAAGGATGAAATTTATTTCTGATCTCTGTGATTATGGTTTTCTTTTTTAAATAAAGAAATCTACAGACATCCGGAACGCCTTAGAGTTGCAGGTTTAGAAGGCAAAATACTACTTAGAGGACACATAAAACTCGGCACATGTAAGATTTAGAAAATATTTTACGTTTAGTCTCTATACATTACAAGTAGTACCTCGTGTGCGTTGGACTGTCATGCCAAGGGTTCATTTCCCAGCTGTGCGATCTAAAAACAGAAATATTTTATCCGAGGTACTGCCTCTTGTCATGAATATGTGCTTCTCATTTAGCCGTTCGGACTCGGCAAAAAACTGTCCCCGCTATTCTTGCGAACAACACGCACACATGAATGGTTGAGAGTCGTAAGTCACTAGAGACTAGACCCTTACTGGCTGAACAGAATGCAAAACGGAGCTGGAATAGATGTCAAAAATGCTGCAGCCGGAGCTGCAAGAGTTGAACAATTTTTAACTTTTACTGCAGCATTTTTGACATCTACTGCAGCTTTTTTGACATCTATTCCAGTTGCGTCTTGCATTCTGTTCAGCCAGTTATGGTTCTTCACGAGCTGTTGTTCCACCCAATTTATTTATTTCTTAAGGACGGTCCACACTATGCCGATCAACATTGTTGGCTAACATTGTCGATCAACATGCTAGTGTGTAGGTGAAAAACTTTCGTAGCAAACATTTGTGTGGTTTGGAGTTTTCTGATCGATGCGTCAGTACGCAACCGAAGGGTTCAGGGTTCGAATCCTGGTGGTTCCCAACTTTTTTTTATTTTTTCTTGTGAACAATTAAGCTAAAACGATATTATTAACAATAAAAACTTATGCACAAAAAATGTTGCATTTTTCATCTAGTAAAAATAACGCACAAAATCAATAAATTATGTTCATGAAATTAAAACCCTACAAATGTTTTTAATAAAATTAAATTTGTTGAACAACTTTGTCGATTGCTATGCATTTGAATCGGGTTACGTTCGGGTCAGGAAATGTTGAATGGCTTTGTCGATCAACACGTCTACACTTACTCAACACTATTGATCAACGATGTTGATCTACACGATTCGACATAATGTGGATGCGCCCTTACACTTTAAATCCTGTTATGTTTCATTTTAATCGACTCTGGGTTTTCACCCATATATTTTTGGGCACACCTACTTATTATAAGTTTCAAAATACTTTTTTTCAAAATCCGTTGTTTCAATAAACTCATGTCATTACTTGTGATAAACAAAGGTACTATAGGGCAAGTTTTGGATTCGTATGCAAAAACAAAAAATTCGAGATAACAATCAAACATGACATTAAGATTATAGAGAAGACCAAAAAGTGCTTGGCACAATTCTGTTTATCTGTGTGTCTGTCTGTTTGTCTGTTCGTCTACAGCCTAAAGGGATCGATCGATTTTCTTCAAACTTGGTACATAGTAGTTTTTGGTGATTTTGCCAACAAGTTTTTTAATTTTTTAACAAAAATAACGATACCTGCCATACAATTTTTTTAAAGAATTTTACCTTATCAGTCCAGTCAACGAAGGGAAAAATAAGCCTCCACCTCAAAATAAATTCAACAGTTTTGAAACTTGGCAAACTTATTAAGAATGTTCCGATGTTGTGTAAAAAAGCCCACATGAATCCGCGGCAAGCTCTAGCGGCAGGAACTTGCAACATATTTATTTTTTGGTTTTTCGTGTTTATCTTAGAAACTATTTATCTTATCAAAAAATAATTTGAGACAGAAGAATAGCTTATACAATTCTCTACAATAATGATTACAACCAAATTTTTCAAATCTCTTATAGTTAAAAAGTTATTTGGTTCCCAAAATTGGTACTTTTTTCAATTACCTAAGAAGCGCTGCATTTTGTACTCTTAAGTTAGCTAGCGCTAACATTTTTAGCATTCTGCTGTCCAAGCACCCAAGGATTTTGCCAAGCCCATTCATATATTTCAAAATCTTCTATAAATGTATCCTCCAAACCCTATTTCAGAAATCTCAAAAGCAAGTTACAGAAAGCAGCAAAGTCGATAATATTTTATTTTTACACGGCTGTCCCCTTATTCATGCAGGCTGGGATTCATGGATTCAATGATTTGTTGTTGCATTGTATGAAAAATAAAATGCACGACTGGATCGCACGTACTTGCTCTTATGTTCAAGTTGTGTGGGGCTTAAGAACTTTAAAAAATATTTAAGTAATTATAGAAAAAGTATAAAAAGCATATTTAAATCGTTTTTAATTGTATAAACAGTCTGATAAATAACTTAGAGCTCAAAAAAAAGTATGCCATTTGATTACTTGAAAAAATATGAATATATGCAAAAAAAAAATTTTAAATCGTTGGAGCCGTTTTCTTAAAAATTAATTTTTTATATATAAAATTTTTGTAACATTTTTCAAAAAAAAATTTGGTATGCCAATTTTGAGTATATATTAATATACATTTAAAACTGAAATTTCAAAATAATTCATGAACCCGTTTTTGAAATATTGAATTTTCAAAAAAAAATTTTGAATCTTTTTTTAAAAATCCAAAATTTATTTTTTCAAAAATTTTGGTATGCAGTATTATTAATATTCTAACAAAGCTTTTGTGAAAAAAATTTTATTGAAATCGGATGAGCGGTTAATGAGAAAACCGTTATATGGCAGGTACCGTTATTAAATGTTTTTGGTGATTTTTTTTCTTACTAAAAGGTACACCATATCTACAATAATAGACTGATTTTTTTTTTATCAAAATCGTTGGAGCCGTTTTTGAGATAATTAAGCTTTTCCTTAACGGTTGTATGGCAAGTACCGTTATTTTTTGAGCTAAAAAAAAATTTCAATTTCCCCTCTGGAGAGTTACAAAAAAACCTTAAGTTCAAAATTTGAAGAAAATCGCTTCAGTAGTTTAGGCTGTAGGTTGAGGTACATACAGACAGACAGACAGACAGACAGACAGACAGACAGACAGACAGAATTGTGCCACCCACTTTTTTCGTGTTCTCTATCATCGTAATGTCATGTTTGATTGTTATCTCGAAATTTTTTTTTTGCACGAATCCAAAACTTGCCCTATAGTACCTATATCGCAAGTAAAAATGTAGAAACATACGCCATCTTACCATGGTGAATGCTTGAATGTTGATTATATATTATAAATCCTTAAAACGTTAGCACCAGTAGCGCTATTTAAGAAATTTAAAAAAGTACCAACTTTTGACGCCAAATAACTTTTTAACTATAAGAGATATGAAAATTTTGGTCATAATCAATATTGTTAAAAATTTTACAAGCTATTTTTCTTTGTCATAAATTTTTTGATAGGACCGATAATTTCAAGGACAAAAACGAAAAACAAAAAAAATAAAAATGTTGCAAGTTCCTGCCGCTAGAGCTCGCCTTGGATTCATGGGGACTCTTTTACACTTCTTCACCAGGAAATCCTGAATATGTGTGCCAAGTTTCAAAACTGTTGAACTTTTTTAAGGTTAAAACCTGTATTGACTGGACTAGTTTTTTTCTCAAGAACGACTCAACAACTTTTCTTTAAAAAAAATCAATTAATTACTTTTAGTAAAGGCTACCTTTGGGTGGAAAACCAGTTTTCAAAAAATAGTTATAACGTACCTCCCAAAGAACAATTTGCTTAATTTTCGATTTTATTCAAAACGGTAAGACTGATTTCAATATCTTTTTTATACACAAGCTTCCAAAAAATATAAGTACTATTTAAAATAGCTTTTTATGGCCTTTAGTCCTATACAAATTGGCGTTTCGTCTGGCTTACTTACTTAGACTCATCAGTGACATAGTGAGGGCCTTTGTCATACGCAATTTGTACTAAGTTTGTGATGCTTTTTATTCGAGGCTGAGGTAGGCTCGTCGTAGTTCAGGGTTTTCCCGATGAAAAGCAGATAAAACTCGGGTTAAGAAGGAAAGAACTCGGATTAAACACTAGCTTTATAATATTTTATCTTTATTAATAAAAAGAAGAAGTTTACAATATTACAATTTAGGTTCTTTTTGTCTTAAGATAACTAACACGGTATTTCATATAAATCTTACAATTTCGGTTTGTCTTATGATAACTAACACGGTATTTAATATAAATAAAGTCTCGGTTTTGTAAAGCTACAAGCGTAGACTGCCTACAAAATCCACATAGAAGAAGCGAACCGGGGATTAAACGGTAGGAATCTGATTCCAGCCCAATTATAGTCCAAGGGAGAACAGCGGGTATAGCTCTGAACCAAATCCGAAGAGCAGGCAGGAGAACAACGATAGGAATCTGATTCCAGCCCAAAGATAGTCCGAGGGAGAACAGCGGGTATATGCCTGAACCAACAACGGTAGGAATCTGATTCCAGCCCAAGGATAGTCCAAGGGAGAACAGCGGGTATAGCCTTGAACCAAGAGAACAGCGGGTATAGCCCTGAACCAACTCCAAAGAGCAGGCAAGGAGAACAACGGTAGGAGTCTGAGTCGGCAGCACCGAATGCAATGTGCAGTTGTTGTTGCTTATCAGAGTGTATACAATGGAATTCTGTGTGCTGTGGCTGTTGATCATTCGATGGGTGGTGACGGGCGTATGTTATGCTGATAGAAGGTGCTGGTAGTTGATGTTGATGGCTGATAACTGGTCTATGGCGGTTTCATGGTGATATTGGGTGCTGATAGCTGATGTTGCTGGCGGTGGGTGTATTTATAGATAGATGGTGACGGATCGGTGATTAATTGTTGAACGCTTGGTGTGGGGGGGGGGGAAAGCTAAAAGTGTAACACTCCGTTACAAGTTCAGTATACCTTACACGGACTTTTTGGCAAAAAACCACTTTAAACTATACTTAATAAGATTTAAATTCTTAATCCAATTTGAAGGACTAAATGCCATAAAAGCTATTTTGAATCAATAATTCAACAAGTCCAATCCTTAATGCTAAGTCATCTACTTGGCTGATTTATTTGAGTAGTACATATGTAGAATTTGTAATATAAAAAACCTTCTTATAGAAACTATGCCAGGCCCATTCATATATTTCAAAATCTTCTATATATGTATCCTCCAAACCCTATTTCAGAAATCTCAAAAGGAAGTTACAGAAAGCAGCAGGCCCGGGGCAAAAAAAACTTCCAGCTTATGTCACTGATGAGTCCAATTGAGTAAGCTGGATGAAACGTCAATTTGTAGGACTAAAGGCCATAAAAAGCTATTTTTAATCAATAATTCAACAATTCAATCCTTGATGCTAAGTCTTCTACTTGGCTGATTTACTTCAGTAGTATATAGAATTTGTATTATAAAAAAAAACCTTCTTATAAGTAGTAAATAAATATAAATTGGGTGGCGCAACAGCTCGTGGAGAACCAGGGCCTAGTGACTTACAACTCACACCCATTCCTGTGTGCGTGTTGTTGGCAGGAATGGAGGGGACCTACAGTTTTTTGCCGAGTCCGAACGGCTAAATGAGAAGCACTTTTTCATTACAAGTAGGATGATTTGTCAGTTCCTCGCAAGAGGCAATACCTCGAATAAAATACTTATGTTCTTAGGTGACACGGCTGGGAGTGTTATAAGTAGTATTGTTTACCAAAATCTAGAAAACAAATTTTTTTAGTTTTTAAAAAATGTTTCAAATTTTTTTTTTTGAAAATCAAATACTTTAAAAACGAAATAATCGATTTTTTGGAACTTGAAACTTAAGAGTTTTTTATAGTGTCTAAAATATTTTAAGAAAAATTGTTACAAGTTTTGGATTCGTATGCAAAAACAAAAAATTCGAGATAACAATCAAACATGACATTAAGATTATAGAGAAGACCAAAAAGTGCTTGGCACAATTCTGTTTATCTGTGTGTCTGTCTGTTTGTCTGTTCGTCTACAGCCTAAAGGGATCGATCGATTTTCTTCAAACTTGGTACATAGTAGTTTTTGGTGATTTTGCCAACAAGTTTTTTAATTTTTTAACAAAAATAACGATACCTGCCATACAATTTTTTTAAAGAATTTTACCTTATCAGTCCAGTCAACGAAGGGAAAAATAAGCCTCCACCTCAAAATAAATTCAACAGTTTTGAAACTTGGCAAACTTATTAAGAATGTTCCGATGTTGTGTAAAAAAGCCCACATGAATCCGCGGCAAGCTCTAGCGGCAGGAACTTGCAACATATTTATTTTTTGGTTTTTCGTGTTTATCTTAGAAACTATTTATCTTATCAAAAAATAATTTGAGACAGTTTTGAAACTTGGCAAACTTATTAAGAATGTTCCGATGTTGTGTAAAAAAGCCCACATGAATCCGCGGCAAGCTCTAGCGGCAGGAACTTGCAACATATTTATTTTTGGTTTTTCGTGTTTATCTTAGAAACTATTTATCTTATCAAAAAGTAATTTGAGACAGAAGGGAAAAATAAGCCTCCACCTCAAAATAAATTCAACAGTTTTGAAACTTGGCAAACTTATTAAGAATGTTCCGATGTTGTGTAAAAAAGCCCACATGAATCCGCGGCAAGCTCTAGCGGCAGGAACTTGCAACATATTTATTTTTTGGTTTTTCGTGTTTATCTTAGAAACTATTTATCTTATCAAAAAATAATTTGAGACAGTTTTGAAACTTGGCAAACTTATTAAGAATGTTCCGATGTTGTGTAAAAAAGCCCACATGAATCCGCGGCAAGCTCTAGCGGCAGGAACTTGCAACATATTTATTTTTTGGTTTTTCGTGTTTATCTTAGAAACTATTTATCTTATCAAAAAATAATTTGAGACAGAATAGCTTATACAATTCTCTACAATAATGATTACAACCAAATTTTTCAAATCTCTTATAGTTAAAAAGTTATTTGGTTCCCAAAATTGGTACTTTTTTCAATTACCTAAGAAGCGCTGCATTTTGTACTCTTAAGTTAGCTAGCGCTAACATTTTTAGCATTCTGCTGTCCAAGCACCCAAGGATTTTGCCAAGCCCATTCATATATTTCAAAATCTTCTATAAATGTATCCTCCAAACCCTATTTCAGAAATCTCAAAAGCAAGTTACAGAAAGCAGCAAAGTCGATAATATTTTATTTTTACACGGCTGTCCCCTTATTCATGCAGGCTGGGATTCATGGATTCAATGATTTGTTGTTGCATTGTATGAAAAATAAAATGCACGACTGGATCGCACGTACTTGCTCTTATGTTCAAGTTGTGTGGGGCTTAAGAACTTTAAAAAATATTTAAGTAATTATAGAAAAAGTATAAAAAGCATATTTAAATCGTTTTTAATTGTATAAACAGTCTGATAAATAACTTAGAGCTCAAAAAAAAGTATGCCATTTGATTACTTGAAAAAATATGAATATATGCAAAAAAAAAATTTAAAATCATTGGAGCCGTTTTCTTAAAAATTAATTTTTTATATATAAAATTTTTGTAACATTTTTCAAAAAAAAATTTGGTATGCCAATTTTGAGTATATATTAATATACATTTAAAACTGAAATTTCAAAATAATTCATGAACCCGTTTTTGAAATATTGAATTTTCAAAAAAAAATTTTGAATCTTTTTTAAAAATCCAAAATTTATTTTTTCAAAAATTTTGGTATGCAGTATTATTAATATTCTAACAAAGCTTTTGTGAAAAAAATTTTATTGAAATCGGATGAGCGGTTAATGAGAAAACCGTTATATGGCAGGTACCGTTATTAAATGTTTTTGGTGATTTTTTTTCTTACTAAAAGGTACACCATATCTACAATAATAGACTGATTTTTTTTTATCAAAATCGTTGGAGCCGTTTTTTGAGATAATTAAGCTTTTCCTTAACGGTTGTATGGCAAGTACCGTTATTTTTTGAGCTAAAAAAAAATTTCAATTTCCCCTCTGGAGAGTTACAAAAAAACCTTAAGTTCAAAATTTGAAGAAAATCGCTTCAGTAGTTTAGGCTGTAGGTTGAGGTACATACAGACAGACAGACAGACAGAATTGTGCCACCCACTTTTTTCGTGTTCTCTATCATCGTAATGTCATGTTTATTTGTTATCTCGAAATTTTTTTTTTGCACGAATCCAAAACTTACCTATATCGCAAGTAAAAATGTAGAAACATACGCCATCTTACCATGGTGAATGCTTGAATGTTGATCATATATTATAAATCCTTAAAACGTTAGCACCAGTAGCGCTATTTAAGAAATTTAAAAAAGTACCAACTTTTGACGCCAAATAACTTTTTAACTATAAGAGATATGAAAATTTTGGTCATAATCAATATTGTTAAAAATTTTACAAGCTATTTTTCTTTGTCATAAAATTTTTTGATAGGACCGATAATTTCAAGGACAAAAACGAAAAACAAAAAAAATAAAAATGTTGCAAGTTCCTGCCGCTAGAGCTCGCCTTGGATTCATGGGGACTCTTTTACACTTCTTCACCAGGAAATCCTGAATATGTGTGCCAAGTTTCAAAACTGTTGAACTTTTTTAAGGTTAAAACCTGTATTGACTGGACTAGTTTTTTTCTCAAGAACGACTCAACAACTTTTCTTTAAAAAAAATCAATTAATTACTTTTAGTAAAGGCTACCTTTGGGTGGAAAACCAGTTTTCAAAAAATAGTTATAACGTACCTCCCAAAGAACAATTTGCTTAATTTTCGATTTTATTCAAAACGGTAAGACTGATTTCAATATCTTTTTTATACACAAGCTTCCAAAAAATATAAGTACTATTTAAAATAGCTTTTTATGGCCTTTAGTCCTATACAAATTGGCGTTTCGTCTGGCTTACTTACTTAGACTCATCAGTGACATAGTGAGGGCCTTTGTCATACGCAATTTGTACTAAGTTTGTGATGCTTTTTATTCGAGGCTGAGGTAGGCTCGTCGTAGTTCAGGGTTTTCCCGATGAAAAGCAGATAAAACTCGGGTTAAGAAGGAAAGAACTCGGATTAAACACTAGCTTTATAATATTTTATCTTTATTAATAAAAAGAAGAAGTTTACAATATTACAATTTAGGTTCTTTTTGTCTTAAGATAACTAACACGGTATTTCATATAAATCTTACAATTTCGGTTTGTCTTATGATAACTAACACGGTATTTAATATAAATAAAGTCTCGGTTTTGTAAAGCTACAAGCGTAGACTGCCTACAAAATCCACATAGAAGAAGCGAACCGGGGATTAAACGGTAGGAATCTGATTCCAGCCCAATTATAGTCCAAGGGAGAACAGCGGGTATAGCTCTGAACCAAATCCGAAGAGCAGGCAGGAGAACAACGATAGGAATCTGATTCCAGCCCAAAGATAGTCCGAGGGAGAACAGCGGGTATATGCCTGAACCAACAACGGTAGGAATCTGATTCCAGCCCAAGGATAGTCCAAGGGAGAACAGCGGGTATAGCCTTGAACCAAGAGAACAGCGGGTATAGCCCTGAACCAACTCCAAAGAGCAGGCAAGGAGAACAACGGTAGGAGTCTGAGTCGGCAGCACCGAATGCAATGTGCAGTTGTTGTTGCTTATCAGAGTGTATACAATGGAATTCTGTGTGCTGTGGCTGTTGATCATTCGATGGGTGGTGACGGGCGTATGTTATGCTGATAGAAGGTGCTGGTAGTTGATGTTGATGGCTGATAACTGGTCTATGGCGGTTTCATGGTGATATAGGGTGCTGATAGCTGATGTTGCTGGCGGTGGGTGTATTTATAGATAGATGGTGACGGATCGGTGATTAATTGTTGAACGCTTGGTGTGGGGGGGGGGAAAGCTAAAAGTGTAACACTCCGTTACAAGTTCAGTATACCTTACACGGAGTTTTTGGCAAAAAACCACTTTAAACTATACTTAATAAGATTTAAATTCTTAATCCAATTTGAAGGACTAAATGCCATAAAAGCTATTTTGAATCAATAATTCAACAAGTCCAATCCTTAATGCTAAGTCATCTACTTGGCTGATTTATTTGAGTAGTACATATGTAGAATTTGTAATATAAAAAACCTTCTTATAGAAACTATGCCAGGCCCATTCATATATTTCAAAATCTTCTATATATGTATCCTCCAAACCCTATTTCAGAAATCTCAAAAGGAAGTTACAGAAAGCAGCAGGCCCGGGGCAAAAAAAACTTCCAGCTTATGTCACTGATGAGTCCAATTGAGTAAGCTGGATGAAACGTCAATTTGTAGGACTAAAGGCCATAAAAAGCTATTTTTAATCAATAATTCAACAATTCAATCCTTGATGCTAAGTCTTCTACTTGGCTGATTTACTTCAGTAGTATATAGAATTTGTATTATAAAAAAAAACCTTCTTATAAGTAGTAAATAAATATAAATTGGGTGGCGCAACAGCTCGTGGAGAACCAGGGCCTAGTGACTTACAACTCACACCCATTCCTGTGTGCGTGTTGTTGGCAGGAATGGAGGGGACCTACAGTTTTTTGCCGAGTCCGAACGGCTAAATGAGAAGCACTTTTTCATTACAAGTATACTTTTGGATGATTTGTCAGTTCCTCGCAAGAGGCAATACCTCGAATAAAATACTTATGTTCTTAGGTGACACGGCTGGGAGTGTTATAAGTAGTATTGTTTACCAAAATCTAGAAAACAAATTTTTTTAGTTTTTAAAAAATGTTTCAAATTTTTTTTTTTTGAAAATCAAATACTTTAAAAACGAAATAATCGATTTTTTGGAACTTGAAACTTAAGAGTTTTTTATAGTGTCTAAAATATTTTAAGAAAAATTGTTACTTTTTGCCAAAAGTAACGGCACCTTTCATACAAAAGTTTAAAAGCCGTTAAGGAAAATATTTTTTTTTTCTCAAAAACGTCTCCTACGATTTTCATTAAAAATTTTCGTGTGCTTAATATAGTACGATCTACTACAGACAATTATGAAATTTTACACTTAGCAACTATTAGTAGTACCTACCTCTCATAGAATATTTTTATTTATTTTGAATTTTCTTACTATCAGCTGGACTTTGATGAATTTTTTTATATACAGATTTCAAATTAATTTAAATAACCCTGCATATCAAAATAAAAAAAAAAAAATGTTTTAATTTTTAAAACAAGTTAAATTTTTTTTTTTTTTGAAAATTCGATATCTCAAAAACAGGTCGACATTTTTTTTATATGCAAATAAGTAAATACTAAAGATTTTCATACCAAAATTTTTCCTTAAAAATGTTTTAAGAATTTGATATACATAAAATATTTTTGTAAAAGCCGCTCTAACGATTAAGGTAAATTTTTTTTCTCTACAATTATATTCAATCAAGAATTAACATGACGTTCTTTTTTTTTCCCCTCAACTTATCAAAAGAGTTGTTTTAGCTTATTAAGATATCGTATTTTATGCTTTTAAGTAACTTTGCCGTAGTATTTTAATATAGTTTTTTTATTCGAGTAATTTTTTTAGAAAACTACCCCTCCTGTCAATTTTTGTTGACTTAAAATGAGCCTTCATGCTCTATAGCCTTTTTTCCTATTTCTTGAGAATCACCATAATATAAGAAAATTTTAATGCTTAGGATTTCTTAGCAAAACCTAGTTAAAGTAAGGTCGCTTCAGTACTGCCGTGTAGTACAGTAGGACGTCGGTAGTCCGAACTAATAGAGACAGACCCTAATTCGAACCAAGGAGGTGTTCGAATTACTGGATACTTTTTCGTAGTAAATATTTCGACTGAGAAAGCAGTGCAAAGTGCTTTTAAGTAGGTAAAATACAATAACTTTTTTCGTTGCATCAGGAAAGAAAACAAAAAAAAGTTCGATGTCCTTTAAAGTTGTTTGAAGAAATTTGACATTTTGGTTTACTTAATTTTGTTTCAAAATTTCTCGTTGATTTCAAGATACTTATTACAAGATACTTATTGTAAAAAATAGCTGTTTTCGTTTGAATTACTGAATGTTTGAACTACCGAGGCCTACTGTATAAATAAGATTGTGAAATTTTGTACTGATAAGAAATTCGGTCGAGCTAAAAAGAAAAAAACATATCTACTTTTGTCTGCCTGCCTTGAGTTCGTCAAGTTTTAAAAGCTACCATAATACAAAAAAATTAACCTACATGGGTCAATATTTCAAAATATTAATATTTCAGTCTCCTTCATTTTTGAACCGAAGTACAAAATTTATTATAAGTTTGTTAATTGGATGGCTTGAAACAAACAGGTTCTAATATTCGCTCCAGAAAAAATAAAGTTAAAAAAAATATCATACCCGCTATCTTCATTTAAACACCCAAAATGTCATTCCCCTGACGTGTCCCCAGGCCTACTTACCACACTGTCTGAATTTTTGCAACGAAACTAAAAACGATACAAAAAATTTAATGATGCAGTCTTTTAATAATATATGCATCCTTACAAAAAATAGTTAAATGATTTTTAATTGCTTTATTTTTTAAATAGGAGCTATTAAGTAAGTGTCCCCCATAAATTGATCATTTCTATCCCACCAATGGAAATTTAAAAAAAAAATATATATAGGCTCAAAATAGAAAACTGATTTTTTTGTTGTTTAACGGTACAGAATTGCTCTTTATGAAAATTGAAGTAAGGGTTTCAAAAAAACTTTGTTGTCTTTTTTATTTCAAGTTAAGGCAGTGACTTTGTTTTTCGTCAAGCAAAATTGTCATTCCTCTAACGCGTCTTTTTTACTAAACCGTGTGGTATAAAAATTAAAAAGTTTTACTCGTCTGTGTCTTTTACATGGACCTACGTGAAAAATAATAAAAAACATCTAATTTTCTAATAACCTCCATTAATTCTCATAAAACACCCTTCGGAGTCATTCCCCTAACATCATTTTTTGTGTCATTCCCCTGACTTTCAAGATAACTCTAGAAGGATCAATAATACTACATTTAAACATATTTACAGTATTTTTAGTAGTTTTGAATTTTTTCATATTTTCTCGGTCAAAATATCATAAAAATACGATTATTACTATAGAATGTTTAGTCTCGCAAAATTCTTGAATCATGAGAGCAAGTTCGTGCAACATAGTCGTGGATGCTATTTTTCATGTAAGTATTTGTTCTTCTTTTTCTTTACACTCCTGAAACCATTCGCAAAATTAAATATCCATCTAATCAACGGAGTAAATATAGATTTTTGTCATTTCCCTGACACAAGTATCATTTCCCTGACTTAAAAAACCGTTAGATTTGATCAAATGTTATGACTCCTTGTTTTAAAGTGGTTATTATAGAGTTATTAAGAGACATAATTGTTCGTCTACCAAAATAAGTTCCTTTGAGCGAGGGTCCACTTTGGAGTGAAAAATATTAATGTTTTGAAATATTGACCCACATATATAAAAGACAACCATGGTTGCACTTTACCCAAGTAACAATTTTAGCTCTTCAAATGCTTTAGCAGCGTTTTTAGAGCAAATCTTAAAGCTCTTTGATTTCAAAAGAAGCTCCAGATGCGCTTCTAAGGCAAGTGTAAAGCATGCTTACAGCGAATTTATTGAGTTTGAGAGCTAATTTTTGCTCGAAGCCAGCTCTTTGTCAGTGGCTAGTATGGCTTTGAAGCTCTTTGGTTCATGATTCAGATATCTTTAAAGCAACATTTTTGACAGCACTTTGTTTGTATTAGTTTAGATAATACAAATGATAAATTTAAATAATATTAGGGAGATGTATTTCATGTTTGTGATAGTTGCAATCGAAAAGGTCATGTGATGTCGTGGAAATTAATTAAATATTCGCAGAGAAAATGTCGTAGTGAGAAATAAAATTAATATTTGTGAGTGCCATGTTAGTGATTTTTTAGTGCGCGTTTAGTTTTATCACAATTGTACTGAAGGTACCTCGAAAAATAACAACGCGCCTTTGAAATTATTTATTTTACGCTGTGAAATATTTAAAAAAGTTTACCTAAACAATGTAAAAAATTGATAAATAAATTTAATAAATCATGAAATTAAATATTTTTGTTTTCATTGCAATATTGTATTGTGTTTTTGTTGAAAGGAAAGATTTTGCATTCGTTTAAATAAATAAAGAAAAATTATTCAATGATTTTTTTTCCTTCGCCATAGTTTTTATTATGAACATAGTTTGTCTTCAACCGAGCTCTTCTAGAGCTAGTTTTCACAAAATGAGAGTTTTGCGTTCAGTACTTAAAAAGTAGGGTGTTCGGAAATTGAAAGTCATTGGCTAATTCTAATTTCTGGAAAAAATTCTTGTTTATTTAAATTCTATTCAACACTGAAGTGCATTATGGTTTCTTAGCACGTAAGCAAGTACTTTTGCGACTCAGCCATAGATTTAAAATTATTTAAAAATTTTTTTTTAGTAAACTGTTTAATTGATTTTTATAAAAAAAAAATGTGAATCTAGCATCTAATTTGATATTTGTGGTGCATACTCGGTATTCACCAGAAAGTGAAAGGAATACATTTATTTTCTAGTTTTGGTTTAATTTTTCCCGTTGAAGTCATGGCTATTATATTTTATTGTGGAACACCCTAATATTGAGTAGCAGTATTTTATTTGAGAGAGGTTTAGTATTAAGCTCTATAGTCGATTTGCTGTAGCTCTATCGAGTCTTCACATTTACCAATGCTCAGAGATAGATTTTATAATGCTCAGAGAGACTTCAAGCGCATGCGCTAGTGTTAACTTCACAAGAGTTTGTGTGAAAGTATTAGTATTTAAACTCTACAGCCGTTTTTTTGTGTAGCTTTTGAAATGCTATTTTTTGACATTTCTATAAAGTCATGCGTTAGTATTTTGAACATGAAATTAAGCAGCTCTACAATGCTTCTTTATGTGCTGATATAAAAATGTTTAAAAAATGTTGAACGTTATTAAAGAGCTATTTTTAAATCGTGAGTCGTTATAAAATTAATAGAGCTAAAAGTGTTCTGAAACTTCGATTGTAGAACATCAATTTTAAATGAAATGTAGGGAGCTGTGCAATAATCTATTTAAGAGCTTAAGCTTTGGATTTCACTGCTTACAAGCTGCTAAAGAACAGTTTTGCTTCTATTAGCTCCAACGATGTTACTTGGGTAAAGTTGGTTGACTGTTGGACCAATTCATTAAAAAAGTAAAGGACCTTTTTTACTTAATAATTGTCAACAAAAAATTAAGATTTCTAATTTACATAAGCAGTTTCACAGATGTCTGCTTTGCGCAAGTACCCATAGGTAAACAGCTTTTACATATTATTATTATCAAAACGGATCAAAACGCGGTTATTTCTAGATTTGTTTTCAATAATTTTTTAATGTATAGGAAAGCAGAAAACTTTAATGGTTCACTGTTTACCGTGACTCGTTGCTGGACAGTTTACCCTATCTCAAAATGCTGTAGAATAGATGAAAGTAAGAAAATAATGTGGTGGGCCAGTACAAAATAACGAAACGTTTTTGGACCACCCTATCAGAGGCGGTGCTAGACCAAAACGAGACGTGTGCTAGATCAATTTGCGGGGCCCCTTGTGAAAATCTAAATAAAGTTACATAGCTTAAAGTACTTGTTTCACATTGTCTGATCAAGCACTTCTGCTAGGGTGTCTGTTTAGTTTCTAAACACAATTTTATTTTATTCTTTTCATAATTTTGCTGTTGCATTCATTTTCATTGTTATTTTTATTTTTATTCAAATTAATGACCTGCAGTGCCTTCTGCACTATCAGCAGATGTAATTAAATGCTTTTATTTTTTAATTCAATTTATAAATCAACGATCTGCAGTGCCTTCTGCACTATCAGCGAAAATAATATTAAATAAATTCAACTCGAGCTACCTGCAGTGTTATATGCATTGTCAGCATAAGGGTCATTAACCAATGTTATTGCCATCCAAATTTTTATTAATACACACTTTGTTTTGTTTTTTTTTTGTTTTCTTTCTTTTTGCTTCACATTTTACTAGTACGTAAGTTTTAAGTTGTATATAAATATGATTAAGAAAGTAAAATATATTCATTCTAAAACAGTCATTCAGTGGTTAATTTTCTTTGAAATAATCAAACATCGGAGTGATACAGAGTGATATTCAAGAGTAACCAGTTCCATTACCACTCAGAAGAAAAATTGTACCTTGTGCAGGGCTCAGCATCCACTATATTTTTGTCGTGCACTCCTTAGCCTTACGCCTTCAGAACGATTAAACCACGTGAGAAAAAACAATTTTTGCGTAAATTGCCTGCAGGATGGACATGCATCTTTCAACTGCCAACTTAGAGGCTGTACAAAATGTGGTAAGAAACACAATTCATTAGTGCACTTACCCAAATTCACCCGATCAAAATCAAGTGTATCAGTTTCGAGCTCTGACGCCAAAGGCATTGCGCTACCAAATCCAGAAACATCCATTATATCTGAGAATAATAATGCGACACTAGCGGCATTAGACAAGAACAAGAAAGAAGGTTACGTATTCCTCAGTACCGTCATCATAACATTGATGGCTCAAGACGGCTCAACCATCAGCTGTCGCGCAATTCTAGATTCTGGTTCACAAATCAACATCATTACAGAAAGAATGATTCGAAAACTAAATATACCATTATCTTTTCGCCCCATGATCATCCAAGGTATCGGAAAATCCAAGAGTGACTCACAAAGGCGAGCCAACATAAGTTTACATTCTAACGCTACCAACTTCACCACCAGACTTGAGGCGATCGTATTTCCTCAAATTATATCGCCACAGCCAACACAAACATTATATAAAATTAGCCGACCCTCAATTCAACAAACCAAACAACATTGACCTACTCATTTTAGCTGAATTTTTTCATCAATTACCTTGCGTTGGGCAAATTAAGCTTGGAACTGATCTACCACTACTACAAAACACATTGTTAGGGTGGATAGTTACAGGAAAAATAAATGAAGGGTCGTCACTAACTAAGGCTTGCGGAATATTTACCGAAGAATCATCCCTTGAACAAACGATCAGCAAATTTTGGCAAACCGAAGAAATTCCGTGCTCCACATCAAAGCGGACATTGGCAGAAGAAAAATGTGAGCAATATTTCAACCAATCAACATCAAGAGATGCATCTGGAAGATACGTTGTCAGTTTACCCTTTGCTGACGACCCAAATAAACTAGGAACATCTAGTGACATTGCTCTCAGTCGATTTCATGCGTTGGAGCGCAGGTTAGATCGAAACCCGGAGCTATACAAACAATACATTGAATTCATGAACGAGTACGTCCAATTGGGTCACATGACAGAGATTGATTCCAAATCAATTCCAACTCCAAACTATTTCCTGCCCCATCATTGTGTTCTTAAGCCAGAGAGTAGTAGCACAAAATTACGCGTCGTTTTTGACGCCTCAGCAAAGACGTCATCTAATCTGTCATTAAATGACGTACTGTATGCCGGACCAACAATTCAAGATGAATTGTTTACAATACTATTACGCTTCAGACTTCCAAAATTCGTTATAAAGGCCGATATTCAAAAAATGTATCGGAAAATTTGCATACAAGAAGAAGATCAACATTTCCAGTTGATATGGTGACGACCCAAGCAAACACAACCTATTAGATGTTATAAGCTTCAATACCGTGACATATGGAAACCACTTCAGCTCCTTATCTCGCCACAAAATGCCTCCAGATCTTAGCTCAAGAATACTCTGCAAAGTATCCATTGGGCTCGCAAGTTTTGCTCAAGGGCTTCTATGTTGATGACGTAATGTCAGGTGCAGACAGTATAACAGAAGTAAAAGACATGCAGTCACAATTATCGTCATTGCTGCGGGAGGCAGGGTTCCAGTTAAAAAAATGGTGTTCGAATAACCAATAATTACTTGAAAATGTTCCATTTGAAGACCAGGAGATTTCTCTCACTGACGACAATGATGAAGGCGCTGTCCAAAACCCTTGGATTAATATGGCGGCCCAAGTCAGACGTATTCTGCATTAAAACAAATTTCAAAACGTCAAAAAGATTCACAAAGAGGTCTGTGGCATCAGATATAGCACGTCTTTTTGATCCACTTGGAATAGTCGCTCCAGTAGTGATCGTTGCAAAGCTTTTTCTGCAAGAATTGTGGGAACTCAAATACGACTGGGATGCTGTTTTACCAGAAGAAATGATGTATACCAGGTGGAATAAATACTACCAAGGTCTCCAAGAATTGAATAGATTCCAAATTCCTAGACATGTTTTTGGTCATCATGTTGCTTTATCAATGCAAATTCATACGATTGCAGATGCTTCTGAGAAGGCTTACGGAGCTGCTGTCTACATCAGATCACTTAATAAAGACGGCACAATTGTAGTGCGACTGCTGTGCTCAAAATCTCGAGTTGCACCAACTACTAAGACAGAGCATCAGGCATGAGATCGATGACAATTCCACGTCTAGAATTATGTGCAGCGCAATTGGCTGCTGAACTTTCAAAACCTGCTGAGTCAAAGGTGACCTAAAGTTGGATAACGCCAATAGTTTTCTATGGTCTGACTCCCAAATTGTGTTGAGCTGGATTAACTCAAATGCAGAATCATTCCAGACCTACGTTGTTACGTCGAGTTGCCAACATCCAATCTCTATCCAGCACTAATCAATGGCGACATGTGCAATCAGCCGAAAATCCAGCAGATGTACTATCCAGAGGCATATCCCCAGAGAAACTGCAGGATCACTCACTATGGAAATATGGTCCACGATTTTTACATGGCTCGGATTCAATCTGGCCACCCCCATACAAAATTAGCAAAACGTGGACAGATGAAAAGAAGAAAGTTGCTTTATTGACCACTAATGACGTAGATCACAGCATCTTCGAAGGAATAAGGCACTCCAACTCATTTAACAAACTAAAGGTAATCATAGCCTACTGTTTTAGATGTATCCAATTTATCAAGCAGGTGAGTTCAAGGATAGAATTAAATCCGTCAGACAAATCCGAAGAAGGTCGTCAGAAGGGAATGGCCACTATCAACCTCTGAACTAGAAATCTCCTTGCAATCCATTGTCAAGGAAACACAAAATCACGGGTTCCATAAAGACATACGCTTCCTGAAGGCACACAAAGAACTAGACAAGGAGAGTCCATTGAAAGGACTTGCTGTGTTTTTAGACCAAGAAGATATTCTGCGAGTTGGAGCAAGCATCCAATTTACCCTACGACAGAAAGCACCCGATACTGTTGCCATATTCTCACCCATTTGTGAAAATGCTTATGACGGATCTACATCGCAACAATAACCATATTGGGCCACAAGGCCTACTAGCAATCATGAGACAACGTTTTTGGCCATTCAAGGGCAAGAATATTGCCCGCTCCATTGTCCAGCACTGCCCATTTTGCATCAAGATGAAACCAAAAATGTATTCTCAAATGATGGGAAATTTACCAGCTCAAGAGTGCAACCAGCACGCCCATTTATCAATACAGGAGTCGACTTTTGCGGTCCATTATGGGTTCATTACCGAACGAGAGGTAGCCGACCGCAAAAATGTTATTTATCCATATTTTGCTGCTTCGCTACAAAGGCGATACACATTGAAGTCGTCAGCGATTTAACAACAGATGCATTTCTTGGAGCCTTGCGGAGATTTATGAGCAGGGCTGACGTTTCACTTTTTCAGAAAAGCAGTACTTCGAGGAAAAAAATAGCAGTACACAGCAGTACGGCAGTCAAATATATATTTACAAACATAATAATTGTTAATGCATATAATTTTGTTTAAATGCATATATTGTTTATTAAAAATTATCACATACGCGCCCGTTACTTATTTAACTCTAGCGCACTGCAATGGTGGTATTAAAAAGTTTTCATTACATAAAAAACTCTTCTATGTTTGTGCACGTTTTTCTCAAAATCTGTTGCTTTTAGAAAAAAAGTTAATATTTTTGGTAGAATTTTATAAGCTACATACAATATTTAAGGTAATTATTGTTGTTTTTTTTTACCTTTCCCTTCCTTAATAGACCAAATTCGACCCGCTGTTAACTTCATTAGTACATAATATGTAGGTACCTAGAGGCTTAGATAATTTTACCGCCTAAAAGGTTCATTTTCGTCATTTTGTTGTAAAATGAAATTCCATAAGGTTATTAAATAAATTGAAACCACTCTTCGCCTGGACACCACAATAACTTGGTTTTTAATGAGAAAACGTAGCCAAACGCATATAGTACAAAAAATATTTTTGATCGATTAATGTTATTTTAATCACAACAAAAACATAAATGTTAAAAAAGAGCCAAGTTCTAATATGTACAAGAAACCTGTACGTAAAAAGTCAGACAAAAAAAGTAATGAGATCTAAAATATATGCCAAGTTTTAAGTTCATAAAGCTCAATATCAAATATCTTAAGTAGAGAAATATCAAAGCAATTCCAAAATCATGACAGAAATTTGGGTATTTAATGATTACTGATTGCCACGCCCCCTGAATGGAAAATTCCAATTTTTCAATTTTTTTCTTTCTAAGTACTTGAAGCCCTATCGACCTACCAATTTTCATTGTTCTACGACAGTCAGAAGTGCTCCATATAATTTATAAGAATTTTTTATAATGTGGGTGGGTGCCACGCCCCCTGAATGGAAAATTCCAATTTTTCAATTATTTTCTTTCTAAGTACTTTAAGCCCAACCGACTTACTAATTTCCATCGTTATACAACAATCGGAAGTGCTGCATATAATTTATAAGGATTTTACAGAATGTGGGTGGATGCCACCCCCTGAATGAAAATTCCAATTTTTAAATTTTTTCTTTCTAAGTACTTGAAGCCCTATCGACCTACCAATTTTCATTGTTCTACAACAATCAGAAGTGCTCCATATAATTTATAAGATTTTTTAACAAAGTGGGTGGATGCCACGCCCCCTGAATAGAAAATTGCATATTTTCGATTTTTTTACTTTGTATGCACCACAAGGTCTACCGTTGTCCGAAATTTCAAGTTTCTACGAAATCTGGAAGTGCTCCATAATTTTGATGATCTGTCAGTGAGTCAGTGAGTCAGTCAGTCAGTTACGGTTTTTTGCGATTTTTGAAGTCCTATATCTCGGGAATTACTAATGCTAAAGAGTTGAAATTTGGTGAGCCACCTGTGTTTGATCAGCTCAGCAAATACTGCGAATTTGAAGTTTTTGACTTTATTGGTACTGAAGTTAGAGGGGGGTTGAAATCGCCTGAGTTTGTTCCTGTAAAAAGGGTGTAGTGCCGCGAACTTGGCTGGGCACTACCGTGCCCTTTGATAAATTTGTTTGACTAAATTTGCTACTCCATAAAAATTCTGCATGATTTACTTTTAATCTATTGGTTGTATGAAGAAAAAAGCATGGTAATTTTTTTTATAGAATTGAATAAGCTACAGTTTTACTTAGATATTTCATTCCAAAAAGTTGATAGTTTTCGTGAAATTAGCAAAAAACTGAATTTTACGCTCTTTTACTTCTCCAAAAAATGTTTCTTCAGACAAAATATAGGGTGGTTTTGGTAATTGGTCAGGAAGTCAAAACAAAAATTCAGCTTTGTAGGAGTTTTGTGGAAGAACATAAAAGTCTAAATTTCCTGGGCTAGAGTTCCATTATATAATTTAACATTGCTTGACAGATGGGGGAAAAACTACATTTTGACGTGTGTGGAATATTTTCATTTCTTATGACATCAAAATGTCCATTAATTTCCTTTTTTCGGATCATAAAAGAAAATCTGAAAAGTTCCAGAATTTCTAATTTTTTACTTGCGATATACAGGCAATGCCTAAACGACAAACTATGCCACCGTAAAAAATGTAACGCGAGATTTTGTTCAATAAATCTACGACTTTTTTAATTTATTTATTTTAAAGCTTTTTGGATAGGTTTATGATTTGCAAATCAAATTTTCAAAAAAGCAGTACTTTGGTCGTATTAGCAGTACGGCAGTACGGAGTTTCAAAAAGCAGTACAAATACTTCAATTGCAGTACTTCGACAGCCCTGTTTATGAGTCGACGTGGCCAAATAAGAAATTTGTACTGCGATAATGCCACAATTTTGTCGGTGCCAAAAATCAATTAGAAGAGCTCAAAACGAGCATACATTCAGAACAAGCCCAAAACAAAATCACAACTTCATGCAGTACCGAAGGCATCGATTTTCACTTCATTCCCCCACGAGCTCCACATTTTGGAGGATTATGGGAGGCAGCTGTCAAATCTGCAAAGCATTTGCTACAATGTAAAACAGCCACAGCTTCACTTACATACGAAGAGATTTGCACAGTCACTACAGAAATAGAAGCAATTCTAAATTCAAGACCTCTGACAGCTATGTCTAAAGATCCAAACGACCTGACTGTATTGACACCTGGTCATTTTTTGATTGGGGACTCATTAAGGGCAGTCGTTGATAACAAATCTGAACAGATCAAGAGTACTTTATTAACAAGATGGAAGTTAGTATCGCACATCAAACAAGAATTTTGGGATAGATGGTCTCAAGAATACCTAAATGAACTACAACATCGAACAAAATGGAAAACGCAATCCAAAAACATTAAACTTGATACCGTGGTTATTATGAAAGAAGATAACACTCCCATAATGAAATGGCCACTAGGTAGAATCGAAAAGGTGCATTATGGAAAGGATGGCCTGGTACGGGTCGCAGACGTACGAACAAAGTCTGGCGTATTGCGGCGTCCAATACACAAGCTTGCGCCACTTTTAGAAACTAATGAAGCTGGGTCCGAGCCTCAAACAGACACACCATCATCCGAACGAAAACGAAGAAATGATAATTCTGATCCTAATGAACCATCATCCTCAAAGGCAGCAAGAAAATCAACAATTCAAGCTAAGGTGCAGTCGACAAATCCGAACTTGTTCACTACACTGTTGTTGATTGGCCTACTTTTCCCGATTGTGTTTGCAAGTGACATAGAGGTTATAAAGTTCAACAACTCGTCACCGGGAATTAATTTTCACCGACACGAAACAATAAGTCTGGTTCACGACAAATGGAACCTTGTAGTGTACTACAATCTTGAGCTATACCAGCGAGAGTTCCAAGCATTAGAAAATAGCACTACAATACTTGAGCATATTTGCAATAAACTTTCTTCAAAAGACCTCTGCACTCAAGTTATACAACAGCTCCAGATAATTAAACACGAATTAAATGAAGATAACATAATTCCATCAACCAAACCTTCTATAAGAATTAAACGAGGTGCCATCGACATTGTCGGAAACATAGCAAATTCACTTTTCGGAGTTCTTGACTCAAAGTATGCGAATGAAATGTCTCAAAGATTAGAAGGCATCCAATCAAACGAAGACCATCTCAACGAACTCTTGAAAAACCACACTTCCATCCTAGACTCGACGGTCAACATCATGAAGTTAAGCCAAGACGATATATCTAAGAGACAACTTGCACTCGATAATCAACTAAGTCAATTATTTAATCGTATAAACAATGTCACTGAAGAATTATACCAAACCAAAATAAAACCAACAATTTCTTTCCTGGTGCACTAAAGTTACACCATATTAGTTTGAGCTAATTCCTTTCTGATGAACCCGTGGATCATCAGCGCGGGGCAGGATGTTTAGTTTCTAAACACAATTTTATTTTATTCTTTTCATAATTTTGCTGTTGCATTCATTTTCATTGTTATGTTTATTTTTATTCAAATTAATGACCTGCAGTGCCTTCTGCACTATCAGCAGATGTAATTAAATGCTTTTATTTTTTAATTCAATTTATAAATCAACGATCTGCAGTGCCTTCTGCACTATCAGCGAAAATAATATTAAATAAATTCAACTCGAGCTACCTGCAGTGTTATATGCATTGTCAGCATAAGGGTCATTAACCAATGTTATTGCCATCCAAATTTTTATTAATACACACTTTGTTTTGTTTTTTTTTTGTTTTCTTTCTTTTTGCTTCACATTTTACTAGTACGTAAGTTTTAAGTTGTATATAAATATGATTAAGAAAATAAAATATATTCATTCTAAAACAGTCAGTCAGTGGTTAATTTTCTGTGAAATAATCTAACATCAGAGTGATACACTTTGATTGTTAAGGGTCTTTTTTTTTGGTCAACTTATTGTTTTCATAGTGTTGCACTGTGAAAACACCGATAGTCATAGTTTACGTACTGTGATCTGGCCAACAACGTTCGATAGAACAATCGAAACTTAGGCTAGTCGCGCACAAGCAACTTTCAGTTTCGCAACTGTTTGGTTGCAAATGAATCCTATTGACTCATATGGGACAGCGCATACATGCAGAAACTATTCAGTTGTCGATTCGAGCAACTTTTCAGTTTGTGTTTTGTCACAAACTGGACGATTGCCTGAAATCGGTTTTTCAATTTGTGACATATAGAATAATATGTAACTGCGCGCACATCCAACCAAATAGTTGCAGATATCTTACCACATCGTTGAATTTTGTTCTTTCCAAAGTGACTTATGTTCTCTGTGCGAAAGAGAAAAAATTTATCTTTTCTTTTATTTGCTGAGCAAAAGGATAAGACAAAGGCGATAATATTTTTCTTTGTATGTATGGGGTAGACAATTTTAATAAACATTGTCGGTGTGTTGGTTAGGTTCGTTGCGATTGCTTGTGGAGTTGCTCATGTGCGCGCTCATCGGTCAACTTGTGACTAAACTGTTTTGTTGCAGTAGCAGTTGCATGTGCGTGACTAGCCTTACAGTGTCCGTCAAGGTATTTCCGCCTGTCTTTTTGAAAAGAGTCTTGTGAGGAGATCTGGAAAGGGACGGCATTCAAGAAAATAATACAAAATCACCTCCGGGTAGGGTTTTGGGCAGAAACGTTACACATAATATAAAAAACAGTCTGAAAAGTAATTCGTCAAGGAATTTTGGTCTGCCGTTTTGACCTGAGACTTATGAGGATATCTTGAAAGGAATGGCAGTCAAACAAATACTACGCAAATTACTCCCGGTAAGAGTTTAAAGTAGCAACGTTAAATGTTACTCAAAGCAATGGAATTATAAAAATCAAAATATGAATTGCAATAGTTTAAAACATGTCTGCTGGGGTGTGTGAAAAAAGATTTTGGTCTTTAATTTTGTTCAGTGATACTTGCTGTTAAGATGTCACGTAAGGAATGGCTATAAAAATAAGTATTGACATTTAAAAATAGCGGAATTTATGTGGAGAATTTTCTGACCTGTATTAAATTTTAATAAAAAAATATTGGCCAACTGCCTTTTTTAATTAACTGCCTGAACAGAATGCAAGACGGAACTGGAATAGATGTCAAAAATGCTGCAACCGGAACTGCAACAGTTGAACAAATTTTAACTTTTACTGCAGCACCTTTGACATCTACTGCAGCATTTTTACATCTATTCCAGCTGCGTCTTGCATTTTGTTCAGGCAGTAAATCAACCATAAAGTCTTACATATTATGCGGGCAGACATATTCCTTAAAAGGAATTACAATTTTTCTTAGAAGAAAAAGTGGAATAGGTGGCCTTTTTTCAAAATTCCGTTATTAATCTGCACCCTGCATTAGATATCTGCCAATTACTTTTTCTATCAAACTACCTATTAACTTAAACATATTAAAGACGATTTTTTCCAAGGAAAACGGCATTGTTTAGGCTTCCAAAAAAAAGTTGACATAGGTAAAACCAAGGTTTTTTTTAGTTTTTTCTTCAACATTAAAATTTTGTCTGCTAGGGTGTTCGTCAAAGAAGCTTTGTATGCCTTTTTGTTTCAACACCTGTGAGAGTGTCCTTAAGCGAATGGCGTTCAATCAATCATGTTTACGCAAATGACTTTAATACGAAAGAAGCTACCTTTTTGGTTTTGGTTGTAAATCGACGTTATGCAAATGACTTGACGTTTTGTGTCTTTGACCATTGTATATCCACTCTATAGTATTCTCATGAAACACGATTTTGTAGGTCGACATTTGGTCGATAGGTTCGCTGTGATCGCCTTACCGAGATCCCTTAACAAAAATTAGTGTTACATTTGGACGCATAGATGGCCACGAGCTTTTTTTCTTCATGAGAATACTATAGAATTTATATACAATGCTTTGACTCACGGTTTAAGACACATTTAGTAAAATTTCACTAAGGTTGTTATGTGATACGCTTTGCAGCAACAGCTTAACGTCTCTAATTAAATCGTGTTAAGTTTTTGCAAAAATAATTTGCAATTTTTCATATGCTAGGGTTGGAAATTGCTGCTCTCAACCACAGGGATAACTGTGTAAAAATCTTTTGAAACTTAAAAATACAATTTTAAAATGAGTTTTGAATTTAATTAAGCTATGCATGTTAAAATTATTAACTAAGAAACACGAAGATCTTTCGTGGCTTTGCGGGGCCCCTCGAAGCGCGGAGCCGTGTGCGGTGGCACACACGCCTTCCGCCGCCTCTGCACCCTACTGCTACATAAATAAATATATAAGAACAAATGACAGGCTTTCAAAATTGTATTATCAAGTTATGTTGATAACTCGATTCTCCAGTTGGATTTTTTTCGAAGAGTGTATATTAAAAAGATTTGATTTACGAGACCATTGCGTAAAAAACTAGAAAAGCACTCTAACCTGTGTGGAGATATTTCTTTTATAAACATAAAAACTGCCCAAAGCCCACAAAGATTCTGAAGAAGATCTTTTCCTGAACTTGAAAAAGTTATATAAATAATTGGTATAATTAAGACCTTGGCGATTTCATAAGCTATACAATAGTAGCATCATTTCTGCAAACAATTCTCATAAAATGAAACTTGTGCAATTATTTGGCAAACTCCGCAAAACCCTTACTAATTGAGTATCTCGAGGGAAGCTAAGATATTTGTAGCTAAGTATATACATTTTCGGTTCCTGCTCATTTTTCGGATATGCTTTATGGGCAGGCTCCTTCAAAATTTCCTTACTTTTCCCAAGGAGCAATAATTCTTTTTTCTTTTCTGAGCTCGCGTTTATTTTCAGTTGAAAAAATACTGTCGAAATAAAGCCATATTTTACATGTTTATTAGTAATCCTAGAAGAAATATTGTTTAGAAAGAAAGGGAATCTTAAAAAAAAAACTTAAAACCTTATATATTCTCCATGCCAATGTAGGCACTAAATCTTTGTTCTTCAGTTTTGTGTTTTCTTTCTCTTGAGCTCTCATAACATCTTATTTTTGTGTTCCTTTTCTTATGGACAGCAAGAAAAATTTGCAGTTTGTGGGTTGTGTAAATCTCATTTTAAATCCCATTTCACCTGATGTCTGAAAATACTGCTGATGAAGAAGGGTGGTTCCAATAGAACGAGAAGGCCAAATGAACCAATAAGTTCTTATGTATGTTGAAGCTCAAGTCAACCTTTTGTTCGACATTTATGAGTGTTTTTTTTTTATGTAGAAGCAGAAATTCACTCTCATTTTGTCCAAGAGTGGAAGGAAATGTTAAATATTTCAATTTTCTAGGATTCAGATTATAGGCAGAAAACTTTTTTGAATTTGTTTAACTTTGGTAAAAAATAAATATAGGTATATTTTTCGGCTACTATCGATTTTTTATTCGTTCCATTGCAAACATGAAAAGGATAGGATTTGAAGTGCCATTAAATTATATTATCTATGGTTCACCATTTGAGAATAAGTTTTCAATAAGAGAATGATTTGATTGAGTTCACTTCTGGATTTGGGAAAGGACTTTATTTGGAAGCCATTTCTTAAGGAGATGCGTGGGTAGATACACGTCTGGAAAATATCAACTGTGGGTTGGTATAGGATAATCAAGGCCAAAAGTTCCATAGAGTATAGAGAATCAAATAATCGAAATTTCCAAACAAAAGTTTTATCTTTATAACAATGTCAAATGAGGCTGTGAGTGATGCAGAAGTCGAGTAACCCGCATTTTTTGGTAACTGTTTGCTATCAAATCGATCCAAAACAATATACCTGTATATATGTAGGTTGTATATTTTCGAAATGGTAATGCCACTATTTTGAAAAGCTATGATATTCAAGAGTTTTAAATGGTGCCTAAAATAACTTCCGTAACAGAAAACAAATAAGGGATGAAATTACATGAATTTTCAAAACAAGGGCTTAGGTTATATAGGCATCAGGTGAATCTGACTGGGAGTACGAATCCACATCTGTACTTTTATGAACAAAAATAACAAAGACTCTGGCAGAATTTGCAATGATAAGGAGGTGATGTAATTTAGTTTCAGTGCCAAAGAACTTTTTATTCTAATATGAAAGTTGGGTAAAGTGCACAAGTTTTTTTTTGTATTTAAAGCAATTTTCTGGCAAGTCATTCAGTAACACCGATCTAAAGTATTGGTTTTTTTGTCATATAGATGTCTCTACACCATTTCAGTAATGTAACCATGCTTGAATCAGGTGCGGATCCAGGAATTCAGCTTGGGGGGGTCATGAGATTGAAACATCATACCTATACATAATTTTAACTGAAATCTCTTGAAATGTATAGGCTTGAATTTTCTGCATATCTTAAGCTTATAGAAAAAGTCCAGTTTTATCAGGGCTTTATACCAGTTGAAGGTATGATCAGAGAACTTTACCGCTCTGCCGCTCACTACGTGACCAAGCCCTAAGACTATATCTAACTCCTGCTAAGAGTAATAGTACACATACATTTTAGGCTGCTGACTTAAATATCAACAAGATTTAGCTCCATTTCATAGTTTCTAGACAATTATGAAAGTACGATGAACATATAATATTGGAAGCAAAATTGGCGGGAAACCGCTTCTTTTGAAAATGTATGAGCAATCAAAGAAAAATAGTTGACCAGTAACTAAAAAACGGATAATTCAAGAGTCAGTATGAGATGAAAAGCTAGAAATAATTGCAAAAATGTATTGGAGTCCATGCCGAAAAGAAAAAATCTGTTATCAAAGCAAAGGTTATTTTCTTAATGGACATTTTTATACAAATTTCGTTACAAATTTGAGTACTGCACCAAATGCACATAACTTTTTTATTACAGCTAAATTTGTATAGAGTTTTTCAATGCTTTTTTCCAACGTTCCGTTATAAATACAGGTATCTGTAATAATTTCTTTCCAATAGCATAGAGCATGAGGATTCGAAGATCAAAGAGGCAGACACACATCGGAATTTGTATAGAGTTTTCAAAGTTTTTTTTTTTCGATATTCTGTTATAAATCCAAGTACTGCACCAGGTTTCTGGTTTTCTAATAAAAAAGATTATACAATTGTATATATCAGAGAGGCAGACAGAAAACAAGCTTTCTTTGCTTTGAAATACAGTGGAATTTGTATGGACATTTGTTTTTAAATTCCGTTACATATTTGGGTACTGCTCCAAGTATCTGCACATATGTTTTTTTTTTAATAAATCAAAATATAATAGTAGTATCATATAAAGGACACAGACATATTCCTTCACCTTCAGTGAAAAGTGTTGTTTTTTTTTTATTTTAAAATACAGTCGAAGTTATATGGATATTTGTAAAGCCTGTTTTCAAAATTCAGATAAAAGACTAGGAACTTCACCATTTGTCTGCCAAATATACAAGTTAAACAGCTTATTATAATCCAAGAGGCACAGTAATTGATCAACAGGAAAAACATTTTATTTTATTTAAAAAAATAAGTGGAATGTGAATGGAGCTTTTTCCTTATTTTTTGTATATCGAAACTCCGTTAAAAATCCAGGTACAGCAAAAGGTGTCTGAAAACTATTTTTTTAGTTATATTTACTTTTTTCTATTAAAATAAAAAAGACCTAAAGGTATTACTCCAGGATGTACTACGCCCTTTGCATGCCTTTACTTTTTTTGAATAGCAACAACTACTTATAAAGTCTGACATATCAAAGTGGTAGACGTACTGCTTTTCGAAGTTGATTTTTTTTACTTTGGATTTGGAATGCCCATTCTATGCTCAGGAAGTCTAATTGAATGGCTCCACTTATCGTACTGAAATACCGTTAGTCTGCCGACCACTGGATTTTAGACTATAAACACCGCATATGAAAATCATTACTGACGGATACCATTTGTGTATACTCAAGGGCATTGAAACTTGGCCACTCTTGATTTTTGCTTTAACTCCCCCTAAAATGTTTTTTGTTTAACGATATGATTGTAGTTATGTAAAATATGCATATTTTAGTTGTTTTAGTTAAAACATTTTAAAAAAAATCCAAAGGCTTATTGTAGCTTTATTAATGTTAACTTCACAGTCCAATTTGCATACATACAGGGATTGCGGTACACTGAAAAAAAAATCGATCATTGAAACAATGAACGGCTTACATTGACCACTTTTTCATTGCGGCAATATAAAAAACATTGCGACAATGAAAAAACTCGATGAATTTTTTTTGTCCAAAATACACTTTTCATTGCTTCAATGAAACCACGTTCATTGATTGACTTTCATACAAAAGTTGAAGAAAAATTTTAATGAACCGATTTCAATGACAATTTTCATAGCTCAATGATCTTTTTCATTGAGTTTTAAATGACTTTTTCAATGAAAGTAGGACATTGAACAATGAAAATTTGTTCATTGAAATTGCTCTTCCATTTTTAATTTCTCGCAATTAATTTTCGAACGCGATTTTTATAATTTTCAACAAATAAATGTACCTAATCCAAGAAAATTCGAATTTTCATTCATTTTATGTATTTATACAATTTTACTATGTATTAGTCAATACATATATATGTATATATATATTTATATATATATGTTTTTACATATATTTAAAATATATAAATATAAATATACCGCACTTATTGCATAGATTTTTAATAATAATTTCGTTGAGCCAATGAAAAATGTTCATTAAATTTTATTCATATGTACTAAAGAAAAATTAAAATGAACTTTTTTCATTGGCTCAACGAAATTATTATTGAATCTATGTAACAACGTGGTGTATTTATATGATGGTATATTTATATTCATATATATATATTTGTATGAATATAAATATGACGGACGTTGTTACATAGATTTAATAATAATTTCGTTGAGCCAATGAAAGACTTCATTTAATTTTATTCATTTTTACGAAAAATTTTAATGAACTTTTTTCATTGACTCAAAGAAATTATTATTAAATCTATGTAACAACGTGTTATATTTACATATTATATATATGAACATTTTAATGATCTTTTTTCATTGGCTCAACGAAATTATTAATAAATCTATGTAACAACGTGGTATATTTATATTCATATATATATATTTATATGAGTATTAATATGACGCACGTTGTTACATAAATTTAATAATAATTTCGTTGAGCCAATGAAAAACTTCATTAAATTTAATTCATTTTAACGAAAAATTTTAATGACCTTTTTTCATTGACTCAAAGAAATTATTATTAAATCTATGTAACAACGTGTTATATTTACATATTATATATATGAAAATTTTAATGATCTTTTTTCATTGGCTCAACGAAATTATTATTAAATCTATGTAACAACGCGGTATATGAATATTCATATAAATATATTTGTATGAGTATTAATATAACGCACGTTATTTAATAGATTTAATAATAATTTCGTTGAGCCAATGAAAAACTTCATTAAATTTTATTCATTTAAACGAAAAATTTTAATGAACTTTTTTCATTGACACAAAGAAATTATTATTAAATCTATGTAACAACGTGTTATATTTACATATTATATATATGAACATTTTAATGATCTTTTTTCATTGGCTCAACGAAATTATTATTAAATCTATGTAACAACGTGGTATATGAATATTCATATAAATATATTTGTATGAGTATTAATATAACGCACGTTATTTAATAGATTTAATAATAATTTCGTTGAGCCAATGAAAAACTTCATTAAATTTTATTCAATTAAACGAAAAATTTTAATGAACTTTTTTCATTGACTCAAAGAAATTATTATTAAATCTATGTAACAACGTGTTATATTTACATATTATATATATGAATGATCTTTTTTCATTGGCTCAACAGAATTATTATTAAATCTATGTAAGAACGTGGTATATGAATATTCATATAAATATATTTGTATGAGTATTAATATAACGCACGTTATTTAATAGATTTAATAATAATTTCGTTGAGCCAATGAAAAACTTCATTAAATTTTATTCAATTAAACGAAAAATTTTAATGAACTTTTTTCATTGACTCAAAGAAATTATTATTAAATCTATGTAACAACGTGTTATATTTACATATTATATATATGAACATTTAAATGATCTTTTTTCATTGGCTCAACGAAATTATTATTAAATCTATGTAACAACGTGGTATATGAATATTCATATAAATATATTTGTATGAGTATTAATATTACGCACGTTATTTAATAGATTTAATAATAATTTCGTTGAGCCAATGAAAAACTTCATTAAATTTTATTCAATTAAACGAAAAATTTTAATGAACTTTTTTCATTGACTCAAAGAAATTATTATTAAATCTATGTAACAACGTGTTATATTTACATATTATATATATGAAAATTTTAATGATCTTTTTTCATTGGCTCAACAGAATTATTATTAAATCTATGTAACAACGTGGTATATGAATATTCATATAAATATATTTGTATGAGTATTAATATAACGCACGTTATTTAATAGATTTAATAATAATTTCGTTGAGCCAATGAAAAACTTCATTAAATTTTATTCAATTAAACGAAAAATTTTAATGAACTTTTGTCATTGACTCAAAGAAATTATTATTAAATCTATGTAACAACGTGTTATATTTACATATTATATATATGAACATTTTAATGATCTTTTTTCATTGGCTCAACGAAATTATTAATAAATCTATGTAACAACGTGGTATATTTATATTCATATATATATTTTTGTATGAGTATTAATATAACGGACGTTATTTAATAGATTTAATAATAATTTCGTTGAGCCAATGAAAAACTTCATTAAATTTTATTCAATTAAACGAAAAATTTTAATGAACTTTTTTCATTGACTCAAAGAAATTATTATTAAATCTATGTAACAACGTGTTATATTTACATATTATATATATGAAAATTTTAATGATCTTTTTTCATTGGCTCAACGAAATTATTAATGTAACAACGTGGTATATGAATATTCATATAAATATATTTGTATGAGTATTAATATAACGCACGTTATTTAATAGATTTAATAATAATTTCGTTGAGCCAATGAAAAACTTCATTAAATTTTATTCAATTAAACGAAAAATTTTAATGAACTTTTTTCATTGACTCAAAGAAATTATTATTAAATCTATGTAACAACGTGTTATATTTACATATTATATATATGAAAATTTTAATGATCTTTTTTCATTGGCTCAACGAAATTATTAATAAATCTATGTGACAACGTGGTATATTTATATTCATATATATATTTTTGTATGAGTATTAATATAACGCACGTTATTTAATAGATTTAATAATAATTTCGTTGAGCCAATGAAAAACTTCATTAAATTTTATTCATTTTACCGAAAAATTTTAATGAATTTTCTTCACTGACTCAACGAAATTATTATTAAATCTATGCACAACGTGATGTATTTACATTATTTACATATAAAATATATATGAAAAATTTAAAGGATTATATGAAAAATCGACTTTTATCTTTAAACGCGATTTGCGGCTAAACTAGAAGGGCTAGGCCTATCAAAGTTGACACTTTTAAACTTGACCTGCGGCTAAACTAAACAACCTAGCGACTTCAAAAATGCATATTCGTGTTCTAGGAAGTGCGAGGTTTAACAAAATCAAAAAAAAGTTGATAAAAAAAGTTGTTTTCCAAAACTTAAAAAAATTTTTTTTTCAGATTTTCGGCTAAACTTAGCGTCCTAGCGACCCAATGAATGCATATTCGTAATCTAGGAAGTACCACCTATCAATTGATGCATCGCATTATATGAAAAATTGACTTTTATCTTTAAACACGATTTGCGGCTAAACTAGACGTGCTAGGCCCATCAAAGTTGACACCTTTAAACTTAACTTGCGGCTTAACTAAGCAACTTAGCGACTTCGAAAATGCATTTTCGTAATCTCGGAAGTGCCAAAGCAAAAAAAAGTTGGTAAGAAAGTTTCTACCAAAGTTTTCAAAAAAAATATATAAATTTTTGTTGTCAAATCTACACAATAGGGCAGGCAGCTTAAAAATATACATAATTTTATACCCGAATGAAAATAGTGTGTTCAAAACATTACTTTTCGCGCAAGAACTGTATACCTACTTAGCTTTAGCTTCGTTTATTTAATACTTTTGCAGTTTCTACACAAATCAAAAATATTTTCAAAGTTTGAAAGATGTTCCCTGTTTGTTCTTTTTTCTTATGCCTTTCCTATACAGTTACCGATGGCTTTTCCTATAAAAAAGCATCATGTCAAACGAAAAATTGTATGTGAGAATGTATTTAAACTTATAACGCAAATTATTAATAATATCATGGACAAAAAATTGGGAAACAACATACAAAAATAATTCAGAGTTGCTGAACCCGTGTAAACATAGCTTTATATTGCATATATATCTTGATAATCCCAGAACGTTTCTGTTCAATGAATAATAAAGTATTGGTTGGCGCCATTTTGAAATATGGCATCAAAATGACCTGCGCACATCTATTTGCATTGAAACAACGCAGATCATCATTGGCATGACGTAACAATTTACATTGATTTCATATGACGCCGTTTCGTTCCATTCTCACTGCAGCCAATCAAAAACAGCGCGGTTAATTCTGCATTGAGACAATGTATGTCTGCATTGTCATAATGCAATCATTGCATAGGAATAGGATGCGGCTTTGTTTCAATCTCACTGATTATTTAAAGATAAGATCACATTAGCTCTGATTTTGCTTTTTAAGTTCTTCCAGAAAATTAAGCTTGATGAGCAAAATATTATGGACATTTAAGTAAATGTAGCACATCAAAGTCTTTTAATCAAAATTCTTGCATACTATTATGCTTGCTGGGAGTAAAACCCAATATTATGGAAGTTAAATAATTGTGTTAATTTATACTTTTGCAGTTTCTACACAATCAAAAATATTTTCAATGCTTGAAAATGTCCCCTGTTTGTCCTGTTTTCTTATGCCTTTCCTATACAGCTACCGTTTGCATTTACATTGCGGCTTAACTAAGCGACCTAGCGACTTCAAAAATGCATATTCATGGTCTAGGAACAACCACCATTCAATTAATACATCGCATTATATGAAAAATCGACTTTTATCTTTAAACGCGATTTGCGGCTAAACTAGACGTGCTAGGCCTATCAAAGTTGACACTTTCAAACTTGACCTGCGGCTAAACTAAACAACCTAGCGACTTCAAAAATGCATATTCGTGTTCTAGGAAGTGCCAGGTTTAACAAAATCAAAAAAAAGTTGGTAAAAAAAGTTGTTTTCCAAAACTTAAAAAAAAATTTTTTTCAGATTTTCGGCTAAACTTAGCGTCCTAGCGACCCAATGAATGCATATTCGTAATCTAGGAAGTACCACCTATCAATTGATGCATCGCATTATATGAAAAATTGACTTTTATCTTTAAACACGATTTGCGGCTAAACTAGACGTGCTAGGCCCATCAAAGTTGACACCTTTAAACTTGACTTGCGGCTTAACTAAGCAACTTAGCGACTTCGAAAATGCATTTTCGTAATCTCGGAAGTGCCAAAGCAAAAAAAAGTTGGTAAGAAAGTTTCTACCAAAGTTTTCAAAAAAAATATATAAATTTTTGTTGTCAAATCTACACAATAGGGCAGGCAGCTTAAAAATATACATAATTTTATACCCGAATGAAAATAGTGTGTTCAAAACATTACTTTTCGCGCAAGAACTGTATACCTACTTAGCTTTAGCCTCGTTTATTTAATACTTTTGCAGTTTCTACACAAATCAAAAATATTTTCAAAGTTTGAAAGATGTTCCCTGTTTGTTCTTTTTTCTTATGCCTTTCCTATACAGTTACCGATGGCTTTTCCTATAAAAAAGCATCATGTCAAACGAAAAATTGTATGTGAGAATGTATTTAAACTTATAACGCAAATTATTAATAATATCATGGACAAAAAATTGGGAAACAACATACAAAAATAATTCAGAGTTGCTGAACCCGTGTAAACATAGCTTTATATTGCATATATATCTTGATAATCCCAGAACGTTTCTGTTCAATGAATAATAAAGTATTGGTTGGCGCCATTTTGAAATATGGCATCAAAATGACCTGCGCACATCTATTTGCATTGAAACAACGCAGATCATCATTGGCATGACGTAACAATTTTCATTGATTTCATATGACGCCGTTTCGTTCCATTCTCACTGCAGCCAATCAAAAACAGCGCGGTTAATTCTGCATTGAGACAATGTATGTCTGCATTGTCATAATGCAATCATTGCATAGGAATAGGATGCGGCTTTGTTTCAATCTCACTGATTATTTAAAGATAAGATCACATTAGCTCTGATTTTGCTTTTTAAGTTCTTCCAGAAAATTAAGCTTGATGAGCAAAATATTATGGACATTTAAGTAAATGTAGCACATCAAAGTCTTTTAATCAAAATTCTTGCATACTATTATGCTTGCTGGGAGTAAAACCCAATATTATGGAAGTTAAATAATTGTGTTAATTTATACTTTTGCAGTTTCTACACAATCAAAAATATTTTCAATGCTTGAAAATGTCCCCTGTTTGTCCTGTTTTCTTATGCCTTTCCTATACAGCTACCGTTTGCATTTACATTGCGGCTTAACTAAGCGACCTAGCGACTTCAAAAATGCATATTCATGGTCTAGGAACAACCACCATTCAATTAATACATCGCATTATATGAAAAATCGACTTTTATCTTTAAACGCGATTTGCGGCTAAACTAGACGTGCTAGGCCTATCAAAGTTGACACTTTTAAACTTGACCTGCGGCTAAACTAAACAACCTAGCGACTTCAAAAATGCATATTCGTGTTCTAGGAAGTGCCAGGTTTAACAAAATCAAAAAAAAGTTGGTAAAAAAAGTTGTTTTCCAAAACTTAAAAAAAATTTTTTTTCAGATTTTCGGCTAAACTTAGCGTCCTAGCGACCCAATGAATGCATATTCGTAATCTAGGAAGTACCACCTATCAATTGATGCATCGCATTATATGAAAAATTGACTTTTATCTTTAAACACGATTTGCGGCTAAACTAGACGTGCTAGGCCCATCAAAGTTGACACCTTTAAACTTGACTTGCGGCTTAACTAAGCAACTTAGCGACTTCGAAAATGCATTTTCGTAATCTCGGAAGTGCCAAAGCAAAAAAAAGTTGGTAAGAAAGTTTCTACCAAAGTTTTCAAAAAAAATATATAAATTTTTGTTGTCAAATCTACACAATAGGGCAGGCAGCTTAAAAATATACATAATTTTATACCCGAATGAAAATAGTGTGTTCAAAACATTACTTTTCGCGCAAGAACTGTATACCTACTTAGCTTTAGCTTCGTTTATTTAATACTTTTGCAGTTTCTACACAAATCAAAAATATTTTCAAAGTTTGAAAGATGTTCCCTGTTTGTTCTTTTTTCTTATGCCTTTCCTATACAGTTACCGATGGCTTTTCCTATAAAAAAGCATCATGTCAAACGAAAAATTGTATGTGAGAATGTATTTAAACTTATAACGCAAATTATTAATAATATCATGGACAAAAAATTGGGAAACAACATACAAAAATAATTCAGAGTTGCTGAACCCGTGTAAACATAGCTTTATATTGCATATATATCTTGATAATCCCAGAACGTTTCTGTTCAATGAATAATAAAGTATTGGTTGGCGCCATTTTGAAATATGGCATCAAAATGACCTGCGCACATCTATTTGCATTGAAACAACGCAGATCATCATTGGCATGACGTAACAATTTACATTGATTTCATATGACGCCGTTTCGTTCCATTCTCACTGCAGCCAATCAAAAACAGCGCGGTTAATTCTGCATTGAGACAATGTATGTCTGCATTGTCATAATGCAATCATTGCATAGGAATAGGATGCGGCTTTGTTTCAATCTCACTGATTATTTAAAGATAAGATCACATTAGCTCTGATTTTGCTTTTTAAGTTCTTCCAGAAAATTAAGCTTGATGAGCAAAATATTATGGACATTTAAGTAAATGTAGCACATCAAAGTCTTTTAATCAAAATTCTTGCATACTATTATGCTTGCTGGGAGTAAAACCCAATATTATGGAAGTTAAATAATTGTGTTAATTTATACTTTTGCAGTTTCTACACAATCAAAAATATTTTCAATGCTTGAAAATGTCCCCTGTTTGTCCTGTTTTCTTATGCCTTTCCTATACAGCTACCGTTTGCATTTACATTGCGGCTTAACTAAGCGACCTAGCGACTTCAAAAATGCATATTCATGGTCTAGGAACAACCACCATTCAATTAATACATCGCATTATATGAAAAATCGACTTTTATCTTTAAACGCGATTTGCGGCTAAACTAGACGTGCTAGGCCTATCAAAGTTGACACTTTCAAACTTGACCTGCGGCTAAACTAAACAACCTAGCGACTTCAAAAATGCATATTCGTGTTCTAGGAAGTGCCAGGTTTAACAAAATCAAAAAAAAGTTGGTAAAAAAAGTTGTTTTCCAAAACTTAAAAAAAAAATTTTTTCAGATTTTCGGCTAAACTTAGCGTCCTAGCGACCCAATGAATGCATATTCGTAATCTAGGAAGTACCACCTATCAATTGATGCATCGCATTATATGAAAAATTGACTTTTATCTTTAAACACGATTTGCGGCTAAACTAGACGTGCTAGGCCCATCAAAGTTGACACCTTTAAACTTGACTTGCGGCTTAACTAAGCAACTTAGCGACTTCGAAAATGCATTTTCGTAATCTCGGAAGTGCCAAAGCAAAAAAAAGTTGGTAAGAAAGTTTCTACCAAAGTTTTCAAAAAAAATATATAAATTTTTGTTGTCAAATCTACACAATAGGGCAGGCAGCTTAAAAATATACATAATTTTATACCCGAATGAAAATAGTGTGTTCAAAACATTACTTTTCGCGCAAGAACTGTATACCTACTTAGCTTTAGCTTCGTTTATTTAATACTTTTGCAGTTTCTACACAAATCAAAAATATTTTCAAAGTTTGAAAGATGTTCCCTGTTTGTTCTTTTTTCTTATGCCTTTCCTATACAGTTACCGATGGCTTTTCCTATAAAAAAGCATCATGTCAAACGAAAAATTGTATGTGAGAATGTATTTAAACTTATAACGCAAATTATTAATAATATCATGGACAAAAAATTGGGAAACAACATACAAAAATAATTCAGAGTTGCTGAACCCGTGTAAACATAGCTTTATATTGCATATATATCTTGATAATCCCAGAACGTTTCTGTTCAATGAATAATAAAGTATTGGTTGGCGCCATTTTGAAATATGGCATCAAAATGACCTGCGCACATCTATTTGCATTGAAACAACGCAGATCATCATTGGCATGACGTAACAATTTACATTGATTTCATATGACGCCGTTTCGTTCCATTCTCACTGCAGCCAATCAAAAACAGCGCGGTTAATTCTGCATTGAGACAATGTATGTCTGCATTGTCATAATGCAATCATTGCATAGGAATAGGATGCGGCTTTGTTTCAATCTCACTGATTATTTAAAGATAAGATCACATTAGCTCTGATTTTGCTTTTTAAGTTCTTCCAGAAAATTAAGCTTGATGAGCAAAATATTATGGACATTTAAGTAAATGTAGCACATCAAAGTCTTTTAATCAAAATTCTTGCATACTATTATGCTTGCTGGGAGTAAAACCCAATATTATGGAAGTTAAATAATTGTGTTAATTTATACTTTTGCAGTTTCTACACAATCAAAAATATTTTCAATGCTTGAAAATGTCCCCTGTTTGTCCTGTTTTCTTATGCCTTTCCTATACAGCTACCGTTTGCATTTACATTGCGGCTTAACTAAGCGACCTAGCGACTTCAAAAATGCATATTCATGGTCTAGGAACAACCACCATTCAATTAATACATCGCATTATATGAAAAATCGACTTTTATCTTTAAACGCGATTTGCGGCTAAACTAGACGTGCTAGGCCTATCAAAGTTGACACTTTTAAACTTGACCTGCGGCTAAACTAAACAACCTAGCGACTTCAAAAATGCATATTCGTGTTCTAGGAAGTGCCAGGTTTAACAAAATCAAAAAAAAGTTGGTAAAAAAAGTTGTTTTCCAAAACTTAAAAAAAATTTTTTTTCAGATTTTCGGCTAAACTTAGCGTCCTAGCGACCCAATGAATGCATATTCGTAATCTAGGAAGTACCACCTATCAATTGATGCATCGCATTATATGAAAAATTGACTTTTATCTTTAAACACGATTTGCGGCTAAACTAGACGTGCTAGGCCCATCAAAGTTGACACCTTTAAACTTGACTTGCGGCTTAACTAAGCAACTTAGCGACTTCGAAAATGCATTTTCGTAATCTCGGAAGTGCCAAAGCAAAAAAAAGTTGGTAAGAAAGTTTCTACCAAAGTTTTCAAAAAAAATATATAAATTTTTGTTGTCAAATCTACACAATAGGGCAGGCAGCTTAAAAATATACATAATTTTATACCCGAATGAAAATAGTGTGTTCAAAACATTACTTTTCGCGCAAGAACTGTATACCTACTTAGCTTTAGCTTCGTTTATTTAATACTTTTGCAGTTTCTACACAAATCAAAAATATTTTCAAAGTTTGAAAGATGTTCCCTGTTTGTTCTTTTTTCTTATGCCTTTCCTATACAGTTACCGATGGCTTTTCCTATAAAAAAGCATCATGTCAAACGAAAAATTGTATGTGAGAATGTATTTAAACTTATAACGCAAATTATTAATAATATCATGGACAAAAAATTGGGAAACAACATACAAAAATAATTCAGAGTTGCTGAACCCGTGTAAACATAGCTTTATATTGCATATATATCTTGATAATCCCAGAACGTTTCTGTTCAATGAATAATAAAGTATTGGTTGGCGCCATTTTGAAATATGGCATCAAAATGACCTGCGCACATCTATTTGCATTGAAACAACGCAGATCATCATTGGCATGACGTAACAATTTACATTGATTTCATATGACGCCGTTTCGTTCCATTCTCACTGCAGCCAATCAAAAACAGCGCGGTTAATTCTGCATTGAGACAATGTATGTCTGCATTGTCATAATGCAATCATTGCATAGGAATAGGATGCGGCTTTGTTTCAATCTCACTGATTATTTAAAGATAAGATCACATTAGCTCTGATTTTGCTTTTTAAGTTCTTCTAGAAAATTAAGCTTGATGAGCAAAATATTATGGACATTTAAGTAAATGTAGCACATCAAAGTCTTTTAATCAAAATTCTTGCATACTATTATGCTTGCTGGGAGTAAAACCCAATATTATGGAAGTTAAATAATTGTGTTAATTTATACTTTTGCAGTTTCTACACAATCAAAAATATTTTCAATGCTTGAAAATGTCCCCTGTTTGTCCTGTTTTCTTATGCCTTTCCTATACAGCTACCGTTCGCATTTACATTGCGGCTTAACTAAGCGACCTAGCGACTTCAAAAATGCATATTCATGGTCTAGGAACAACCACCATTCAATTAATACATCGCATTATATGAAAAATCGACTTTTATCTTTAAACGCGATTTGCGGCTAAACTAGACGTGCTAGGCCTATCAAAGTTGACACTTTTAAACTTGACCTGCGGCTAAACTAAACAACCTAGCGACTTCAAAAATGCATATTCGTGTTCTAGGAAGTGCGAGGTTTAACAAAATCAAAAAAAAGTTGGTAAAAAAAGTTGTTTTCCAAAACTTAAAAAAAATTTTTTTTCAGATTTTCGGCTAAACTTAGCGTCCTAGCGACCCAATGAATGCATATTCGTAATCTAGGAAGTACCACCTATCAATTGATGCATCGCATTATATGAAAAATTGACTTTTATCTTTAAACACGATTTGCGGCTAAACTAGACGTGCTAGGCCCATCAAAGTTGACACCTTTAAACTTAACTTGCGGCTTAACTAAGCAACTTAGCGACTTCGAAAATGCATTTTCGTAATCTCGGAAGTGCCAAAGCAAAAAAAAGTTGGTAAGAAAGTTTCTACGAAAGTTTTCAAAAAAAATATATAAATTTTTGTTGTCAAATCTACACAATAGGGTAGGCAGCTTAAAAATATACATAATTTTATACCCGAATGAAAATAGTGTGTTCAAAACATTACTTTTCGCGCAAGAACTGTATACCTACTTAGCTTTAGCTTCGTTTATTTAATACTTTTGCAGTTTCTACACAAATCAAAAATATTTTCAAAGTTTGAAAGATGTTCCCTGTTTGTTCTTTTTTCTTATGCCTTTCCTATACAGTTACCGATGGCTTTTCGTATAAAAAAGCATCATGTCAAACAAAAAATTGTATGTGAGAATGTATTTAAACTTATAACACAAAGTATTAATAATAGCTGTGTTTTTTTGCAGGTCCATATGGAGTTTGGTGAAAAAAACGACATCGGGACATTTCAACATTTTTGTTTACCTTTCGCATTGGTCTGCCATTTTGTTTTGAATTGTCTTACCAACAAATATTTGTCATTTCTATATAAATCATCGATAACACAACGATAATCGTAGTACGGCATTACCGTTTTTATCGGGACAAAAGTTAACTCCAGATAATTATCTGGACTTATCTTACTCTATATGGACATAGTTGTTGTTGTATTTAACATGTAAATTGTTTTGCTCTGTTGTCGTTTTTTTCACACAATTTTATTTGGACTGCAAAAAAACACAACTAATATCGCGGACAAAAAATTGGGAAACAACATACAAAAATTATTCAGAGTTGCTGAGCCCGTGTAAACATAGCTTTATTATGTGTTTCACAATCTCAAAACGTTCCTCGGCATTGAACTTCTTCGCGCCTCGTGGTTTATTTCTTCCTATTCTTTCAAGTGAAGTGATCCGTAATGTAAAGACGTGTTGTGTTAACGCGAGTGTGAAAAAGTTATATGTAATTAAAAAATAAAAGTGTTTCTTCCTCAATCAATAAAAGGTAAGTGTTTAGGTACATTTAATAACATTTTATAAAAATATGTATTTAAAGTATACCTAATCATATAAATCTAAGCTTTTTTATAATAAGCAAAATATAAAAAAAAACACCCCTAGCGTCTTTTGATACATATAGATTTCATAATTAAATACGTAAATCGAGCTGTAGTTTCAAAACTACTTGTTTCTTCGCGTTAATTTAAATGGTTTAAAGTTTTGAATTAGATCCTCCTCGTGGTTACAAACTATTTTTTTCAAATTAATAAAGTATAAGAAAAAAAATCGTCCTTTGATACCTATTACATTCATATGAAAATCATAAAATTCATACATAAACCGAGCTGGAGTTTCAAAGCTACTTGCTTTTTCGCATTAATTTTAATGGATTAATGTCTTGAATTACATCCTATTCGTGATTCCAAAATTCTTTTTTTCAAATAAAAAAAATGTAAAAAAAATTGGTCTTTTGATATAACATTCATATGGATTTTATGATTTTCATAGATAAACCAAAGTATGGTTTCAAAACTACTTGCTTCTTCACATTCATTTAAATCGTTTAAAGTCTTGAATTAGATCCTCTTCGTGGTTACAAACTAGTTTTTTTAAATTAATAAAATATAAAAAAAAATCGTCCTTTGATACCTATTACATTCATATGAAAATCATAAATTTCATACATAAACCAAGCCGAAGTTTCAAAACAATTTGCTTCTTCGCATTAATTTAAATGGTTTAATGTCTTGAATTACATCCTATTCGTGATTCCAAAAGTCTTTTTTTTCAAATAAAAAAAATGTAAAAAAATTGGTCTTTTGATATAACATTCATATGGATTTTATGATTTTCATAGATAAACCAAGGTGTAGTTTCAAAACTACTTGCTTCTTCACATTCATTTAAATCGTTTAAAGTCTTGAATTAGATCCTCTTCGTGGTTACAAACTATTTTATTTTAAATTAATAAAATATAAAAAAAAATCGTCATTTGATACCTATTACATTCATATGAAAATCATAAATTTCATACATAAACCAAGCCATAGTTTCAAAACAATTTGCTTCTTCGCATTAATTTAAATGGTTTAATGTCTTGAATTACATCCTATTCGTGATTCCAAAAGTCTTTTTTTTCAAATAAAAAAAATGTAAAAAAATTGGTCTTTTGATATAACATTCATATGGATTTTATGATTTTCATAGATAAACCAAGGTGTAGTTTCAAAACTACTTGCTTCTTCACATTCATTTAAATCGTTTAAAGTCTTGAATTAGATCCTCTTCGTGGTTACAAACTATTTTTTTTTAAATTAATAAAATATAAAAAAAAATCGTCCTTTGATACCTATTACATTCATATGAAAATCATAAATTTCATACATAAACCAAGCCGTAGTTTCAAAACAATTTGCTTCTTCGCATTAATTTAAATGGTTTAATGTCTTGAATTACATCCTATTCGTGATTCCAAAATTCTTTTTTCAAATAAAAAAAATGTAAAAAAAATTGGTCTTTTGATATAACATTCATATGGATTTTATGATTTTCATAGATAAACCAAGGTGTAGTTTCAAAACTACTTGCTTCTTCACATTCATTTAAATCGTTTAAAGTCTTGAATTAGATCCTCTTCGTGGTTACAAACTATTTTATTTTAAATTAATAAAATATAAAAAAAAATCGTCATTTGATACCTATTACATTCATATGAAAATCATAAATTTCATACATAAACCAAGCCATAGTTTCAAAACAATTTGCTTCTTCGCATTAATTTAAATGGTTTAATGTCTTGAATTACATCCTATTCGTGATTCCAAAAGTCTTTTTTTTCAAATAAAAAAAATGTAAAAAAATTGGTCTTTTGATATAACATTCATATGGATTTTATGATTTTCATAGATAAACCAAGGTGTAGTTTCAAAACTACTTGCTTCTTCACATTCATTTAAATCGTTTAAAGTCTTGAATTAGATCCTCTTCGTGGTTACAAACTATTTTTTTTTAAATTAATAAAATATAAAAAAAAATCGTCCTTTGATACCTATTACATTCATATGAAAATCATAAATTTCATACATAAACCAAGCCGTAGTTTCAAAACAATTTGCTTCTTCGCATTAATTTAAATGGTTTAATGTCTTGAATTACATCCTATTCGTGATTCCAAAATTCTTTTTTCAAATAAAAAAAATGTAAAAAAAATTGGTCTTTTGATATAACATTCATATGGATTTTATGATTTTCATAGATAAACCAAAGTATGGTTTCAAAACTACTTGCTTCTTCACATTCATTTAAATCGTTTAAAGTCTTGAATTAGATCCTCTTCGTGGTTACAAACTAGTTTTTTTAAATTAATAAAATATAAAAAAAATCGTCATTTGATACCTATTACATTCATATGAAAATCATAAATTTCATACATAAACTAAGCCGAAGTTTCAAAACAATTTGCTTCTTCGCATTAATTTAAATGGTTTAATGTCTTGAATTACATCCTATTCGTGATTCCAAAATTCTTTTTTCAAATAAAAAAAATGTAAAAAAAATTGGTCTTTTGATATAACATTCATATGGATTTTATGATTTTCATAGATAAACCAAGGTGTAGTTTCAAAACTACTTGCTTCTTCACATTCATTTAAATCGTTTAAAGTCTTGAATTAGATCCTCTTCGTGGTTACAAACTATTTTATTTTAAATTAATAAAATATAAAAAAAAATCGTCATTTGATACCTATTACATTCATATGAAAATCATAAATTTCATACATAAACCAAGCCATAGTTTCAAAACAATTTGCTTCTTCGCATTAATTTAAATGGTTTAATGTCTTGAATTACATCCTATTCGTGATTCCAAAAGTCTTTTTTTTCAAATAAAAAAAATGTAAAAAAATTGGTCTTTTGATATAACATTCATATGGATTTTATGATTTTCATAGATAAACCAAGGTGTAGTTTCAAAACTACTTGCTTCTTCACATTCATTTAAATCGTTTAAAGTCTTGAATTAGATCCTCTTCGTGGTTACAAACTATTTTTTTTTAAATTAATAAAATATAAAAAAAAATCGTCCTTTGATACCTATTACATTCATATGAAAATCATAAATTTCATACATAAACCAAGCCGTAGTTTCAAAACAATTTGCTTCTTCGCATTAATTTAAATGGTTTAATGTCTTGAATTACATCCTATTCGTGATTCCAAAATTCTTTTTTCAAATAAAAAAAATGTAAAAAAAATTGGTCTTTTGATATAACATTCATATGGATTTTATGATTTTCATAGATAAACCAAGGTGTAGTTTCAAAACTACTTGCTTCTTCACATTCATTTAAATCGTTTAAAGTCTTGAATTAGATCCTCTTCGTGGTTACAAACTATTTTATTTTAAATTAATAAAATATAAAAAAAAATCGTCATTTGATACCTATTACATTCATATGAAAATCATAAATTTCATACATAAACCAAGCCATAGTTTCAAAACAATTTGCTTCTTCGCATTAATTTAAATGGTTTAATGTCTTGAATTACATCCTATTCGTGATTCCAAAAGTCTTTTTTTTCAAATAAAAAAAATGTAAAAAAATTGGTCTTTTGATATAACATTCATATGGATTTTATGATTTTCATAGATAAACCAAGGTGTAGTTTCAAAACTACTTGCTTCTTCACATTCATTTAAATCGTTTAAAGTCTTGAATTAGATCCTCTTCGTGGTTACAAACTATTTTTTTTTAAATTAATAAAATATAAAAAAAAATCGTCCTTTGATACCTATTACATTCATATGAAAATCATAAATTTCATACATAAACCAAGCCGTAGTTTCAAAACAATTTGCTTCTTCGCATTAATTTAAATGGTTTAATGTCTTGAATTACATCCTATTCGTGATTCCAAAATTCTTTTTTCAAATAAAAAAAATGTAAAAAAAATTGGTCTTTTGATATAACATTCATATGGATTTTATGATTTTCATAGATAAACCAAGGTGTAGTTTCAAAACTACTTGCTTCTTCACATTCATTTAAATCGTTTAAAGTCTTGAATTAGATCCTCTTCGTGGTTACAAACTATTTTATTTTAAATTAATAAAATATAAAAAAAAATCGTCATTTGATACCTATTACATTCATATGAAAATCATAAATTTCATACATAAACCAAGCCATAGTTTCAAAACAATTTGCTTCTTCGCATTAATTTAAATGGTTTAATGTCTTGAATTACATCCTATTCGTGATTCCAAAAGTCTTTTTTTTCAAATAAAAAAAATGTAAAAAAATTGGTCTTTTGATATAACATTCATATGGATTTTATGATTTTCATAGATAAACCAAGGTGTAGTTTCAAAACTACTTGCTTCTTCACATTCATTTAAATCGTTTAAAGTCTTGAATTAGATCCTCTTCGTGGTTACAAACTATTTTTTTTTTAATTAATAAAATATAAAAAAAAATCGTCCTTTGATACCTATTACATTCATATGAAAATCATAAATTTCATACATAAACCGAGCAGGAGTTTTAAGGCTAATTGCTTCATCGCATTCATTTAAATGGTTCTCAGTATTGAATTGGATCTTCTTTGTAGTATTAACACACTTTTTTTCAAACTAACAAAATATAAAAAAAAATCGTCTTTGCATATTATATTCATATGAAAATTATATATTTAATAGACAAACCGACTACTGTATACTGAAACCAGAAGTTGCTACGATTGCTGCCCGTGCTAAAGTTCCTTATTAATCAATTAAAGGTAAGTGTTTAAGTATTTTTATTATTTTTATAAAAATATATATTTATAGTAAACCTAATCATAAATCTGAACATTTTTTTATAACAAAATATAAAAAAATCCACCCTTAGCTTCTTTTGATACATATAGGTTTCATGATATCATACACACATCGAGCTGTAGTTTCAAAACTACTTGCTTCTTCGCATTCATTTAAATGGTTTAAGGTCTTGAATTAGATCCTATTCGTGATTCAAAAATTCTTTTTTCAAATTAACAAAATATAAAAAAATTGGTCTTTTGATATAACATTCATATGGATTTTATGATTTTCATAGATAAACCAAGGTATAGTTTCAAAACTACTTGCTTCTTCACATTCATTTAAATCGTTTAAAGTCTTGAATTAGATCCTCTTCGTGGTTACAAACTAGTTTTTTTAAATTAATAAAATATAAAAAAAAATCGTCATTTGATACCTATTACATTCATATGAAAATCATAAATTTCATACATAAACCAAGCCGTAGTTTCAAAACAATTTGCTTCTTCGCATTAATTTAAATGGTTTAATGTCTTGAATTACATCCTATTCGTGATTCCAAAATTCTTTTTTCAAATAAAAAAAATGTAAAAAAATTGGTCTTTTGATATAACATTACAAACTATTTTTTTTCAAATTAATAAAGTATAAGAAAAAAAATCGTCCTTTGATACCCATTCATATGAAAATCATAAAATTCATACATAAACCGAGCTGGAGTTTCAAAGCTACTTGCTTCTTCGCATTAATTTAAATGGTTTAATGTCTTGAATTACATCCTATTCGTGATTCCAAAATTCTTTTTTCAAATAAAAAAAATGTAAAAAAAATTGGTCTTTTGATATAACATTCATATGGATTTTATGATTTTCATAGATAAACCAAGGTGTAGTTTCAAAACTACTTGCTTCTTCGCATTCATTTAAATGGTTTAAGGTCTTGAATTAGATACTCTTCGTAGTTACAAACTATTTTTTCTTAAAGTAATAAAATATAAAAAAAAATCGTCCTTTGATACCTATTACATTCATATGAAAATCATAAAATTCATACATAAACAGAGCTGGAGTTTCAAAGCTACTTGCTTCTTCGCATTAATTTAAATGGTTTAAGGTCTTGAATTACATCCTATTCGTGATTCCAAAATTCTCTTTTCAAATAAAAAAAATGTAAAAAAAATTGGTCTTTTGATATAACATTCATATGGATTTTATGATTTTCATAGATAAACCAAGGTGTAGTTTCAAAACTACTTGCTACTTCACATTCATTTTAATCATTTAAAGTCTCGAATTAGATACTCTTCGTAGTTACAAACTATTTTTTCTTAAAGTAATAAAATATAAAAAAAAATCGTCCTTTGATACCTATTACATTCATATGAAAATCATAAAATTCATACATAAACAGAGCTGGAGTTTCAAAGCTACTTGCTTCTTCGCATTAATTTAAATGGTTTAAGGTCTTGAATTACATCCTATTCGTGATTCCAAAATTCTCTTTTCAAATAAAAAAAATGTAAAAAAAATTGGTCTTTTGATATAACATTCATATGGATTTTATGATTTTCATAGATAAACCAAGGTGTAGTTTCAAAACTACTTGCTTCTTCACATTCATTTAAATCGTTTAAAGTCTTGAATTAGATCCTCTTCGTGGTTACAAACTATTTTTTTTTTAATTAATAAAATATAAAAAAAAATCGTCCTTTGATACCTATTACATTCATATGAAATTCATAAATTTCATACATAAACTGAGCTGGAGTTTCAAAGCTACTTGCTTCATCGCATTCATTTAAATGGTTCTTAGTATTGAATTGGATCTTCTTTGTAGTATTAACACACTTTTTTTCAAATTACCAAAATATAAAAAAAAATCGTCTTTGCATATTATATTCATATGAAAATTATATATTTAATAGACAAACCGACTACTGTATACTGAAACCAGAAGTTGCTACGATTGCTGCCCGTGCTAAAGTTCCTTATTAATCAATTAAAGGTAAGTGTTTAAGTATTTTTATTATTTTTATAAAAATATATATTTATAGTAAACCTAATCATAAATCTGAACATTTTTTTATAACAAAATATAAAAAAATCCACCCTTAGCTTCTTTTGATACATATAGGTTTCATGATATCATACACACATCGAGCTGTAGTTTCAAAACTACTTGCTTCTTCGCATTCATTTAAATGGTTTAAGGTCTTGAATTAGATCCTCTTCGTGATTCAAAAATTCTTTTTTCAAATTAACAAAATATAAAAAAATTGGTCTTTTGATATAACATTCATATGGATTTTATGATTTTCATAGATAAACCAAGGTATAGTTTCAAAACTACTTGCTTCTTCACATTCATTTAAATCGTTTAAAATCTTGAATTAGATCCTCTTCGTGGTTACAAACTATTTTTTTTTAAATTAATAAAATATAAAAAAAAATCGTCCTTTGATACCTATTACATTCATATGAAAATCATAAATTTCATACATAAACCGAGCAGGAGTTCCAAAACAATTTGCTTCTTCGCATTAATTTAAATGGTTTGAGGTCTTGAATTAGATCCTATTCGTGATTCAAAAATTCTTTTTTCAAATTAACAAAATATAAAAAAAAATGGTCTTTTGATATAACATTCATATGGATTTTATGATTTTCATAGATAAACCAAGGTGTAGTCTCAAAACAACTTGCTTCTTTGGATTCATTTAAATAGTTTAAGGTCTTGAATTAGATCCTTTTCGTGATTAGAAAATTCTTTTTTCAAATTAACAAAATATAAAAAAAAAATCGTTTTTGGATATTATATTCATATGAAAATTATATATTTTATAGACAAACCGACTGTATACTGAAGCCAGAAGTTTTTGCTACGATTGCTGTCCGTGCTAAAGTTCCTGATTAATCAATTAAAGGTAAGTGTTTAAGTATTTTTATTATTTTTATAAAAATATATATTTATAGTAAACGTAATCATAAATCTGAACATTTTTTTATAACAAAATATAAAAAAAATCCACCCTTAGCTTCTTTTGATACATATAGGTTTCTTGATTTCATACACACATCGAGCTGTAGTTTCAATACTACTTGCTTCTTCGCATTCATTTAAATGGTTTAAGGTCTTGAATTAGATCCTATTCGTGATTCAAAAATTCTTTTTTCAAATTAACAAAATATAAAAAAATTGGTCTTTTGATATAACATTCATATGGATTTTATGATTTTCATAGATAAACCAAGCTGTAATTTCAAAACTACTTGCTTCTGCGCATTCATTTAAATGGTTTTTAGTCTTAAATTAGATCCTCTTTGTAGTATTAAAGCTCTTTTTTTTTTTTTTCAAATTAACAAAATATAAATAAACTCGTCTTTTGATATAACATTAATATGAAAATCATAAATTTCGTAGATAAAACAAGCTTTAGTTTCAAAACTACTTACTTCTGCTTTTACTTTTGATATTAACAATCTTATATGAAAATCATAAATTTAAGACATTAACTGAACTGTAGTTTCAAAACTACTTGCTTCTTCGTTTTTATTCTTGAATTAGATCTTCTTCGTGCTAACAATTAATTTTTTTAAATTAACAAAATATAAAAAAAATCGTTTTTTGATATAACATTCATATGGATTTTATGATTTTCATAGAACAGCGAACAGCCACGAGCTTTGAGTACATTGGAATTGGAAGGCATATTCGTTCGATTTCAACCTTTCTGATTTTTATTAATATAAAACGTAAGTTTGGAAACATTAACTTAATTTTATTTATCTAAAATATGTTTCATAACCCCTTTTTACAGATTTTGGTTAGCAAGCATTTACCAACTTATTAGTTTTTTTTCCTTTTTGTGGGGATTTCTGTAAAAATTAATATCATTCAAAACTGTTTTTAAGAAACAAAGTAAAAATTTCTCTTAATTTCTAGGTTTATTTTAATTAATTTCAAACTTAGGTCACTATTCAGAACACCGTTGAGTTTATTGTTTTCAAAACTATTTTACAACCGTCCGATAAGTTTAAAGAAAATTTAAAAATGATCTGTTTCATATGTAAAAAAAAATTTGATTCCATTAATATACTCATAAATCATTTTAAAAAGACCCATGATCTTAAAACCAATAGCTTAATAAGATGCGTCGAGAAATCTTGTTATCAAGCTTTTCAAGACTTAGGAAGCTTCAAAAGGCATTTTATTAGAAGGCATAAGCAGGAAAATAAGTCAGCTAGTCAGTCTTATGTACAAATAGAATCCTCTTACGTCGAAAATAGTTTTGAAGATAATGTAGCTAACAAACTAGTACTGCCCATAGAAAATCGAACACCTATTATAGAATACAGTATGAAAAGTGATCTTGATGCATTTTTAAAATCTGCATCAATATTATCATTGCACAGCAATCACAATTTTAATCGAAAAGATGTTTACGTTATACAAAAAAATGTACAGCAGTACGTCATAGATCCACTTTTAAAAATTATCAAATGTTTTTCTAGCAACAAAATCAATGACATAAATCCTAAAATACACAACGAATTAGAAGACTTGATATATGAATTGAAAAATCCATTCAAACTTTCAAACACTGATTATCGCTTTTTTCAATGGCTAAAAGAAGAACAGTTAATAGAGGATCCAAAAGAGTTCGTCATAGACCATTCCATTGATAAGGTATTTCGTAATGGTAGCCTTGAATATGACGAACACAAAGTTAAAGGTATAATAATGCCATTACGTTTTCAGTTTAAAAAGGTATTTGAAAAAAAAGGTATGTTAGCTAATGTTCTTCAAAATATAGAGAGTCATTCGTTGAATACAAAAAGCATTAACAATTTTGTTCAAGCTGAGGTATGGAAAAATAAATGTAAAATGTACCCAGGAAGACAACTTATCCCATATTTTTTATATAATGATGAATTTGAGGTCAATAACCCTTTAGGATCGCACAGTGGTCAACATTCAGTTAGCAATATTTACTTCTCATTTCCCTGCTTACCAGAAAAAGAGTCAAAGCTTGAAAACATTTTTTTAGGAGCAGTCATTAAGGCTAAGGATGTAAAATCGTTTGGAAATGAAAAGTGCTGGAAAACGTTAATCGATGACTTAATAGATCTTGAAGTAAATGGAATTGACATAGCAACGGAAAATGGCGTGGTAAAAGTACATTTTATTCTGGGACTACTTTTAGGTGATAATTTGGGAATGAATTCATTTCTTAATTTTAATAGATCTTTTGTAAGTACTAGCTTCTGCAGGTTCTGTAAAATGAATAAGTTACAAACTCATACAGCCAATTCCGAAAATGCAACACTTATGAGAAATGAAACAAATTATGCACAGGATGTTGCAGAAAATCGTTCTTCTGAAAGTGGAATCCGACAAATTTCTCTTCTTAATCAAATACCATCATTTCACGTCGTCGAAAACTATAGTGTTGATGTAATGCATGATGTATTTGAAGGTGTTTGTCACTATGATCTTTGTCATGCTTTAAATCATTTTATGGAAAATGCAAAATATTTTAACTTGGAAACATTAAATTCAAGAAAACGTAACTTTAATTACGGTCCAATAGAAATTGATAACATTTCGGGTGATATAACCACGTTACAATTATCTAAAAAACGTTTAAAAATGTCTGCCCGAGAAATGATGACTTTTGTTTATTACTTTCCACTCATGATTGGTGATTTAGTACATCATGACGATGAGGTTTGGAAGTTTCTTATAAACTTTTTCGAAATAATTGATATGATACTTTGTTATGAAATTAATACAACTTTTATAAATATTTTAAGTCATAAAATAACAACTCATAATACAGATTATGTTCGCCTTTTCAATGACACACTTAAACCTAAACATCATAATCTCATTCATTACCCAACGGTTCTACAAAATTCAGGTCCTCTTAAAACGTTTTGGTGTTTCAAATATGAAGCAAAACATAGACAGTTTAAAGTATACTCTCATACTACAACATCACGTAAAAACATTTGCCTCAGTTTAGCTAAAAAATATCAGCTTCAGTTTGCTTATTCTATAGTTGAACCTTTCGTTAATACTGGCTATTATTCATTTAATGAATCTTATCGTGTGAAAAGTTGCTATGAAAATATTATATCGAGCATTTTAAAGGTTCCACAGGAAGCAATAAAATCATTTTCAAAAATTAAATACAATGGATATTTGTTTAAACCTGGATTTTATGTATCACTTTATAAGGGTGGCGATATTGAACTTCATGTTATCTTAAATATTTTTGAAAGGGAAAATCAATGTATTTCGCTTTTTTGTCAAAAACTAACCATGATTCAATACAATCCCCACTTTTTAGCTTATGATATAGAACTAGAACAATTGGGAGAGTTTTCAATCGTAAACATTAAAGACCTAGTTGGACCTCCTTTAACTAAAGTAAAAACCTCGAGAGGTAAAACAATGATTAGAGTCAAGGAATATTACTGGGCAAGCATATAAAAATTTGCTTACTAGCGATTATAGGCACCTACCATATGGAAATTAATGGAAATTCTATTTTCTCGAAAGTGGCTCCTACGTTTTATTAAAACTTTCTTGAAAATGGACCAGTTTTTCCCTAATCGGATTTTGTCGCAACCCGCTCAACAGATTGTGATTGAATTTTAATGTGAGATGGCTTCATGGTTAATAGATTACGTTTCAAAATTTTCGAAAAAAAAAAGTTTTTTTTTTAAAACTTTAAAGTTTTTTAAAACTTTATTTTTTCTTTTAAACATAAATTGACTATTTCTGGAAAAAAGTTACTGATTTTTTTTAAATAATAACTAAAAAAAAATTGAAATAAATTTTCAAAACATTTTTCAAAAAAAAAACTAGTCTAACGATTTTGAAACTATTTTTTCCTTATACACAAAACAGTAAATAAAAGCAGATGGCACGTTTTGAATAGTGACTTTTGAGTGATTTTTAAATTTTTAAAATTTTTTTCCAAATCTCAATCTCAAAAAAAATATTAGATTTTAAAAGTACATATAAATTATTATGTAAATTAAGATATAAAGAAAGAAAAAATATCAAGGTAAAGTTATTTAAGCAGAAAAAAAAAGTCAGTAGTTTTAAAAGAAAAATATGGCGTCTTTATCTGATAAAGACAACAAGTTTGAAAACTCTCAAAATTTTGATCCAATCGATAAATATATGAGCTCAGAGGAGTTGCCTGATATATTCCTTGAAGATGAGAAGCCACAAGAAAATGATTCAGCTGCCGCTAACTCAGAATATATTGTTATAGACGTACCAAGCGGCGACACTCTTCCAGACAGCAATATTACATATACTGATGTAGTTTTTGAAACTGAACCAACAAAAAAAGAAGAAGAGCTAAGGTCACTCTTTAAAAGCTGGGATTTATGTGAACTAGAAGATTATTTTGTTGGTAAGAATTATATTCACTATACATATAATTATATAACACATATACTAAACAAATGCAGAAAGATACAAGCGCGGAAAGTTTAGAAACATTACAAAATAGGGGGGTCATTCCGGATTTCGATTATCGCCAGATGATATCGTTAAGACGATAGTCTTGCTTCGCGTAACATTGAACATTTTTAAAATAGCATAGGCTGGGATCTACGGTTGAGCTCCGTCTGTAGTTGAACGTGAAAGCCATTATGCTTAGTGGCGAAAGCCATTTATGTTATTAATTTTTTTTTAAACCACTGCTATAGTCTTGGCTGCATTCGCTTAGCAAAACATCCATTTTCGCCATATTCTCTTTTTCTTAAGGGTTTTTACCAAATAATAGAGCATAAAAATATAAATTTTTTCCAATGGTGGCCTAGAGAACAAGTTTTTCAGTCCACAGGCACCTTTAATCGTTTGGATTGGTCAAGTACCGCTTCACAATCTTTTTCATCATGTTATTTCAGTCCGGAACACTCTTAAGGTGAGGCTCATCTGGGAGAGGTGAGGTGAGATACATCGGTTATTTCATCAAAAAGTATTAGATAATTTCGTGAAATGGAAAATCAGGTAAAATTGCACCCATTCCCTCCCCCCTTTAACTGCGCCTGGGTTGAGAGGAAATCTTATGGCAACCGCTATAAACCTGCACCGTGAATAATGGCATTGCCTTGCTGCAAAATCATAAAATCATTTAAATTATAGACGAAAACGTTAAAGGCAACCGTTTAAACGATTATCGTTTTGAAAATTAAGGAATGACCCCCCAGGTCACTATAAAAACAAAACAATGAGCTTGAACAAAGAATGTATTTTCTATTTAAATTGAACAAAATAAATAATAATGTATCAAAGCAACTCAACTATACAGTCTATCGTTAGCCTGGAATTCTATCGGGACAATTTTTATTAGCTGTATGTTGCTATGATATGCAATTATAATTTTGATTCATTGCTCTGTTTTATAAATTTTATAGAAAAGAGAAAAAAACACGCCTATTTTTAGACATATATAAACTGCGTAAATATGTCAAATTTTGTATACGAATTGTGACAGAATTACGAAGTTTAAAACTTTACTACGCTTACGACGACTTTACGCTGTTGCATGAATACCCTTCTTGCTTTTGTTTTTAGTCAACTTTCTAAAACTCATTAATTTTTATTTTTAAATATGTAGAGCAAAAGATTTTCGTTCCAATCTTAAAAATAGTAAAGGCATGTGACGTCGATAGAATAGTAAAATCTTTTCCCCTTGGTTCTCAAATTATGTTCAAACACAGTCTGGAAAAGTGGCGAGAGTCCATAGGATGTTCTCTTACGGCTGCTGAATCATCGACAGAAACCGTCAGAAATACCAACGTCTCATATAACAGTTCTACAAGATGTTCAACTCCAAGCAATTCAGCACTCAGTGACATTTCTTTAAACTCCGAAATTGATGAAGGTGCTATTTCTCTTAACAAAATATTAGACAGCTCGAGTAGAGGCCAGTTGATAACTGATTTTTACAAAACCAACAACAAGTTTGAAGAAGAACAGAGGATTAAATTAATTAATATTGTTGCTAATTATTTCGTAGAAAATAAGAAGCATTTGAGTCTAGCAACAAGTGAAAAAATTGAAAACCAAATTATTGAACGATTTCAAACCGAAAAACTTGTAAGTTATCATAAAAAAGGCAACTCGAGCTGAATTTGAATTGCTTTCAAGGTATCGGTTTCCGATCAAAATGACTGAAGTATAAAAACGAGTTAATTTGACACATGGATTTTCTGTGAATCGGAACGGGTACCTCGATTTAGCTGATTAATATTAATAGCATATTAAAATAATCTATTAACTTTTTAAATGTTTTTTAGGTAATGGCTTTTTAAATGTTTTATAGGCATACTACAGAAATGCTAGGAGAGGAAGAATTTACATCAAATATATGAATCTTAAATCAGGCATCAATAAATCTTTTAATTTAACCCCAACTAGTTCAAAAAAATCGGGAAAAAATTTAAATATAATCAAGAAAAGAAAATTATTTGGTAAATGCTAGAGTATAAATTATAGTTATTTTAATTAAATTGTTATCTAAGTTCCAGAAATGAATGCTGAAGATTGCATTAAATCACTTAAATTTGATAATTTAACACCTGCGGAAACTGATAGCTATTGGATGGCATGCAAAAAGTATAGACTCAACCAAATGCAAAGTTCAGAATCCACATCAGAAATTTTAAAGGAATGGCCACATTATAAGGAACCGCTCGGTCACAGAATGGTAATATTCTTTACAAAAGTAGAATAGTTTTTTTTAAGAAAACATATAGAACAACTATTCATAGTCAAAGACTATAAACAATAAATCGATATATTTCTTGATTTTGTGGAGTTTAATGAATAAAATTCAATTCAAAGGTAATTTGTGGTTTAAACTCCAAAATGCGTTTCGCTCAGGTAAAGATGGTGGGCTCATAAGTAATATTATTTACATGTATGTATATTATATTTTGCATAATTTTGGACTTAAAAATTTTTCCATATTTTTCCCATAAAAAAGGACTCAGAAATGTTTGCAATGTTTTGGACCTAGGAATTTGTTTAAAAGTTTTTTCCCATAAAAAAAAGATTAAAATTTCTGCATAGAGAAATTTTAAGTTTATCTACCTTCAAGACTCACAAGGAGCATAGGGAAATGTATTCAAGAGGTTGAGGACCATTTACTCCATCTGGCAAAGAGGTCGGGGGCAATACAGCCCTTTGTTATAGCTATCGGGGATACAATTTTAGATTTAAATGAATTTTTCGTTTTTTTCGACGGTGTTAAATACAAATTTAAAAATTTTATCAGAGCGGTCGATGTTTGCTTTAAAATTTTTCATGTCATTAATTTTTCCTTTTCGAACTCTATTCAAAATTATTTTTATCAAATTTCTGTTAAAATAACTTTTTTCCGATTATCTCTTCACTAAGAAAATGAAATTAGACGAACTCAAGAATTCCAACACTATCTTATGCTGACATGAATTGGTTCTGGCCAAATTCTCCCGGAAATGCGTTTTTGGGCGTTTTAAGACATTTGGCAAAGCACTCGAAAGGTATCTTAAAAGAAAGGTCTTGAGCACCTGATTTAGAAATGTCTGCATAATTTTGGACCTAGAAATTTTTTTTTTAATTTTTCCCTAGAAAAAAGACTTGGAATTTTTTTTTAAATTTTTCTCTAGAAAAAATACTTAGAAATTTTTGCATAATTTTGGACTTTTTTCCCTAGAAAAATTACTTAGAAATGTTTGCATAATTTTGGACTTAAAAATTATTCAAATTTTTCCCTAGAAAAAAGACTGAAATGTTTGCATAATTGGACCTAGAAATTTTTTTAAAATTTTTCCCTAGAAAAAATACTTAGAAATTTTTGCACAATTCTGGACTTAGAAAAATTTTTTCAAATTTTTCCCTAGAAAAAAGACTGAAATTTTTGCATAATTTTGGACTTCGAAATTTTTTGTTTAATTCTTCCCTAGAAAAAATACTTAGAAATTTTTGCATAATTTTGGACTTATTTTGGACTTAGAAAATTTTTAAAAATTTTTCACCAGAAAAAATACTTAGAAATTTTTGCATAATTTTGGACTTATTTTGGACTTAGAAAATTTTTAAAAATTTTTCACTAGAAAAAATACTTAGAAATTTTTGCAGAATTTTTGTTTTGGAAATTTTTCAAATTACAGCAGTAGCACTCTCAAGTTTACCATCAAAGACTCACAAGAAGCATTCGTGTACATAGGGACATGTACATTTACTCCATCTGGCAAAGAGGTCGGGGGCAATACAGCCCTTTGTTATAGCTATCGGGGATACAATTTCAGATTTAAATGAATTTTTCGTTTTTTCGACGGTGTTAAATACAAATTTAAAAATTTTATCAGAGCGGTTGATGTTTGCTTTAAAATTTTTCATATCTTTAATTTAGAATACCTAATCGCCTGTTTAACCTTTTCGAACTCTATTCAAAATTATTTTTGGACTTTTTTCCCTAGAAAAATTACTTAGAAATGTTTGCATAATTTTGGACTTAAAAATTTTTCAAATTTTTCCCTAGAAAAAATACTTAGAAATTTTTGCATAATTTTTGACTTATTATGGACTTATAAAATTTTTAAAAATTTTTCCCCGGAAAAGACTTGGAAGTTTGCATAATTTTGGACTTAAAATTTTTGTATAACTTTTAAAATTTTTCCCTAGGAAAAAGACTTAGAAATTTTGAACTTAAAAATTTTGTTAAAATTTTTCCCTAGAAAAAAGACAGAAAATTTTTGACTTATTTTGGACTTATAAAGTTTTTAAAAATTTTTCCCCGGAAAAGACTTGGAAGTTTGCATAATTTTGGACTTAAAATTTTTGTATAACTTTTAAAATTTTTCCCTAGGAAAAAGACTTAGAAATTTTGAACTTAAAAATTTTGTTAAAATTTTTCCCTAGAAAAAAGACTTAGAAAATTTTTGCACTTAGAAATGTTTGCATAATTTTTGACTTTTTTCGCCAGAAAAATTACTAACAATTACTAAAAAGACAGAAATTTCGAACTTAAAAATTTTGTTAAAATTTTTCCTTAGAAAAAAGACTTAGAAAATTTTTGCACCTAGAAATTTTTGCATAATTTTTGACTTTTTTTCCTAGAAAAATTACTAACAATGTTTGCATAATTTTGGACTTAAAAATTTTTCATATTTTTCCCTAGAAAAAAAGACTGAAATTTTTGCATAATTTTGGACTTCGATTTTTTTTTTCATTTTTCCCTAGAAAAAATACTTAGAAATTTTTGCACAATTCTGGACTTGAAAAATTTTTCAAATTTTTCCCTAGAAAAAAAATGAATTTTTGCATAATTTTGGACTTCGAATTTTTTTTTTAATTCTCCCCTAGAAAAAATACTTAGAAATTTTTGCATAATTTTGGACTTAGAAAATTTTTAAAAATGTTTCACTAGAAAAAATACTTAGAAATTTTTGAAGAATTTTGGACTTATAAAAATTTTTCAATTTTGTGCTTAGAATTGAAAAATTTTTCAAATTTTTCCATAGAAAAAATACTTAGAAATTTTTGCATAATTTTGGACTTTGAAAAATTTTTAGTTTTTCCTTAGAAAAAAGACTGACATTTTTGCATAATTTTGGACTTACAAATTTTTTAAATTTTTCCCTAGAAAAAATACTTAGAAATTTTTGCATAATTTTTGACTTTTTTCCCTAGAAAAATTACTTAACAATGTTTGCATAATTTTGGACTTAAAAATTTTTCTAATTTTTCCCTAGAAAAAAGACTGAAATTTTTGCATAATTTTGGACTTCGAAATTTTTTTTTATTTTTCCCTAGAAAAAATACTTAGAAATTTTTGCATAATTTTGGACTTAGAAAATTTTTAAAAATGTTTCACTAGAAAAAATACTTAGAAATTTTTGAAGAATTTTGGACTTATAAAAATTTTTCAATGTTGTGCTTAGAATTGAAAAATTTTTCAAATTTTTCCCTAGAAAAAATACTTAGAAATTTTTGCATAATTTTGGACTTTGAAAAATTTTTAGTTTTTCCTTAGAAAAAAGACTGACATTTTTGCATAATTTTGGACTTACAAATTTTTTAAATTTTTCCCTAGAAAAAATACTTAGAAATTTTTGCATAATTTTTGACTTTTTTCCCTAGAAAAATTACTTAACAATGTTTGCATAATTTTGGACTTAAAATTTTTTCCAATTTTTCCCTAGAAAAAAGACTGAAATTTTTGCATAATTTTGGACTTCGAAATTTTTTTTTATTTTTCCCTAGAAAAAATACTTAGAAATTTTTGCATAATTTTGGACTTAGAAAATTTTTAAAAATGTTTTACTAGAAAAAATACTTAGAAATTTTTGAAGAATTTTGGACTTATAAAAATTTTTCAATTTTGTGCTTAGAATTGAAAAATTTTTCTAATTTTTCCCTAGAAAAAATACTTAGAAATTTTTGCATAATTTTGGACTTTGAAAAATTTTTAGTTTTTCCTTAGAAAAAAGACTGACATTTTTGCATAATTTTGGACTTACAAATTTTTTAAATTTTTCCCTAGAAAAAATACTTAGAAATTTTTGCATAATTTTTGACTTTTTTCCCTAGAAAAATTACTTAACAATGTTTGCATAATTTTGGACTTAAAATTTTTTCCAATTTTTCCCTAGAAAAAAGACTGAAATTTTTGCATAATTTTGGACTTCGAAATTTTTTTTTATTTTTCCCTAGAAAAAATACTTAGAAATTTTTGCATAATTTTGGACTTAGAAAATTTTTAAAAATGTTTTACTAGAAAAAATACTTAGAAATTTTTGAAGAATTTTGGACTTATAAAAATTTTTCAATTTTGTGCTTAGAATTGAAAAATTTTTCTAATTTTTCCCTAGAAAAAATACTTAGAAATTTTTGCATAATTTTGGACTTTGAAAAATTTTTAGTTTTTCCTTAGAAAAAAGACTGACATTTTTGCATAATTTTGGACTTACAAATTTTTTAAATTTTTCCCTAGAAAAAATACTTAGAAATTTTTGCATAATTTTTGACTTTTTTCCCTAGAAAAATTACTTAACAATGTTTGCATAATTTTGGACTTAAAAATTTTTCCAATTTTTCCCTAGAAAAAAGACTGAAATTTTTGCATAATTTTGGACTTCGAAATTTTTTTTTTTATTTTTCCCTAGAAAAAATACTTAGAAATTTTTGCATAATTTTGGACTTAGAAAATTTAAAAAAAAATTTTACTAGAAAAAATACTTAGAAATTTTTGCAGAATTTTGGACTTATACAAATTTTTCAAATTTTCCCCTAGAAAAAAGACTGAAATTTTTGCAAAATGTTGGACTTAAAATTTTGTTTAAATTTTTCCCTAGAAAAAATACTTAGAAACGTTTGCATAATTTTGGACTTAGAAAATTTTTAAAAATTTTTCCCCAGAAAAGGCTTGGAAATTTGCATAATTTTGGACTTTAAAATTTTTTTTTAATCTTTCTCTAGAAAAAAGACGAAATTTTTGCATAATTTTTAAAATGTTTCCCTAGAAAAAAGACAGAAATTTTGGACTTAAAAATGTTGTTAAAATTTTTCCCTAGAAAAAAGACTTAGAAAATTTTTGCATAATTTTGGACTTGAAAATTTTTCCCTAGAAAAATGATAAAAATGAATTTTTTGAAATTACTCAATTTTTCAAATTTTTCCCTAGAAAAAAGACCTAGAAATTTTTACATAATTTTGGACTTAGAAATTTTTTTTTTAATTTTTCCCTTAGAAATATTTGCATAGTTTTAGATATTTTCAATATTTTTCCCATAGAAAAAAGACTTATTAAGAAAAAAGACCTAACGAAAATTATTATTACTCGAATTTTTTAAGATCAACATGGACTTCCAAGCTTTGTGCGGAACAACCTATTCTTTGATGGACAACTTTGACCAACATTTTGAACATATCATGGATTTCTTGCGATTGGAAAACAATGTTAAAGACAAGGAAACGAAAACTTTGTTGGATTCTCTAAGTTCAGAGAATGATTTTGGTGTAGGTAAGCTTTCGCTTCATATTTTTATATTCAAGCTTAAATAAAAAAAATATTACTTAGCCAAAAAATGTAAATTTAAAATATAAATTAAAAACAACATGAAACATTAATTACATAACTTCTTCTTTCTTCCTTAGAGTCAAAAAATGTCATGCTTTTAAGAAGCATGCATGGATATTTCGTGCCCACTAAGAGAGCTGTTTATAAAGATAACACGGGCAGCAGTAGCACTCTCAAGTTTACCATCAAAGACTCACAAGAAGCATTCGTGTACATAGGGAAATGTATTCAAGAGGTTGAGGACCATTTACTCCATCTGGCAAAGCGGTCGGGGGCAATACAGCCCTTTGTTATAGCTATCGGGGATACAATTTCGGATTTAAATGAATTTTTCGTTTTTTTTGACGGTGTTAAATACAAATTTAAAAATTTTATCAGAGCGGTTGATGTTTGCTTTAAAATTTTCCATGTCTTTAATTTAGAATACCCAACCGCCTGTTCAACCTTTTGGAACTTTATTCAAAATTATTTTTATCAAATTTCTGTAAAGTCACCTTGTTCTAAGCATCAAATTTTTTCCGATTATCTCTTCACTAAAAAAATGTAAATTTCAATTTCAAAACAAAATTAACTTAAAAAATAATGTAAATTTCAATTTAAATGCAATTTAAATTTCAATAAAACAAACAATTCCGAGTAAACTACTAAATAGATGATCTTTTTTTGTATTCAAGATGAATACGACTTCTTTTAAAGACTTTTCAGCTGAAATTTCAATGGAACAACGTAAGAAATACATAGCCCCGATGAAAATAGTTCATTCAATCAATGAACAGAGGACACTGGCCCAATGATTTATATACATTAGGTCAATGAACTAAAATAATTCAGACAGTGAAAATAATTCATAGAATCAAAGAAAAAGTTACAGTGGCGCAATAAAAGGATTTCATAAAATCAATGTAATTAAGTTTTGGCTGAAAGAACTAATTCATTGAATAAATTAAAAAATTTCATTGGTTCAATGTAAGAAATACATAACCGCAATGAAAATAGTTCATTCAATCAATGAACAAAGGACATTGGCCCAACGATTAGATAAATTAGGTCAATGAATTAAAATAACTCAGGCAATGAAAATAGTTCATTGAATCAAGGAAAAAGTTACATTGGCCCAATGAAATGATTTCATTAAATTAATGAATTTAAGTTTTGGCTGAAAGAACTGAGTTCATTGAATCAATGAAATAATTTCATTGGTCCAACGTAAGAAATACATAATCGCAATGAAAATAGTTCATTCAATCAATGAACAGAGGACATTGGCCCAACGATTAGATAAATTAGGTCAATGAATTAAAATAATTCAGATAATGAAAATAGTTCATTGAATCAAAGAAAAAGTTTCATTGGCCCAATGAAATGATTTCATTAAATTAATGTATTTAAGTTTTGGCTGAAAGAACTGAGTTCATTGAATCAATGAAAAAATTTCATTGGTTCAACGTAAGAAATACATAATCGCAATGAAAATAGTTCATTCAATCAATGAACAGAGAACATTGGCCCAACGATTAGATAAATTAGGTCAATGAATTAAAATAATTCAGATAATGAAAATAGTTCATTGAATCAAAGAAAAAGTTTCATTGGCCCAATGAAATGATTTCATTAAATTAATGTATTTAAGTTTTGGCTGAAAGAACTGAGTTCATTGAATCAATGAAAAAATTTCATTGGTTCAACGCAAGAAATACAGAATTGTAATGAAAATAGTTCATTCAATCAATGAACAGAGGACATTGGCCCAACGATTAGATACATTAGGTCAATGAATTAAAATAATTCAGACAAAGAAAATAATTCATTGAATCAAAGAAAAAGTTACATTGGCCCAATGAAATTATTTCATTAAATCAATGTAATTAATTCCTTAAATCAATGTACAAAATTCGTTGAAACAATGAAAAACGTTCATTCAACTTACGAAAAACTACCCAAAAAAAATTGAATTTAAGTAATTAAATATTGATTCAATGAAAAAAATTCAGTGACTCAATGAAAATTCATTGATTCAATGAAACATATTCACTGGCTCAACTGCGTGTGTATGACAAAAAATTATATTTAATGTAAATAATTCATTGTTTCAATGTACCTGAGTATTTGCCTCAATGATTTATGCATTGCTTTTCAAAAAATATTCAATGAACTTTTTTCATTGCCATGATGTAAATTCATTGGGCGATGAATTCTTTCATTGAGCAATGCACAAGCATGCATTGGAACAATGAAACTCTTCATTGGCTGAATTTTAATGCAAAATACATTGTCGGAATGCAAAAATGCATCAATATAATGTACATATTTGGTTCAGTGTAAACAATGGATAATCCTGAAATGGCGTATAGCCCACTATATGACTGTCTGAAACCGGAAATAAGAATGGGCTATCTCAAAGGGTACTTAAAACATGTGCATTTTTTCGTTCAGTGTACTTTTTTTTTACTTACTTTGCGTTTTTGACTTCCACGACTACAAATGGATGAATTCCATCGATTTTCTTTTGCAGCAATTTTCTACACTATTGGTGCCAAAACATAATTGGTAGGAAATTTTAATAGCTCTTGCACTTTTTTTATTAAAAAAAATTAAATTTGTTTTTAATTCCAAAAATTAAAAAAAAAATTTAAAAAGTTTAAGCACCTCTGGTATAAAAAATTCGTTTGGAAAACCTGTGGTAAACTTTTTTTAAAAAAACTGGCACAACAAATATAGATTTAAGAATGGTATCAAAGGGCACGGTACTGCCCAGCCAAGTTCGCGGCACTACACCCTTTTTACAGGAACAAACTCAGGTGATTTTGAACCCCCCTCTAACTTCAGTACCAGTAAAGTCAGAAACTTCAAATTCTCAGTATTTGCTGAGCTAATCAAACACAGGTGGCTCACCAAATTTCAACTCTTTAGCATTAGTAATTCCCGAGATATAGCACTTCAAAAATCGCAAAAACCGTTACTGACTGACTCACTGACTCACTGACAGATCATCAAAATTATGGACCATTTCCCGACATCGTAGAAACTTGTGGTGTATACAAAGGAAAAAATCGAAAATCTGCAATTTTCCATTCAGGGGGCGTGGCATCCACCCACATTCTTAAATATTCTTATTAATTATATGTAGCACTTCCGGTTGTTGTAGAACGATGAAAATTGGTAAGCTGGTAGGGTTTGAGGTAATAATTTCCGATTGTTGTAGAAAGATGAAAATTAGTAGGTCGGTAGGGCTTGAAGTACTTAGAAAGAAAAATATTGAAAAATTGGAATTCTCTCTTCAGGGAGGGGGGGGGGGGGGGGGGGGCGGGCGTGGCATCCATCCACATTCTTAAAAATTCTTATAAATTAAATCCAGCACTTTCAATTGTTGTAGAACGATGAAAATTGGAAGGTCGGTAGGGCTTGACGTACTTAGAAAGAAAAAAATTGAAAAATTGGAAGTTTCAGTTCAGGGGGCGTGGCATCCACCCACATTCTCAAAAATTCTTACAAAGCCCTTCTTGAAGTACTTAGAAAGAAAAATATCGAAAATTTGAAATTCTCCATTCAGGGGGCGTGCCATCCACCCACTTTATAAGAATTTCTGTTACATATTTACATGGAGTACTTTCAGTTATCGTAGAATTCTGAAACTTTGTAGAGCGGTACGGCTTGATTTTCACGTGGCAAAATAAATCTTTGCAAAAAGGAGTGAAATCACAACAAAAAAATAAATGTTAAAAAAAGAGCCAAGTTCTTATATGTACAAGAAACCTGTGCGTAAAAAGTCAGCCAAAAAAAGTAATGAGATCTAAAATATATGCCAAGTTTTAAGTTCATGATGTTTAATATCAAATATCTTAAGTAGAGTAGTATCGAAACAATTCCAAATCATGACAGAAATTTGGTAATTAATGATTACTGATTAAAATTTGGTGGATTTACTTGGCAAGTTTTCTCTTATATACACTTACTTAATTACAAATTTCAAATGTATGAAAACTTGACCAGTGAACCCACCAAATTTTTAATCAGTAATCATTAAATACCAAATTTCTGTCATGATTTGGAATTGTTTCGATATTACTCTACTTAAGATATTTGATATTAAGCTTCATGAACTTAAAACTTGGCATATATTTAAGATCTTATTACTTTTTTTGGCTGACTTTTTACGCACAGGTTTCTTGTACATATAAGAACTTGCCTCTTTTTTTAACATTTATGTTTTTGTTGTGATTTCACTTGAGATATTTTTACTCAAAAAAAAAAAGAAAAATTGTTACCAGCAGTTAAACGCTTGGAAATGCTGAAGGGTGTTATAGGGAATATAAAACAAATCTATTTCCCAGAAGCGGAGTTGGAGGGGGGATTTTGTGGGTAAAAAAGAGGGGTGAAATTGTATTATTGCATTTTCCGACTAAAGTTGACCCCAAAACCAAAAGTGTTCAAAAGAAATGTTGTAGAGCACGTTAAAATCTATAGAACTTTTATAAATGTCACTTTTTAGTATAACCTCAAAATTTCAGAGATATTGGTGAAAAACCGTTGTTTTTTTTTTCGTTTTTGTTTTTATTTTTCATTTTCCGAAAAGTAGTTCAATTTAAATGAAACTTTGTGAAAATATATTTTGCTGTGTCCTTAATAACCAAAATTTTTTTCAAGCAAAACCACTGATCAGTTTTTGAGATATTCAATTTTGTTTGAAAAAAAATCCTTTTTTTTAAATGAAAAATGAACTTCAGAAAATCAACGTACAGAGTTCATTTAAAGATCATTAGTTTTGTGTTTACGTTTTAATTTATATAAAATAATGATAACATACAGTTACCAAGTCTAAAAATGCGAAAAAAAGCAAAACAAATTCGTTTTGCATCAAGTAATTTATTTAAAAATAATAGTACAAGAGCCGTTACCAAATTTTGGGAGTGGATGTATAACCAGGATCTGAGTATGAAGCTTTATAGGAACATTTATTCTGATATCAAATACCAAAGTTTGGCAGGTTTATTTCTCAACCTTTGGTGGGGATGGGGGTTCAAACCCATCTTGGTTTCCTATTTAAATGTTATAGTCAATAACTTTTCAACGCACTTAAAAAAAAATAGCTCTGCGATTTTCCCTTAGTCTGAAGACTTTTTCCTTGATGATCCAATCAATACGACCCATGATATAAGCTTTTTAAGCAAACCTTATCGGCTTTTTTTGGAGACTTTCGTTTTGTTTGAAATATTTGAAAAAAAAGGGTGATAAGGTCCGTATAAAATGGGTTAATCTTGAGTTTTGTATATTAGACTGTCATAATTGATTATTTTATATAAAAGTTAATACAAAAAAAAAACTAATGATGCTTGAATGAACTCCGTACGATGATTTTCTGAAGTACATTTTTCATTTGAAAAAAAAGTATTTTTTTGCACACAAAATTGAATATCTCAAAAATTATTCAATAGTTGTGCTTGAAAAATATTATGGCTATTAAGGACACAACAGGATATATTTTCACAAAGTTTCATTTTAATTTAAACATTTTTGGGAAAATAAAAATAAAAAATATGGTTTTTCACAAATATCTCGAAAATTTTGAGGTTATGTTAAAAATGATATATCGCTGTCTTCTAATTTTTTTAATAACAAGCAAAAGATTGCTCGCGTTTGTTCTTTTCTCTGGAGCTCTGGGGGGAGGGTCATGACCCCCTCCCCTGGATCCGCCACTGGCTTGAATGTTAGTACCCACTTGCTTGAATGATGTACCCACTGCTTGAATGCTTTTTTATAGATGTGGCTTCAAGCCCAATTAAGCAGCGTTCAGCTTTTATTTAAGAAAAAACACCCGTGGGATTTAATGAGATAGATATATGCAAGCTTGTACATATATGTGTACAGCGAAAAATTCTTTCCTTACCTCCTCTTACCACCATCACTTGTTATGCAATGCAGGTTGCATTTAAAAGACCTAACGTCTATTTGGAAAAAGAATATCTTTTTTTATTGTTCTCTTCTCTTATCCTAGTTTTTCCCATATCAAGGAATATGAAAGTTCTTTTCTTTTATTTTGCATGTATCGATTTAAGTTTGGACAGTTTCAATTATACCATTTTTCAAAGGTATCATAAAATGAAAACTAATTTAAATACGTCATGTGAAAAAAAACATCGCTTATATCAATTCGTGCACTGCATTCAAATCAAATTTCCTAAATTTCTTCAAACGCCCATTTGAAACCTGAGTTCACTTAATACAATTGGCATTATGCTTTGCCAGCAGAGTTTGTTGGATTCGATTGGTCAATTAAAATCAAATTGCAATATAAAAACATTCTATTCAATTAATTTCGATTTTAAATTGTTTTTTTTTTTTTTGTTTTTTTTTTTTTTTTTTTAACACCAATAATAATTGTATTGTGGATAGAGTGTACTTGCCTTGAACAAAAACAAAAAACAACAGATTTTCTAAATGAAAAAGTCATCATTGCATACTCGGGTGTGTTATGTTTCATTTATTTTTAAATTTCATAGTTTTACCTAGTAATTCAAATCTAGCTAGTTATTTTTGATGAAATCAGATCCCCCTTAACCAGTGGCGTCGTGTGGGGGGGGAGGGCGTGTTGATTTTTCTGAAATGTTGGAAAATATAAAACTATTATTTATTAATTTTACCTGTTATCAAACCATTCCAAATATTATAAAATCCACAACTGGGTCACACGAGCTTGCTCTTATGTTCAAGACTCATACCTCCAGTTTCACAGTGGGAGTTTAAACTTCACCTTGGTTTAAACTTTAGTTCAGCAAAACAATTGAACTCAGTTTAAGGTTTAAACGAGACTGTGAAACTGGGGGATAGGGTTTTAAAAATTGAAAATAAAGACTTGGAATTTATGAAAGAAAAATGTTTATTATTATTCGATTGAAGTGAAAAAAAAATGCCATCTGAATTCAAGATGAACTTATGGAAAAAAAAAACTAAAAATCGTTGGAACAGTTTTAAAACAAATAAAAAATATATATAAAATGTTCAAAACATTTTTAAAGAAAAATGTATTTTAACCTAAAATTTGTAATTATTAATACACAGATAAAAATTAAACTTCCAAGCAAAATGTCAACCCAATTTGAAATATTAAATTTTCCAAAAAATATACATATAGGTGATTCTACAAATGATGGAATTTTCGGTGGCTCCGCTGATATTTTTAAAACCGTTCAAGTGTTTAAGCTGATTTCTCTTACAACTGTAAATCTGATTTTTATCTGCATGGTCAGACAAAAATATTAAGATCTGATACATTCTCATTACTCAAAAAATTCTTCAAAGTGTCTAATTCTCAGTCCCCTGACGTGTCTCCTGCCCGTTTTCGAAGAGCAAAATTCTTACAATTCTCATATTTTAGTTCCAAAACCAAAATGAACCCTCAATTTTTGACGTTAAATAATATATCTTTCTATGATATAAATATATTTTTAGTAATATTATGTTTTCTTAAAATAAATTTCATTGAACGTTGTCCCACGGATTCCTAATCAGTCCTCTGACAGATTGAATCAGGCAAAAATATCGTTAACTTTGAAAACTATCGAAGTTTCAGATCTAACAGCGTGAAGCACAGTTGCAAAAAGGCTTACTATTGTACTGAATTCGGTACTATTGGACTTTCCCGAGTACGCAAGTACCACTTTTCAATTTTCAGTACTATTTGTACTATTTTTAATTTTTGAAAAGGTCAACGTTCATAAATCTCTAAAATTAAATAAATATGTTCAGTTAGACTTCACCACATCTTCACGTAAAGAAGCTTTTAATGAAAAACCCATATTGTCAATAAACTTACTTTAAAACCACCTTCCCGTCAAGGAAATCTATTGCGGGACCAAAGTGAAATTTTTTACACTTCTAAAAATTTAACTGAAGGCGAAATTTATAGCTTTAAAAGTCATGCACGGATGTTCTATACAGCTTTCCTCGAAGATGTGAAAAAAGATTTTATTTTGAAGACATTGTTTTGAACTCGTTGCAACATTTTTCACAAACTTCAATTTTAGATGGCCAAGTAAATTCAATAGATTTTTTCCTGGCGAACAAAAAAAATATTGAACTCATTGATAAAGAATATCGAGCTCTAGCTGACTGCCAATACTTAAAAAAATTAGAAATGCTTCTATTTCTGAGTTCTGGGCTGAAATTGGCCTTGTGAAAAATGAATGCAACGAGTTCATGTTTTCAAATATAAACCGAATTGTCCAGGGTGCTTTTTCTATTCCTCATTCTTCCGCAAACGTCAAAAGAATTTTTTCTTATCAAATTATGAAACAAAACTAAGAAAACGAATGCAGGTGGACACGTGTTCTGCACTAATAGAAACTACAAACCTAATTAAAAATGAATGTCACAGCTACATTATTCAAAAAAATCTATTGAATAGAATTTATCGAGTAAACCACTTGCCGGATGAAGAAATTTTAGAGTAAGAAAAACATAATGAATGTAATGTATGTATGTACATATGAATGTAAATAAAAAGAAAAGACTTATGCCAAAGTTGCTATCCGTCCATAAGACTTATTTTAGAATAAAATTATACCAATGAAATGTATAGGTATATTTAATTTATGTATTTTTGTTTTAGTAAAATATTTATTTTAATTATTTGCGTTGTTTTATAATTTAAAAAAGTTCAGTACTATTTTGTCTTTTTCAGTACAATTTCTTTTCAGTTTTCAGTACAATTGACAAAAGTCAGTTTTCATCACTGGCGTGAAGTATTAAGTCTCGTGAAAATAAAATCATATCCATATCTTAGGTCCGTTTGTTATTTCATTTGTGAAGAAGGCATTTGTGCGAGAGATCATGGAATGTCCGTCCCCTGGACTCAGTCCCCTTGCACTTTAATGACTGATTTTCTATCTGGAGGCCTCAGAAATGTTCAGAAAATGCAGCTTTTCTTTAAAAATAATTTTAAAATAAAAAGCACGACTCGGTCGCACGAAGTTGCTCTAATTTTCAAGTAGCTTGGAAATTTACAGAATTTTGAGACCAGAATTTTTACCTATTCTCAAGAAAAAAGTGTCATCTGAGGCTTGTTGTAGAGAATCGTCAGATCTTCAACTCTTTTATGCCCGCTTTTACACGTCGACACAGGCGTGGTGACTGAGTTTGAAAGAAGTGGAAATGAATAATTAATAATAAATTAAGCTTTGCCGACAAATTTTGTAGAATTTTTATGTTTATGTTAATCGAAGCTTTTTTTTGGATTTGAATATTTACAAATTTGGCAAAATTTTCCACCGCCCCGGGTGGCAGAAACTCACGCAACGCCCCACTTCCCTTAACAACTTCAACTTTAACAAATCATTTTGAGCGGGAGAGTATAGGCGCAAAAGGAAATAATTTAAATTGTTTGAAATAAATTACCTAAGGCATTATTTCACATTATTAAACTATAGGCGTACATAGTATACCTACTGGCTTGACCACCCCAGTTTCGCGAGGGTACCATAAACCTTAAAATGGAATTTAAAATTAATGTGTTGTAACTTATATGCATAACTCCAAAAATTATATTTTATATTTTTTCCCCTAGGTTTATAGATTGTGAGGGAAAATGTCACTTCACCGGAAACTGTAAACTTGAAAAAGGTATAGGCAAGTCTTCGCAAGGGCGCTGGCCCAGTTAGAATTGTTGCTATTGTTGGGATGAACTTTACTAGTTTGGATTAACTTTATTATTAAATACTTAATTCCGTATGCAACAAAACTTGCAAGTTGTTTTATCTTTAGTAAGTACTTGATTTTTTCAAAGTTTCAAATTAGTAACTTGAAAATTTCATAGTACATACATTCTTTTTTGGTATTTAGCCACAATTAAGTAGTCGTAAGTGTTGTAAAGTAGATATAATTCACTTAAACTTGTTATCATAAGTTATTTTTATTATCAGTAAACATTGTTTCTAATATTATTCTCAATAAAATATTCAAACTGAATAGATGTTAAATTTGTAATCAGAATTTCCTTCTCTGCGTAACTTATAATTTCAATAGTAAGACCAAAATTAACAGCCTTGTGTTTGATTTTAAGGCAATCAGGTTTCTGTGTTTATTTAAAATTGGGCTTATGTTAATACTTAAAACGTCTCCATCCTTCACGGTCGGCTGCAAAATGTTTTCTCATCTTTCCCTGGAATTCTGCTTCCACTAATCAAATTAGTATTTTATATCTACAAAAAATACTGCGTCGATTTTTTTTTTGTTTCTTAAAGAGTACCTATTGGAGAGTGTGAATCCAAAAAGTTCGAACAAAAAGCGCCCATGCGTTGTCCGCCATTTTGAAAAAGGCTTTGGAAAGTGTGAACTCTTTTTTCTCGGCTCCTATCATATATAGTGCTATATTTTTTTTTTTTTTTAATTTGAAACCTCTTTCCAAAAAAAAGTTATCGGCGAAAAACTGTCGAGGTTTTAAAGTAAACAATTATTTTTAACGTATATCTCGTCTCATGTTCATCTGATCGAAAAAATACTTAGTTATTTTTTAAAGATCACTTTATTTCCTACATTTTGGTGTATTTAAATTTTATGTGCAACAAAAACTGTAGGAAATATAACCTGTCAAAATGGCCAATATCCTGCGAAAATAAAAAAAAAAGAAATTTACTCACGTTTGAAAATTTTCAAATTTGATTATGTTCATTATGAAATTTAAAGAAACAGTTCAAACTCTTTTCCACACCACCACCGAGGTAGAGTTACGGCGCATTTTTTTTAATGTGGTGTCCCCAGGAGGTATAATCCACGATTCAATCGTTTTCGTTTCTATATCAGCCTATCGATAGCTCAATGTGGCATAGGTTTTTCATGTCGTTCTCCTTTTTTTTTGGGCTAGGCGTCCGAACATCAATGATCATATGAACGTTGTTAGTACTGCTGGGATCGTCATTAGTAGTTTCTTCAATGTTTTCAGGTGAGGAAAAGTCTTCACATGCGTCTTCATCTTCCAGTAGCTGATCCTCAATTGATACCAAAAGTGTGCCATCCACATGGCAGGATGATTGGTGTTGATTTTTTCCCAATAATATCTTTGGCTATTCGATACACTTCCCGGATATCTCCTATTCTTGCTGCGTTTTCCGTACTATTTGCGAGTCCATCTAACCTCACGTCCCACACAGCGATAGACCAGCTTATATGAAATGCGATACTCGCTTTGCATTTTCAATGATTTGCGAAGCTTGATTTTAACCCGGGTGTCTTGGGATATCCAAGAGTCTCTGAATGAATGAATGAAAGAGTTCGGGGTATAAGTGCACTGCGACCATTAAGATCTATTGTGCCCCCGTCTGGAGCTGGATGAGGTTACTCATTCTACAGCACATCCTCCAAATTTATTTCCTTAAGGAATTTGATTATTTGGAGTACATTTAGAGAGGATAGTTCACTCTCTTTTATCTGGTGATTTCCCAGATACCTATGTCTTTGATGCATGAGTGCATCACATTTACCTAGTATGTGATCGGGTGTCTCCTCATGAGCACTGCAGAATCTACACGTGGCGCTGTTTTCCAGGCCAAGGATGTGGAGGTGTCTCCTTAGTTTGCAGTGGCCTGTGAGGAGCCCGGTTATTATTCTAAGCTTGTTTCTATTTAAGCTGATGCAGGACTGGAATCGTTCTTGGTTGTAATTTCCAAGTAGGAGTTAAGCCTGCCTCAACTTAGGGAGTTCGTTCCAGATCTTTGATCTTTTTGCCTCCTCTTCTATTTTGATTTTATGTTTTATCACGTTTTCTGCTATTCCGCAATAAGGCTCTGGTCCCGTTAGGGGTGTCATTGCCCCTATTTTCGCTAAGGAGTCTGCCTCTTCATTGCCCTGTATGCCGACGTGGCCAGGTACCCAATGGAGTGTGACATGATTGTGTTTGCCCAGTTCGTTTAGCCTATCTACACACTCCCATACCAGTTTAGAACTGATGCTGTATGAGCTTAGTGCTTTGAGTGCGGCCTGGCTATCCGACATGATAGCAATATTTTGGTTTTTGTACTTCCTTTCGAGATTTCTGTCTGCACATTTCCCTATGGCATCAACTTCTGCTTGAAAAATGCTTGTAGACTGTCCCATCGGTACCGAAAGTTTGGTTCGAGGCCCAAAGATTCCAGCACCAGTCCCTTCAGACGTTCTCGATCCATCAGTGTACCACTTGATGGTGTTTGCTTTAAGAGTGTAGTTTACTGTTTCGTCTACCCACTCTTTTTTGCTACTTAGCTCCGTACGAAAGTTTTTTACGAAGCTATACTTTTTAGTCATACCATCTCTTGGGATGTCAAGAAGGTTCGATTCTGTGGATCTGTAAATCGAGTCTCTTTGCCTGAGACAAATGATTTTCCCCGTCCCAGTTCCCTCCTTTGCAAATCGCAGGATGGCTCCCTTAGCAGCACTGTCTATGGCCACGTGTAGAGGCGTCAAGTGAAGAATGACTTCCATTGCTGCTGTAGGGCAAGTTCTCATTGCTCCAGTAATGCAAATGCATGCGAGCCTTTGTACCCTTTCTAGTGATTTCCTAGTTGTGGTAAGTTCGGTTCTTTTGTGCCATGCAACCGCCCCATAGGTAATGAAGGGTCTTACCATCATGGTGTACATCCATCTGAGGATGTTTGGTTTACAGCCCCATGATTTACCTGCAAGTCTTTTGCATATTATGAGAGCCTTTGTGGCTTTCCCGACAGTTATCTCGACATGTTTGTTCCAGAGGAGTTTGCTGTCTAGTGTAATACCTAGATATTTAACCTCCTTCTGAATGCCGATTTCTTCGCCAGCCAACCGGATAGGTTTCATGCGTGGTAGAAGCAGGGTTCCCAGATTGAGGGGAAAAGCACCACTTTTGCTGATTTTATAATTCAAAAGGGGAAATCGAGGGACAAGCTTAGGTAGGTAGGTAGGTAGGAATGGCGGCCACGAGCAATACTCTCGCTCGGTGACCCAATTAGCGCTGGAGTGCGCCGTTTTGATACCATAACTCGTTTGACCTGTGGATTAAAGTGGATTAGAGTAAGGGTTTGTGGGCTTTACAACAAAAAGAAACCAGGCTAGGTAGCTTGTTGCTTTATTCAAAGCTCGAAAAACGGTCCCCGAGGGGATCATCATGTTGCATGATTGGGTGCAACATCACCGTGGGCCTCCATCTGCTCACTCCGCATTACGTGAGGTTTCCAGCGGATGTCACCAACCACTCACGAAACCAGATGTACTCCCTGGTTTGAATTATAACGGATGAAGTGTGGATATGGTGTGTTGTGAGCGAGCACAAAACGACAAGAGGTGGGTTAAAAGACACTCATGCAATTGGGTCACATCCCGCCCCGAGGCCAACCACATTATGCCAAAGCTAGGCAGGTAGCAGAATGTCATCGAAGCGCAGACGGACCAACTGTGTGATCCTAAGGTCATTGAGCACCACGTAACCCTGCAGACACCCGAATTCCGATGGCGCACGGTCTTGGGAGTCCGCACGGGAGCATGATGCAGAAGCAACCAATTTCGTCTTAGATCCATTTAGTCGCGTTGAGGTAATAGATCAAATCCCTGATCTTTACCTCGGAGAGTTCGTTTAGGTCATCAAGAAAAGCCAAACCAAACGATTGTGCTCTCATTCTGGCCAGAGCAGGACATTTACAAAGGAAATGAAGAACTGTTTCCTTTTCTTGATGGTCTCCACAGCTACGACAGTGAGTATTGTGCGGAATACCCAGTCTCGCTGCATGTTCTCCTACAGGCCAGTGCCCAGTACAAGTTGCAACGACCCTGGCTATGTCTTGCCTAGGTCTACAAATCAGATCGGTTGTTCGGGATTTATTATAGGCGGGCCAGATTTTCCTGGATATTTTGCAGTTGGTTAAACTGTTCCACCTACGATTGGATTCACTTAGGAAAATTGAGAATATATTGCCCTTCACAACTCCAAGGGGAATATTGACTCTTTCCGCAAGTGAGCCCAAAGGGAGGGACAAGCTTAAAAAAGGGGAAAAAATCATAAGGGACAAACTTATTAAATGAAGCATTTTAAATACATTTTTCATAAAAATTAAATATTCAAACGTATTCTCATTATAAAATATTTTCAAACTTCATTCAAAAAGAAAAAGTTCAATCTAAATATTCTCTTTTAAATTTAATCTCGCAAGTTAACCCATCTAATGTCCCATTTACAAGTTTTGAGTTTCTGAAGGTTTTCCTTGTACAAAATGTACAAATATTACTAATGTTTCTATGTTACTTTAAGGTTATTACTAAAATTAAAACTTTTAAGAAATATATAATTTTTATTTTTGTTTCTATGCATATTCATGAAAATTTTATTTAGGGGAAAAAAAGGGGATTTTTTTTTGGAGATTAGGGGAACAAAATTGGGTTTGCTGATAAATACAGGGGAAAAAGGTTATGAAAGTCTGGGGACACTGGGTAGAAGCCTCTTCTTAGTAAAAGGGACTATCGTTGTCTTTGTGGGGTTAATGTTCAGTCCCACAGATAGACACCATTTCTTTGTAATGGACAGTCCTCTCTGGATGATATCACAAAGAGTTTCTTCGAATTTTCCCACGGCTGTTATGACAATGTCATCGGCGAAGCCGATGCATCGTATGCCTTGAGAGGAAAGACTTTCCAGTTGTTCATCTACCACAAGACTCCACAGTAAGGGTGATAGAACCCCTCCCTGGGGACAGCCTCTTGTTGTGATAACTTTCTGGACACTTTGCCCTGCATATGCTTCCGCAGTTCTTGTGCCTAGCATCCCACTTATCCATCTGGTTATAGTGATGGGTACACACTTCCTTACCAGAGCTCTGTTAACGGCTTCATGTGAGGTATTGTCGAATGCGCCCTCGATGTCCAGGAACGCACATAAGGCCGTTTCTTTAGAGTCTATAGCTATTTGTAATGTGTTTGTGAGTTCATACAGAGCGGTTTCTGTAGATCTACCCGCTCTGTAAGCATGCTGGCGATGGTTTAAAGGCATATTTATTAATACTTCTGATCTGATAAAGTTATCAATTACCTTTTCCAAAGTCTTCAGTAAAAAGGATGTCAAACTAATTGGCCTGAAGGACTTTGGATGTGTTGTATCTTTCTTCCCCATTTTGGGAATGAAGATTACCTTAGCTCTTCTCCATAGACTTGGTGTATACCCAAGTGCGATACTACTTCGAAGTGTGTTAATAAGATAAGGCATTAGTTCCTCTTTCCCTTTTTGTAAGAGGGCTGGAAAAATGCCATCTACACCCGGTGACTTGTAAGGTTGAAAGGAGCTTATCGCCCAATCAATCCTGTTACCTGTTCAGATAGTTTTGGCTATCTTCCAGTCTTCCCGGCTTGGTCTGAGAGGTATTCTCTCTATTGTGTTTTCTACCATTGGTATACTGCCCGGAAAGTGAGTATTTAGCAATAGGTTTGACCTTTGCTCCTCATTTTCTGTGTAGCTACCGTCTGGGTTTCTAAGTGCTAGCGCTGTTAAGGTCTTCTCTTTCGCTAGAGCTTTGTGTAGTCTTGCTGCTGCCGGGGTGGTAGAAATCCCTTGACAGAAATCCACAAAACTACTTGTTCATGTACTTTTGTGCGTGGGCATTCTGCACAGTGCCCAGTGTAAACAAACAAACAAAACATTTGCGGCCCAGTGTGAAATGCCCACGCGCAAGTAAATGAACACGCCTAAGACCCAATTTAACGTTGTTGACTTTGCCTCCGCGGTTGAACGCATGCCATCGCATTGCCTTCAGCCGCGGTGGCGAGTCTAAACGTCATTTATAATTTGTTCATTTCTTATTCTTATTTGTGCATTTGCCATAGTCGGCCATTCCTTTCTTTGCTAAAACCTAAAACTAATATATTTTCTTACAAACTAACTTAAATGTAAAGAGAACTTAAACTACCTATTGTAAAATTAAACTTAATAAAAGAAAAGAAACATAAAGAAATAAAAAGTGTTTTTTAAAGAATCAAGAGAAGAAAATAAAAGAAGGAGATTGGCCGGCAAAGTTCTCGCCATACTATTGGACGGCGGCGGCGGCGTAAGCTACCGGAGTATACAACCACCCCAGTTGGTAAGCTATTGCTCCACCCTCGTTTGGCCATATCGTGCCGAATCATTTGGTCCTAACCGAACCGGATTCTTTCCTGCGCAAGGGTTGAGGAGAATCTTTTCTGACGCCATTTTTACTCGCCATCGCCTGACGCCACATTCACCGTTTTTACCACGCTATCGTAGCGGGTCATCGCTGTACCGTTGGTCGCAATAAGTTGCCACACAACTTGCCCACTGGTGACATCATTTTCGCCACCATCAAATTGCAGCAAGTGTTCTTTTTGCTGCTGAAGAAATTTCCTGTTTCTAATTGGACGCCATTTTGTGAAAACTTCGCCAGTAAGCCATCGAACAACAACGGCTAACGGTGCCCAGTTTTTTACCGTCATCTCAGTGTGCGGCATCACATCGCCCAAATATAACGGCACACACTTTGGTATTTTATCAAAACTGTATTCTGCTGCTACCACGTTGTGTCCGGTCTTGCTGCTGCAGGCCCTCAGTACTGCACTTTGCTTTTACCAATTTGCCTCGTGCTGCAACCACTACAAGCATCCAGTCTGAATTTGCCGATCCTCTGCTTTAAAAAGCTGGCCTAACGGCGTACACATTCGTCTCATCGTAACATCTTTAACGCCACCATCACGCTACGCCGCCGGCCGTTCGCTGCAAATCTACGTAGCGGGCGAAAGCACTACCACACTACAAAGTGCCGTTCCAGAACTACACCACTGCTGCCGAGAGTGCCACGCTAAAAGGCGCTCCTTGGAACAATCGTTTGCAACATCTACCGCTGCCGAAAACAACAGTGGTACAATTTGTTGCAACTCACGTGCTTTTCTTAAGCAAAGCTTTGTGCTAGTTTTTTGCTAGACAAAAATAAATTTTTTAAGTCGACCATTGCCTCGATTGGTGCGACCAGGATACACACCATTGCCTCGATTGGTGCAACGGAGAAGGACGATCAAGAAGAACATCATCAGAAAATTCAACACATCAAGAAGAACATCATCAGAAAATTCAACGCCTCAAGAAGAAGATCATCAGTTCCTGAAATCATTAAAAAATTGAACAAGGTTAGTATAAAGTTCTTAATATTTGATTGGCTTTCTTTTGTTAGTCGTATATATCTTAAAATATCGGGCAAAATATTCTAGAGTCGCATTTTCACCCTTTTTATTTCCTCAAATAAAAACAGTTCGGGATTTTATCTGGATTATTTTGATAGCTCCTTTTGCGGCGGGCGCTTTTGAATTCGTTGGCAGTATCTTTATACGGCCGTGCTTCCAGCCACACGGCAACAAAATTATTATTAAAACATTTCATTCAAATAGAGAATTTAGAAAGTTTTTCGGTGTTTCTGTTACCATCCCCATTGACTCTAAACTTTTCGCTTCGAGGCTCTTCTCTTTTTTGTCAGTTCCTACGAGTTTCCGTGTCTCGCTATTGACTCGGGCAACTTCTCTCGTTGAGATTCTTCTGTGAATCTCCGAGATTTTTTCTCAATTTTAACTAGTTTTTGAGTCTCTCAATTGACTCTAAGCTTTTCGCTTCGAGGTTTTTTCTCTTTTTGTTTCAGTTCTTACAAGTTTCCGTGTCTCGCTATTGACTCGGGCAACTTCTTTCGTTGAGATTCTTCTGTGAATCTCCGATATTTTTGCATTTTTTCTCAATTTTAACAAGTTTTTGAGTCTCTCAATTGACTCTTAACTTTTCTCTTCGAGGCTCTTCTCTTTTTTTTTCAGTTCCTACAAGTTTCCGTGTATCGCTATTGACTCGGGCAACTTCTCTCGTTGAGATTCTTCTGTGAATCTCCGATATTTTTGCATTTTTTCTCAATTTTAACAAGTTTTTGAGTCTCTCAATTGACTCTTAACTTTTCTCTTCGAGGTTATTCTCTTTTTTTTTCAGTTCTTATAAGTTTCCGCGTCTCGCTATTGACTCGGGCAACTTCTCTCGTTGAGATTCTTCTGTGAATCTTCGAGATTTTTTCTCAATTCTAATAAGGTTTTGAGTCTCTCAATTGACTCTAAACTTTTCGCTTCGAGGCTCTTCTCTTTTTTGTCAGTTCCTACGAGTTTCCGTGTCTCGCTATTGACTCGGGCAACTTCTCTCGTTGAGATTCTTCTGTGAATCTCCGAGATTTTTTCTCAATTTTAACTAGTTTTTGAGTCTCTCAATTGACTCTAAGCTTTTCGCTTCGAGGTTTTTTCTCTTTTTGTTTCAGTTCTTACAAGTTTCCGTGTCTCGCTATTGACTCGGGCAACTTCTCTCGTTGAGATTCTTCTGTGAATCTCCGATATTTTTGCATTTTTTCTCAATTTTAACAAGTTTTTGAGTCTCTCAATTGACTCTTAACTTTTCTCTTCGAGGCTCTTCTCTTTTTTTTCAGTTCCTACGAGTTTCCGTGTCTCGCTATTGACTTGGGCAACTTCTCTCGTTGAGATTCTTCTGTGAATCTCCGAGATTTTTTCTCAATTCTAATAAGGTTTTGGGTCTCTCAATTGACTCTAAACTTTTCTCTTCGAGGTTCTCTTTTTTTCAGTTCTTACGAGTTTCCGTGTCTCGCTATTGACGGGCTTCTCTCGTTGAGATTCTTCTGTGAATCTCCGAGATTTTTTCTCAATTTTAACAAGTTTTTGAGCTTCTCAATTGACTCTAAACTTTTCTCTTCGAGGTTCTCTTTTGTTTCAGTTCTTATAAGTTTCCGTGTCTCGCTATTGACTCGGGCAACTTCTCTCGTTGAGATTATTCTGTGAATCTCCGAGATTTTTTCTCAATTCTAACAAGGTTTTGAGTCTCTCAATTGACTCTAAACTTTTCGCTTCGAGGTTCTTCTCTTTTTTTTTCAGTTCTCACGAGGTTCCGTGTCTCGCTCTTGACTCGGTTAACTTCTCTCGTTGAGATTCTTCTGTGAATCTCCGAGATTTTTTCTCAATTTTAACTAGTTTTTGAGCCTCTCAACTTTTCTCTTCGAGGTTCTTCTCATTTTTTTTCAGTTCTCATAAGTTACCGTGTCTCGCTATTGACTCGGGCAACTTCTCTCGTTGAGATATTTCTGTAAATCTCTGAGATTGTTCCCAATTCTAACAAGTTTTTTGTGTCTCTCAATTGACTCTAAACTTCTCTCTTCGAGGTTCTTTTTTTCAGTTCTTTTAAGTTTCCGTGTCTCGCTATTGACTCGGGCAACTTCTCTCGTTGAGATTCTTCTGTGAATCTCCGAGATTTTTTCATTTTTTCTCAGTTTTAACAAGTTTTTGAGTCTCTAAATTGACTCTAAACTTTTCGCTCCGAGGTTCTTCTCTTTTTTTTTAGTTCTTACGAGTTTCCGTGTCTCGCTTTTGACTCGGGCAATTTCGCTCGTTGAGATTCTTCTGTGAATCTCCGAGTCTCTCATTTGATTGAACTTTTCTTTGAGATTCTTATTTGAATCTCAGAGTTTTGTTTTTGTTTTTTTTTGGTTTGGACCACTTGTTCAATCATGTCGATTTTAGATAACTTAATTCATGCTGCGGATTTGCTCGTGAAATTTCACGCAGCCTCCAGGGAAGTCCCGGAGCGAAATCACACGTATATGACAATAGAAGCAAGGAAAATTGAATTAAGAGATTTATGGCAGGATGTTAAGAATAAATATGCTGAGTGTGCCCATTGGCAACCTCTTCGAGATGATGAAGAAGAAGAAAAAGAAGTAGAGCCTTTAGATATGGACGTTATCGATTCCAAGTATAAAAATAGTAACGAGACATATGTAAGTTGCTTAGCTCTGTTTTTAGAGCTACAACAAAAATTGAAATCTAGTACTACATCGGACAAGAAAACTACTGTTGAACTGAACGATTCCCTTCCGAAATCCACTTCTTCTCATTGCATCAAACTCCCACCTTGCGACACCGACTTATTTCATGGGGATTACCTTTCTTGGCCGGCATTCCGAGATATGTTTGAGGCGGTATATATACGACATCCCAAGCTAGGTGAAGTTGAAAAACTTTTTCATCTACGCTGCAAAACGAGGGGAGATGCGTCGAGGATTGTCAATCAGTTTCCGTTGACTAATGCTAGTTTCTCTCTCGCGTGGGAAGCATTACGTTCTGCCTATGAAAACACCCGCATCCTCGTGAATAATCAAGTCAAAAATCTTTTTGATTTGCCTACGGCACATGAAGAATCCTCCAAGTCAATTCGAACACTTCAAAGCAAGATAAATGATTCCTTAACAGCACTTCAAGCACATCATGTTGACACCAGTAATTGGGACCCAATTTTGGTTTTTGCATGCTGCAACAAATTGCCTAAGGCTACACTTGCCCTCTGGGAACAGTCCTTAGAAGACCCCACAAAGGTCCCTTCATGGAAGCAGCTAAATAAATTCTTAAGCTCTCGCTTCCAAACGTTAGAATCGATTTCGGACACTACGTCCACAAAACCTAGCGCGGTCAGTCAACAAATCCCTCGAAAAAATGTTACCACAAAGCTCAATAAGGTGAATACGTTTCTTGCGAAGGCGGGAGGATCTAAGTGTAAAATCTGCTCAGCGAATCATTCTATATACGAATGTCCAAAGTTCTCAGCAATGCCTGTCCCATCTAGAATCGAAAAAGTACGTCAAAACAAAATGTGCATTAATTGCCTAGGCACCAGCCACCAAAAATCATCTTGCTCTAGTAAGTACTCCTGCAGTTATTGCAAGAAACGTCATCATACACTTTTGCATCTTGCAACCAATACCTCATCACAAAGTTCAAATTTACAGTCCACTCCTAAACCGCAAAATGCACAAGAGTCCTCAATATCTGTCAATGCACAGCCGTTCGTGCCTCAAGCAGCTGTTCAAAATTACATGGTGACTTCTAGCAAAAAGATTCTTCTTGCAACTGCGTTAGTCAGTATAGTTGGAAGGGAGTCAGTGCATACCGTAAGGGCGCTGATAGACACCGGCTCCGAAATTTCCTTCATTTCGGCAGCTGTCCAAAAACGTCTCAATTTACCATGCATCGATAGAAGTACTACAGTTTCCGGAATAAGTGGAAATCTTTCAATAACCTCTAAAAAACTCTGCTCTTTCTCAATCACTTGTTTTAATGCCCCTCAGGTCACTATTTCAGCTCAAGCTATTGTGCTAAAAACCCTTACAAATAATCTACCAAGTTCATCGTTCTCGATTATAGATCCTAACTGTTTCGAAGGTCTCAGACTGGCCAATCCTACTTTCAATAAATCTTCTCAGGTGGACCTTCTTATAGGCGCTGATCTATATCCCTCTATTATTCGTCAAGGCGTTAAACACATATCAAATTCACTCCTCGCACAAAATACCATGTTTGGATGGATTTTGTCAGGACCAGTTCCTGAAACTTTTCAATCCTTTAACATTTCTGTCACATCTGAAAGTGCAGCCAGTATGTTAGATACGCAACTACGAAAATTTTGGGAATTAGAAGAGTTACCTTCTACTGCAATTCGGTCAAAAGAAGATTGCTTCTGCGAAGAACTATATAAGAGAACCACTTACAGAAGACCTGATGGCAGATTCGTAGTCCGACTGCCTTTCAAACCAGAAACTCCAAAGACCTGTTTAGGTCATTCTAGATTCATCGCGTTAAAACAGTTTTCTAGAACTGAAAAAACCCTAGCTTCAAAACCTGAACTAAAATCTCAATACTCGAACGTTATTTCTGAGTACCTTTCCCTTTATCATATGCGAAAGGTTACTCCATTGGAGAACATAGAAAATGGGAAAGTAAAGTCATTTTATCTTCCGCATCATGCGGTTATAAAACCCGAGAGTACCAATTCTTCTTCAAACGGTGTAAGCTTAAATGACATACTTTATCCAGGACCAATTCTACTACAAGATTTGTCCTCGTTAATTATTCGATGGCGTTTCTCCAAATTTGTATTTAACGTAGATATAGAAAAAATGTATCGTCAAATACTAATCGATTCCCAAGATACTCCTTTTCAACGAATTCTCTTCCGCACTTCTCCTCATTTAGACATTGAAGACTTTGAATTATTGACCGTTACTTTTGGCATCAATTGTGCCCCTTATCTGGCCATTCGCACCCTCCACGAGCTTGCTCAAAGTGGAAAACCTGAATTTCCTATTGCCTCTAAAATTCTTCAGTCAGAGTTCTACGTCGATGACGTTCTGTCGGGTGCTCATAGCATATATTCCGCGAAAAGAGCCCAATCAGAGTTGATCAAGCTACTTGACTCAGCGGGGTTTCCGCTTCGTAAGTGGACCTCCAATCATCCTGGCTTACTCGAAGATTTACCTCGCAACCACGTTTTGAATGAGAATTTTTTAGAACTAGATGTCGATAGCAATACAAAAACTTTAGGTACCTATACGGTGGAATGCCAAAGGAGATAACTTTTATTTTTCAACAAAACCCATTGTTTTGCCAGAAAGTCCAACTAAACGAGAAGTTTTTTCCGAAATTGCTCGAATATTTGATCCCGCTGGTTGGTTAGCCCCGGTTGTTATAATCGCCAAAATGCTGATGCAACGAGTATGGACAGAACAAATAGCGTGGGACGAACCTCTAAGATCTGAATCCTTTGAAATTTGGAAAGCTTTTGCGGAATCGCTAACTGATATTCAACAGATCGAAATTCCCCGTTGGGTAGAATACTCTCCGTCGACTGAAGTCCAATTTCATGGATTCTGTGATTCATCGGAAAAGGCATATGCCGCTGCGTTATATATACGAATCCGTCAATCTGATGGAACTCTCACCTCTCATTTGCTATGTGCAAAATCTAAAGTCGCACCCATTAAATCAGTATCTCTACCACGCCTTGAGTTGTGTGGAGCAGTCTTACTCTCTTAGTTAATCAAATCTTACGTATCAAGTTTTCCAGTGCACACATATAATACTTTTTTATGGACAGATTCGTCAATCGTCTTGGCGTGGCTTAAAAAGCCACCATGCGCTTGGAAAACATTTATCGCCAACCGTACTAGCGAAATCTTGGATAATGTCGGTAATACCGAGTGGAGACACGTTAAGTCCGCTGAAAATCCAGCAGATTTGGCTACTCGTGGCTTAACGCCTTCAGATTTAAGGCTTAACACGTTTTGGTGGAGAGGTCCTTCATGGCTCTGCCAAACCAATCTCTCAGTGGCCCGAGACTCCTCCAGCCGCCCCCAATGTCGAAGATCTCGAACAAAAAACAGTCGTTTCGTTAATTATTCAGCAAAATCAAGAAGACATTCTTGAACGTTTTTCAAAGTTACCCCGAGCTATGCGCGTCATCTGCTATATATTTCGTTTTTATTTCAAACTTTCCAAAAGGCAAAATCACCAGTATACTTCACACAACCTTGTTCCCCAGGAAATGGATTTCGTTAGAAATCGTTTAATACTTTTATCTCAAAAATCATCCTACCCTCGAGAAAATTCACTTTTATCTGAAGGAAAAACAATTCACTCCAAAAGTTCTATTATTTCTTTCAATCCGTTTCTAGATTCAAATCATCTCCTCAGAGTCAACGGTCGATTGTCTCAGTCTGATCTCTCCTACAATGAGCGACATCCTCTTATCCTCCCTCATAACTCTCGATTATCTTATTTGCTCACTCAGTTTATTCACGAAATCTCAATGCACGGTGGTAATTCCCTGATGCTTCGGCTCATTAGACAGAGTTTTTGGATCCCGAAACTGCAAAATCTTATCAAGTTGTGTATTCGACAGTGTACAACCTGTACTATATATAAAAAGGAATTTAGTAAGCAATTGATGGCTTCTCTACCCCCGGATAGATGCACTTTCTCACCCCCCTTCACTGTCACAGGGATCGATTTCGCGGGCCCTTTCGTGATTAAAAGTTTTAATGCACGAAATTGCCGAATGACTAAAGGTTATGCTTGTGTGTTTGTCTGCTTTTCAACAAAAGCAATTCACCTCGAGGTCGTAAGTGACTTATCATCCGAAGCCTTCTTGGCTGCCTTTGCAAGATTCACGGCAAGAAGAGGTTTGCCAAGAGAAGTATACTCTGACAACGGTACCAATTTCACTGGAGCTAATGCTATTTTACGAAAGGAATTCAAAACATTTCTTTCTTCTGTTCCACTGGAGGTTAGTGCCATATATGGAGTGCAGGGTCTTAAATGGAATTTCATTCCTCCTGGTGCCCCTCATATGGGTGGCCTATGGGAGGCCGGAGTTAAAAGTTTCAAGAGTCATTTGCGGAAACTGGGGACCGGTACAAGGTTCACTTTCGAGGAATTTTCTACTATTTTAGCAAGAATCGAAGCGTGCTTGAATTCACGTCCAATTTCGTCCATGTCCAATGATCCCTCTGATCTATTGGCTTTAACACCCGGGCACTTTTTGCGCGGAGGTCCCCTTTTAGCATTCCCTGAACCTAATTTAGCGGATGCAAATTTGTCCCTCATTAATCGTTGGGAAAAAATTCGGTGCCTCCAGCAACAATTCTGCCGTCGTTGGAAGGACGAGTACTTAAAGGAACTCCACCAACGACAGAAATGGCAATCGCCCCAAGAGGATCTAAAGATAAATGATCTAGTCGCTATTAAAAATGAAAACTTACCTTCAACAGAGTGGCGGTTAGGGCGTGTTATAAATGTTCACCCCGGCCCCGACGGAAGAGTGAGAGTGGTGACTCTAAGAACCCAACATGGGGAAATCAGACGACCCATTGTTAAACTATGTCTTCTGCCCATAAAATAACGTAAATACCATTTTTCACATAAATGCCTATCAAATATTCTAAGAGCTTAATACTAAATCTTTTTCATAATTCGTTCTCATAGTAATTTTCTTTTTTCTTTAATTTTCAATTCAAATTAACCATTTTATAAATTCACTTCCAGATAATTATATAACTTTTCTCTTTTGGCGCATCTCGCCAAGGGGGGCAGTAATGTTCATGTACTTTTGTGCGTGGGCATTCTGCACAGTGCCCAGTGTAAACAAACAAACAAAACATTTGCGGCCCAGTGTGGAATGCCCACGCGCAAGTAAATGAACACGCCTAAAACCCAATTTGACGTTGTTGACTTTGCCTCCGCGGTTGAACGCATGCCATCGCATCGCCTTCAGCCGCGGTGGCGAGTCTAAACGTCATTTATAATTTGTTCATTTCTTATTCTTATTTGTGCATTTGCCATAGTCGGCCATTCCTTTCTTTGCTAAAACCTAAAACTAATATATTTTCTTACAAACTAACTTAAATGTAAAGAGAACTTAAACAAAGTTCTCGCCATACTATTGGACGGCGGCGGCGGCGTAAGCTACCGGAGTATACAACCACCCCAGTTGGTAAGCTATTGCTCCACCCTCGTTTGGCCATATCGTGCCGAATCACTACTTCTTTTGGCTTTCCTTATTTCCCCATTGTATTTAGTCATCTCTGCAGAGTAGATATGCCACTCCCCAGTGCTCTTTGCCTTATTAAAAAGTTTTCTTACCTTGGATCTTAGTTTAGACAGATTGTTGTTCCACCATGGAGCATCTATCTGCCTTTTTATGGGTCTAAGGGGACAGCTAAGTTCATATGCCTCATTTATAGCCCCACTTAACTCATTTACTGTATGTTCTAATTTCAGGTAACTGTTTGTCGTTTCTACTGGTCCTAACTGATCAAGATTTAACTTGAGAGTATCTTTGTAAAGATCCCAGTTTGTTTTCTTGGGATTCCTTCCAGAGGTATTCTCTGTGAGAAGGTTTTCCAAAGTAAACACTATAATTCTGTGGTCAGACATTGATGGTTCGTTAGAAACTCGCCAATCCCTGACCAAGCAGTTTAAGTTCGGAGTTCCGAAAGTTAAGTCTAAAACTTCTTTTCTGGTTCTAGTTACAAAAGTAGGGGTATTCCCTACATTAAATATATCTAGATTTTTTTCGATAATAAAGTCTAAAAGGTACTCACCCCTTTGGTTTATATCGGTACTTCCCCATGTTGTATGGTGGGCGTTTGCATCACACCCGACCATAAGGGGCATTCTTTTGCTGTTGCAGTAATCCACAAGTTTCCTAACTTCTGTTGGTGGTATATTGGCGTCATCACCAGCAAAGTATGCGGCTGCTACAACCATCGTGCGGGGGCTGCCGTCAACGCAAATTTGGGCCTGAAGTGGTACCAGATCCCGCGTCATAAATTCTGAAAGACATATAAAATTTATATTATTTCTTATTTTTATGCATGCTCTGGGCGAGTCGTGTCTCGTATCCCATATAACTTTAGAGTCCTTACTTGTTAGGCCTCTTACTTGGCCCCCGTAAATCCAGGGTTCTTGAATCAGCGCTAGTCCCAGGTTATCAGCAGTGAATTTTCGTGCGATGACAGCTGATGCTGCCTTCGCGTGGTGTATATTCACCTGGGCTAGCCTGGTGCTGATCCCGCGTCCAGTCATTTGCTTTCTTTAAAGGATGGGGGCGAATGCCCCTTCATCCTCGAGTAGCATATCTTCCTCCTCAATGGTAGGAAGCACTTCGTCTAAGTCGGATCGGCTAGGAGAGAGGTCTATGCCCTCCATCTCTTCGCTTTTCCGATTTCTTACATCGATTGCCAGTGGTGTTACCTGGTTTTGAGTCTCTAACTCTCGTCCTTGCTGCATACTGTGCTGGTTTTTGTACGGCAGCGGTTCATAGCTTGAGACTCATAACAACCAAATGGTGGTCGCTTCCCACATCGGCACTTCTTACGAAATACATACATGAAATTTTACCTTCTGCTATAGAAGTTATTATCATAGAACACGGTAGTGCCCAGCCAAGTTCCTTTTGACAGGAACAAACTCTGGAACAAACTAAGGGCTTTTGATGCATACACATTTTCCAAACAGTAGGCGTGGCATCGACCCTCGATTCATATAAACTATATGGATAACTTCCGATTGTAGTAGAGCGATAAGTCCATACAAAGAAAAAAATCGATAATTTTAGACTTTTCATTGGGAGGGTGTGCTATCCACCCACTTTCTCAAAAAACCTTATAAATTATGTGGGCCACTTCCGACCAATTATGAACGATGAAAATTGTTAGAGCAGTAGGGCTTGAAATACACACAAGGAAACAAATTGAGAATCTGAAATTTTCTGTTCAGGGGTGGTATACACCCACTTTCTTAAAAAATACTTAAAATTATATTTAGCACTTTCGATTGTTTTAAAACGATACAAATTGGTGGATCGGTAGAGTTTGAAGCTCATACAATGATAAAAGTAAAAATTAAGAGTTTTCCATACAGAGGGCGTGGCATCCACCCAAATTCTTATAATATGTATCAATTATATGGTGCACTTGCGGTTGTCTTAGAGTTATGAAAATTAGTTGAGAGGCAGGGCTTGAGGTGGATACACATAAAGAAAAATCAAACAATTTGGGATTTTCTACTCAGGGGCCGGTGCATCCACCCACTTTCTCAAAACTGGTACTATTTATATGGAGCAATATTAGTTGTTGTAGAATGATGGAATTTAGTAGGGTGGTAGGGCTTGGTTTTAACCTGGAAAAATAAAATTTTTGCAAAAAGGAGTGAAATCACAACAAAAACATAAATGTTAAAAAAATTGCCAAGTTCTTACACCTATGTACAAGAAACCTGTACGTAAAAAGTCAACCACACAAAGTAATGAGATCTAATATACATTATGTATGGTAAATTAAAAGTACGTAAAGTTTATAATATCAAATATCATAAACAGAGTAATATCGAAACAACTCCAAATGACAGAAATTTGGTATTTAATGATTACTGATTGAAATTTGATGGATTTACTTGACAAGTTTACTCTTAATTACTAAGTTACTCACAATTTAAAATGTATGAACACTTGGCCAGTGAAATTGTAATCATTATCCAGTAAATTTCTGATGGTTTTTTATGTGCTGAATTCTTCTAATCTATTGCTGGCATCGAAAACATTATTACCTTTCCGTGAAGTGATATCTATACTCAAATCATTTAATTTTTAATATCGGCTAAAAATGCCAATTCCATTCCTCAGCAAAACTTCTCAGTTTTGCTTTCAAATTACTAAGGAAAAATACTATTGGATCCGCTTACTCACTTTTTGGCAGAGTAAAATTTGTTGAGGTATCTGAGACATCATTTTTCTGAACATGCCTAAAATTTCCGATGTTCAGAAGAGCGAAATGAAATTTTTATATTTTTGTCCGATCTTTCCGCGGAGCACTTGGAAATCCTTCTCAGAGCTTTAAGTGCTTTGTGGAGCACACTATGGAAAACCCGGCTCTTATGAATACCTTACATCATAAAAATGAGCTGCACCAAATTTCAAACAAATAACTATAAGCCCACCCGTTTAGGCTATAACTCGATTAACAGTGGTATACCGACAAATAGATGCACAGGCTGGATAGATGGTTTGAATAAAACCCATTTCCATGATGGTTATATTAAGTTTGATTAAAACCTCAAAAGAGAATCTTAACATACATAAATAAAAATTAGTCATATTCACATCTTCTTCCTCAATTTATACCCAAATCATTTTATGCAAAATAAAACAAATTCTGCGCTTTCAATATGAAAATCCTCTTGAATAAATATTCTGACAAATCATCATTGTCGCTCCCCACTTACTAAATATGTAATAAATCTCATTTCATTGCTGGAATGCTCCCGGTTTGATGATAGCTATAGTAACTTTGTTCGCCGCATCTTTCTCAAATTTCTTACAAAAGACTTCAAAATTCAATTGACGACGATAAATCACTAAAAAAGGAACGGGGTAGTAAGACTGGCAAAAAGAAAATTATATCGAATAAGTATGCGGAAAGCATTTTGCATGAACAATTTCCGCACAAATATTTGAATTATTCAACTTTTCAGCTTATAGCTTTGACAAAAAAAAAACTTTCTGATTTTTATCCGACATTCAAATACCAAGAACGCACTAAGGGGTCTGTTTTTGAAAGGATTAGTCAAAGAGGAAAAGCGTGGCCTAGAGAGGAACACAAGAAAGAAACCTAAGAGAATTGCTAGAATGTCACTATAACATCGATGGTGGGGCGTTGAAAATGGTGGCTGATTTTTTAATTTAAAACTCGATGGTCTTTTCAAGGACATCTTTCCCATTCAAGTGATTTAAAAAATCATTCAAAATTAACTTCAAAAAATAAAAAAAAAGCATCTGTAAAACTCTTAAAAGGGATTATTTGAGTGGAAGTTTTTTTGATGGGGCGATGATGGCTATCATTTTGAAACCAAATACCACCCATTTTGTTAACATAAAAATATTTATAGTGTGTATAATATAGAAAATGGATTAAAATAATTTCATTAAACTTTTCATATATTCATTATTTTGCGCTAACCTTACATAGGAGGATACAGCGATACAGGATGAAAGAATGGAAGAACTTACTTTTACGTATTTAGTAACTAGTAAGTTTAGTTAACAACTTTATTAAAGTGAATAAATAAAATAAAACAAAAATGAGAAAAACAAAATAAAATAAAATAAAATAATATAAAATAAAATAAAATAAAATAAAATAAAATAAAATAAGATAAAATAAAATAAAACGAAATAAAATAAAATAAAATAAAATAAAATAAAATAAAATACAAAATAAAAATAACATAAAATAAAATTAAAAAATTAATCAAGTAAATTAAAATACAATAGAAAAATAGAAAAAAACTGTTAACTCAACTTTTTGGTAACTAAGGCTAGTCGCGCACATGCAACTGCTACTGCAACAAAACAGTTTAGTCACAAGCAGTAGCGTAGCTAGATGGGCGAGGGCCCTGGGGCAGAAAATAAAATAGGGCCCCTTTACAGAAATTGATTTCGTTTTTGATTAACAACAACAAAAAATGAGAAAGTTTAGAAGATAGGTATGTAATGTTATAGGAATGTTTTTGCAAAAACTGTCAGCATCATATGTCCGTAAGGCATATAATTTTTAAAGCTTAGCATGCAGTTTATTTATAATAGGAACAAAATTGGTGGCAAAGAACGGAAATGTTAGTGGAATGTTTCAAAACATCGTTAATGAACCAATACATTTTTGTGGCCTTCATTGAAAAGTTCAGTTTTGCAGTACAAATAATTTGTTTTTCCTTTGAAAAAATAAAAGATCGATAAGAAATTTTAGCCTCAAATATTTTATTTTCGAGTCATATAAAAATGTCTTTCGAAAAAGCCAGCACATCTTAGATTTTGCTCAAACGTTGTGAGATGCCCCTACCCCCTTTGAAACATTTAAAATTTGTTTTTTTAAGCTCGATCGTTCTAAAGCTCTAAAAATGTTTCTCTTAAAGATGTCAACACGTTTGAGATGGCATTTTAAAGCTGAAGTAAAGTAGTTTTTGAGAAAAATAATTGAATTCACACAAAAATACTAAACACGCTGCTGGAACTCCAGTGTCTCGACTGTTGATATTTCTCAAATATTAAAGTGTCTATATTATAGAAGAAATATAATTTAAAAAGCCCAGTTCACCACACTCTTTACACACAAAATATCTACTTTTTTGAGAAATTGCACTTTTTAGGCCACAATATGTGTTTGACTGAAGATAAAAACGTGAAGCTTTCAGGATATAGTACTAACCTTGAACTTCAAATCCTGGAAATTTGGTTTTGTTATTTTTATTTGCTGTGCGTGCATAGGTGGCTTAAGGAAGCAAAAATATAGGTCAATTGCAGTTTTAAAACCATTATTTTTTATGAAAAATTACAGGATTTTGGACTTTGTTGTTCCTAAACGTTTTGGTCCCTCTTTTTACAAAACATTGATTTTTGTATTACTTTTGATTGAAGTGACAAATACACACACTTTGGCTCCTTATCAATTGGAATCGAATAAAATCGACGTTTGGTTTGGTAGTGCTTGTGTGAATTAAAGTCAAAAAAGGCATTGTTCGTTTATGATCCCATGTGTAAGTATTTTTGGATTTTTTTGTTTTGCATCGATCGCGTTAAAAGATCTGTAAGAACGGCCGTTTTCGAAAACGTCAAATCAAAGTCGATTTGATCGTCATTTTTTGACGCAGATAGCAATCGTTATATGCAATCGTCCTGTCTTGCACAAAATCGATTTTATGAACGTTATTTAATTTACACGCAAACGCATTTTATATTTACGAACACACTCTCTGGTTTCTCAATTTTTTGTATCGTCAACTCGATTTTCTTACCTGCAGCTGCACCGCAGATGATATTTTAGAACATGTGACCTTAGCAGTTTGAGTTACTGGCTGAACAGAATGGAGACGGAGCTGCAACTGGAATAGCTGTCAAAATTTTGAATACACACAAATTCAATGATCCGAACAGAACACGACGCAGCTGCAGACGGAGCTGCAGACGCAGCTGGACAAGTTGGCCAACTTTTAACTTTTGCTTGCAGCTTTTTTGACGTTTCAAAATTGCGAGCAAAACGAAGTGTTTACATTTGGGTTAAAGTGATTTTTAAACTCTTTTCAATCACTCATAAAGACGTAAAGCAATTTTAGCTTCTTTTTCATCATTATTTATTTTTTTATTTTCGTAGTACCTCGTGGCTTGATGGCTAGTGCGTAGGACTGTGGGTTCGATTCCCAGCCATGCCACCTAAAAACAGAAATGTTTTATTCGAGGTACTGCCTCTTGTGAGGAACTGACAAATCCTCCAAGAGTATACTTGTCATGAAAAAGTGCTTCTCATTTAGCCGTTCGGACTCGGCAAAAAACTGTAGGTCCCCTCCATTCCTGCCAACAAACACGCACACAGGAATGGTTGTGAGTTGTAAGTCACTAGGCCCTGGTTCTCCACGAGCTGTTGCGCCACCCAATTTATTTATTTATATTTATTTATATAATTTTTATTTTCGTTTTCATTTTCATTTTCGAAACTAAAATATCAGAAAGCTGTACAGCTGCATTGTGGGCGCGTAAAAAAAATCACGTACGACACTTTTTGGCAGCTATTCCAGTTGCAGCTGCAGCTCCAGTTGTAGCACTCTATTCTGGTCAGCCAGTTAAAGAACATTCTGCAACTGCATTTTTGATGCAGATGACGTTTTCGAAAACGGCCAACGGTAGAATCGTGAAATATTTCCATTTTTCTAGTTGAAATTCTCACCAAATAGCAACATACTTCTGAAGTTTATTCACAGAGGCTGACATTTGAGAACAATATAATAATCAAAAACATATTGAAAATTAAATTTTTGTTGTCAAAACCTAAAATCCTTGCCGTTTTAATTTAAAATGTGACTGATTTCAAAGATTTAAGTTCAGTATGAACCGCAACGGATCTTTTTTAGGTGAAATTCAAAATGAAATTCATTATTTTAGGATTTTGTATTGCTGGAATATGGTTTAGTGTTAATTATAGCTGTTTTGTTTGGCCTCCAATTGATTCCGAAAGTAAAAGACTTATACGTTTTTTTGCTAAGATCTATATATTTCGGCACTATGTGCCATCATCAGGATCTACAATTTTTAAGCAGAAAACATAATAAGTCATATAAAGTTATACAATAAATAAAAAAACAAATAAATTATAAAAATTGTACCTAATTTGTAATTATCAAAGTTATTTGACAAGCACTTTTCATACTGAGCCAAAACTTTCTTAAAGATGAGATGAAATTTTATTTTCACTTCGAAAAATTGTTTCTGCCAGACTCTGGGGCCCCCAAACCTTCGGGGCCCTGGGGCGCCGCCCCAGTTTGCCCCTAGGTAGCTACGCCGCTGGTCACAAGTTGACCGATGAGCGCGCACATGAGCAACTCCACAAGCAATCGCAACGAACCTTACGAACACACCGACAATGTTTATTAAAAATTTCTCTCCCATACATACAAAGAAAAATATTATCGCCTTTGTCCTATTCTTTTGCTCAGCAAATAAAAGAAAAGATACATTTGTTCTCTTTCGCACAGAGAACATAAGCCACTTTGGAAAGAACAAAATTCAACGATGTGGTAAAATATCTGCAACTATTTGGTTGCATGTTCGCGCAGTTACATATTGTTCTATATGACACAAATTGAAAAACCGATTTCAGGCAATCGTCCAGTTTGTGGCAAAACACAAACTGAAAAGTTGCTCGGATCGACGACTGAATAGTTTCTGCATGTGCGCGCTGTCCCATATGAGTCAATAGGATTCATTTTTGCAACCAAACAGTTGCGAAACTGAAAGTTGCATGTGCGCGACTAGCCTAAGTCGCATTTAACCAGCAACTAGTGATGTGATGCTTATTTATCTGAATTCCTTAAAGAATCTCCCTAACTTCATATACATCAATAAACATATTATTAATAATTAAGTTCTTAAAAAAACAGTAGTATTTTTTTAAATACGAAAATGATTTCCAAACCACGCCACGCCGCGCCGCGCCGGCCACCGCCGCAGCACAGTGGGGAAAACGTGGAAAAATTCAATTTTTGAAATCTCAATTTTTATGAAACAAACATCAGCGAAAATTAAGATACTGATATCGGAACCTAGACTGGACTTGCTTTTGTAGTAAACATAAAATTTTTTTTAACAGATACCTATGGGACCAAGATGGATAGATTTTTATTTTCGGTATTTAGATGTACATATGGGAGTGTGTGAAGTTAGCCCCCCTATTTTTGAAAGTTGTTGCAGATTGTTCCTGATTTGTTCCGGATTGTTTCAATTTTTTTTTTTGAAAAATATTCAAGTTGGGGGTTTTAGACCTAAACAAATTTTGTTGACCCAAATCTAAATTTTTAAGGTTGTTGCAGATTGTTCTAGTTACTCTGAACATTTTTTCAAGTTGTTGCACCTCTATGTTCAAAATTTCAAAAGTTATGTGCACAATTCGAAAAAAAATTTTTTTCGAGTTTATAAAAGTGTTCTAAGCATTGTTCCAAGAAATTAAAGTTGTAGAGTGTATATCTAAAAAGATATAGCCATCCAAACTTTTTTTCAAAAATTCAAATAATGGCTCCCCAATATTTTTTTTTTAATTAAGTTTTTTAGTAGATATTTAATAATATAAAAATAAAGACGTGTTGAAAAATTATGTTGACCTTTCATAAACCTAATCAGCCTAAAAACAGGCTTTATAAAATCATTTTGTAACAACTCTATTGGCCTCCCTTAAATAAAATTCAAAAATCCAAAATATGTTCCAAGTAAAAATTTGTTATATATACGTCATACCAAAATTTCATGCAAATCTATGCATAATTAAAGGCATAATGTAATTAAAACGATTATACATATCATTCGTTCCCCATGGACCCCGCGCGCCACCCGCTCAAAATTCCCAAAAAAATTAAATTCAAAATGATTCTTCTAGCTATTAAATTTAAATACCTGGTTCCCAAAAATATATTTAAATGTAAAAAAACTGCAAATTCTTGTCAAGGTCCCATTTGCATGGGTGAAAGTTGCTCTGCTAGCTTCACAAACGTGCAATATTGCTCAAAAGTTAAGAGGCAAATATTGAAATCAATCGTCGAGGCAATAAATTAGGACAAAATAGGGCTCCCTGCGATTTTTAATGGCTTTTTCAGGCTCTGGACCTCTGACACCTCATATGAGGGAATTTTGAAAAAAAATTCCATCTAACTGGTCAGAAAAGGTCAACTGGTCCCAGAAATTGGTCCGCCCTAGATAACTTGTAATAAAGGCTTAAACTTTCTCAAGGTCGCTCGAGGTCACGTGCTATTTTTGGCACCTCATTTATGGGGAATTTGCAAAAAATGTATACCATCCGAAAGATTTCTAGATCGTGATAAATGGTCAACTATTTTCAGTAATTGGTCAGCCACAGATTTTTTTTAAGGAATTTTTAAAAATTTCAAGGTCATAGCGATTTTTGGCACCTCATTTATGGGAAATTTGCAAGCATTTAATACCCTCATCCCTCAGAAAAGCCCTAAGATCTTTATAAAAGGTCAGCTAGTTTCAGTAATTGGTCAGCTTTAGATTAATTTTTACTATTTGTAAATGAGTTTAGAAAAGTTATAGATAATGTAGTTTAGAGCAACTCTTCCATAAAAAACTTTTTTCCAGGCCCACTTTTGGGTGCGTTTTTGACAAAAAATTTCTTTTTTCGGCTAATTTCTTGGAAACAGGTCAAAAACAAAAAAAATGATGCAAAATCTTTGGCCCGCCCACTTTTGAGGGCGTTTTTGACAATTTGTTTAAATCGTTTTCTAAAAAAAAATCGAAAAAGGTTACATATAATAAAATGAGTAAAAAGTGCCTTTTTTTAAAAATTAGTTCATACAAAGTTTTTTACCATGCCACAATTAACATACATTGGTTTTTGGCAATGATTTGAAATCCCATCAAAAAAGTCATTCAAGAAATTTTTTGTTTTCGGTGTCTTAAGACATAAACTCGATGCTTTTGAAGGTTCGCAGATATTCGCGGCTATTTTTGTTTGTATTCGATACATATATCATAGTTCAGTGTATATTATGAACTATAAGTCCGACCAGGAAAGACCAGGGAACATTAACTTTTTCTTAGTTGAATTTTTCATTTGACTTATAAAATTCAAAATTCACACAATCAAATTTTCGAACTACATATAAATCTTTTTTATGAAATTTAATTTCTTTATGCATGCTTAATAGAGGAAAAATAACAAAAAAGTCACAGTGGTTCCCAGGTGGAAAAACCCCTATTTTGAAAGAATTTTGCATGGCAATTCAATGTGGTTTTTCGATTCTAGATATACAAACATAAAGAAAACTGTTAATTTTGTATTTTATGCCTCAGGTCCGCAGTACAGTTAACACAAATTTATATTGCAATAATTATTTTTTAAATAAAAAAATAAATATATTCAGAAATTTCATGTTTTTTCAGTAGCTTTGATATGTACATATATTTCTTGATCCAAAGAGCAGTTAAGGTTGAAATAAAAAATATTATTTTATTAATTGGTATTTGGCTTCAATATTACATTTACCGTTTATCATTTTGTCTATCCATGTAAAATAAATGAGTTTCAGCTGGAAGATCCTCTGCAACTAGTCATTCTTGCTTATTTTTTGGTCTATAAAAGAAGAGCTTAGCGTTTCTAACTGTAGAGCCTAAGATTTTTTTCAAGCCTATGCTATACTATTCGTCATATTAAAACAAAAGATCACTTTTATTCACTTTGCCGGCAAGAAGCTTATAAGTGTAATTTAAGTGTAACAACTCGTGTTGCCTGAACAGCGCTTGAAATCGACTTTTGGTTTCACCGTTACACAGCTTTTTTTGTTGTAATTTGTCCCTTTTACGGTACAAAATCAAAAGTGTTACTTTGACACACTATAACTTCAAGAATAATAAACCTTCAGACTTTGTTAATAGTTCATTTTTTAAATAATTTGACTGTCTAAATGTTATTCTGTCATTATTTTGTTTTAAAATGAAATAAACACCAAATTACTTTATGTATATAAAGTTAGCACGACACTTTTAGAAATTCATGTTAAGAACTATCCTATCATTAGTTGCTACTTAATTGCGAATTAGTTGCGCAAAAAAAAAAATAATTGCTTTGTTGGTTTGCGAAAAAATGGGTATCCTGCTAACTTCATATGAACTTAGCAGGACAACTTTTTCAAAAATAAAGATAATCGAGCTGAAAAAAGTTTATTATTGAGAACTAATTAATTGCGAATTAGTTACGCAAAAAAAAATTTAATTGCATTTTTGGTTTGCGAAAAAATGGGTGTCCTGCTAACTTCATATGAACTTAGCAGGACAACTTTCTCAAAAATAAAGATAATCGAGCTAAAAAAAGTTTATTATTGAGAACTAATTAATTGCGAATTAGTTACGCAAAAAAAAAAATTGTATTGCATTTTTGGTTTGCGAAAAAATGGGTGTCCTGCTAACTTCATATGAACTTAGCACGACAACTTTCTCAAAAATAAAGATAATCGAGCTAAAAAAAAGTTTATTATTGAGAACTAATTATTGGCGAATTAGTTACGCAAACAAAATTTAATTATATTTTTGGTTTGCGAAAAAATGGGTGTCCTGCTAACTTCATATGAGCTTAGCAGGACAACTTTCTCAAAAATAAAGATAATCGAGCTAAAAAAAAGTTTATTATTGAGAACTAATTAATTGCGAATTAATTACGCAAAAAAAAATTTAATTATATTTTTGGTTTGCGAAAAAATAGATGTCGTGCTAACTTCATATGTACTTAGCAGGACAACTTTCTCAAAAATAAAGATAATCGAGCTAAAAAAAGTTTATTATTGAGAACTAATTAATTGCGAATTAGTTACGCAAACAAAAATGTTATTACATTTTTGGCTTTCGAAAAAATGAGTGTCCTGCTAGCTTCATATGAACTTGGCAGGGCACAAATTTTTCGCAAACCTAAAACGCAATACAAATTTTGTTTGCGTAACTAATTCGCAATTAATTAGTACTCAACAACCAAATCTTTCAGCTCGATTATCTCCATTTTTGAGAAAGTTGTCCTGCTAAGTTCATATAAAGTTAGCAGGACACCCATTTTTTCGCAAACCAAAAATGCAATAAAAATTTTTTTTTTGCGTAACTAATTCGCAATTAATTAGTTCTCAATAACTTACTTTTTTCAGCTCGACTAACCAAAAATACAATTTAAGTTGGGTCTTGTGTGTAAATGAAAATTCACACACAAGTGCAGTGCATGCTGCGCATTATACATCAATTTATATTGAATAATTTGTTGTTGTTCATTCAAAAATTATTCAATATAAATTGATGTATAATGCGCAGCATGCACTGCACTTGTGTGTGAATTTTCATTTACACACAAGACCCAACTTAAATTGTAAATTAATTCTTGACCAGTGTCAACTCTTTCAACTCATCTCCCCCTTGTATGACCAACGAATTGTTGGCATACGAATCGGTGCATGGGGAAAAAAGAAAGAAACCGACTGAACAATAGCAAGCTTGTGTGTGTTAATAAAAATGCTAGTCGCTGTTGCAATTGATAAACAACGAAACCTGCATCGGGATAGAGCTAACCATGTGGCTTCAGTGGCGCGGTGTGTAGTGCATCGGCCTCTGAATCGCAAGGTTCATGGTTCGCTCCCATATGACGGCAAAGAGTTTTTTCAATTAATATTAGCATAACCAGACTAAACACCACTAAAGGAGTCTGATGATCGAGGTGGCTATCGTGAAATAGCTATAACTCCAGCCTATATAATTGGTGGTAACACACGCAAGTTGTTGTTGTTCATTCAAAAATACAATTAATTTTTTTCTTGCGCAACTAATTCGCAATTAATAAGTTCTCAATAACCAAGTTTTTTCAGCTCGATTAGTTCCTTTTTTGAGAAAGTTGTCCTGCTAAGTTCATTTGAAGTTAGCAGGACACCCATTTTTTTCGCAAACCAAAAAGTTCTCAACAACCAACTTTTTTCGGATCGTTTATCTACATTCTTGAGAAAGTTGTCCTGCTAGGTTCATATGAAGTTAGCAGGACACCCATTTTTTCGCAAACCAAAAAAGCAATTAATTTTTTTTTTTGCGTAACTAATTCGCAATTAAGTAGCAACTAATGATAGGATAGTCTTAAACATGAATTTCCAAAAGTGTCCTGCTAACTTTATATATGTACATAATTACTTTCCTTTTTTAAGATGGCGGCCTTCCCCTTACCCCGGGCACCCCAAAAACTGTGTTTAATATTGAGGAGATAAGCCAAATACAAATCATCCAAACAAATTTGTCCATCGATTAATGAAATTTTAATAAATTGTTTGACAAAATTTGCTCCACCATGAAGTTCTTGTACGATTTTCTCTGAATCTATTGATTGTATTAAAAAACAATCTTTTGTGTGTAAAATTACATAAGCTACAATTTGTACCTTCACATTTTTTCAAAAAACCTGCTAGTTTTCGATAATAAAGAAAAAACTCCCTTTTACCCTCAATAAAAAAATTTAGCCCAGGTCCAAATTAACGGAATTTTTTAGGAAAAGTTTAAGACGTCAAATCTCTCCACCAAATTTCAGCTTTGTCGGAATTTTTTCGAAGTTTTACAATTTTTTTGTCTAATTTTCCAGGGCTATGAGAATTACAGAATATTAAATTGTGATAAACAAACCAAGTATAGAGATCACTCCACAAAGTTAAAGAAGAATTATTTTCTATTTTCTTAAACGCCCTTTACTTGAGAGGATTTCATTGCACACACAATATTAAATTTTTCTGCTTTTCAATTGCTTTTTTATTTTCATCGAGTAAATTGTTTGAAAAATAAATTTTTATCATTCTTCCAGATGGTGTTTTTGCACTCATATTTACCACTGCTTTGTATATGAACTTTATATACAAAGGCTCTACCAAACCAATGCTAACTATGCGTTGACGACGACGAAGCTTCATGAAAAGCGTGTTGTTTTTTGTTTACAACATTGTTGTCTTCATCAGTGACAACAAACGATTCACATAATTTAGAGAGATCCTTAATAGTTGCAAGCTGTTGGATGCAGATATCATAAACCAATCAAAAGTTGTTAGTTTTCGTCAGGTTTACTTAACTTTTCGGAAGAGAAGAGTGATTCCGAGCGTACCGAGCGTTGAAGTGAAACCAAAATTATTTGTTGGAACGAAAAGAAGAGATACATGCATCATTTTATTCAAGTGGAATATAGCTCACTTTCTCCTTTTGACTGTTTGGAAAGCTACTTTCCGTTAGTTTTTGACTTTAGCTTCTGACAGTTTCCGACTATTAAGTGTAGTCCTACCTTTACATTTTTTTTAATCGTTTTTAGGTGCGTTTGATTACTTTTTTAGCACGAAGTTCAAAAAGTGTCAAATTATTGAAAGAAGGGAAAACATTTTTCATAGAGGAGAAAACTTGCTTCAAAGTTAACAAACGCGTTAAACCAGTTTTGTATCATTTTTTTGTATAAAACGTCACGCGTGAGAAACACTATCAAACACAACAGACAAATCTTAGAACACACAAAAAAAAAACACACACAGACGTGGGTTCCTTACTTCATGCAAACAGAAATTTGAGGAGCAGCAATTTGCAACATTTTTCTGGGAGGGAAAATTTCTTGCTCTCTCATTGTGTTGCCTGGTTGCCACTTTTTGGAGTTAACAAACAGGAACTTGTGAAAAGTAGTACGACGCCGCGCCGCCGCACAGTGGGCTCAAAAGCAAATCTAGCGGGTCAAAAATCCAAATCTTTGTAAACGAGTGGTGTGTGTGTCCGTATCTTATTTAAACACCTTAATAGCCTAGCAGGTGCCAAATAGAGAGAATAGTTATTTCATGGTTATGTGGACAGTTAAATATTTTTAAAAGACAAGAAAGACACAGAAATAATGATGAAATGATGTCTCAATGCCAGTTTTTGGACTAAATTATGGTTTGAACATAGGTAAAACTATATATAAGCTAATATTATGTTGACCTCTGAGATATTTTCCACTGATAATTTTTCACTTTGTTGACCTCTGAGATATTTTCCACTGATAATTTTTCACTTTTAGCCGAAGAATTTGGACCACTGTCGTCAAATAACCTGTAAGATGTTATGTTTAACTTTTTCGAAAACGGGCTGAAACGGGCAGATGAAATATAGAAATATGTTATCTATATTACAGAAAAAGAAAAAGTTGCAGCCTACAGAAAAAATGCTTTATCAATTTTTTCTTACTAATAAAGTAAATGAAATCGTTCGTTTAGTTAAAATACCATAAATCATAAATAAACAAAATTACTAACCTTCTTAAATATAGTACATTTGGGAATAATAACAAAAAAGTTCATAACTTGAGCAATGACTGAATGATGTGTCTGCAATTAACTGTATTATTGCTTGAAAACTAAGGTCTTCTGTCAGTTAATTTGACTCTATTCATTGTCTCTGACATTTGTACAATCCACCTATGTACTACCTGTCCTGATATAAAGTTCATATTTTTTGGACATTTGACCCGCTAGATTCTCTTTTGAGACCACTGTGCGCCGTGTCGTACGAATTCTTACGAAATTTCAGTAATCAAACAGACCTAATAACTTCGACACCTGAGCTCGTCTTATCTGCACACACCCAATCCGTCAAATAAACTTTTGACCTTAAGCTGATTCGATTACACGCAGCTTTTAACCAATTGAATGAAAAGGTCGTTCATGGAAGCTTTTGCGTAAACTTATTATTTTACACAATTTGTTAACTTATGAAGTGGCATGAATACCGTTACATTTTTGCATTTATTTGTGTAGATATAATTTATTTTTGAATGCTAAGAATTTAGGTGACGTGAAATAAGGTAGAAGCAATAAAGTCGAATCGACCTTATTACCCATATTGGGAAATAACGTCGATAAAGAAAATACGCGAAAATATAACAAAAATAAGAGTGCCAAAAGTTGAGAAATAAAGTCAAAATTCGTTGAGTAATAAAGTCAAAATTAACTTCAGTTGGAAAAAGAAGAAAAAATGGTTGGCAATGTCATGCGTTGTGTGTTATTAGCACAACTATGCGCTTTAAAGCATAAGGCCGATTCGGCCTTATTCCTTTACCTTATTTCACAGCACCAAAAATTTACTGAGAAAATGTCTAGTTTATATAACAATACGCTAACTGACATTTTCTGGGTTTTATTTGGCAAAAATAAGATGGTGGTCTAATACCGCTTTTACACTAGTATTTGTTTGAACATAGTTTTTTTCAAAAACTGTTCACGTCTCGGGAATAACTTGATTTAAAAACAAAATTTAAGAATGCTTTTCTAGCTTTAAAAAAGACTGGTTAATAGTATTGTATTAATAGTATCGTCTTTTAATAATACTTTATTGAGAATATTGGCTTTCTCACCATGTAACAAAATTCCTAAATCATTATTCTCACCACGATGAAAATAATATTAGAATTTTCTCACCAATTCGAAATAGTGTCATAGATTTTTTTTTGCAAGGTTTCTAATGACTTCCTAAAAGATACAGGACTCCTTTAGAAAATCAATGGTTGAATGGTGGGTTGCTTAGCTTGTCGAGTGCGGGAAGGCATACTTGCATTACTAAGGTTTTTGCGCTGACTCGCTAAGCGATGTTACTCTACATGCCTTATTTAAAATAAAAGTACAAAATTAACCAAAAAAGTGAAAAGTTACAAGACAAAAATAGAAATTGAAAATCAAATAAGAAAGAAATTATTGAAGTGGGAAACCGGAAGATGGTATTGGTTTCCGCGAGTGATTTTTGCCCTCCCAGCTAGGGCTGCTAGATAAATTTTTCGCAATATCGGGACATCAGTGACAAAAAATCGGGACAAATCGGGACTAAGAAAAGACAATGAACTGTTAAATATACAACAAATAGAAACATGTTTACTAGCTAACACTTATGACAAAAAAGAAATAAAAAGATTATATCGGGAGTATTGAAAATTCAGTTTTTTAACTAAAATATCTTCGGGTTCTTTGCTACTTTCTGTCATTTCGAAAGATTTGCAATTCTGGTAAAATGTTTAAGCATTGACCTAGCTGTTGTCTAATGATCACTTGAAAATAAAAATGTCTCGATTTCTTATTTCCACTTGATGCCTTTGCAAATAATTTTAAGATTTCGCCGTGGTCAATATATGAAAGAAGTTTTTGTTTGAAGGATTAATTAATAAAATTTAAAAACTAATCGCAATTATCATGTCCGGTGCCTCTTAGGCAATTGCCTAAGGCCGCACATTGACTAGGGCTGCAAAGTCGATGAAAATTCATGTTTTAAGGCAACACATTAAGATTTGACAAAATGAAATTATGCAGAGCAGCATTATAATTTTAAAATTTTATAAAATTGTATTTTGTTGAAAGCCTTGAAGCAATATTAAATAAAACCGTAAATATTAATTTGTATGGTTTTCTTCTGTAACGTTTTGGGCGGCAAAATAACAATTTTCCGAAGGTGGCAGAAACTCCAGGTTCGGCAGCGATCATGTGCATGTCTTGTTCCTTTACAAGAAATTTGCAAGAAATACCGTCGAAATAAACTAAACTAAATATGTACTACATCTCATATTTCTTCTTAATTCGGGAAATCATTTTAATAATATTCTTTGATACAAGAAAGTTATTCTCATGAGTAAAATAGAAAAGTCGGGACAAAATCGGGACAAAATCGGGACAGTTTGTATATCGGGACATATATCGGGACAGGGTTCAAATATCGGGATTGTCCCGCCAAAATCGGGACGTCTGGCAGGCCTACCTCCCACAGTCCTTTTGAAAACAAAAAAAAGACTGCCTACGCCACTGCTACACTCAAATTTTCCACATTAGCCCCTAACAAGAAATTAAAAGAAAACAATTTCCATACCTATCATCACCAAAATATCACTCACCACATTCACTTACACAAACAAACTGAAAAAAGGGAATTACCAAATATTCATCCTAAAAATTTTTCATTTAGAAATAAGGAAATGAAAAACTAATTGTTTCATTTTTAAAATAATTATAAAATTATCAATTTATTTATGTGTTATTTAAGAAAAAAAATAAATTAATGTAATCATTTAATAAGAAAAATTAAATGCAGAACTGTGTTTGCATATATTTACAAAAAAAATATAGATTAAAAAGTTATATGTATTTTCAAATATTTAATTTTAAGTTAGGTATTTGAAATCATTTTTAAAATTAAATTAAAATTTGAATTAAGTTAAGTTAAAATCTAAGAAACTAATAAGTTGAATAGTAACAGATTATTATATGAAAATGAACACAGAGCATACATAAGTTAAAGTTAAGTTAAGTCAAGTTTATATTAGATCAAGAAAAAAGTAAAATAATTTGAGATAAAATGCCGAATAGTTTAAGAGATTAATATTTTGAAATTAAGTATTATTATTATTTTTGTTAAAATTGAAGAAGAAAAAAAAAATATTGGACACCTTTTACAGTCCAGAGTGTGTTTATTCCGTTTAAATTTAAATAAAAAGAAAACTCACCATAAATGTTTATAAAATTTTTCCCAAAAATTCGTGGTTCAATAATAAATACGCAGATCTTGAATCAAAAAGGATGTGCTCAGCCCCTCGTTCTTGTACCTGTTGAACCTATTTATAACTAGGAATAGAAGAAAATAATATGTTTGTTTGTTTTTAAAATTCAACGAAATATGCACAAACAAAACACAATGAGAAAAGTGAAAATATAAAAATTAAGAATACTTAACTTCCTTTTTTTTAAAACAAATGAAAATAGCAAATGACAGAAATTTGAAAATTATTTGGAAAAAAAAATAACACTGAACAAGAACTAAAACTGTCTTTGATGATAAAATGTTGATTGAAGAATTATTTGGCTTTAGCAGAAAACGAATTGAAATCTTGAAATTGAAATCTTCTCTTCATCTGGAACTTTCTTGGTTTTGCACTCGAAGAATGGTGTCTTTAATAAGATTGTTTTTGGTGGTAGCATCTAATACTTTCCATTCACAAACACTGTTAGATTGCTTCGATAGAATACGAAGGAAACACGTCAGCAGAAAGAGACTCTATGAAGAGGCCAACATTGTACAACTAGACAGACACCTCATCCAATCCAGCAGAAGATGTCTACAAAATATGAAGAACCACCCGAACCCTCTAATAGAGGGAATTGTTAACCAGCCAAGACATCCCAACCAGCGGTACCTCGAAGCGATGGAGCTGCTAGATGAGGATATTATCTCAGCCACCTACGAAGAGAACATTCCCTTCTACGCTGACCCAAGGTCAGCTCACTACCGTGGCTGAAAGCCCACCCCCCCCCCCAACCAATCACAACAATGACAACCGGACCTGAACAATCCGAGAAATGAAGCAGCCAATAGATTAAGAATAGAAATAAACATAAATGACAATTTAATATAAATTTTCCAAAAAATCCCAATGTAAACAGTTAGGCCCCCTATTGTGCCAACATATTTTATGTAATTATCAATGTATACTTTAAGATAACTTACATTAAGCAAATTGTAAATATTAATCGTTCAATAAAAAATCTTGTAAATCACTGTTAGATTGTTGGATTCAAAATGTCTAAGCTGCTTGCATGTTATGGTTTGGTAACGGGTGATTTTTTAAGAGGTTTAGAACTTAAAAAAAAAAAAAAAAACACAAAAAATTCGAAAAAATGAATGAAATATTTATTTGAATCGATAGTTTGAACCTTGCAATTTAATGTTTAAAGATAATTTCATGCAAATGTTGACCGCGGCTGCGTCTCAGGTAGCCCATCCGCTGAGTCCAATTTTGGCATACTCTTTCACACATATCGGCCGGTATCTCACGAATGAATGCATGGATGTTGGCTTCCAGTGCGTCAATCGAAGCGGGCTTGTCCCTATAGACATTAGCCTTGACATACCCCCACAAAAAATAATCTAATGGTGTCAAATCGCACGATCTAGGCGGCCAATTGACCGGCCCGAAACGTGAAATTAACTGTTCACCAAACTCGCCTCGCAATTGCGCCATTGTTTCGCGTGCTGTGTGGCATGTGGCACCGTCTTGTTGAAACCACATATCATGCAAGTCAAGAACTTCCATTTCGGGCAAAAAAAAGTTTGTTATCATCGCTCGGTAGCGTTCACCATTGACAGTAACGCTGCGATTCGCATCATCTTTGAAGAAATATGGCCCAATAATGCCGCCGCACAGTGCGTCGATTGTATGGAGATGGTGGACAAAAATCAATTTTCCAAAACTAAGTTGACTTTGCAAACAAAATTTGTTGTAAATGTAATAAAAAAGAAATTTTCTAAAATCTAATGAAATTTTCACGCCCCCTGCCACGCCCACTTTTGAATATGGTTTATATCTTAAGAATGGTTACCACGATTTGAATAAAATTTAGAGAATTTGACTTTCTAGGTGAGTTCAAAAACAAAAAAATAGTGTGGACCCTATCCGCCCACTGCCGCGCCTACTTTTTTAAATTGTTTACTTCTAATAATAGTCCAGTCAACGAAGGAAAAATAAATGCAATAAATCATGCTCTCTGGGTTATTATTAAATGTGGTAGGGGTGACCCCCAGGTATAACATACTAAAAGTCCCTAGCCCAGGGCCGCGAGCTATAGCCAGGAGGGGGGCTTAAAGGTCCCCTTTTGTAATTTTTCGGGAATATTTTGAAAACTTAAGCCTAGTTTATACTTCAAAGCGAAGTGAAATCAAATTTGAAATGAAACATCAATAATCAAAGAACCAAAAGGTTTTCAAAAAGTAGTTTTCTTCATAATATTTGGTTACCAAAGGTCCATTGAGTTGCATTTGTTTCGAGACAAATTTGTTCCTCCTTGTCGCCAAAATAATTGCATTTAGTTTTTGACAGTTTTTCACGCCTAGGAAAAAAAGTATTTTTGTCTATGAAAACTACACTTCGCATGGTTGTATAAACCAGGCTTAAGCGTTTGAGTGGAAAAGTGTACACTACAAAATGAAAGAATAATAAATTTCCTACAAAAAAGATCTTTTTCATATATTCGGTAGGAGCAAGGTTAAGAAAGATACGGGGAGTAAAAAATTCAAGAAATTGAAAAACAATGTTATCGTCTTACAACATCTATGGTTTTTGATCAATTAAACTAGAAATAACCGGAAAAGTACGTATATATTGATTCATGGTCATTTCAGTGACGTCATGAGAGCAAGTTGAAGTGTACAGAAGCTGGTTGTGTTAAAATGTCCTTATTTATTTTTTTTGATTCAGTGTTTATTTTTATATGAGAAAGACTGTTTCTTCAAAGGTAAGAAGTACATAGAATATTACCAAGTTAGAGGCCAATACTTTATGAAAGCATTTTTGGACATATCCTAAGAAATAAATTTCTTAGAAGGGGAGGTGTATTTCCCCTTCCTTTCTATAAGGGGGGACAAATTCCCTAAACATTGACTGAAAATAGAAAAACAGCTATTTCAAAACAACGGAAATACTTACAATATTGTGCTATATCTTTTTTGAAAGCTTAAAACAGATTCTTTTATTATATAGTCAACAATTTTTGAAAAATTCGTTTAAAAGCTCAAAATTAATTTAAAAAAATTAATCATTTTTTTAAATGATTTTTCATTTTTTATTTTACACTTTAAAGTAGTAAATTGTCTTCTATCATTCAATACTTCACAAATACATGATTTTAAAATAATATTTTTTAGATAAATTCTGACAACACAAATAAATAAGACCAAAAAATAGAAATTTGTGCACAAAAATGAACAATTCTAATTTAAAAAATCAAAAATCGGAGTTCTATTTTCAAAACCTTCAATGGTAGAATTTAGCTCTTCAGTAGAGTTAGATTCTAAAAGCTCACAAACTCTACGTTTTTTGGTTTTCTGAGATAAATCAGAGAATGCTTTTAGCGGTCTTCCACAGCTAGTACTTAGTTTTTCACAAGACATTGCTATTTCTAGAAAATTGAGAATGCTTTTTGGAGTTTTTAACCAGACTCCGTGGCGTCTCGCAAAAAGAGCGTGGTTTCGTGTACACGCTTTCCACCTGCGTTCAAACAAAAAACAAAATGTTTTGGCTCTTTGGACTACATCCACATCTTGGTACAGCTCGTACAGTTCACGATTGAATTTTCTCCTCCAATCGCCCTCTTCGCATAAAGGACCAAATATCCGCCGAAGAATTTTTCTCTCGAAAGTGCCCAGTATCAATTCCCCTTTTTACTTATCGTCCAGCACTCGGCGCCGTAGATTAGAACTGGTAAATATAGAGTTTTGTATAGCGTGCACTTTGTCTTTCGGGAAAGGAGTTTTGAACCCATTTGTTTGGCCAAACCGAAGTAGCAGCGGTTCGCTAGGGTAATTCTTCGTCGGATTTCCACTAAGGTGTCGTTCGTGGGATTGATGTTTGTTCCGAGGTAGGTGAACTCCTTGACTACCTCGAAATTACTGCTACCAACAGTGACGTTTTGTCCTAGGCGATGGACAGATGAGGCTTTGTTTGTTGATAACATATACTTTGTTTTGTCCTCATTCACTTCAAGACCAACGCGTTTCGCCTGTTCATCAATAGCTGTGAATGCTTCAAGTACAGCTCTCTTGGAACGGCCGATGATGTCGATGTCGTCCGCATAACCAAGCAGTTGAGAAGACCTGTTAAAGATAGTGCCGTCCATGTTAACACCACTCTTGCGCACTATCTGCTCCAGGACTAGGTTGAAGAAATCACATGATAGCGCATCTCCTTGTCTGAACCCTGTACACGTCTGGAATAACTCGGATGAGCTGTTACCCATTTGCACGTTGCACCGCGTATTTTGTAACGTCATGCGGCATAGCTGGATCAGTTTTTTCGGGATCCCGAGTTCCGACATCGCCAGTAGAAGCTCTTGGCGACTTATGCTATCATATGCGGCTTTGAAGTCGATGAATAGGTGGTGGGTCTCGACTTGAAATTCGTTGGTCTTTTCCAGGATTTGCCTCAATGTGAAGATTTGGTCTATCGTTGATCTGCCTGGCCTGAAGCCACACTGGTACGTGCCGATCATAGTGTTGCAGAAAGGTTTTAGACGCTCACATAGTACGTTGGATAGGATCTTGTAGGCAACATTAAGCAGGGATATGCCTCTGTAGTTCTTGCAGGACATAGGATCGCCTTTTTTGTAGATTGGGCATATGGAGCTATTTGACCAGTTGTCGGGCATACCTTCCTCCTCCCAAACTTGGTTGATTAGCTGGTGCATGCACCCTACCAGAACATCTCCTCCATACTTGAAGAGTTCCGCTGGTAGGCCATCCGAGCCGGCGGATTTGTTGTTCTTAAGCTTGTGGATGGCTTTCTTTACCTCTTCAGTACTGGGTGCTGGGACTGGATCTTCATTAACTGGTCTAATGCTTCTTTGTTCCCCTGTCACCTCCTCTACATAATGCCCATTAAGCAGCTGCTGGAAATGCTGCTTAAACACGTCTACAATTCCCTGTGCTTCGGTGACTAGGTTCCCTTCGCTGTTTCGAAGAGCTTGCGTGCCAGTCCTATAACCAGATGCCAGTTGCTTGGCTGTTTTGTAGAACCGGCGGGTGTTGGTGCTGGACTCTTCGAGATACTTGAGCTGAGAGGCTGCGGATGCTCTTTTCTTTCTACGCAGGGTTTTTTTCTCTTTCCTTCTCTTTTCACGGTACTCCTCTCTTGCTGCTCTTGTTTTCCGTTGCAGCATTTGCATTCGTGCATTTTCCGTCTCCTGCTTCAATACCGCGCATTCATCATCATACCACGGGTTCTTTTTTCTGGGTGGTTGATAGCCTATGGTGGTCTCGGCTGTCTCTTTAATAATGTCGCGATACTGGTTCCACTGGTTGTTGACGCTTGTGGCTGGGTGTACGGCAGAGAGTTTCCCGGTCAATTGCTCACTGTAGTCTCTGGCTTTCTCAGATGTGCTAAGGCATGTGATGTTGAACTTCTTTCTTTGGGCGGTCTTCGTTTTCTTTTCATTGGACAGTCGGGCTCTGAACTTTGTCACAACAAGAAAGTGGTCAGAGTCCACGTTTGCACCCCGGAAAGTTCGCACGTCCAAGATGTTCGATGCGTACCTTGCGCCAATTAGCACGTGGTCGATTTGGTTGGCCGTTCGACCATCTGGAGATCGCCAGGTTGCTGTGTGTATCCTTCGCCTGGGGAACCTAGTGCTACTTATCACCGTATTACGAGCTGCAGCAAAGTCGATTAGTCGGAAGCCGTTGTCTGTTGTCGTTTCGTGGAGGCTGTGCTTTCCAACTAATCCGCCAAAGATGTTTTCCTTACCGACTTTAGCATTGAAGTCTCCGAGCACGACTTTGACATCGTACTCCGGACAGGCTCCGTAGGCTCCGTCCAGGAGGTCGTAAAACTCCTCCTTGTTAGACTCCTCAGCTTCATCGGTAGGGGCGTGTGCACATATTAGGCTGATGTTTTGGAAGGTAGCTTTGATGCGGATCACAGCCAGGCGATCGCTTATCGGCTTAAAATCGATGACTTTCGATCTGAGTCGATTTCCCACGACGAATCCGCATCCTAGCATGTGCAGTCTTTGGTGACAGCTGTAATAAATGTCGCAATCTTTTCTTTTCGTTATACCTGATCCTATCCATCGTATCTCCTGGATCGCGGTAATGTCTGCCTTGTACCGCGAGAGGACAGATTCAAGTTTTTGAGTAGCACCTGGTGTGTAGTGTCCTTACATTCCAGGTGCATACTCGTAGATCATAGTCCATTTTCGTTCCGGGTCTGGTTGCCATTTGAGGGGGGTCGTTATCCGAGGCTTCCCGCGTCTCTCTCATAACAATTGGTTTTTTTACTGTGGTCGGGTCGTTAGCCCAACGCACTAACCTCCAATCTGTAGGGCCATGGGTTTAATGTTGCAATTCTTTCCTTGATCAACATTCGCACTTACAAGTTTAGCAAGTCCTGGCATAAAGCCATGACCAGTATCCGGCGGCTACCAACTTGGAGGTATTGTAAGCACTTGATGTGTAGGAAAAGATACAGCTCGAGGCCCCCAGTTCCTACAACATCCAACCACCAATTCAAAATACAGCTTTAAAAATGATAGGTGATAGAATAATAACGGCAAAATTTGAATCTTTCGAGCACCGCCTAAATGTTTAGCGCCTCTCATTATTTTATGAGATTACAAATAGTGTTCTAGTGAAATAGCCAGTTGCATTCTTCCTACGATAATACGCGTACATCAATCTACCCTTGAGTCCAAATTCGGACGTGCTGTCAGGTAGGTACGTATAGGTAGAAATGGTGGCATGAGCGTAATAATCGCTCTGTGCCCAATTAGGACTGGATTACGCCGTTTTGATACCATAAGCGGATTTAAAGTGAGGATATGCGGGTCTATCCTCTGAGGGGTTTAGTTCCTCAGAGGTCCCGTTCCTTGAATTATGGTTTTGAGATTTCCTCCTGCGCTTCCGTTTCCAGTGTGTTGTATAAAGTAGAGCTTTCAAGTAACTATTTACAAACACCCACTTTAATCACTCCATAAAGATAATGTAAACAGGCCTAAACGCACTTAGATCTTAAGCTATTATTCAGTCTTGTGTTAGCTATCATACAATAAAGATTTACTTAAATAATAGATATTATTTCATTGTGAAAGACCACACAACACAGTGGAGATCTTTCCCAAGAAATCAGAAAAGTGTTCCTTGGTTTGAAATAGGACGGCTGTGGGGTATGGTTGAGGTACATTGTGAGTCAGCACAAAAGACAGGAGGTGCGTCATAAGACACTCACTCAATTGGATCGCATCTTGCCTGAGCAGAGCATGGCTACATTATGCCATTATGAAGCGCGATCGATCCAACCGTATGATCATCATTGTCATTGAGCATCATGAAACCCAGCAGAAACCCGGATTCCGATTACTCACGGTCTTTGGGTCTGGAGAGTGCTGTCAAGTAAAGAGATTCTTTTCTTAGTCGAACTATCCGAATGTGATTGCTTTACCTGGATCTGTATTTCCCTTTCACTTTGATATCCAGAACTACAAAACCAATGTGCATCGCTATCTCTTCTTGAATCCTCCCCGATTCTCCCTACGCAGAAGGGTAGTCAAAACCCCTTTAGAGCTAGAGCGCACTAATTATAACAAAAAAGAAATCCAAGGAAAAATAAATGCAATAAATCATGCTCTCTTGGTCATTATTTTAAGTGGTAGGGGAGGGGTGACCCCACAGGTATAACATACTAAAAGTCACTAGCCCAGAGCCACAATCTTTAAGCAGGAGGGTGTTAAAGGTATGCTTTTGTAGTTTTTCGTGAATATTTTGAAAACTAAGTATATTAGTGGAAAATTGTACATCATCAAAATCCCGTATGTCGAAATCCCGCGTATCAAAATCCCGTTTTTCAAAATCCCGGAAATCAAAATCCCGAAAATCAAAATCCCTTCGATCAAAATCCCGCCGTTTCTACTACTATGCGACAGCTCATTAATATTTTTGTTTCTTATGCAATTTGCAAATTGCGTTTAAAGATTGAAGTCGATTTTTTCGTATAATGCGATGCATTAGCTGAGGATGGCAAATACACACGAATAAACACCGAGGTGTGTATGGGGGGCCAAGCCATTATAAGCATGCCATTATAGGATTTGGGGTGGGTGCGAGGTTGGGTGTATGCAAAGTTCCTTTTGCATTAAAACAAAAATATCATTCACACATAATTCGAAAAAAAATTAAAAAAAGACAACAAAAATCGCTAAAGTTTAGCCGAAAAAACTGAAAATATTTTTTTTGAAAGTTTTGGAAAAACTTTTTTACAAATTTTATTTTGATTTTTGGGAACGGGCACATTCCAAGATCACGAATATGCATTTTATAAGTCGCTAGGACGCTTAGTTTAGCCGCAAATCAAGTTTAAAGATGTAAACTTTGATGCCTCTAGCACGCTTAGTTTAGCCGCAAATCGCGTTTAAGGATAAAAGTTGATTTTTCGTACGATTCAATGCATCAATTCAGCGCCAGTGTCAAGTTTTCTTGAGAAACACTACCTTGGGTAGAAAATAAACGCGAATAAACAGTGATGTATGTATCGGGGGGCATGCTGCCCCCCTGCAACCCCCCTGCTTGGGCTCATTATAGGATTTGGGGTGGGTGCGAGGTTGGGTGTATGTAAAGTTTCTTTTGCATATAAAGTCGCTTGGACGGATAGTTTAGCTGCAAATCAAGTTTAAAGATGCAAACTTTCATGCCTCTAGGACGCTTAGTTTAGCCGCAAATCGCGTTTAAAGATAAAAGTTGATTTTTCGCATGATTCGATGCATCAATTCAGCGCCAGTGTCAAGTTTTCATGAGCAACTGTAGGTACCTATCATTCATATTTCGAAGAAAAATTAAAAACCGAAAAAAAAAATTGAGAAAAATTTAATTTTTCATTGAAATTTTCTTCAAAAAATTTTGTTTTTTTTATATTTTTCAAAAAAAAAAATTTCCAAAAAGTTTATATTTCTATATAATTAAAAAAAAAAAATCCCACCTGCTTCCAGAATCCAGACCCACACTCTGTCCAGATCCAAACCCACCTCTGTCTTCTTTTAGACTACCGTTCCCCATCACCCAAACCGAAAAAAAATTCCCACCTCTGTCCAGAATCCAGACCCACCTATGTCCAGATCCAGACCCACCTCCGTCCAGATCCAGACCCACATATGCCCAGATCCCGTTGTCGTTGTCACCCGTTGTGATGCTTTTTTAGTTTCCAGCTGAGGTAGGCCAGCGGGGTCCAGGGTTTAACCGTAGAAAGCAAGGAAAACTAGGTTTGCGTAAGATTCGGAACTCCAATATATTTTTATTTTTATTTCTTTTGTTATTCTTAATACGGTATTCTTATGAATTTAATATTTTCTTACTTTACAAAATATTATTACTTATGCTAACATGGTATTTCATATACTTGACAATTCGTAATTTTCTTAAAATAAAATAACATAATAATATGATAAAAGTACTTCGTATAAACAAGGTGGGAATGGTTCCCTGGTCTGTCTGAAGCTCAAGGCAGCGTAGATTGGGACGTACTCCCTAGCACTTGAAGCAAACGGCAGAACGAAATTATAATCGGCGGAGCGGCGAGGGAACGGGTTCGCTAGTCTAACCGAAGCTCAAGGCAGCGTAGATTGGGACGTACTCCCTAGCACTTGAAGCAAACGGCAGAACGAAATTATAATCGGCGGAGCGGCGAGGGAACGGGTTCGCTAGTCTGACCGAAGCTCAAGGCAGCGTAGATTGGGACGTACTCCCTAGCACTTGAAGCAAACGGCAGAGCAAAATTAAAGACGGCGGAGCAGCGAAGGAACGGGTTCGCTAGTCTGACCGAAGCTCAAGGCAGCGTAGATTGGGACGTACTCCCTAGCACTTGAAGCAAACGGCAGAACAAATTTATAATCGGCGGAGCAGCGAGGGAACGGGTTCGCTAGTCTAACCGAAGCTCAAGGCAGCGTAGATTGGGACGTACTCCCTAGCACTTGAAGCAAACGGCAGAACAAATTTATAATCGGCGGAGCAGCGAGGGAACGGGTTCGCTAGTCTAACCGAAGCTCAAGGCAGCGTAGATTGGGACGTACTCCCTAGCACTTGAAGCAAACGGCAGAACAAATTTATAATCGGCGGAGCAGCGAGGGAACGGGTTCGCTAGTCTAACCGAAGCTCAAGGCAGCGTAGATTGGGACGTACTCCCTAGCACTTGAAGCAAACGGCAGAACAAATTTATAATCGGCGGAGCAGCGAGGGAACGGGTTCGCTAGTCTAACCGAAGCTCAAGGCAGCGTAGATTGGGACGTACTCCCTAGCACTTGAAGCAAACGGCAGAACAAAATTATAAAGAGACGGGGGGGGGGGGATATTTTACGGCGTAAGCCAAAAAGTTTTGAAGCTTCTAACTGGTACACAAAAGTAGCCAGCAGCGTACCTCTTTATTAGTGTGACTAATAAAAGCGAGATCTTTCTATGGCAAGAAGAATCTGAATTCTAGTGCATTTTCCACCCTTACTAGTCAACTTTGCTGACATAACCAACTGTGGACTATAAGCGGGTAAACGAACTTCGTTTGTTGACGTAACCAAACTGCCATCAGATTACCTCCAATGAAAATCGCATGGGTGCTTTAGGGTATAAATTGCTTGGTGGCGATTAGGTAGTTGCTGACGTCGTAGCAAGTGGCAGGTTGTATCCTCTGTTGTACTTTGTATGGGTGTCTTGTTAGGATGCAATACTTGTTTATTGCTTCAGCTGGTTAATTGATGTGATGAAATCCAAGTGTTTTGGTTTGCTAGTTGGGTGGTGCGGGTGATTAGGAGTAAAAAGCATGTGACTTCGTTACATTCCCCCCTTTCTTCGGCAGACGAGACCTCTCGTCGTGAATGTCTTCTGGAATGAAAAGCTTTTAATAATCGTATTCAAATATAAGATAATTATATAAATATATTTTTTTTCTGTTCTTTTTTTTCTCAATATATTTTCTTCGCATATTTTTTTTCTGTTCTTTTTTTTCAATTCTTTTTTTTCTTTGAATTTTTTTTTTTCGGTATTTTTTTTTCTTTTTATTTTTATAAATATTTTTTTCGGTATTTTCTTAAAGCTAGTTTACATAGGCATATACTTTGTTTTTTTTTTTTTTTTTTTTTTTGAATAAAAGAAAACGGGGGGAAAGGGTGAAGAACAATAATTATCGGCGGCAGTCGGCTTTGGTTTAAACTTAGTACAGCAGGTCATGCGATTGATACGAATTGGTTTTCGGGTAACGGTTGCTGGGTTTGTTGCGTTTCGGCTCGGCGGGTGAGCAACATGCTCGAGGGATAACAGGCGGTTGAAGCTTGTGTCTTCAGAACTCTGGTTGTGCCTTCTTAGGTTTCGGCTAGGATGGGTCACGGCTTTCTGTTCGACTCGGGTTTCGGTCGATGTCTGACTCATTTTTATTTCCGGGGTAGAAATCGGAGATTGGTGGCTACTTCGTTCGGAATTCGGTGTTGGACTACATGATAGTGGAGGTCCACATTCCGTGACGGCAAAATTTCGACAAAGCTCAAACGATGGATTCAGAGAAGAATACTCTGGTTGACTGTCTGGATCGATGGTCGGGCTTTGAATGACGAAAGCTGCGGTCTGCTCATCTTCAACAATATGATTAATTTCGGCGGTGTCGGATTTTGAAGATGGCTGATAGTTTTCTGGAAAACAATTTTGCTGTTTGATCGGGAGGTGAGAAATCACCAAGCAGGTATGAAATATTTCTTCATCTCCTCGTGGTGGATTCAGTGCTTTCGGCGGTGACATCTGCGGAGGTGTCATCTGTGGCTGCGCCTCGTCTTTTTGGGGTTTAACAAGTACCGCTCGAAGTGGTGTTGGTGGCATCTGCGGAGTCTGCAGCGGTGTCTGCGGTGGTATCTGCGGATGCATCTGCGGTGGCATAGTAATAACGGCAACGGGATTTCTTGTTGTTGGAGAAAACGGTGTGGGGGCTGACGGGAGTCGGAAATTTCGTTCATCATTCTTAATCGACTCGAATTCTTCAGCAAGGTACGCAAGTTCGTCCAGGGTATTAAAGTCCTGACGGCGGATATACAATTGATACTCAGGTCGCATATTGTCAAAAATTCGATCGATATTATCGGCCACGGAAACTCGGGGGTGCTGTCTTATTAGATACTGTGCGGACAAAATATAATCTTTCGCTTTTTCGCGGGGTCCTTGACGTTTGCGTAATATTTCCTCCTCTAGCTTGTGTAAAAACCTAGCAGGCAGGAAATGTCTTATGAACGCTGCCTGGAAATCTTCCCAGGTAACAAAACTGTCACTTTTTACTCGGAGCCACTGTAAAGCTCTTCCGCGGAAAAGCTCAGGTAGTGTCCGTAACATATCGTTGGGTGGGATGTTGTAACATCGTGTCAGCTCGGTTAGCCTCTCGAAAAATTCCAACGGGTTTCCAGAGGAATCGAATCTCAGTCCCCATTTTCGGACTGTGTTCATTCTCTCAGCTTCGTAGCTCAACGAGAGTCGGCTGGATGTTGGACTTGGGTCTAATCTCGACGGCGGCGGCGGCTGCGGTGGCAGTGTAGATTCGGGGAGTGAAGTGCCTGTAGAAGTATGAGGTCGGTAAGCAGAAGTCATTTGATAGTTCAGGTTGTAAGCTGGTTGATATATCGGAGGGTGCATGATACATGGTTTCCTCGGTCCTGGCACGGCTAAGAACGATGATGCTTTAAACGGGGCTAGCGGGGCGGGAATATCAATTTGGCTTATGAACGGCTGCGTGTTGGTAGGCGGAGTGTCGTCAGATGTATCGGCGTTGTTTCTCTTCTCAACGAATCTTTCCCATTCTTCACACAGGTTTTGTGTGGAAACATCTGTACGGAACTTTTTAAAGTGTTGGCTCAACCTCCTACGCAATGTCGGTATGGTACCACTAGTGTCTAACTGTCGGTCTTTTAACAAGTGGATAATTCGGATTTCTCTAAGAAATATATGAACCCAAGGTTCTTATACGGGTTGATGTCTTCCATTGGTGAATCGTCGGATTCGGATGCGGACATGTTGAAACGGGTCGGCGGCGGATTGGTTAACGGATCGGTGGAACTTTCTCGAAGGGTCACGGTGAATCGGTGTCTGGTCACGGATAAATCTTTCCAAAGGACTTTTCGGAGAAAAACGGATACGGCGGCGGACGGTGTTGCCTTCGAAAGATTTACGGTCGGTCGGTGGGAGTTCGGATGATCCTTCTAAAAGTCCCTGCTCGGGCGCCAAAATGTGATGCTTTTTTAGTTTCCAGCTGAGGTAGGCCAGCGGGGTCCAGGGTTTAACCGTAGAAAGCAAGGAAAACTAGGTTTGCGTAAGATTCGGAACTCCAATATATTTTTATTTTTATTTCTTTTGTTATTCTTAATACGGTATTCTTATGAATTTAATATTTTCTTACTTTACAAAATATTATTACTTATGCTAACATGGTATTTCATATACTTGACAATTCGTAATTTTCTTAAAATAAAATAACATAATAATATGATAAAAGTACTTCGTATAAACAAGGTGGGAATGGTTCCCTGGTCTGTCTGAAGCTCAAGGCAGCGTAGATTGGGACGTACTCCCTAGCACTTGAAGCAAACGGCAGAACGAAATTATAATCGGCGGAGCGGCGAGGGAACGGGTTCGCTAGTCTAACCGAAGCTCAAGGCAGCGTAGATTGGGACGTACTCCCTAGCACTTGAAGCAAACGGCAGAACGAAATTATAATCGGCGGAGCGGCGAGGGAACGGGTTCGCTAGTCTGACCGAAGCTCAAGGCAGCGTAGATTGGGACGTACTCCCTAGCACTTGAAGCAAACGGCAGAGCAAAATTAAAGACGGCGGAGCAGCGAAGGAACGGGTTCGCTAGTCTGACCGAAGCTCAAGGCAGCGTAGATTGGGGACGTACTCCCTAGCACTTGAAGCAAACGGCAGAACAAATTTATAATCGGCGGAGCAGCGAGGGAACGGGTTCGCTAGTCTAACCGAAGCTCAAGGCAGCGTAGATTGGGACGTACTCCCTAGCACTTGAAGCAAACGGCAGAACAAATTTATAATCGGCGGAGCAGCGAGGGAACGGGTTCGCTAGTCTAACCGAAGCTCAAGGCAGCGTAGATTGGGACGTACTCCCTAGCACTTGAAGCAAACGGCAGAACAAATTTATAATCGGCGGAGCAGCGAGGGAACGGGTTCGCTAGTCTAACCGAAGCTCAAGGCAGCGTAGATTGGGACGTACTCCCTAGCACTTGAAGCAAACGGCAGAACAAATTTATAATCGGCGGAGCAGCGAGGGAACGGGTTCGCTAGTCTAACCGAAGCTCAAGGCAGCGTAGATTGGGACGTACTCCCTAGCACTTGAAGAAAACGGCAGAACAAAATTATAAAGAGACGGGGGGGGGGGATATTTTACGGCGTAAGCCAAAAAGTTTTGAAGCTTCTAACTGGTACACAAAAGTAGCCAGCAGCGTACCTCTTTATTAGTGTGACTAATAAAAGCGAGATCTTTCTATGGCAAGAAGAATCTGAATTCTAGTGCATTTTCCACCCTTACTAGTCAACTTTGCTGACATAACCAACTGTGGACTATAAGCGGGTAAACGAACTTCGTTTGTTGACGTAACCAAACTGCCATCAGATTACCTCCAATGAAAATCGCATGGGTGCTTTAGGGTATAAATTGCTTGGTGGCGATTAGGTAGTTGCTGACGTCGTAGCAAGTGGCAGGTTGTATCCTCTGTTGTACTTTGTATGGGTGTCTTGTTAGGATGCAATACTTGTTTATTGCTTCAGCTGGTTAATTGATGTGATGAAATCCAAGTGTTTTGGTTTGCTAGTTGGGTGGTGCGGGTGATTAGGAGTAAAAAGCATGTGACTTCGTTACAACAAAACCAACCAAACCCACAAAACCAAAATAAAATCCAATTTCTATCTCTCTAATTACCTCGAGGTCTTACCTCTACGGAGTTCTAAGAAGAACTGAAGATACATAAATGCCAAATTGCCAATACGCAACTGCTTATATACTTTTTTTTTCAATAAAAATAAATTCACTAATTAAAATAAAATATTTTTTCAAAAGTATGAAAAAGTATCTAAAAAGTTGGGATTATTTTAAAAAAGTATTGAAAATCCCGCAAAATAGTAGCAGGCTACTGGCGGGATTCTTGCGGCGGGATTTCGATCGGCGGGATTTTGACTGGCGGGATTCGTGTACATAATTAGTAATTTTATTTGGCGGGATTCGACTTGCGGGATTTTGATCGGCGGGATTTTGACCTTTTCCCTATTTCATGGTGTAATTAGTTTGAAGTCAAATGCTGAGAACCAGATCTAGGGATTTTAATTTTTGATACAATTGAAAATTATGAAAACTTCTTTCTGTTATAAAAAATTGGTGGTAAATAACACACCAAGTAAATAAGGTTTTCTTTTATTTTCGTTAAATTCTGAGTATACTAGTTACAACAAAAATAATTGAATCGTTTATAATGAAAAGGGGATAAGTCTACTTTATGAAATTTTTCTAGGAAACAAAAAACTGTTCAGTAATTTTTGTACAAGTATTCAACACTGTTTTAATTTAAGTGAATAATTAAAACACCGTATATTGCTCATTTCAATTACAGTGGACGCTCGAATAAGTGAATCTCGGAAGAGTGAAATTTCCAGTATAATGAACAGACAAGCTTATAGTAGGCCTATGGTAAAGACAGAGACCAGCATGAAACCATAAGAACTCAGTTGGTAAAAAAGTGGGCTTAACTCCTTTAAAGTTTTAACTTTTGCTCGCAGTTTTTTTGACGTTTCGTAAACGTAGTAAGGTAATTTTAGCTTCTTTTTCATCATTATCCTTTTTTTTTTTTGTTCTTATTTTCATTTTCGGTACTGAACATGTCAGAAAGCTGTACAGCTGCATTGTGGGCGCGTAAAAAAATCACGTACGACACTTTTTGACAGCTATTCCAGCTGCAGGTGCAGCTCCAGTTGAAGCCACTCTATTCTGTTCAGGCAGTCAATTATAAAATAGACCTACAGCCTTACTTCCTAATCAACATCAACTACAATAATTAATATCTGCGAAAAAAAAAATAATATTTCGTATTACTGCTCTCATTCTTCTTATCAAATTCTTGAAAAACCTTTAACAAATGAATGTGAATGTCTCATCATAAAAAAAGTTATAAATTGATCGGCAACACAAGCTATACGAAAAACTTGGTTAAAAGACACTTTTTAGTTTGCACAAATATTGATTTCTAAAAACAAAAATTCCTACGCATTTATCTAATAAATGTACCTACCTACGTACTTCATGACGTTTGTCCTTTGTGAAAGCATTTGTTTAACATTTATTGTTTCAGGAAATCTTGTTTTAGTTTTATTTGAAAAGAGTGTTTCCTGCAAGAAGGAAGGGTTCATTATTATTTATGTATCTTTCTTTTCTTTACTATCAACTCAATGCACTGCATCTGTCTATGAACTGGAACAACGAAATCAAAAAATTTCCATGCAACGCCAGCGTACCGTGCGAACTCCTCTAATTTAATTTGCATTTCAATTTCAAGCAACGTCCCTTCCACGTGGATAACTTTTTATGTTTTTTTTTCCATGATTTTGTTTCAATTTAATAACTTTACTTTTAAGAGCCCGGAAATGTTCACAAAAATTATCTCTCAGATGTCAAATAAACGTACCTGACCTAGCTACTAAACTTCAGTTTTCATGGCATATCCACAGAGATTTTTCACAGAATAAACCTAACCGGTAACTTTTGCAAAAATGTGGGAGAAAAGCCTTTTAAAATTCTAATCGAGTCCAGTTTATTACGCATGATTCGTGTTCAAAGATAATATTCATTTGCATTTTGTGCAACCATAATTTATTCTCTTTAAAACTTCTGATAATAATTTCGTCCTTAGCCAAAAATGTTTTTGAGATCATACATACCTACAAAAAAAAGTGCAGACCAGTGGGAATATATGCATATGCATGTTTGTAAGTGTAGGTATTGATAAACTTTGAATAACTATGTATGTTTGTATATTGTTTGCATTGTTATTCCAAATAAAGTGGAGTTAAGTTAAAGTTAAAGTTAAAGTTAAAGTTAAAGTTAAAGTTAAAGTTAAAGTTAAAGTTAAAGTTAAAGTTAAAGTTAAAGTTAAAGTTAAAGTTAAAGTTAAAGTTAAAGTTAAAGTTAAAGTTAAAGTTAAAGTTAAAGTTAAAGTTAAAGTTAAAGTTAAAGTTAAAGTTAAAGTTAAAGTTAAAGTTAAAGTTAAAGTTAAAGTTAAAGTTAAAGTTAAAGTTAAAGTTAAAGTTAAAGTTAAAGTTAAAGTTAAAGTTAAAGTTAAAGTTAAAGTTAAAGTTAAAGTTAAAGTTAAAGTTAAAGTTAAAGTTAAAGTTAAAGTTAAAGTTAAAGTTAAAGTTAAAGTTAAAGTTAAAGTTAAAGTTAAAGTTAAAGTTAAAGTTAAAGTTAAAGTTAAAGTTAAAGTTAAAGTTAAAGTTAAAGTTAAAGTTAAAGTTAAAGTTAAAGTTAAAGTTAAAGTTAAAGTTAAAGTTAAAGTTAAAGTTAAAGTTAAAGTTAAAGTTAAAGTTAAAGTTAAAGTTAAAGTTGAAGTTAAAGTTAAAGTTAAAGTTAAAGTTAAAGTTTAAGTTTAAGTTTAAGTTTAAGTTTAAGTTTAAGTTTAAGTTTAAGTTTAAGTTTAAGTTTAAGTTTAAGTTTAAGTTTAAGTTTAAGTTTAAGTTTAAGTTTAAGTTTAAGTTTAAGTTTAAGTTTAAGTTTAAGTTTAAGTTTAAGTTTAAGTTTAGTTTAAGTTTAAGTTTAAGTTTAAGTTTAAGTTTAAGTTTAAGTTTAAGTTTAAGTTTAAGTTTAAGTTTAAGTTTAAGTTTAAGTTTAAGTTTAAGTTTAAGTTTAAGTTTAAGTTTAAGTTTAAGTTTAAGTTTAAGTTTAAGTTTAAGTTTAAGTTTAAGTTTAAGTTTAAGTTTAAGTTTAAGTTTAAGTTTAAGTTTAAGTTTAAGTTTAAGTTTAAGTTTAAGTTTAAGTTTAAGTTTAAGTTTAAGTTTAAGTTTAAGTTTAAGTTTAAGTTTAAGTTTAAGTTTAAGTTTAAGTTTAAGTTTGAGTTTAAGTTTAAGTTTAAGTTTAAGTTTAAGTTTAAGTTTAAGTTTAAGTTTAAGTTTAAGTTTAAGTTTAAGTTTAAGTTTAAGTTTAAGTTTAAGTTTAAGTTTAAGTTTAAGTTTAAGTTTAAGTTTAAGTTTAAGTTTAAGCTTAAGTTTAAGTTTAAGTTTAAGTTTAAGTTTAAGTTTAAGTTTAAGTTTAAGTTTAAGTTTAAGTTTAAGTTTAAGTTTAAGTTTAAGTTTAAGTTTAAGTTTAAGTTTAAGTTTAAGTTTAAGTTCAAGTTTAAGTTTAAGTTTAAGTTTAAGTTTAAGTTTAAGTTTAAGTTTAAGTTTAAGTTTAAGTTTAAGTTTAAGTTTAAGTTTAAGTTTAAGTTTAAGCTTAAGTTTAAGTTTAAGTTTAAGTTTAAGTTTAAGTTTAAGTTTAAGTTTGAGTTTAAGTTTAAGTTTAAGTTTAAGTTTAAGTTTAAGTTAAAATTGAACTTTTGATTTTTGGTGACTGTTAAGTTTGATAATTCAGAATTTTCTCATATTTTTCTGAGACTATGATCAATGTTCTTACTTGGAACGAATCAGTTTAATGCAAAATGATTTAAGATGCATAGGGAAGGTGAGATGATTGGTCTGTATCCAGAGACTTCCACATAATTATGATCATTCCATAGATCCAAAGTGAGCTGGGTGTTACGGCAAAAATAATTTACGAAATTTTTAATAAACTCAGCGCAATTTTCACAGTGCTAGGTATTGCTTCCAGAATGGAGCTGATATAAAACACGTTTTATATTCTTTTATTGACAGGTACATTTTACAGGATTAAACTCATTCGAGAAGTGCTCTAAGCCACTAATCCCGAAGCTTCAATGTTAATCATGGATAACTTGTGATATTCTATACAGTTTATTCAATCTCTTCTTAAATTCTTTGAAATAATTATTAACAAAGTAGCTTTTTTCAAAAATTATTTGAATTAACAAAACATTTAATCAAATACCAAGTTTAAAATGCATTAACAAATAGGTACATAATAATTGCTTCTAGTCCTATTCACCTAAAACAAACAGTTATGGAGGCAAGCATGATATTTTCAATTTATTTAAATGAGTTTCAATTTCACAACTGTTGGTAGGTTTAAATCTACTGCAATATTTGTGCATTGTGCTCAACAAAAAGATTGAAAAGAACGTGAGTTAAAAAAAAAACGTTGTGGCGATAATGAAGTAATAAAATAATAATAAATAATGGGAGCACACAAAAATAATGTTTGCTTTAAATACATCCATCAAGAGAATCGAAAATAAATCGTGTAAACAAAATTAATAGTGGTTAGTTCTTCAAAAGCAAGTCCATCAGGAAAGAACGAAAAAGTAAAGATTCAACGAATTTTACTTCTGAGCCAAGAAAATAATAATCTGAAGAAATCCAACTCCAATTGAAGCATAATTATAAGGGGAAAACTAAAAATTTAATTGAAGCATTATTAGACCAAGAAAGCCCGACATAATAATAACACACCACACGATTATGTTTCTGGATGCTGTTTCGCACACTCTACGTTCGTTAAGACCGACCATTGGCGCGGTGTTAAAGTTAATCAGGAAGTGAATACTGCTTTGGATCATTTCAACTGCAATATTATTGGAACTTGCTAAAACCTTAGAAAAAATTAATATGTGTAACCTCTAAGGACTGAGTTCACTAAAATGTCTTTGAAATAGTTCAATATTCTTTGGTGAAAGTTTTCATGACCTTTTTTTAAGAAAGAAAATTTAATTCAACGGGTCAAGATAAACCTTGAGGTGCGTCTTAAGTGTGAAGCTTACAGTTTTACGACAGAAAAACTGAAGGTCCAAATATATTAAATTTTCAAATCCAATCCTTAATCTCCACACTGTAACCCCATTTTGGTATTTACCATTGCGATGCATCACTACACACAAGCTTTTCTATTGTTTGCATAAACAAATGTTAACCTTTTGTAATCCACATCCGTATATAAAATATACAGTTTTATTTTATTTTTCTCTTTCCAAGACGGACCAGCATACCAGCTAACTCCCTTTACCCAGAGAAAAGGACTTGGTCAATTGATGTATTGCATCCTGCAGACTTGAGCATCTCTCCTGACATATATAGTATAGGAATTGTTTTGCAGACAAAAACACTGATGAAAAAAAAACTCTATCTATTGTTTTATTCACAAACAGAAGTGATGGCGCCCGAGAGATGTGGATTCGTTTCGGGCTTCCTTGTAGGATAGTATTATTTGCTTACATGTCTGAGGAAGTGTACTATACCTCTTGTGAGCTTAGAACGAAAGAAGTTCAAATATAAATGTCAATCTCATCGTCATCAGTAAATATTTAATGCCAGAAAGCCGCACGACGACAACGTTGTGTATTTCAGTCAGGGACGTTGTTTAATTATTATGCTCGCTATCAAAGTTGACCTTCTTTTGAGGGTCATGCACCTTTCCAACTTCTCTGACATGACTTCAATTATCTATCACAAGGATTTCCATTCAATTATAAACAATCCTCATGCAAACTTTGTTGCTGAAAGTTTTATCCATCGTTCTTCGTACTTAAAGTTACATCTGCTTTATAGCACACTGAACAATAAATTCTTGCGTCTTCCATCTTCACGTACACACGCTTTCAAAAAACATACAATACCTTCGTACGCTTCCTACTTAAAAGTTGGGCTTTCTTTTGTAATATTGCGAGTAAATTGAAGTGAATTTTTGTTAAACTAAATTAAGTGCAAGTTGTTTTAGCAAGAGCCTCCTTCTATATGAGGGAGGAGGGAGGTGGTGGGTGATGATGACACTTATTTTCGAATAATAGACCCTTTTTGTAGAAAAAACAATGATAGTATCCAGGTAGCAACGACCTAGGTACTTTGATGGAGGTATAGCTACATAATTATAAATCTTTAGAGTTTGTGTAGCTCTACTATCTTGTGGAAGGATAATAATTGGAAGGTTTTAAGAAAAGTGTAGTTAATTTACGAGAAAATGTGTTTATAACAGCAAGAAGGAAAGTGCTACGTGAATCAACCCTTTTATAGTGGATAAATGTGTGGAATTCTTAGAAAATTCTTCTTTCGTAGAATAGAGGAAACATCAATTATTGTAAAGAAGAGTAAAGGCGCGTCCACATTATGTTGAATCGTGTAGATCAACATTGTTGATCAACAGTGTTGAGTAAGTGTAGACGTGTTGATCGACAAAGCCGTTCAACATTTGCTGACCCGAACGTAACCCGATTCAAATGGATAGAAATCGACAAAGTTGTTCAACAAATTTAATTTTATTAAAAACATTTGTAGGGTTTAATTTCATGAACATAATTTATTTGTTTTGTGCGTTATTAATCACATTTTTACTAGATGAAAAATGCAATATTTTTTGTGAATAAGTATTTAATGTTAATAATATCGTTTTAACTTAATTGTTCACTACAAAAAATAAAAAAAAGTTGGGAACCATCAGGATTCGAACCCAGAACCCTTCGGTAGCGTACTGACGCATCGATCAGAAAATTACAAACCACACAAATGTTTGCTACGAAAGTTTTTCACGTACACACTAGCATGTTGATCGACAATGTTAACCAACAATGTTGATCGGCATAGTGTGGACCGTCCTTAAGAATGACACTTGTCTGGAATGAAATGCTTTCAAGAAAAATACCGCTTTCTTTCAAACTAAAAACAATCAAATTTTGAAGAAGTTCGTGTTAGCAAGAAAGGATCAAATACTGTAGAATATTTTAACTTGTTGTATTAAAGTAGGTAGGAAACAAACAAATATATAGGATAATTCGATTGTAATTTGAACTTAGAATGCAAGCGAGGTTTATGAAAGATCCATCTAGCCCCCTTGTAATAAAGGACAGGCAACAATGGATAAGAAATTATAATATCTGTCGTATATGTGATGCTTATTAATAAATTTTAAATAGTGTATGACTCGAATGATGAGTGGATAAATTTAGCTCGCCCAGTGTGTAATCCTACCACACCAAGAATGAAGATTTTGATAGAAACGTTTACTAATTCAAGCATGAAATCAGTGCGTGTGTGTGACAATTGTGTTAGAATGCTTCACAATTTGAAGGCGTGTTGCTGTGCTTCCAGTGATAGAATATGAAAGAATAGCAAGAAAATGCACAGGCAAGTTCGCTATCCATATAAACACATGTTTTAGGGGCCGGTTATAGCGATCAATAAAACACATCAGTAAAATGTTGAAACGAAAGGAGTTCGGAATTTTTTCCTGATGGGTGTTTATAGCGAACAGTAAAATTGTGTCAGTAAAACTAGTGTCTTCTTCTTCTTTCTATTTTTACTGGATGTCAATGCATCAGTAATTTTTTTTTTCGTATGTACTGAAACAGTAAAAAATTGGAACACAAACAGGCGGAACGAATTGTTTCATTTTGAGTGACAGGACAATCAGCTGATACGTAAAATGAGTTTTCGTCAGTAAAATCAAATAAATGGTTTTTCTCAAAAAATACAATTCCGAATCAAGTTTTTCTTTAAAATAAATTATTTTATAACATTCGTCATCGATTTGCATATGGCTAGTTTTTGTTTCGAAAAGCATTTAAACATATTAAATATTGCAAAAGAAAATGTTTACTGATGCATTTTACTGGTCGCTATAACTGGCCCCTTAGGGAGCGGATATTGAGATACAAAGCAAAAGCTATCTCCATTCTTCTTTTCTTCTGTCAAAGGAACAGGGTGAAATTGGAACCCAAATCAGTGCCTACGTTCTGTAACTCTCGCTTCGAAAAAACTAGTCGAGAAACGATGAAAATTGAATCAAAATGCATGAGTTTTGTTCCATTTTTCAACGTTTCTCGCCTGATTTTATCGATGCGAGAGGCGAGAGTTACAGAACGTAGGTACAGGGGGCTAATTCCGCAAGAGTGAGATTTTTCTGTGTACACAGAAAATTGTGTACACATCGATTTTTGTGATTTCGCAAGAATAAGTTTAAAATTTTTGACAGATAACGTGTACACTATCAGTCAGATTTATTCACAATTGTTTTTGGCGTGAATAGAGTGTGTACACGGAAAATTATTCAAACTTGCGGAATTGGGCCCTAGTGGATCGATTTGTTCTATTGTGTTTGATATACAAATCAATAGAGGATCCACGATTTGGTAGTCGGAGGGGCTTCGCTTGGGACTCATGATTTAGATATTTTAATGGGAAATATTTACCGGTTAAACCTAGAATTTTTCAGAAACGTTGGTAAAATTCAATCATGTTTTATTTTAATAATTCATTTGAGACTTTGTTCTCAGAATGTGTAAGAAACTTACCCTTAAACAAAAATCTATTTTTATTCATGTTAAGGTACCTTTGGCAAGCAATTACAAAGAATAGGTACGAATTCTCAATTGTTCCTTTCCTATTCTTTTAAGTTTTAAGATATGTCGTGTCGTTATGGAAACCTTAACTTCAATAAACATAAATCTCAATAGCTTGGTAAGCTGGATTGAATATAAAGCTAAAATATCAGTAATTGAGACTGCACGTCTATTTATCTTAAATTTGAAAATAGCCTGACACAAGACTTTCTTATAACAAAGGCTCGGTTTATTATTTTTTTGCGAATACCCCACAAATGTGGTAGGGTAGAGCGGGGCTAGTTGGACCACTTTTTACTTGAAGTCTCATAACTTTTTACCTATTCCTTACATAACAATGAAAATGGAATTAATGAAAAGAATGTAATTTCGGCTTCTTAAATAGATTTGATAAGATTTAAAATATTTTATAGCAGAAGAATAAGATTACTTTAAGTGCACAAAGTCCAAGTGGTCCAACTTGCCCCACTAGCAGGGCCAGTTGGACCAGTTGGTGGGGTAAGTTGGACCAAAGCCTAAAAAGTGGAAAAAAAGCTTTATTAAGGACAAAAGCACTGTTACTTAGAACTTAATTTGATCCCAAACTATTACTTAAATCAAAGCACAACATAAGATAACGTTAATGACCCCATGGCACCATGAACAGTAATAGAGAATCTTGTATGGGCCTGATTTCAGCAAAAATGGCATTGCACCCACTCCTCGTCGGGTTAAGTCTCAGAATATGCTTCCATACACATCGATAATAACATACAGCCATTACATTCTTCTTCCTCTTTGGAACTTTATCTGTTCAAAAATTTTCATACTATTTTCCAATATAAAACATTTATTTTTAATTCAGCGGAGCAAGTTGGTCCGCCTGGTTCAACTTACCCCACGCCTAGCTTGATGAATATATTCCCTCACTTTGCAAACAACACTTAGAATTCTTCAATTTCAAAAATGGAATGCAAATATTCAATAACCGAACTCACAAAATTAGTATACTTTGTTAAAAAAATCCCATGTTTTCATCACGATAACACAAAAAGAAACAAATTCGTTTTTTTTACCTTTGTTCCCAAAAAACACATATTACCGTGTGGTTCTCCTTTGGCAGAAGAAATCCACCTTAAACCAGTTTAGCATGTATGATTTAGTAACAATGCTTCATTCGTGTTTGATCGTCTTCATTTAGCTCTTGTGGTTTCTGAGTTATTCGCGTGGTCCAACTTGCCCCGTGGTCCAACTTGCCCCGTGGTCCAACTAGCCCCGCTCTACCCTACCACAAATCACGTGTGACCTTGTGTGCCCTGAGAAACTTTAAGCCTTGATAAGAAGTCTTCTAGGGCTGAAAAATTTCTAGGACTATTTGATTATTTTGACCAATTACTGACCAATTAAATGGCATATTTTTTGTTGCGGATATCCCATATATGAACTGCCAGGGGCCAAAACTGACAGGCGGTTTCATAGAGAAAGAAGAATAGTATTGTAGTGTAGTTGTTATCAGGGTTGCCGTTTTAGCAACTTCGTCATTATATCTTATGACATTTCTACTTAATTAGCGACAAAAATATTTTGATGTGGCTAGATTATTTCTAGCGACTTAATAGTCCGGGAGCCAACCGTAAGATTACCTATCTCATCAGAGCCACTCTAAAATTGGATGCCTACCTATAGCTTTAGTCAAAACATTTACAAAACTATACTGGTCGGACAAGCTTTATCTGGTCTCAATGGTTGCATGTTGCTTTTTCCGTGGGGGTATCAAATGAAAGCTAAGACTGTCGTATACACGATACGAATGGTCGGACAGACCCACTTTCACAAGTTGGACCGCTTGGACTTGCTGCGTTTGAAACAATCTTTTTCTTTTGCTATAACATACCTATATTAGTTTTTCAAATTTTTTGTAAGAAGCCGAAATAACTTTCCTTCTATGGATTCCGCAGTTTTATTGTTATGTTCTGAATAGGTGAAAAGTTTTGAGACTTCAAGTAAAAAGTGGCTCAACTAGCCCCGCTCTACCCTAACTATTTCGAAATATATAATCAATCGTACATGTTATAATATGATTGTTTGTGAAAAAAAAAATCATCAGTATTATGGTTGTCGTTAAACTATACTGACAGTAAAACGGCACGGCTCTAGAAGCTAGAATTGGCCACCATTTTAATGATATTCGCTTTATTGAAGCAACGATTTCGCTTCTAGAGAGCTGTCGTTTTGCAATGGAGAACATTTCACTGCACAAATTAAGTCTTTTTGCTGAGATGAGGTGGAAGTAGAAAGATAAGCTCTCTTCATATAAAGAAAAGCTTATTATTAATTCTAATTTTTTGAAAAAAAAAAAAAGAAAATACATATGCATAAGTAAAAAGGTATACTTTTAATAAAACATTTATGAAATCTCGAGATCTCGGGATTCCATTTCTCGAATCCTGGAATCCATCCTGGGATTGCAATCGCGATAGCAAAATAAACCAACAATAGCTCACAATATAAACACTTAATACGTGCGTCGCCTTAAGTAGGATTATAGGTGTTTTTATTCACTAGACTCGGGTCAACAGTACACAAATCTAGGCTTGATTCACACAGTGTACTGTGACTCGGGTCGACCCTGAATTTAAATAAAATCTCTCTGTCAAAAAAAGCTCATTTTTATTTATTTGTATGTTAATACAAAATTTCTAAAACTTCATAAATATAAAAATGCCTGCTACTGAAAATACATTACTAATTATAAAACCCAATTTTCTGTCCAATAAAAACAACATACTTCAGTTGCTGCATCTAAATGGTTTTCGTATCACTCATAGAAAAACTATCTGCTGTTCACCAGAACAAGCTGCCGAGTTTTATAAGGAATTTGAAAAAACTGATTCACTTTTCGCCATTAAGGTAATGGCTTTATCAAGTGGACCTGCTGAAGCCATCATCTTGAATAAATCTAATGCAGTGAATGATCTTCTAACTCTTATAATGTCTCCAACGTGAGTAGAATACCTACTTTTAGTTCATTTTGCATATTATTCATACAAATTTTCGCTAGTTTTTCCCATAATTTTTTCAATTCAGAATCAGGAGACAGGATTCATGCCAGCGCCTCAAAGGCAAATGCAAACAATGAAATAAAATATATTTTTCCAAATGGTTTGAATTTGTTTGTTTGAAAAAAAGATCAATACCTAACTAAAGATTCTCAATTCTAGTCGTAATAATAGAACCGTCCCGAAAAATAAACTTCGGGTCATTTTGTATTGGAAACAAGTTGACAAGACTCTTGGCGGGAGGGATTTGCAATGCATACCAAAGTAAAATAGAAAATCCTAGAGAATTTTTATCCAGTTGGCTTTCCCAGCCTGGTAATGAGCTCATGCTAGATTAATATTAAATATATAAATAATGAAATCTGAATTTAGCATCTCTTGGAAAAATATAAATAATGCATACCTATGCATACATGCCTACATAACATATCAAATAAAATTTTAAATTTATTTTTGAAACTTTTCTATAAAACAACAGCAGACAATGTTGTTTTTTCGATAAATATAGAAACACCACCTTCATCCTTCTCAAGAATACAAAAAACATGTTTTTCTCCACAACAAAGCTTTAGACTTTATCCATCTCATATCCCAACAATGAAATACTGCACTTAGAAGTACTCACACCAAAAACATTTTTCCCAGTAAATTGTGTATATTCTTCATTTCTAAAACTTTCAAAACAGTTTTAGCTGTAACGTGTGTACATCATAAAATGCAAGCTCTGTAGATAGATTCAATGCGGATACGGAAACTAAGTTCTTTAGAAAACGAAGATAAAAAATAAACGAAAAAAAAATACACTGCACTCGTGCAAGAACCAAACTGTGCAGGTGTAGCTGCAGGTGATATTTTAGTTTTCGAGTTTTATATATTTTTCGAGGTATTACACAAACTTAAATTGCTTCCATTAGATTTAGTTTAATATTTTGAGAAAGTTTCCTAATGCATTAGATACTGGAATGAACTTAATAATTGAAGTTAGTTTCCTTAAGTGGCATAAGGGTGAGGTTTGTACTATTTTGTCTATGAATCTTTATATTTTATATGTTTGGACTTTTAATTGACTGCAATATAAAACCAGAAATATAAATTTTTTTTGTGCCTGTGCATACTTACAATTACAGTAAGGTGCGCTGGCCACGCTTTACCAACGCCTTATCGAGCGAAATCAGTTCGAATAACATATCCCCACCAAATGACAGGAATTTGACAAATAACGAAATAGACCAATACCTTGAACAAATGGACGAGACGATCAAACGAACAATGGACAGAACAATACCAAAATACAAACAACGGTACGCAACCGACATGTACCGGAATGGGACCATTGACGCATTACACAGACAAAAAAGTGGACTGCTGACAAGACTCAAACTCTTGAACCGACGGTTTACTGACCCACACAATCTGGAGATTAGGACACTGAAGTCGTCGATCAAGAACATCAACCAACTAATTAAAGAAAATTATCGGTTGTCGATTAACTTGTATTGGGATAACAAAATTCGGGCTGTTAATTCTAGTGACCCGAGTATGTTTCCCCAAATTAACAAGATAATTAGAAGGAACGATCAGAAAGACCTTCCGTGTCTTAAGCTCCAGAGAACGACAGAAAACAGAGACGTACTTCTGACAGCAGGAATTGAACCAGAGGACGCCGCCGCCGTCTTGGACGATGACCTCTTTATTGTCGAAGATCCGCAGGAGAAAGTGGAGGCTGTGGGGGCTGCTTTCCAGCAAGTGTACAAGGTGAATGCATGCATTCGCCCGAACCATGACCTGGAAAACAGAGCATAGCTCCATCACTTCTACCTTCGGAATGACATCACCCAATGGCGATCAGAGAACCTCGGTTTCACCGGGTTCAATGAAGATCATTTGGCAAACGCCATAATCGCCGAGCGAAATGGGCCCAGTTCCCTGTTAATTACGAAGGTGGAGCTTCAGCTCATATTCGATTCATTAAAGAAGAAGAAGTCAGCAGGAGTCGATGGCATATCCAACGTTGTACTTCGACATTTACCACAGGAAGCAGTAGACATTTATACCACACTGTTTAATAACGCTCTGAATAATGCATATTATCCAGTGCGGTGGAAGGCAGCTGTGGTGCATCCTCTCCCGAAAAAGGGAAAGGACAACTCCAATCCGGCGAATCTCCGGTCGATAAGTCTTCTTCCGAGTATCAGCAAGGTATTCGAAAAAGTTATCAATAGAGCTCTGCCTAAGTGGGCAGAGGACAATAATATCATACCGGATAATCAGTTCGGATTTAAGGCGGGACATGATACCATTCATGCCGCGTCTAAACTCGTTCCGGGTGTCCAATGGAACAAATCCAAAAAGCAGTGTACGGGTGCCTGTCTGGTTGATTTGGAGAAGGCCTTCGACACCGTATGGCTAGAGGGTCTTTATCTAAAGCTGACCAGACTTGGCATTAGTAAACCACTATTATATATGCTTTATGATATGCTCAATGGTAGAAAGTTTGTTGTCAAGAGTGGCCTTGTACCTTGGCATCTGGATGGATCAGTATTTGTATTTCGACAGACATATAAATGCTGCTCTGTCCAGGGCAAGGGGAGCTTTTGCCCTGACGAAACGGTTGTTTTATAGCAGCCGGCTTGACAGCAGGGTGAAGGTGATTTGCTACATGGCCCTCATACGGCCGATGATTGCCTATGGGTGCCCGGTTCGGTTCAACGTTGCCCCATCTCAAATGGAAAAGATTCGGGTGTTTGAGAGGCAGTGTCTTAGACGCTGCCTTGGATTACACAGAACACCAGAGTCGGAGTACAAACATTATTATTCTAACCTGGTTCTATATAACGGCGCCAACATAAACAGGATAGATAATTTCTTGCTGAAGCTTATTCGAGGTCACATTGCAAGAGCAATGTCCTCGACCAACAGCTTAATTTTTGGGGCTTATTACCCTAAAAACGATTATTACGAGAGTGTGCGTCTAAGCGGCTTTATTCCGCCCGATGCATTCCTTTATTTAGACGGTCGAGGGCTGATCCAGGATAGAGCGGCGGTTCCGCTAATCTACCACGTCGGCCGTAGAACTGTAGATCGGCGGCTCCTTTACAGTCGAGACGTCCTCGCACAAGACCGAGCCGAGCACCTTTGGTTCAGTAGGACTGTGTCCGATCGGGACCGAAGAGACAGGGTAAGGCAGGAGAACCAGTTCTGGTGGTTGAAACCTGAACACGAAGTTAATTCGGATATATAAAAATTGAACCATGCATTTTCTATGCCATGGCCGACTTACATAGGTTTAGGTAGTTAGTTTTAAGCAGGGACAGTCAGGGTGACAAAAAAAAAAAAAAAAAGATACATAAAACCAAAAAACACAAAAAACAAAAAAATATATAAACCAATAAACCAAAAAAATTATAAAAACCCGAAAATGCTTGCTGTGGCTGTTCTAGTTTGTAAGTAGTCTGTAAGTAGTTTGTAAGTAGCTTTAAGTAGCTTTATAGTAGTTTTAATTAGTTATAATTAGTTGTAATTAGTTTTAATTTAGTTTAATTTAGTTTGTAAGTTTTATATAAAACCAAAAGTAGAGATAAGGATAGATACCAAGTTTTTTTCAATTCTTCTTGGTGAAAAATAAAACCAAAATGAATTCTAGTTTTAAGATAGTTCTTAAGCCGAAAGGCATTAGCATTAAGTTATTAGTTTAACTTAGAGCGCCCGAATGGGGCCATTAAGTTAGTTGTAAGATATTGATAAGTAGGCTAGTTTTTATGAATTTTTGTCTAGCTTTAAGATAGTTTTAAGATGATGGAAAAATAAAAATGAATTTATAAAAAAAAAAAAAAATGTATGAAACTAGGAACACACACATCACGAATAAACGAATTGACGCACTAACACAACTCACCCACCTACATCGACAACACAGACGCTGAAGCGAGGCAGCCAAACGCAAAAGTTAAAAAATAGTAGAAAAAACACACGAAACTAACACAGAAAGTCAATTCAAATTAGTTTAGTTTAGTTTAGTTTAGTTTATTTATACATCTTCAATTAGACTAGCGAAATAAAAACAAAGTAAATAAAATAAATACAATGACAAAACATTTCACTAATCACTTAATAATTGAAATAAACATATATATAATTGACAGATATGACATCGAGAATGTGAAATATATTGACACTTTGGAAACCAATACGCTTTTGATACGATGTCGCTCCGTTAAAATATTCTTTCAAACAAATCGAAACCGGAGCGAGAGCGTACCAGTTACCAGTATCGGACCGCTAATTATTGTGTGAATATACTCACTGTTTCTCCTTTAAGAATACTTTACTGTAGTGAGAACGTACTAATACTGTATCAGTATTAGAAATAAAGTGTGAATCAAGGTACATAATATCATTAGAATTTTGATTTTTGTTCAGTTCTGCGCATATATCAAAATTTGTATCAAATGTTGTTGTTTGTTGTTTTTACGTGTATGTAAGTCATCACGTTCCCAGCCATTTTTATTTCTGATAATTTCACTTTTAATTTTTTGTTGTTTTTACGTGAGTTTTTTTCCTCACGTTCACAGCCATTTACATTTCCGACTGACAACCTGCGCAGTATAATATCTTAGGTTTGTGTTCTTTGCAGTAATCAAGTATTAAAAGTGACTTAATGCTTTTTACCTGTCATCAAAGTTTCATTTTTAAATTTAAATAATGACTTACTTACTTACTCATTTAAGGTGGCGCTAGCGCTACAGTCTGGGATGGACCAGGGCCTCCACCAACAAGCTTCTTCCAGCCAGCTCGGTTTCTAGCTAGCTGTCTCCTGCTTCACACGCCAAGTTGGTTGAGGTCCACTTCCACTAGCAGGCGCCACCTTTTACGCTGTCCACCTCTACTGCGCTGTCCCACGGGGTAGGATTCAAAGACCTTCTGTGAAAACTTACTTACAGGGACAGTTTAGTTGCTCGAGAGAGGGCTTTTTGCTTCTCAATTGCATTCTTAGCCCAAAGAAACAGCGATTGGCAAGAGTAATCGTTCGTTTGATCGCAGCACTGTTATCGTTCGCTGAGTCTATAGCGGATCCTAGGTACATATACACAGTCTCTGACACCTCAAAATTAAAGCTGTCTATAGTGACGTTCTGTCCAAGATGTCGAAGTTGGGTATCCTTACTTGTTGACAGCATATACATATTTCGTTTTGCTTTCATTCCCCGTTAACCCCATCTTCTTTAGTGAGGTCTTTGCTGACCTTGATGGAGCAGCGTGCATTCTTCATCGTCATTCTGCACAAACAGACGAGTTTTGGAGGGATGGCAAAACTAGACATTGCTCCATATAGCTCGTCTCTATTTACGCTGTCATACGCGGCCTTAAAATCGATGAAAATGTGGTAGGTATCAAATTGAAACCCCTGGGTTTTTTCCATGATGTGCCGAAGTGCGAATATTTGGTCGATGGTGGACTTCCCTAGCCGAAACAGAAAGCCACACTGATATGGACCTGGGCGCCCGCTGGATTTTTGATAGGGGGGGCAGAAATAAAATGCACCTGCCTTTAAAAAATACAAGTTCTAAATATGGCATTGTGGCAAGAAATATAATGGCATGTAATAAACAGGCACCCGTTACTTACTTACTTATTTACTTAAGGTGGCGCTACAGTCCGGGGTGGACCAGGGCCTCAACCAACAAGCTTCTTCCAGCCGGCTCGGTTTCTAGCTAGCTGTCTCCAGTTTCGCACGCCAAGTTGGTTGAGGTCCTCTTCCACTTGCGTGCGCCACCTTTTACGCTGTCCACCTCGACTGCGTTGTCCCACGGGGTTGGATTCAAAGACTTTCCGGGCCGGAGCATTGGTGTCCATTCGCTCTAGATGACCCAGCCATCTCAGTCGTTGGCTTTTCACTTTTGTGGCTAGGTCGGTGTCGCTGTACAGCCCATACAGTTCGTTGTTGTATCTTCTTCTCCATTCCCCATCTATGCAGACGGGACCAAAAATCAACCGGAGAATTTTTCTCTCAAAACAGCCTAACGCGTTCTCATCCACTGTTAGCAGTGTCCATGCCTCTGCACCATACATCAGGACCGGGGTGATAAGCGTCTTATACAGGGACAGTTTAGTTGCTCGAGAGAGGGCTTTGCTTCTCAATTGCCTTCTTAGCCAAAAGAAACAGCGATTGGCAAGAGTAATTCTTCGTTTGATCTCAGCGCTGGTGTCGTTCGCTGAGTTTATAGCGGATCCTAGGTAGACAAAGTCTCTGACTACCTCAAAATTATAGCTGTCTATAGTGACGTTCTGTCCGAGACGTCGGTGTTGGGTGTTCTTTCTTGTGGACAGCATATATTTTGTTTTGCTTTCATTCACCGTTAAACCCATCTTCTTGGCTTCCTTCTCAATGCTCACAAAAGCACCACTGACATCACGCTTTGTTCGTCCGATTATGTCAATGTCGTCAGCGTAAGCGAGTAATTGGACGGACTTTTGAAAGATTGTGCCTCTGGTGTTGACGTGAGAGTTTTGCACTATTCTTTCAAGAACGATGTTGAAGAAGTCGCATGACAGCGCGTCGCCTTGCCTAAAACCTTTTTTGACATCAAAGGTGTCGGTGAGGTCTTTGCCGACCTTGATGGAGCAGCGTGCATTCTCCATCGTCATCCTGCACAAACGGACGAGTTTGGCAGGGATGCCAAAACTAGACATTGCTCTATATAGCTCGTCTCTATAGATGCTGTCATACGCGGCCTTGAAATCGATAAAAAGGTGGTGGGTATCGATTTGGAACTCCTGGGTTTTCTCCAAGATCTGCCGTAGTGCGAATATTTGGTCGATGGTGGACTTCCCTGGCCTAAAGCCACACTGATACGGACCTATCAGGTTGTTGACGAATGGCTTCAGGCGTTCACAAAGTACGGCAGAGAAGATCTTGTAGGCGATATTAAGAAGACTGATGCCTCTGTAGTTGGTGCAGTCCAGAGGATCGCCTTTCTTGAGGATCGGGCAAACAATACTGAGGTTCCATTCATCGGGCATGCTTTCTTCCGACCATATTTTACAGATGAGCTGGTGCATACTCCTAACCAGTTCATCGCCAGCCGCTTTGAATAGCTCAGCCGCAAGGCCATCAGCTCCAGCAGCTTTATTGGACTTAAGTTTAGATATGGCTATCCTCACTTCGTCAAGATCGGGTGGACGGAATTGTTGGCCTACGTCGACCAGGTTGAATGGTGCAATTTGCATGGTAGCGGAATTCGGTTCGTCATCGCCGTTATACAATTTGCAGAAACGATTTTTCCATATCCTCAGCACCGACTGCGTTTCCACCACGATGTTCCCCTGATCGTCCTTGCAGGCTTCGGTTCGGGGTTTGTAACCTTGGGAGGTTCTTTTTACTTTTTGGTAAAACTTCCGAACTTCATTCCTGCAGTGGCATCCCTCTAATTCCTCGATCACGCGCTTCTCATGCTCTTTCTTTTTCTTTCTGAGAAGCTTGTGTTCCTCTTTCCTCTTTTGCTCGTAGAGCTCGCGAGCAGCTCTGGTCCTTCTATGCAGCGCCGCTTTGTATGCCTGTTGTTTGGCTGCATGTACTTGCCGGCATTCCTCGTCGAACCAGGGGTTTCGCTGTGGTAGTCGTGCGAAGCCCAGCACGTCAGAGGCGGCATCTCTGATGGCTTCCTGGCAGTTTTTCCACTGGTTCTCGATGTTTGCAGTTGGCGGCAAAGGACTAGTTAAGAGGGCGCGAGAGACTCGATCGGAAAAGGACCTGGCGATTTCTTGCGACTGTAGCCGTCCGACGTTGAACTTCCTGACAGTATTTCCCTGTTTTGGCTTTGGTCTGGATATCCGTAGCATTACCTTTGCTACAACGAGGTAGTGGTCCGAGTCAACGTTGGCTCCTCGGAACGTTCGGACATCCTTGATACTGGAGGAGTGCCTTGCGTCGATCGCAATGTGGTCAATTTGGTTGGCGGTTGATTGACCAGGAATTCACCATGTCCCCTTATGAATATCGAGATGCGGGAACTGCGTACTAGCTACCACAACGTTTCGCCCCGCAGCAAAGTCGATTAGCCTGAGTCCATTATCGGAGGTGGTGTCGTGCAGGCTGTATCTTCCGATTGTGCCACCAAAGACGTCTTCTCTTCCTAGTTTGGCATTAAAATCACCCAAGACAATTTTAATGTCATAGCTAGGGCATTGCTCATATGTCTTGTCCAGGAGCTCGTAGAACTCGTCCTTGGTGTCATCATCTTTCTCCTCTGTGGGGGCATGCGCGCATATCAGGCTGATGTTGGCGAATTTAGCCTTGATGCGAATTGTCGTGAGGCGCTCGTTCACATAATTGAAACTCAAGACCTCTTGCCTCAGTCTGCCTCTAACAACAAATCCACATCCAAAAAGACGCTGCCCTTGTGGTCGGTAACAGTCACCGTAGTATACATCGCAGTCTTTCAGTTTTCTTTTGCCCGGCCCATCCCATCGCACTTCTTGGATGGCGGTGATGTCTGCTTTGTAGCAGTCTAGGGCCTCCGCTAAATGTTCGGCTGCACGTGGTCTATAGAGAGACAGAACATTCCACGTGCAGATCCGAAGTTCGTTGTCCCGTTAAATATTAACAAATATTATTTATCTATCTATAGTCTGTCCAGCAAAAACTGTCAGTACAGGGCTTATGGCCGAGCTTTTTTCAAAACAGTGGTGCCTGGTATACCATCTTACTTACTTACTTAAGGTGGCGCTACAGTCCGGGGTGGACCAGGGCCTCAACCAACAAGCTCTTCCATCCGGCTCCGTTTCTAGCTAGCTGTCTCCAGTTTCGCACGCCAAGTTGGTTGAGGTCCTTTTTCACCACCTTTTACGCTGTCCACCGCTACTGCGTTGTCCCACGGGGTTGGATTCAAAGACATTCCGGGCCAGAGCATTGGTGTCCATTCACTCTAGGTGACCCAGCCATCTTAGTCGTTGGCTTTTAACTTTTTTGGCTAGGTTGGTGTCGCTGTACAGCCCATACAGTTCATTGTTGTATCTTCTTTTCCATTCCCCATCTATGCAGACGGGACCAAAAATCACCCGGAGAATTTTCCTCTCAAAACAGCCTAACGCGTTCTCATCCACCGTCAACAGTGTCCATGCCTCTGCACCATACATCAAGATTGGGATGATAAGCGTCTTATACAGGGACAGTTTAGTTGCACGAGAGAGGGCTTTGCTTCTCAATTGCCTCCTTAGCCCGAAGAAACAGCGATTGGCAAGAGTAATTCTTCGTTTGATCTCAGAACTGATATCGTTCGCTGAGTTTATGGCGGATGCTTGCTAGGTAGAAAAAGTCTCTGACCACCTCAAAATTATAGCTGTCAATAATTACGTTCTGTCCTAGACGTCGGTGTTGGGTGTCCTTTCTTGTTGACAGCACATATTTCGTTTTGCTTTCATTCACCGTTAGACCCATCTTCTTGGCTTCCTTCTCAATACTCACAAAAGCACCACTGTCAATGTCATCAGCGTAAGCGAGTAATTGGACGGACTTTTGCAAGATTGTGACTCTAGTGTTGACGTGAGAGTTTTGCACTATTCTTTCAAGAACGATTTTGAAGAAGTCGCATGACAGCGCGTCGCCTTGCTTAAAACCTTTGTTGACATCAAAGGTGTCGGTGAGGTCTTAGCCGACCTTGATGGAGCAGCGTGCATTCTCCATCGTCATCTTGCACAAACGGACGAGTTGGACAGGGATGCCAAAACTAGACATTGCTCTATATAGCTCGTCTCTATAGATGCTGTCATATACGCGGCCTTGAAATCGATGAAAAGGTGGTGGGTATCGATTTGGGACTCCCGGGTTTTCTCCAAGATCTGCCGTAGTGCGAATATTTGGTCGATGGTAGACTTCCCTGGCCTAAGGCCCAACTGATGTTGACCTATCAGGTTGTTGACGAGTGCTTCAGGCGTTCACAAAGTATGGCAGATAAGATCTTGTAGGCGATATTAAGAAGATGCCTCTGTAGTTGGTGCAGTCGAGAGGATCGCCTTTCTTGAGAATCGGGCAAACAATGCTGAGATTCCATTTATCGGGCATGCTTTCCTCCAACCATATTTTACAGATGAGCTGGTGCATACTCCTTACCATCACAACACTCAAATAACAAATCAGCCACTGAAAAAGATACTAAACCACTGATTGCCATACATGAATTGTTGTTGTAATTCTTTGAAACATTTCGTACGTTCCAACATGACCGTCGTCTTTCAATGCCAAAAGCATTCTGATCGTATACTCGCTTTCACTTCTACCTTTGCTGTATGAAATAAAACAAAAACTTCACATTCCAACAGAGTTGCTTTTGCCAAGTCGCTACAATATAACAGAGCTTTTTTAGTGGTTTTTATGAAAGAACTTTCAGTTTTGAAGCTTTTGAGAACAAAATTTATAAAGGTGAGAGCCAAAAGTGTTGTCGTTTTGATTTTTCCCTTATTTTTGTTTGTATATCTGAATAAACCTATAAAATGCAGTTAAAATTTGTATGATTCTTGTCTTTAAGAAGAAAACAGTTATTTGCGCTAAGTTTTGAAACATTCACTAAGCGTTACGCGATCAAATTCATTTGAAAAGGTGTGGTGTGGTAAGAAAAGATAAATGGATCTTTTTTTGTAATATGTTTGAAATGGTATCCATGGTTACCATATGCACATTGTTCTTCGATTTGTGGCAATTTATAATTCAAAGTACGGAAACCCTGTGAGAGCATTAACTTGAGACAGATGTATGCAAGCCACTCGCTGCTCCCATAGGTCTGTTTCAGCATGCGCGTGCGTCCGTGATATATTTGCTCCTGTGACTAACTTTGTTTATGAGTTCTAAATCAAATTTGTGAAATGAAAAATTAAATTAGTCGTTCAGGGAATCGAGACGATACCTATGATGGATCAATAGCTAAGTAAAGTACTAAAAAGTCCAGCGACGATGACGAAAATAGACTAAATTCAAATTTTAATTAAATGGCAAGTGCAAAAAGTATGATTTGCTCTGCGCCAGTGTGTTTTGTATGCTATTAATTTCACTTGATTTGACCAATGTCAGAATTTTTTACAAAAAACATTTTAAGTTTTTGTTTCAGGAATTCTAAAGAGGAAGTTTTAAAGTCCAGGAAGAATGTTTCTTAAGATTTTAATTTTTTTTAATATTTTACATATATTTTTTTAGATGCTATGTTTTTAGGACACGTGAACTGCAACCTTTTGTTATCATTTCAAATTAAAAATTCAATGCAAGCTCTTATTGTTGATTTTTTCTTAAAACTATATTCGCGATCATTTTTAGTTGGCAGAAAAAAATTAAATAATTCATACTTTAATTTTTATTAACATTCAAAAAGAGCTGGGTCCAGTGGACCCACCAGGGCCGGACACTATATCTACGTGCAAGCGGTGCAAATGCGCAGGGTGCTGAACCCAATGGGCGCCCTGAGCAAGCACTAAAAAAGCCACTACCTCGTTACCTCTGCCTACCTTCTCTTTTAATTTTCATTTCTTTTTAATAGCTCCCACCTATATTTTTATCCTTTAGACATGATAAAGAAACTTTACGTCATCAGTTTCTAGATAAATAGCCCATCTTTTAGATGAAATAATTTTGTTTTCTGCTATACCAACAAACCCATAAAAGCTGGAACTCCAAAAGTAAAAATGGAACTTTTGTACGTGGTCCTAGTTAATAAATGAATTCATTAAAAATGGGATTGTTGATGCATATTTTTGGTTAAATTTATTTATAGTCAAGAGCAAACACTCACGTTTCTTTTGAAGTAGAAACACTGTAGACCGGCCGGCCCCTTTCCAGAAGAAATGGAGCATGAATTTTGCAGTGCTGCCGAACTTTTACTTTTACGAATTCGACCAAGGAGTACATATTTATAATGACAAAATAGTGTGCTTGGCATAAGATACTTCAGTTCAAGATACTAGAGCGTATAGAACAATAGATTGGGTCAAAACGCTGTTGCAGTCGTCTATTCCCTTGACATAAAGCATGGAAAAGGCATCCTGAATGTCGTTCCGGATACTCTTTCTGAGGTGCAAGTAGATTCGCTGGTCATTGCAGATAGTAGCCCCATTAATCGATTTGGTCTCTGAAGGATTTTGATCAGAAGAATAAACGAGTCTGATTGAGACAGTAAATTCAAATTCTGAAGTCCTTCCTGATTTAAAAAAAGAATAAGATGGGATTGTTTACAAACGTATGCTTTGTAGAAAGAAATGAAAGTGAAGAACCTATGCTTGAGCATTGGTTTCTGTGGACCTTCTGGTCTTACAGAAGAAGTAATAGGCAAGGCCCATATAATCTTCCGAAAGTTACTCCTGATGGTATTACAAAAACGTGGCCTAGGATTCGCAATATTTTCACTGGTCTAATACATATGGCTGTGCAAATACGTGAATATATGTGTCTAACTGTTCTTGTATGTAAATAGAGCGAAGCGTCCAACCAAGTATCCCGTCCACCTATCGTCACCTGGTATTGATCAAATGGTCCAATCGAGAAATTATAGTATTTACTTATTTGGAGCCTTATCCGAGGTCAAAATCGGGTAATGCGAAAGTGTTTGTCATCTAAGATCATTTGCTTAAGTTTGTTCTGCTAAGAGCTTTGAAAAACGAGAATACTTCTAGCGTTATAGGTACGCTTTTAGCAAGAAGAAATTTTTAATGATTTTTGGAGTTCCAAACAAAATCCATTCATATTAATGAAAAGAACACTTGATGTTATTTAATCCATTCAGATTAATGGAAAACAATTTTCAGCCAAAAAATTAGAAACAAATTGGCCAAATATTGTAGGAGGCACTTCAAGACTGCTTATTAAGCACCGCAATCGAAAGCGTCAAAGAGGGTTAACTGATCAGTGTAAGCAGCCAGTATCGTAGCGTGGGTTTCTGCCGCCCGCCCCGTAGCCGTTGTCAAATTCCGCTTGTACCTACAGTTAACTGCTTGTGCAAGATGTGGCAGTGGCATTAAAAGTTCCGTCAATTGAGTACATATCTTCTTTCCTCAGGTTCGAAACAAAGATCATTAAACAGCTCTTACTTTTACGGTTTTTCTAACAATAAAAACTTATTTGTTATAAAAAACACCAACAGAGAAAGAATCAATGACAAACAAGTGAAATTGATTCTAACACGAAGTAGGAAAGAACTCCACTCGCCAATTAATCTTTCTCACTAACAATGTATTAACAAGGGACGAATTTCAGTAGGTATTTATCGTTATCTGATGCATATCACTCAACAACATTATAATGTTTCCATTGAAAGTAAGCTGAAAATATAATGGAAGAACTATTTGTTCATATAGAAGCATTAATTATTTGTTTTCACCTTTTTAACCCATCAAGCCACATTGCTATTTCTATTGTTTTTCCCCTACTCGCATTTAAAAAAACGCAGCTCATAATGAGCAGCACAAAGTACCTAGGTATTCTATGCACGTAAAAGAAAAATGCACAAGCTAGTTGCTTGTTCCTGTTGCTTTGCTGCAGCAATACTTCAATTGTAGGATAAACGAAGAAATAAAATTAAAGTCCAAGTGAATAACAAAGGGAAACGATATTAGTCTTGAAAAGTTCTTGTTTGCTTCAACATCACATGGTGCAGTGAGAATTAGCACGCAATTAAGGAAACGTGAGGTGAATTGCATGCATTCACGATAAAACTTTTCAGAATTAACGGAGAGAAGGGAATAGTCAGAGTCACGATAATGTGTTGAATCTAAAAGTAAAGAATATACCTCTAAAAGTGTGCTGCTGGGTCCTTGAGTTTGATCATCTACTATTTTCATGAGTTTTTTGAGTTTTAATTACCTACAAAAAAATATACTTTAACACTCTATGCAGGAACGGGTTTTTGAATATAACTGCAGAACCTTTCATTTTCAACGAAAGTAAAGATAGATATTCAAGCAATACATTTTAATGCGACCTAAGCTATAACTATCTGCAATACTGGAATACCTTATAGTCGGAGAGCTACCTGCCACTTTGACTAACCTACTAGACACAAGGCTACAACTTTGTGTATACTTGATTTGGGACTATTTAAGTGTGAAAACCATGGTCTGGCAGGGTTGCCGCGGTCGAAAGGTTGCCATCTGATTTTTTCAAAATGCAAGAAAAAGGTCAAAATTAACCTACCTACTCGCACAAGGCTGAAACTTACTTATAATTTAGTTTATACATTATTATGCATGAAAAAAAACTATGCCAGACGGGTTTGGCGGTCGAAAGTGCTTGACAGACGAGCCTTAAGCTCTTAAAGATTAATATAAGATATTGGATAACTTGAGAAATTTGTAAGGTACAAGACTAAAACTTAGTGTATTCTTTATTCGTGAACAGATTAGTCAACAAATAAAGATCTGAGAAAATTTCCTCAATTCTAGGGTTGCCACGTATTTTTTCAAAATGTAAAATAACTTCCAAATGCAACATATCTACATTTAGAATGCTGATTTTTGAATTTATGATATCTTATGTATTTTTGTACATGAAAACAAGATGCCAGACCAGTTTTGTTGGACGAAAATAGCTTGCCAGACGTGTTTTTAAAGTTGGTATTAAAAAATGTCATTGATTTGTCAGAGAATAATGTTTTAAATATAACACGTTAACTGCGTATAATCCTAATACATATTAAATCAAGTCAACAAATTATGATATGGTTCTCTTACTGTAGACGCAGGGTTGCCACATATTTTTTTCAAAATTTTATAAAATTGACAAAACTGAAACACCAACCTACCTAAAGTTTTCGCACGCATGTAAGCTTATGCCATCTTGTATATAAAAAAAAACATGCTTGACAGGCGGTTAAAAGCTTTTGCCAGACAAGCCTAGGATTTAAAAAATTGGTATTATAAGAAATATCCTTTTTTTATTTTTTATTAAATTTCAAAAAACTGTCAAATTTACAAACCTACCCGCACAAAGTTGATTTTTACATATATGTTAGCTGACATATTCTTGAATGTGAAAAAAAATATATCAGACCGGACGGACGGTCGAAAGGTCCTGCCAGACGGGCCTTAAGTCTTAAGAGATGGTATTGTAAGAAATATCCTTTTTTTTATTTTTTCTTAAATTTAAAAAAACTGTCAAATTCACAAACCTACCTGCACAAAGCTGATTTTTACACATATGTAAGCTGACATATTCTTGAATATGAAAAAAAAATATATCAGACCGGACGGACGGTCGAAAGTTCCTGCCAGACAGGCCTAGTCGTAAAAGATGGTATTGTAAGAAATATCCTTTTTTATTTTTTCTTAAATTTAAAAAAACTGTCAAATTCACAAACCTACCTGCACAAAGCTGATTTTTACATATATGTTAGCTGCCATATTCTTGAATATGAAAACAAATATATCAGACCGGACGGATGGTCGAAAGGTCCTGCCAGACGGGCCTAAAGTCTTCAAAGATGGTATTGTAAGAAATATGCCCGTCTGGCAGGAACTTTCGACCGTCCGTCCGGTCTGATATATTTTTTTTCATATTTAAGAATTTGTCAGCTAACATATATGTAAAAATCAGCATTGTGCGGGAAGGTTTGCAATTTTGACAGTTTTTTTAAATTTAAGAAAAAATAAAAAAGGATATTTCTTACAATACCATATTTGAAGACTTTAGGCCCGTCTGGCATTACCTTTCGACCGTCCGTCCGGTGTGATATATTTTTTTTTATATTCAAAAATATGTCAGCTAACATATATGTTAAAATCAGCTTTGTGCGGGTAGGTTTGTAAATTTGACAGTTTTTTGAAATTTAAGAAAAAATAAAAAAAGGATATTTTTTATAATACCAATTTTTTAAATCTTAGCTTTGTCTGGCAAAAGCTTTTGACCGTCTGTGAAGCATGTTTTTTTATATACAAGATGGCATAAGCTTACATGTGTGCGAGAACTTTAGGTAGGTTGGAGTTTCAGTTTTGTCAATTTTATAAAATTTTGAAAAAAATATGGGGCAACCCTGCGTCTACAGTAAGAGAACCATATCAAAATTTGTTGACTTGATTTAATATGTATTAGGATTATACGCAGTTAACGTGTTATATTTAAAACATTATTCTCTGACAAATCAATGACATTTTTTAATACCAACTTTAAAAACACGTCTGGCAAGCTATTTTCGTCCAACAAAACTGGTCTGGCATTTTTTTTTCATGTACCAAAATACATAAGTTATTATAAATTCAAAAATCAGCATTCTAAAAGTAGATATGTTGCATTTGGAATTGCGGAAATTTTCTCAGATCTTTATTTGTTGACTAATCTGTTCACGAATAAAGAATACACTAAGTTTTAGCCTTGTACCTAACAAATTTCTTAAGTTATCCAATATCTTTTATTAATCTTTAATAGCTTTAGGCTCGTCTGTCAAGCACTTTCGACCGCCAAACCCGTCTGGCATAATTTTTTTCATGCATAACAATGTATAAACTAAATTATAAATAAGTTTCAGCCTTGTGCGAGTAGGTTAATTTTGACCTTTGTTTTGCATTTTGAAAAAATCTGATGGTAACCTTTCGACCGCGGCAACCCTGCCAGACCGTGGTTTTCATACTTAACTAGTCCTAAATCAAGCATACACAAAGCTGTAGCCTTGTGTCTAGTAGGTTAGTCAAAGTGGCTGGTAGCTCTTAGACTATTAGTTAGAAGTTATATTAACTTAATAATATTCCGAAACATTTTAATGCCGAGGAGTCGGGTACTTTTTATGTTTTTTTTTTTTTGGATCCACAAAACAAATTGGTAAGAAAAGCAAACGACAATATTTGTACCATCTCACAGATTTTCTTTTCACTTACAACTTGGCTACACATCTCAACTAAAGTTAATTCAAAATAATGACACAACAATTTAATACAATTTAGCATGATCCAAAACAAAAAAAAAAAAACAAAAAGAAAAATTTTACTAAAGTTAAAACCACCAAATGGTTATTTTATGTTTCATCTCTTGTGGCCAATTTCACGAAAGGCTTTTAATTTTTTAAGAAGCCATTTAGCCTTTAAATGATGTTTATGAGTTTCACCAAAAACTTTTAAATTTAAGAAGATTTTAAATGCCCCCGTAAACTACAAGCTCGTTTTTGCCTCATTAAATTTTAAAAATCCTTTTTGTTATGCCATTCCAATCAATAACAGCTGATATTTTGCTGTCAGACAAATAATTGTCTCCTCATTCATAATGCTTTTTCACTTTTTCCCATACACTTCGCATTTGCGGCGGAAACAACCGCTTTTCTTGTATCCAGGGATGTGAGCAAACTCAGTTAAATTAAAATATCCCTAAAATATCCCTTTTCTACATTGGTGAAACAGAAAATTTTTAAATGTCTGATACAATTTAAAAGGAGTTAAGATACAAGCAATTTTAGTGTTTGTTTATGAAATTGGCCATTATCGTACTAAATACATGACATTAGCGACCACAATGTCATGTATTTAGCCCCCAAATTAAAATACGAGTTCCTACTATTTTAAATTTTTTTGGTGGTGGGTTAGATGGACTATTGCCTGACGGATAAATTCTCGAGGTGGGTCTGGAGCTCGGACAAAGGAACACCTTTTTTGTCAAAAAATATCTTTTTCATAAATGTTTTTTGTAAGTGGGTCTGATGGAGTAAGATATAACGAAGGAGGCTCTGAAGGTGGGTCTGGTTCCATTGTCCCAATTCCAGACCCAACTCTTCAGTCAGTCAGACCAGGGGCGTACACAGGGGGTGGTTTTGGGGGTTGAATTTTGCGATCTCAGCTGGTGCATTTGCCAACCACCTTCACAAAGAAATTCTTGAAATGCGACAGAATTCTGAACTTAGAGACAGAAAATTGGTATTTAATGATTACTGACTAAAATTTGGAGGATTTACTTGGCAAGTTTTCTCTTAAATACTTAATCACAAATTTAAAATGTATGAAAACTTGACCAGTGAACCCACCAAATTTTAATCAGTAATCATTAAATACCAAATTTCTGTCATGATTTGGGACTGTTTCGATATTACTCTACTTAAGATATTTGACATTAAACTTCATGAACTTAAAAATTGGCATATATTTAAGATCTCATTATGAATGAAAATGAAATGAAATTGCCTTATTGGCTACTTTACTATTAAATCTTTGGCATTTGTGGCATTTGTACGGTGTTTTCGAAGACAAATTTGATTATTTTATTAAGTAGCACTTATTGAAGTCTTGAATAGTTTTCTTATTGTTTTGCATAGTTTTTCTTATCAAGTTATACTATGTTCTTTTGCTTTGTGTTGTTTTGAGTTGCTTTGAATTGTTTTGAGTTGAGCTGAGCAGGCAGGCTGATGAATATACGCACTTATTGGGAGTACAATGGTTGCTCGTGAATTTCGTTTAGATTTCCAGAGAGTTGGAATGTGTAAGATCAGATCAGAGAATTTTTTTTTTTGAAAAATCAGCATCTTACATTCAAGCTAGATTTGGCTTTTTACATGAAATAATTTGTCTCTATTACCTAATGTAAGATATTTAATATTTGAATAATACAAAACACTGAGTTAATGTGGCATTTTTTGTGCTTCTTTTTTAATGAAAGTGATAAATTACGAATTGGATCACCCTGTATATCCTTTAAGCAGTTAAAAACTTTTTTACTGAAATCAGAATTTAACTATTTTTCCTAATTTTAGTTCGTGATATCAAAATCAATTTTTTTGAATGAACTGCCAAACTGATTTCAAGCTTAAGGCATGCGCTTTCTCTTGTTACTTTTCAGTACTACTTATGAAGCAAGTTGTGTCAGTTCTCTATAGACGGGGACTAGGAAATATTAACATTTCATGAAATGAATATTTTTATTTCTAAAGATGTACATATTTATAATGTTTTAAAAAAGGATGATCTATTTAATAATTACCTACTTTCCATCATAAAATAAAATGTTTTTATTTTGCCAATTAGTGCACTAGTGGCTTAGCCACAATAACAATGTGTTTTTCTAATTTAAATATTATTTGCGTTGCAGCTCTTCAGTCTTTAAAATCAGTTACAAGCAAGAATATTCTTTATAGAAGTTACATAAATGTATATATGAAATTAAAAGCTGGTATAGTCCCTGAACTTTGCCTTTGTAGAAACCACACAAGACTCAAGAGTAGGGATATAAGGCAGCAATGGTTATCAGACCATAGCAATAGTAAGATTACTTCTGTGGCCACAAGCAATAACCGCTTAAGTCGATTTAAGACAAAAGTCAGTTTTTTGTTTCATCATGTTCTCCATGCTTCATTGCACTTTTGAAAAAAATCCCCTGTAATTTAACCACTTTTTTCATAAAATAAAACCAATATGAAAAAACCGCTTAAGTCATTTTCACACTAAGCAACATATGCAATAAACGCTTAACTCAAATAAGAATTCACAAAAAATATAATGCAGTTTAAAATAACGGCTTATATTGACATAAGCTGCTTTTCTAAATTGAAAAACCCTCCAAACACTTAAATGTATATAAGAGTCAAAAACAACTTATTTCGATTTAAGCGCTTATTGCAAAACGAAAAAGATATTTTCATCGATACTAAAATTAATTAAGTCATTTTTGCAAATTTTTGTTTGTATTTTAAGGAATCTTATGTTACTTAAGCTACTATTGCAAATTTAAAACTCTCACATACAGAGAATTAAATGGACTTAAGCTGTTATCTCGAATGCATGAAGGAATTTTCAATGAACTTAAGTGTTTTTTGAAGGGAAATAGTAAAGTGGCAGATTATAATATTGAAGAATTTAAAACAAAATTTGACTACCTAAAACAAAAATTTATAAATTAGTATAAGTTACATGTTCTCAAAATGGTGAATCATAAATTTGATTTTTTTTTTGAATTTTAAAACAGGTTACAATTTGTATTAAAGTTAAATAAATTAGGTGGTGCGACAGCTCGTGGAGAACCAGGGCCTAGTGACATACAACTCTGTAGGTCCCTCAATGGAGGGGACCTACCGTTTTTTGCCGAGTCCGAACGGCTGGATGAGAAGCACTTATTCATGACCAGTAAACTCTTGGAGTATTTGTCAGTTCCTCACAAGAGACAGTACCTCGGGTAACAGATTTCTGTTTTTAGGTTGCACGGATGGGAATCGAACCCACACCTTCGGCATGACAATCCAACGCACTAATCATTATGCCACGAGGTACTAATGTTTAAGATATCCAGAAATAGGGGACAATCACTTATTGTTAAACAAAAGAAAATAATTAAAGAAAATTTGTATCGACATATCTCATATGAATAGATATTCAAAACAAAAATATACAACAAATCTAAATATTCTTTTCAAATGTTTGGTGGCAATGTTAGTCCAGAACCACACTTGGTTAACTTCAATTAAGATGATTTTGTCCAAATTTCAGGCCATCTGATGGATTCTAATAATATCAAGGTTTCAGAAATTAATTTCAATTTAGATTATCCTGATGACTACCTAGTGCAGATTGCAGATGGGAATGGGACAGAAGCCTGAATATAAAACCAAAAGTGCCTCTGGCTATGGCTATTGGCTACAGTGGATGCGTAATCTCATGGACAATTCTGCTGCTAGTAACTATGAAAGCATTTACAATGCATGCGTTTGGTTCGTCAGAAGGTGAATGGAATTGTCACAATCTTCTGACGAAAAATTTCAAAGAATTTATGAGAACATTTTGTTCATCAGATCCACTCCTTTTCTTTGCTTTCTAAGATCACTTATGAAAAAGAAGTTACATTATAGCTTCATATAAGAAATTCACACAAACTGATCGGTAGAAGGTACCTGAGTATTTCTGCTGGAAAAATATCTGGGAGTGATTCGGATAGTGTGAAAGCCCTTACAAATAACTTTCCAGTCTACGAAAGCGATTTTTTGCTGTTGGTACTAGGTACTTGCAAATACTTTAACACAAAATTTGTCGTTGAGGGATAGCTACTTGTATAATGGTTGGTACATCTGTAGAAATTATATCTTTTTGTTTTTCTTTAAAATTGGAAGACAATATCAATTGTGAGCTGCTTTTCTGTCTTACCGAACGCTAGCTCTTCCATTTAAATAATAGAACATAAGTTCTAAGAATCAACATCATGCAGTCGTAGAAGGAGAAAAATAAGGAAATAGATATGTATATATTTTCATCAACTGGCTCTATTTTGTCGGGTTTTTAGAGTTAAAACCTTAATTAAGCAAAGAGAAATGATTCCTCAAGACTTTTTCGACTTCTGAACATTTCAGAAATCAAAACCATCATGGAAAGGCAGATTCAAAAAAAATTGTGTTGCAAAACTAAATTGGCAAGATAGGTGTACAGCAGCCACAAATTGAAAGAATACACTATCAAATGAATCTAGATGTATATAAAATAGACTGAGCTGAGGGCGCATGATGTCGATCAGGGAGGGGGGCAAAACATATTCAAAAATTAGTATAAGTAAAGAAATCTAGCTTTAAGATTCAACAGAAAACAAATTGGATGAAATGTATGAAAAATATCTTGATAAGGGGGGCCAGCACCCCTCCCTACCCCGCTTGCGTACGCCCTTTGCATTTAATATGCCCAAACGTGGTATTTATGCATTTATGTTAATTAATTTATGTATTGAAGTTGATTAAGATGCCGTTACTTCCTATGAAGATCGATTACAAAGCTCTTGTTAGCAATACGTAACATATTTTTGTTTTTTTTTCAACCAAAAGAATACTAATTTTGTATCATTACTACAAAAATATTTCAATATTCTCTCTACAAAAATAGCTTACATATCAAAAACATAAGAAACTAAATTTGTAAAAAAAGCTTACATCGTTATAAGATGCCAGTGAACTAAAATTTTGATTTGCAATAACCGCTTAAGTGATGTAAGTGAATGAGATGTAAATTATTTATAAAAGCAATAACAGCTTAAAACACGTTTTTGGCAATAACTATTGCAAATAAGTTTATTTATAAACAAAAAAATGTTTATTTACTAATATTAAAACTATATTTTAAAAATATGTACCAATTTGTAACATAGATGTTTGGAATTTTTTCAAATCTCAAATTAAAAGTTAAAAGTGCTTTTCCCAAAAAGTTAGTTTTCAGACTTAAGCGGTTATTGCTTGTGGCCACAGACTTTTCGAATGAAAGCTTGAAGAGGGTAAAAGCAATGTAGAGAGTGCAACACAGTAGAAGAGATCTTTGAAAACGCATGAAAAGGATATAAAGTTGTTCCTTGCCATATTTGAAGTTCACTCTGTGCACTAGAAATGGAATCATTTTGCCATTTTTTTAGTATATAGTTACCTTCCCTACCCTTGTCCTTGGATAGCATACAAAAACTATACCGGGGTATTTGATATTATATTCGTTTGAGAATTGGTTGAGTATGAAAATTGGAGTGCAGCTTTGGTATTCTTTTGTGCCGGTTTGCTTGTTATTGCGTTTTTGAAGTTATATGGATGTAATGTACGAAGTAAAAACTATAATATAATAATAACTAACTATTTAAATCTGACAAATTAATTAATTAAACGTTCATTTTAAATTGGGAAAGGAAGATGAAAAGCATTATAATAAGTAACAATTCTTGCTTTCAGTATATAACAGCCCAAGCAAGACCCGGTACTTTTTTTTGCAGTTCATTACTGAACTGATTTTCTAGGTGAAATAATGTTTGGCTCTTTTTTTCAGGTATGGCCCTTTGGCTCCACTTTTCTGAAATCATCCTAAATTAGCTCTTTTTGAGATTTTCGTGGCTTTTTTCAGAAGAATATATTCTATCTACTTAAATTTCATTTTTAATAATTTTCCCATTTCCCTCGAAGTACAAAATTTTTTTGAAAGTCTTCCTCTGAGTAAAAACTCCTTTGAAATCTGAACGCGTTCATTTTCATTAAAATATAAAAATTTTTTATTACAAAATCGATGCCTTTACCTATTTGAAACACAGACAAATTGAAAATACGAAAACTAATTGCTCATTAAAAATTTGAAAGATATTTATATACAGGGTGCCCCGAAACTCTACGTCAAGCGGGAACAGGGTGATAGGGTAGGTTATTGCTGTACTGCAAAAAATAAGAACAAAAAATCTATCCCACTTGATTAAGCAATAATAGCAATATTTAAAATAGTAATGAAAATCGATACCCTGGGCAAATTTTTTGGTACTGTGGTCAAAATTTTCCAAATTTTAAAGTTTTTTTATTTTTACGTAATTCTTAATAGATAGCCATGTTATTGATCGCAATCATAAATCCAAAAATAATTGTAAGTTTCGTAAGAAAAATTAAATTTGACTGATTCATCTTCAAAAAAAAAAATGTAAGCTAAATTTGGCACTTTGTGTTTAAAAAAATGTATTATTGCACCCTCGGCAAGTTATTTAAAAAATTAGGCCTTTTCATCAAGATTTAAAAATGATACAATACTCTTGCTACTTATTTATACAGAAAAAATAGTTTTGATTTTTTATTTACAAAAGGAGCCCAGTTCACTTCATATCATTTTTACGTGAATTTTTCTTTTTTGACCTCAAATATCGGTTTTATCGTATCTAGTGTGTGTAAGATAATTAAAAGAATTAAAACACCCTGTATTAGTGCTGAATGCTGAAGATTGTTTGAAAACATTAAATGTTTCCGATGATGGTTTTGTTTGTATAAAACTATATGTTTTATCAGACAATCTGCGTGAAATTTTGGTTAGAATAATTAATTTAAAGGATAAAAGATTGTTTGTGGTAAGATTTTTAGATCCACTCATGAAGACATATCACATATCATTATTTTGATCTACGTTAGAAATCCGGCTATTTCATGAACTTAAACTTTTTGAATTGAAAGCTAATGAAAAAGCGTACAGTAGGTATTTATTTTGAAATCACTATTAGGTAAAGAAGAATTTTGGTTTAAAATTGGAAACACCTAAATACATATTAAAAATCATTTAGACGAGTAACTAAAGCATTTTTCTTCAGATTTTACCAGTGTTTTTGAATATTTGTTTTCTGTTTAAAGTCATATTTTAAGATTATTGCCTCTCCTTTCTTAACGGGAGATAAGCAGTCGGCTTCTGATACTATTTTTTTCTTCTTTTGACCTAACCTTCACGGTCTAGACTCTAGAGTTTTGAAGCATTACTATGCCAGCACACTGTTTTTGTCAATATACTGTAAATTACACTACTTGTTTCTATTTATAAATTTATTATTTATACATCTTGAAAGGTTGTCTCTCGCAAATTCTTTGGGTCTACTGAGACACTCAACTGGGCTCAAATCGATGCAAATTTAGTTAATTTTGAATCCGGTTTTCGCCTTTTTTTTAAATTTTTTGCCATGTTGCGTTCGAGGTGGATTATGGGATTATTTACTAGGCCAACATTATAAGCAACTCAGCAAAAAATCAAAACTACCGGATCGGAGACAAGGTCTGATGTATGTACATAGTCAAGTTTTTATACATAGTGATTAAGTAAGTAATTAAGAGAAAACTTGCCAAGTAAATCCACCAAATTTTAATCAGTAATCATTAAATACCGAACTTCTGTTATAATTTGGAGTTGTTTCGATGTTACTTCACTTAAGATTTGATATTAAACTTCATTAAAAGCTTGGCTCTTTTTTTAACATTCATGTTTTTGTTGTGATTTCACCCCTTTTTACTCCATTCTACCAATTTTCATCGTTCTACAATAATCGGAAGTGCATTATATAATTGATAACAATTTTTAAAAAGGGGGTAGATGCAACGCCTCTTGAGCTGAAAATTATAAATTTCCAATCTTATTTTTGCATGCACTTCAAACCCTACCACTCTACCAATTTTCATCGTTCTAAAACAATCGAAAGTGCTCCATATAATTAATAAGAATTTTAAAGAAAGTGGGTGGATGCCACGCCCCCTAAATAGAAAATTCCTTTGTATGCACCACAAGGCCTACCGTTGTGCGAAATGTCAAGTTTCTACGATGTCGGGAAGTGCTCCATAATTTTGATGATCTGTCAGTGAGTCAGTGAGTCAGTCAGTAACGATTTTTGCTATTTTTGAAGTCCTATATCTCGGGAATTACTAATTCTAAAGAGTTGAAATTTGGTCAGCCACCTGTGTTTGATCAGTTCAGCAAATTCTGCTAATTTCAAGCTTCTGAATTTATTGGTACTGAAGTTAAAGGGGGGTTGAAAATCGCATTAGTTTGTTCCTGTAAAAAGGGTGTAGTGCCGCGAACTTGGCTGAGCACTACTGTGCCCTCTGATTTGTAAGAAACTCGACTTTGATTGCGTGCTGCGACTTTTATTGAATTTGATTTTCATAAAAGCTCTAGAATTCCCTTCTATCGTGGATTTGTTGTTTGTGAAAGTTTTTGCGGAAATTGTGGTAGATGCTTGGAACGAAGACAAGGGGAAGCCGACCGTAAATACAGGAAAAATTGTATGGTGTTCGCATGAATAAATAGTTTTGTTATTTTTGTGCCTCAAACTGTAATAATCCATTAGCATTTAATTTATATACCTACATAACTTAGTTCAATTCAACTCTTTGAAACTGCAAAGAATTTTTTTTTTGAAAAAATGACGGATGTCTCTATCTAACACGATACTAAAAAATTAAAATAACCATTTGCTGATTTTAGCTCTAGGGAAATTTTGAGATTCTAAAATCCTTTAAAATTAGCGAAACTTTCTTTTTGAGTTAGTACCATGTTAAAATTGCTTTAGCATTGTACTTTTTATAAAATCGTTTAAAATTTTGCGCCATTGACTTTAAAATCTAATTTCTCAAAAACTTTTCACGAAAACAACTTGATTTAAAAAAGAAAATAAAAGAATGAGGTATTCGTATAAGCTTTCAAAAAAATTTGCTATTCTAAGGGCCTGTTTCACATACTCTGAGTAAAGTTCTGATTAGATATTCGACACATAAATTCTGAGGCAGGGTCATATGTTCACAAATAAAAATTGTTTATGAATTTATAACTTAATCAGGTGGGTCATATAAAACAATAATTGTGAATTTTTCTTCTCTGGACTTATTACCCTGTGCTTATATTTATGTGTCGGATATCTAATCAGAACTTTATTCGAACATTGTGAAACAAACCCTAAATAGTTGAAGCGATTTTCTTAAAAATAATTTTTTTAATATATGTATATGTGTACTTAGTAAATTTTGTTAAGAAAATAGTATGCCAATTTTGAGTATTTACTAAAATACACTTACAAATCGAGGTACAGACAGACAGAATTTTACCACCCACTTTATTCGTGTTTTCGATCATCGTAATGCCAGTTTTTTTTGCACGAATCTTAAACTTGCCATAAAGTACATGTGTGTAACACTGTATATACATTATACATACATATATAGAAAGTAAAAATCAAAAGAAACGAAAGCAAAAATTCCCGTAGGCAAACTGGAAGGACTCTTGCCCTGTGGCAATTTGAATAACTTATTTGGTTTTTCCCTTTTATACCACTTAATGACCTAGAAATGCAATCAGATCTCGCTGCCGATGTTCTTCTTGGAAAAATCAGTGTTTGCCCTAGTACTTCAGAAATGAAATCTTCATCCTGTTTTCACCTTAATTTTTGTTTTATACTGAAGCCTGTTTAAGTCCAGCGATATGGATTAAACACAAGTACCCAATTAAAACTTTCTTCTTAAATTTGTAGCTTTTATTTTCTTTGCAAATATTCATTTATTTAAATACAAATGGTACGAGTAATCAAGAGTGATTGCCCAAGGAAAAAAAAAACTTAAATAACACACTCGAATAGTTTGAAGCAATTCGAAGTCATTCAAGCACATAATTTGATTTCTCTTCAGATATAATTAAGACCAATAAATTTGTAGTGCAATGAATTTTAATTCACTATCTCACTTTATCCATCTGAGGATATAATACTCCCTGAATCTCAATTTACAAAATATAAAAAGTATTAAGCTCCATGCCATCCATCAACTTGCTTGCTATGCTCAGAATGCTCCTATAATAAAGAAGTAAGGAAAAACTTAAAAAATAATTGCAAATCGATTAAAAGAGTTAAATATACCCTTTTTTTGAAAGGATTCAAATATGTAATTAAAAATCAGTCACTGTGATTTTATTTTAAAAGAAACATTCAAATACTACCCCAATTAGGAACTTTTAAAATAGTTTTTGAAAAAAATTGACTCATACATATAGTTCGTGTTTTGTGTGTGATTGAGATTGAGTCCTTCACACTTAACTAACTCCCACCTCGTGTGAAGAGTGTCATCTTAAATCACGGAAACTGTTCATCCTTCTCGATTACAGGCAGCCCGCTTCCAGTTATTCAGACAGAGAAATCTTGCTTCCACGACCAACGCATGGCTTGGTGTCTAAGCCGTAGGTTAATTTTTTGTGGGGCAGGAATCTCAAAGACTCTCTTGACTGGAGAATATAGTTGTCCATTCACACCATGCGATCAGTTTAGTAAACGTGTTTTAACTTTTTGGACTACAGTAACATCTTGATCTTTGTATAGCTCATAGAGCTCATAGTTGTTTTTTTTGCCTGCGATCACCTTCCGCGCACATAAAACCCAATATACTTTCTATCCAAGGAGCTGAGTATCAACTCCTTCCTCCTGGATAACGTTCAAGAAAATCGGAACTATATAGCAGGACTGGCAGTATGCGCTATGAGAGCTTTGAAGAGCGTGTTCTTGGTCTTACGCATAAGAAGTTTTGAATCCATTTGCTTCACTAAATTGCACTAGCAGCAGTTTCCTCGATCGACTTTAAAGATCATTTGTTGAATTAACGTTTATACTTAAAAAATGTAGACGAGTTCCCTTACTTCCTGCTGACCTAATGATACGTTCTGCCTTAAGTTGTGAGCAGATGCTTATTTTATTTATTTATTTATTCGTTAAATAACTAACGATAGAAGCTTACAAAACTAATTTTACATTACATTAAACATTGCTTGTTTATTTGGTGTTACAGAAACTTGGTACTGTCCTTACTGACCAACAAGTTTTACCTGCTCTTCAAATACCTTTAATATCTATACAACGGCACTTTGGGAACGGCTGTCAGTGTCAATCTTGTAACTGTACGCTAGTAATTAGCCACTCTGTTGAATAAAGTGTCTTCTGTTTGAGAACATGCTCCAAGAAAATAACTCCGGACATGTTTGTTATTGTTTGAAGAGCTATTCTTATGCCACGCGAGACAACTGGAACAGTTTAATTGGGTTCTTAGTTCAACTGTCTACATATAAAGCTCCTGTAGCTCTTCCTCCGGTCTTCTTGTGTTACTCTGTAACATTTTCGGAAAGTGCATCTTCTTTCGCCTTTCCTTGGCACCCATTTTTCTCATCATACTTTCTTCCCTTGTTGGTTGTTAATAGCCTGTGGAAGTTATGACCACCTCTGTTGCGATACTGGGTTCCCTGATTATTGACGTTTGTGTTGGGTGAATTTACAGCAGAGAGGTTCTACCTTAGGTGTTCTATTTAGTCTTAGGACTCTGGTTGCTCATAGTGTTATTCAAAACTTTTTCTTCTGGGTAGCTAGTATACTTTCTTTTAATTCAACATTCGTTGTTCGGGAGAGCAGCAGGTTGCTTTGAGAACCCCCAAGCAAGCACTACTTATCACCACGTTATGAGTTGCTGCAAAATAACCCACCTTTTTGATCACCAAGGAATTTAAGTCATTGGACAAAACTCTGGCATCGCTCTTCGGATACATACATCGTAAGTTTCATCCAAGAGGACATAAGATTCATATCCTTGATAGATTCAAGCATTATTTGTTTTTAAAGTCAATTCCAGATGAACAGGACTAGTTCTCGGTGGTTGCCACTTCACTTTATGTGAAGCTAACATTGTATTATACTGGACATCATGCTATATATACCAACCTTTCTATCCTTTTTCAAACCTTTTCGAATTTTAGCTAATCACTTTATCTTTTGCATTTCTCTCTTTTGTAAGAATCATTTTACTGGCATTTCCGAACACATTGTCTTACATATATGTAGCTACATTTATCTCATGATACACAAATTTTTCGGTTGGACTTGTAACAGATTTGGTAGAATACGTTTCAAGTTCATTCATTTAACATTGAAAATAAAACATTTTGAATACTTTCTGCGCCAAAAAAACACAAATGTTTGCCAAATTTTATTCGTTAATCTGTTGGAATTGTTTCAAAAGTTCTATTTTCATTCCTGTATTTGCCCCTCTAAAAACAGTTCATAGTGAGAATATTTAATTGGCAGGCAGTCAATATCCATGTCAAAGCAAACTGTTCGAACTCAAGACACTAAAAGTGTCTTCTTTTCAGTTTAAATTGAAAAATGTTGTCACATGAATTTACGGACAAAACAAAGTAAGAACCTTAAATAGGGATTTTCAAATATTGTATGCACATGACACCATCAAATATGTTTTTTCCACCTCAAATGGAAAAGTGATAGAAATATAAAAAGAAAGCGAGTTATATATAACACACAACACCCTAAAAAAAATTCAACATCTGGATATTTATTAGCTTAAATTGAAGTTAAAATTAATGAAAAAGTTATAAAAACCACAGCATAGAAGTCGGAACCATGCATTTAATTACATATAAAGCTTCAGGACACTCAGGCGTATGTGAAATAATAATTATAATCTATGTTTCCTCTTTTGTTAAGCGTTGCAAAGTATTATTTCCCGTGCTCGAAGCCTTAAACGGTTTGAGGTGCGTATAAAAGAGTGTACATGTGCGCTTAGAATGAAGGGTGTTTTCTATGGTCATTGAAAATATTGACTGAACTAATTAAGTTCACTGCTGCCTTCAGGAAGTTAAAACTAATTTTTAATAGGAAATATTGTGTGTGCCAGTCGCTTAATATAATAAACTTTTTACTATAAATGGTCCCGAAAGGGATAGTTTTATTTGAACTGATTAGAATGAAAACAGTTATTTAAAAATTTAATCAAAAATATACGATCTCGCCGAAACACAAATAATTTTTGTTGTTGATGATTATGTGAAATAAGGCAGAGGCGTCAACTTCTTAATACTGCACTAGCACTTAAAACTACGAAACGAGTCAAATATGTTTGGACTAGGAATGGGAATATTTTTATGAGGAAGAATGAGGGTGACAATTCAGTAAGAATAAATTATATTTCTGATTTTGATAAAGTATGAATATTGTTAATCCTATTCTTTCTTCAGTTCAAAATATTTGTGAAGTGCCAGTTTTTCGTAGTTTTATTGATAATTGTTATTGTATTGAGTCACTTAAAAAATTTCCAGCTATAATTGTTTATGTTTATTTGGGTTTATGAGAGTGAAATGAGCCTTTATAATATACCGGGTTATGCGCTATTTTGTTGTTGCAATGAATCTTATTCGTCAGGTGGTGTTGAAGAGAGTTTTGTTCACCAATTCTCCAAAGTCGATATTTGGAGCGCGGATGTTGTAAAGTTGTCGTTTTGTTATCAAATGGCGTTTTTCTTTTTTGGCTCTGAGCAAAGCTCTGAGCAGAGGCTGAGCAATCAGCGCAGAGCTCCGAGCAGATTATGATCAGATTTCTCAGATTTAATTATGGAATACACTTGAGCACTGAACTGTCATTTCATAGGTGTTTTTGGTAAAGTTCGTGAAATTTCTTGCAGTTTTTTACAAATGACGGGCGAACTGTCCAGGGACTGCTAGAGAATCTATTTTAAATAATGTATCACTAAAAAATAAGTGAAGTTGGCTTCGCTCAGTGTTTCGCTCGATTCGCTCGGTCATTTAATCCTGAGCTAATTGAGCAAGCTCTGAGTTAGCTCCGATGGAAAAAAGAAACACATTTTATATGCTCTGATATGCCTGAGCTAAAAAAGAAACATAGAATTTTTGTTTGACAGTTCCGTGATCTGCTCTGAGTTAAAAAAGAAATACGCCAAAAATTAAAACTATACAATGTTGTGTGTGTATAGATTGCACGCGTTTAGTAAAAATTTGTTCATAGAGGAACTCAGTAAAATTCTTTGTATAAACAAAACTTGTAATTTAATACTAATCGGAGATATAAACATTAATATTTTAAACGTGTCCGACAAAGACACTGAAAATTGTTTATTTCTCATGGCTTCGTATGGTCTAAAGGGAATTATAAATGACCCAACCTGCGCTACAGAATCTACAAGTATTGACCACATTTTTACCCGTTTTAAAACCAGTAATAAATTTAAATTTTTTGGTAGTGTTCTTGACGTAAATATAACTGATCATAAATCGATAATTTTATTCTATGAGTTAGAAAATAACTTGAGTCTTACTTCTGAAGCACAAACAAAAGAGCATAATACCACCGATTACATATTATTGCACAATATTTTGAAACACGTATTTTGGGACCAGGTTTATGCGGAAATGGACCCATCTACTTCATTTGCTATTTTTACTTCAATATTGAAAAAACATTTAGAGTCATGTTCCTCTATGTCGTTAAAAATTTCTAATAAGAACAAATTTCTAAAGCGTTGGATGAACGCGAGTCTCCTTAAGCAAATCAAACAAAAGAGCAAAATTAGTATTAAGCTAAAAAACATCCAAATAATGATAAACTAAAAAAGTATTACCTTACACTTTGTAAAACTGTTATGTTAGCACAAATGTTGAACTGACTCGCGAAAAGTATTATTTTAACTTAACGCTCGATATAGTGAAGTAATAAAAACCAGGCCTATTCACTGTTTCGAGATTGTTCACTTTTTCGCGTGGGAGTTTTCTAAGGCTTTCTAAAGGCGAGTTTGATCCAAAATGCACATTTCGTTCGATGTGAATGTTTTTAATTTTAACCAAGCATTAAACAAGGCTTTCACTCAGGTTTAAACAAAAAAACATAAACAATCCCTCAGAGCCCTCAAACTATGTAGAATACTTTCGCGAAATTTTTATACAAAAAACGTTTTTTTATAAAATTTTGTGTGTTCACTATAGTGGATAGTTCACTCTTTCCAGATTCACTAAATCGAGCTTCTACTGTAATTGAAAAATCGAAGGGGGGCAATATTAAAATGGAAAGCAATTGACAGCATTTTAGGAAAAACAAGGAAGCCTAACGTAATAGAAAGTATTGTAGGGAATGATGTTCCTCTAACAGATTTTAACTGTATATCGAACAAATTTAATGAATACAGAAACATCTGAAACTTTGAAGCCATCCATTAACTCCGTTAGTTATTATTGTAATTGTTCTATTCAACATTGTCTGGATGCTGACTACATACAACCAAATAGCTTTGCTTTAAGCCCTATCACCTCTTTTGAAACCTACACAACTATCTTATCCCTGAAAAATAAAAATTCTTGCACTTCAGATGGAATATCAAGTAACCTACTTAAAAAAATTGCGTTTTATGTTTTGAGATGTTTTGAGTTATATATTTAACTTAAGTGTTGAACAGGGTTGTTTTCCAGTACAATTTAAGTGTGCTGAAGTTATTCCCCTCTTTAAAAAGGGAGATAGAAAAAATATGGTTAACTACCGACCTATCTCTATTATTCCTACTTTTTCAAAAATATTTGAAAAATTTATGATCAGTAGAATTACTTCTTTCCTGAATAAAAACAGATTTTTTAGCGAAAATCAATTTGGTTTCCGTTCAGGAAAATCAACCGAAGATGCAATTCTTAGACTATGTAGTCAACTTTATGGCAGCTTAAATGAAAATAAATCTACAATGGCTCTCTTCATCGATATGACTACAGCATTTCATATGGTTGACCACGATTTACTATTAGGTAAGTTATATAATGCAGGATTTAAAGGAGTAATTTTTCAATGGTTGAAATCATACTTAAAAGGAAGAGTTCAAAAAGTTATTGTTAATGGTTCACAAAGTGAAGCTCGATTTTTAAAAAAATGGAATACCACAGGGATCTGTACTCGGCCCTTTGTTTTTCCTTGTTTATATAAACTCGATTTTTAAACTCCGTTTAAAAGGTTTTTCGACTGCATTTGCAGATGATATATCATTTACCTACCAATCTAATTCGGATCTTAATTGTGTCTTGCAAATTTAAGAGGATCTTGAAGTTCTAAGGACTTGGTTTTCCAACCATACCTAAGCTAATAATAAGTGAAAAAACTAAGTTCATGACTTTAATAACATCTGGTCATCGAGTTTGTAATTACAATTTAATTTTTCATGCTTCAAGTTGTAAGAAATTCAGCTTTCCAATTCACAACTGTGGTAAACCTGATTTCCAACACAAATACTCCTGTTCCGATTCTTGTTTCAAAATTGATTCAGTAAACAATTTTAAATATTTGGGTGTTACAATTGATTCTAACCTTAATTGGAAAGACCATAGTAACAACATCAGAAATCATTTGATGCTCATAACGCGAAAAATGCATCTTTTAAAACCATTCTGCTTTAAAAAGGTTCTAACTTCTATATATTTTGGCCTTGCGCACTCTAAACTACAATACTAACTGGGGTATTTCCTATGCAAATACTTTTAGACCTTTGTTAATTGCTCAAAAACATCTTATTCGAATTATTTGCGACAAAAATCGTTATACTGAAAGTTGGCCTTTCTACAAGGAATTGCGAATTCTACCTATGAGACACTTTTATATTTTTAAAGTACTAAAAGAATTTTCCAAGCAAAATGGTAATATTCCTAGTAGAAACTCGCAGTTATATAATCTAAGAATAAACAACATGCACCTTGTAAATGAACCCGCTGCCCACAAAACTCATTTCTCTAACTTTTATACTGCCGCAACACCAAAGTCATTAAATAAATTACCTCTGTATATCAGAACAACTCAAAATTTCAACTCTTTTGTAAGAAAATTAAAAGACTGGCTTTTTCACAATTGACTTATATTCTATTGAAAACTATTGTTGAAATTTGTAATCATAAAAATGTATCTTTTTGCTGTTGTTTTTGTATGAAATAGTATACCTACTCTTTTTATATATCAGCATTGTATATAAAAAAAAAGTTTTATATACAATGATATCAGTTTAAATTATCTCTGAAATTTTATTAATTTGCTAAACTTATTGAATCATTGTTTATTATTAAATATTGCTGATTTTCACCCCACAACAGTTTCTAATTATTGTAAATTAAATCAAAAAATGTATCATTCAACACCAACCTAGAAGTTATAGAATGATAGCTTTTATTTATTCCTTTTAACACTTCTTGCGATTGTACTAGTTTTAAGTTGGAAAAGAAAAAATGAATGAATAAAAAATTTTCTAATTCTAATTCAAAAACCTTATCCTTGAAGAACTTAATAGAACAACAAAGGTCATAAAGTGTTACAACAATGGGACGCAACTAATACAATTATGCCCATTTTCCTTAGAAGCACTAAGATTAGTTAAATTTTTGGTAAGTACCTATATTTTCATAAAATATTTTTAATGGGCAACAAAGTAAAACTTCAAAATTGGCAGATTTGTTTTAAAGATTTATCCTGGGTAACAACTTTTCTTCTTAGGTCAAGAATTGTGCCACGAAATGACAAATTTTCGATGCTATAATTTCGTATTCAGCTTCTATAAACACTTTTTAAATATTTATAAACAAAAAGCATACTTGCTTAACAAAGTGATGTCAAATTATTTTGCTTCCTTAATTTTTAAAAGCATCAGTTCCGTACAACCTTAATTCTGTGAAGGTGGCAGAAGTATTATTTTAGATTATTTTGTCTAAGCGAAGTAATAATGACGGCAAGCCGATCATTTCACTTGGATCTCCGTGGATCCATTGCGTTTCCCAGTATGATAGGTAGGCATGAGGAAAGGAATAAGGGGATTGAAGGGAGTTTAGGTGTGGGATGCCTCTACCTGAACCATTCTGAATTCTTAATGAATTTCAGAATATTCTTAAGTGGCAAGGTAGAGATGTCACCCATTTCGTCAAAAAAGTATTCTCTAGGACATTCACGAAGGAAATGGAATGAGCCCTCCTCCTTTTGATCTTGATACCCTCTACATAATTCCGATTAACTAGTACCCATTCTGCTCATGTTGTTGCCCGTTAGGACTTCAACTAGGAGCGATAGTTGAACCTCAATTCTTTTCTTTAAAATAATCGGGCATTAATTCCTTGAAACCCGAAAAGTCTCAATTGATAATCATCTGACGTCTACAACTGAATTCTATTTTTTTCTGCTCCAGTGGAACAAGTACCCAGGATTTGATTTCTGCCATTTAATGTATAAAAACATCAAGACGTGCGTCGTTCCTGGGATTCATATTAGGGTAACTGCGTTTGTTGCAACTAGAGATCTCAGCTCAATTCGACAACGGTCTACCAGTTTGGACTTTATAGTGGTCGAAGAACTGCTCCCCGTCTGTCTATGAAGATGTCGATATTACTACCGACTACTTCATAAGAGAAAAGATGTTTCGCGGCTTCGCAAACTGCGAGCACCTCTTCTTGGAATAGATACACTGCAGAAGCTTTGAAGCTAAGAGATGTATCTGTTGATTTTCATTAATGACCCTGTTTTGATTCCAAAATTCCCTTGTTGGGATATCTGTCAACGCCATTAGGTTAAAATGTATTTGTAACGTAGTCTGTTCAAACATCTTTGTCCGTAAAGTTCATTATGATCCTATAACCATAGTGGCTTCTTTTCCAATAATAAACACAGTCTTAAAGCACTTTTGGCCACCAGCTCCTTCATACAAAGATCAAGTGGGACTAGTTAAAGGAATGTTTCTAGGGCTACCGTTAGTGAAGTTCAGATAGTACTGGTTGTGCCAATACACGCTATTCTTTGGATTTTTAACAAGATTGGTTTCTTAATAACGGGTGATTTTTTAGCTGGTTTGGTTTTGGCAACACTGGTTTTGACAGCTGACGTGTGTTTAGTACCTTGTGTCACTGTCAAACAGCTTCAGTTTGGTTTGCAATTTAACCATGGATCGTCTTACAAATGAACAACGCTTGCAAATTATTGAATTTTACTATCAAAATGGCTGGCCGAGGATCCGCTTTTTTATCGAAAAATTGTGTTCAGCGATGAGGCTCATTTTTGGTTAAATGGGTACGTAAATAAGCATAATTGCCGCATTTGGAGTGAAGATCAGCCAGAAGCATTGCAACAGCTACCAATGCATCCCGAAAAAGCCACTGTTTGGTGCGGTTTATGGGCCGGCGGCATTATTGGGCCATATTTCTTCAAAGATGATGCGAATCGCAGCGTTACTGTCAATGGTGAACGCTACCGAGCGATGATAACAAACTTTTTTTTGCCCGAAATGGAAGTTCTTGACTTGCATGATATGTGGTTTCAACAAGACGGTGCCACATGCCACACAGCACGCGAAACAATGGCGCAATTGCGAGGCGAGTTTGGTGAACAGTTAATTTCACGTTTCGGGCCGGTCAATTGGCCGCCTAGATCGTGCGATTTGACACCATTAGATTATTTTTTGTGGGGGTATGTCAAGGCTAATGTCTATAGGGACAAGCCCGCTTCGATTGACGCACTGGAAGCCAACATCCATGCATTCATTCGTGAGATACCGGCCGATATGTGTGAAAGAGTATGCCAAAATTGGACTCAGCGGATGGGCTACCTGAGACGCAGCCGCGGTCAACATTTGCATGAAATTATCTTTAAACATTAAATTGCAAGGTTCAAACTATCGATTCAAATAAATATTTCATTCATTTTTTCGAATTTTTTGTGTTTTTTTTTTTAAAGTTCTAAACCTCTTAAAAAATCACCCGTTATAAGGCTGGCCACCAGACCATATATGGGAATCTATGTAAGAATTGGTTTTCTATGGATACATCCAATGAATGGTTCTAATATAAAGTACAATACCTAGATATTTAGCAGCATCTATCACGGAATTTTCGGACTTAGGTTAATCGACTTTGCTGCGGGGCGAAACGTTGTGGTGGCTAGTACGCAGTTCCCACATCTCGATACCTATACATAATGGGATTTGGTGAATTCCTGGTCAATCAACCGCCAACCAGATTGACCACATTGCGATCGACGCAGGGCACTCATCCAGTATCAAGGATGTTCGAACGTTGACTGGGACCACTATCTGGTTGTAGCCAAGGCAATGCTACGGATATTCAGACCAAAACCAAAGCAGGGAAATACTGTGAGGAAGTTAGACGTCGGACGGCTACATTCGCAAGAAATCGGCAGGTCCTTTTCCGATCGAGTCTCTCGTGGCCTCTTAAATAGTCCTTTGCCGTTAACTACAAATATCGAGAGCCAGTAGAAAAACTGCCAGGAAGCCATCAGAGATGCCACCTCTGACGTGCTGGGCCTCGCACGACCACCACAGCAAAACCCATGGTTCGACGAAGAATGTCGGCAAGTAAACAACAGCTAAACAACAGGCATACAAAGCGGCGCGCGAGTTAAGTGAATGAAGTTGTATCGTGTTTACCGGGTCGATTGTGACTGCCGGTTCGTTTATTTCTTCAAATTTCTTAATCTAGATATTTACATACATATTTACTTGCATATTCAGGTCAATGCATTCAATTTCCTATGGCCTTCGGATATAGAGAAGTTCCCATGGGAAAGTAAATGCATTGGCAGTTTATGGATTGCGAAGCAACACAAATGTTCCGTCATCAAATTTGCTGACTTGCATTTGTGTAACTTCACCCCCCTTTAATTCAAGATTCTCCTGAATTTTGTTTGTGCCAATTTTTGTTTCTATATTTTTTACAGTTATTTTTACATTTTTATTTTTTTTTTTTGTAATATGTAAATTAAAATTCCAATTACAATAATGGCTATACTTACAATACAAATTGTGATTGAGCTTATAATATAATTATTATTTTTATGGTACCTTAGTTCATTTATGTGTTTTAGATTTTCAATTTGGTATATTTCTAACATTGTTTCAAAATTAAGTTTTTCTTTAATAATTACATTTTGAATTACATTTTGATCTTCTTCATAGGAGAATTTATGAACGAATTCCATATTAAAGTTTGATATTGAAATGTTTCTTATATTAATTGTACAGTTATTGATATTTATTATAAAATTTCCACTTAAAATTAAATTTCTATCGTTACAACCATTATTTATAATTTCTTCTTTTAGATTTCTACAAACGACAAGATTGTCTACTATGTTTAAAATTTCTGATTTATTGTTTATTTTAAAATTACATAAGCCATTAGTTATACAATTATTCATTTTCTTAAAATCTTGTATATAAATGTTGTTGCGATTATAATTATATTTAATTTTGTTAAGTTCAATAAATTCTGTAGCTATTATATCTATTTCCTTAAAATCATTGGTTGGCATTGGCATTATCATTTTCAAATTGTGTTTGGAAGTAACTTTTAGGCAATTTTATACCTAAAACTAGTTTTGTTTCATTCAATTTAAAAGCTCCTATTTTCGAATGTTTAATTTTGAAAAAATCTAAATCAGAACCTAATATTTCTTCTCCTGTCAATATACTAGGGTGTAAAATACCTTGCTTTGCAGATGCTATATTATCAAGAATATTGTCGATTTTATCTTCTAACATTTTTAATTTTTAAAAGTTGGTCGGTTATTAAAAGTTTTAAAGTTAAATTTCTTTGAATTTCAGCAACATTAGTGTAGATTTCTGAAATGTGTTTTCTATCTTCTATAATTACTTCATTAAAGTTTTGAATACTTTTCATTATGCTCTTGTTTATGTCTATTTGTTTATTTAAATTCTGAATGGCATTTCTATTGTTAGTATCAATGACTTTAAAATGATCTAAAATGTCTTCCCTGTCATAATCGTCCATGGTTCCAAATAACCATTTCTGACCTGTTCCTATAAAATTAGCTAAACCTCTTTTTTTTCGAAAAGTTGAAACTAGAGCCTTCACTTTTGATTTAATGTTGATAATCTCTCTTAGTATTTGAGTATTATTTTCTAGTTTCAAATTTTGTAAGTTTATTTCAAGTTCTTCGATCGTGGTTAATATTTCTAAAGAATCGATCACATGTACAATGGTTTGTGTTTGATTTATTAGCTCGACAGTCCCTCGGTTGATGACTGTGTACCCTTTGTTAGTTTGAATTTGGGAGAAGAGAAGAGCTTGTTCCGCTGCCACTGCTGTCATTATAATTGTCCACAACAATAGCCAAATCAGAATCTGCAAATTTATTAGGTCTTTTTACTGTTGTTGGATGAACATTTTGTAATTTTTTTTTTCTAAAGTAAGGTTCGTTTTTGTGCCGTAAATGTTTATAATTTCTTATAAATCCTTCCTGTCTACGTTCACTATATTCCTCTCTATTTTTATTTCTTTTATTTATTTAAAACCTGGTTCTTACGTTTATTGACTTTCTCACTTAAAATTTTCGGTTCTGTTTCTACTGCCTCATTTGGACTCATATCAAGAGTGGAGTGATGTCTATTATTATATATTTTAACTGTCTTGTGAAGTTTTTGGTTAGTGGTTAAATCTTTATTTTTGATAGTTAATAAAATTTCAAGTAGCGTAGAATGAAACCGTTCAATATCAGAGTTTCCTGTATGAGAGTTCGGCTTAGTGAAGTGAATTTGAATATCTTCTTCTCGGAAGAATTCTTTTATGTTTTCTGAGTTGAATTCATTATCGCAAACAATTTTCTTTGGGTTTCCGAATTTAGAAAATTGTTCTTCAATACATTCAAGTTTGCTTACCCAATTTTTACTAATTAAGCTATAGATATAAGCTTTTTTGGTAAGTTTATCCAAGAAAGTAAGATAAAAAAGTTTATTAAAATGGTATATATCCATGTGTAGTATTTCATTAGCTTCTGTAGGTGTTTCAAAAGTCTTGAATTTAGGTTTGATAGGTTTTCTGTCATATTTGCCTTCTTGGCATGTCTGACAATTGCCTATTACCTTTGATATTTGCTTCACTAGATCTGGAAAGTAAACTTTATTTTTCAAAGTTTTGTAGGTTTCAATAATTCCGGAATGACTACTCTCTTTGACATGGTATAAGGAAATTTGTTTAAAAATGTCTGCTTCAGTTCTTACTTCGAGAGCTCTAAGTGTGCATTTAACAAATGTCAAGTTTTTATCATCCTTAAAAAGTTTTATTAAACACTGTTGAATTTTGTTATACTCATGGTACGATAACTCCGTATAAATTCCTACTTTTCCTTTTATAAGAGTTCGTTTAAAGAGATCTTCCCAATATAACTGATTTTTAGTCATATCTACATGGATAATTCTCCTACCATGGCACATTTCGACTTCTGTTGAAATAAAATTAGATAAAATTGTTTGTGTTTTATATTTATTTACTATTTCTTCCTTTATTGGAAAATGATCCAACTGTTGTTCTGGTGCTGAGTGGACAGTTGCCACATTTGAGTCTGATTCACCATCTATTTGGTCAACATCTTTGATGCGGCTCAAGAAGTCTGCAACTTTATTGTCTTTACCCCTTAAGTATTCTATATCATAATTAAATTCGGACAATTTGAGTAACCATCGCTGATTTCTAGCTGAAAACTCTTGGCCATTATATTTTTTGTTTAGATACTTAATGGGTTGATGGTCTATGACTATTTTAAATTTATTTCCCCAAAGGTAGGGTCGAAAATATGTCACTGACCAGACAATAGCCAGAAATTCTTTGTCAGTCTCAGTGGGTGAATATTTCTTTTCATGATCATTCAAAGATCTCGAAGCATAGCAAACAGGTTGCCCTTCTTGAGTGAGTACTGCACCAATAGCGAAGTTGGAAGCGTCAGTAAATAAAGTAAAAGATTTTTGAAAATTAGGAAATCTAAGTATAGGGTAGTCAGTGATGTTTCGTTTCAAAGTTTCAAAAGCTTGTATGTATTCTGGGTCTCTTGTATTAATTTTTGAATTTTTCTTTAAATATTTAATCATCGGATACGCAATCTTCGAGTAATTTTTTACAAATTTTCGATAAAATCCCGTTATACCCAGAAAAGATTTCAGTTCTTTCTCTGATGATGGCAATTTATAGTTTAAGATACATTTTACCTTCTCTGGATTTGGTTTCATGCCTTCATCAGTCAAGATATGGCCCAAAAATTCTGTATCCTTTTGAAGGAAAGAGCATTTGTCAAACTGGACCTTGAGATTATGTTTGGCCAGTGTACTAAAGATTGTGCAGATTGCAATGAGATGTTCTTCTAAACTGGTGGAAAATATAAGGATATCATCAAGATAGACAACACAGATCTTATTTATGTGTTCCCTTAGCATTTCATTCATGAGCCTTTGAAACGTCGCTGGGGCGTTTTTGAGGTCAAAAGGCATCCGAGTAAACTCATATAAACCATTTGGAGTAACAAATGCAGTTTTATGAATATCCTCGGGGCGCATTTTTATTTGGTAGTAGCCTTTAGCTAAATCCAATGTCGTAAAACACTGGACTCTCCCTAACTTGTCTAATATACTATCTATATTAGGCAGAGGGTACTTGTCATCAAAAGTGATTTCATTTATTTTCTTATAGTCCACACAAAGTCTGAACTTCTGTTCACCTGATCTTCCAATCTTTTTCGGGACTACAACAATGGGAGAAGAGTATCTACTGTTAGATTTTCGAACAACACCCTGTCTTTCCATATCTGAAATTTGTCTCCGAACTTCCTCTTCATGTTTTGGAGGCAATCTATAAAGTCTGGAATTAACTTGCTGATCCGTTTTTGTTCTTATTTCATGCATAATAGTTTCCGTATTTGTTAGTGGGTCACCCTCTTTATAAATCAAATTTTGAAACTGATTTAAAATTTTAAGAACTTCTTGTTTTTCCTGTGAGTTTAAATGTAAAAGATCTACATTGTCTGCCGTTTCACTGGAAAGTTCGAAATAATCGATAGGTGAAGTTTCTTCCGAATACACATTTATTTTTGCAGTGTTAATAAGTTGCATAAAACTTTTCTTCATATTAATTTCTGTGACGTTTTTCCGAATTATATCCATTCCCATGAGTAGATCATAGTCTTTATTATTTAGATTATTCATTTTATACCATTTTAATTTGCTATGATTTCCCATCCGGAATTCTTTTGGTGCATCCGTCACAACTATTTGTACAGATTCTTTTGTTTTGTTATTAATTGTGTTAAGAAAAACCACTTTCTCTTCGAAAACAGGAAAATGGCTGCAATCAACCCTAGAGGAATTGAATTACAATTAAAAAATAATTTGCAACTGATTCTTAGCTACAATATTTTATTTTTATTTTTTTTTTTTTTTTGTTCTCGTTTGCTCGATTCCGTTTCGACTGCGCCAGTTAAGTGAAAGAAGTTGTATCGTGTTTTCCGGGTCGATTGTGACTGCCGGTTCGTTTATTTCTTCAAATTTCTTAATCTAGATATTTACATACATATTTACTTGCATATTCAGGTCAATGCATTCAATTTCCTATGGCCTTAGGATATAGAGAAGTTCCCATGGGAAAGTAAATGCATTGGCAGTTTATGGATTGCGAAGCAACACAAATGTTCCGTCATCAAATTTGCTGACTTGCATTTGTGTAACTCGCGCAGCTCTACGAACAGAAGAGGAGAGAGGAACATAAGCTTCTAAAAAGGAAAAAGAAAGAGCATGAGAAGCGCGCCATCGAGGAATTAGAGGGATGCCATTGCAGGAAAGCAGTTTGTAAGTCTTACCAAAAAGTAAAAAGAACATCCCAAGGTTACAAGGCCCGAACCGAAGCCTGCAAGGACGATCAGGGGAACATCGTGGTAGAATCGCAGTTGGTGCTGAGGATATGGACAAAATCATTTCGTAAATTGTATAACAGCGATGACGAAACGAATTCCGCTCCCATGCAGATTGCACCATTCCACCTGGACGACGCGACGTAGGCCAACAATTCCAATAACTCATCTCCAGGAAGTGAAGATAGTTAGATAGCTATATCTAAACTTAAGTCCAATAAAGCTGCTGGAGCTGATGGCCTTGGGGCTGAGCTATTCAAGGTGACTGGTGATTAGGTTAGGTTAGGAGTATGCACCAGCTCATCCGTAAAATATGGTCGCAGAAAGGATGCCCAGTGAATGGAAGAAAGGCGATCCTCTGGACTGCAGCAACTGCAGAGGCATCAGTCTTCTTAATATCGCCTACAAGATCTTCTTTGCCGTACTTTGTGAACGCCTGAAGCCAAGGCCGTAGCCAGGGGGGGATCACAGGGGTTTGATCCCCCCCCCCCCCCCCCCGAAATTATTTTTTGAGAAAGACATTTGTAAATAATACTTTTCCATTTATACTCAAATATTTTTGCAGTTATTAATCAATTTAATTTAATTAAGCTCACTATTTACATAATTTTTTATGAATAAAGGTACCTTTCTACCATCATGATTTCTCAGCTTAAAATGAGATTCGTGTATTCTGATTCCCTCAATTCTTGGCAAAAATTTAAAGAAGAAAACTTCAATTTTTTAAAAAAATTTGGATTTTGGTAGTCCTATGACTGCATTGGTTCCTTTTTGCATGAATCTATGTATAAGCGAATCATGCAAAAAAGTAATTTTGTATTTCACCTCAATAATTTTTGACATGCGAAAATATTTTCATAGATTTTCGCACAAGAACTGTAAACTAGACTTTATAGCGATATATCTATTTTCGCTCAAAAAATGTGCTTGGAATTTGTATTTTGCTTTAATATAAGAAAATCGTTTACAGCACGGACATTTTTTTTAGTATAATTTTTTTTCACCACCAACCTTTTATTTTTTACTCAAAAGAACTGTTCACTCAGCTTAAATGGTGAAATATTTTTTCGAAAAATTATATCCCCCTCCGAAATAATTGTCTGGCTACGGCCTTGCCTGAAGCCATTCGTCAACAACCTGATAGGTCCATAACGGTGTGGCTTAAGGCCAGGGAAGTCCACCATCGACCAAATTTTAATTTGCTCTACGGCAGATCTTTGAGAAAACTCAGGAGTTTCAAATCGATACCCACCCACCACCTTCATCGATTTCAAGGCCGCGTATGACAGCATCTAAAGAGACGAGCTATAGAGCAATGTCTAGTTTTGGCATCCCTGCCAAACTCGTCCGTTTGTGCAGGATGACGATGGAGAATGCCCGCTGATCCATCAAGGTCAGCAAAGACCTCACCAACACCTTTGATGTCAAAAAAGGTTTTAGGTAAGGCGACGCGCTATCATGCGACTTCTTCAACATCGTTCTTGAAAGAATAGTGCAAAACTCTCACTTCAACACTAGAGGCACAATCTTTCAAAAGTCCGTCCAATTACCCGCCTACGCTGACGATATTGACATAATCGGACGAACAAAGCGTGATGTTAATGGTGCTTTTGTGAGCATTGAGAAGGAAGCCAAGAAGATGGGTCTAACGGTGAATGAAAGCAAATCGAAATATATGCTGTCAACAAGAAAGGACACCCAACACCGAAGTTTCAGACAGAACGTCATTAAAGACAGCAATAATTTTGAGGTGGTCAGAGACTTTGTCTACCTAGGATCCGCTATAAACTAAGCGAATGATAGCAGTGCCAAGCTTCTCACGTGAGTCAAATGCACATCTCTAAGGCCTAATACAAGCAAATTTATTTAATATGAAATTACTTGGATAAACCCCCAGAAAAGTTAAATTGTTTGTTGTAAATAATTAGGTAGATATAAATACTATGAACATCCAAGAATATATTTTTTTTATCCTTCGAACTATGAAGCTAAAAGTAATCTTCAATTATAAAAAAAAATATGATGCACGTAGAATGCATTCAATTTGGTGCTAAAATGGTTCCTTATTTTCATTCGTCGACAGTATGACACATTGAAGTTTTGTTTCATATGCAGTTGGAAAATTTTTCAATACACGAAAGCATGTCGTGTTTAAAATAAAATACACACTTCTGTCACTTCCAAACACAAAAAGTATTTTTTATTCCTGAAAAGAAGTAGGTACCTACATATATACCTCCATAGATGGAAATGAGATTCAACGTGACAGGTTTTCAATTTTGTGGAAAAATACAGAAATGTTCTTGGAATACAATATGCAAATAGTGTTACAGTCAACGACGTTATGGGTTGTTTGTCAATACTGATGCAGTAACAGCAGAAAGTGTCAGGACAATTTTCATACGAATAAAACAAAGTTGAAATAGAAAAATTTAATATTTATGAACTAACATAGTTGAGATGATGAAGCCTACACCGAAAAAAAAACCTTGGTAGAATCAAGCATAAACCTTGTTTGTTTTTGCGTCAAACACGAACATACTTCATTTGAACAAGCTGGTATTTTCAATTTGTTTGTTTAAAGGATACAATTATCATTGCTCAGATCAACAACGCCATTGTTAATTTCGTGATTAATCTATCACTAAAATAACTATAACATGAGCAGAAACATGGTTAATCAACGAAGTTTGTGATACTATAGAGATATAGAGATATGAAAATCGTGTTTCCTTAAAAATAAAAATGTTGGTGCAACGATTTTTGTGCTCGAATAAATATGAAATTGAACACAATCGTTGTTGATTAACAACGTTTATGATGTAACAAACATGAAAATCATGTTTCCTTTACAATAAAAACGTTGGTGGGACAATTATTGTGCTCGATTCAATATGAAGTTGAGAACGATCGTTATTGATCAATCACGTTTATGATGCAAGGAACATGAACATCGTGTTTCCTTAATAATAAAAATGTTAGCGTGACGATTTTTGTGCTCGAATTAATACGAAATTGAGCACAATTGTTGTTGATTGACAACGTTTATGATGTAAGAAACATGAAAATCATGTTTCCTTTACAGTAAAAATGTTGGTGGGACAATTATTGTGCTCGATTCAATATGAAATTGAGAACGATTGTTGTTCATCAACAACGTCTATTATGTAAGAAACATGAAAATCATGTTTACTTAATAATAAAAATGCTGGCGTGACAAGTATAAATACTATTAACGAATTACCGGACACCCTGTTTAAATTAAAAAAATAGAGAAATTGGCAGCATTATTGACCTTTTGAAGAAGTAAAACAATACTTTAAATCAAAAACGAATAATTAACGATGTTCATAAAAGTATTTCATATCAATTAAAGCATAAAATTTCAGTAAAAACATTTTTAAGTTTCTTATATTTTAATGGCTATGAATTACTTTCAATTCTTAAATTTCCAAACCAATTGTCATTTCTTCAAACTTCAAACTCCACCATGAAGAATTAAAAAAAATCCTTTTCCATATGAGAATACTCACACTTTTGATTTTCCACCTGAGAGTTCTAGGAAAAGAAGAGACACTAATCAATTTTCATTTTTTTTACTTTTATTAAAAATAACAGATTAACAGAAATTATTTTTTTAATTATCTACTATTACAAATAACAGAATATTTAATGCAATATAATGTAACAATATACATATTAGATATATTTTTGTTAATTTAGTAAAGAAAATATTATTTTAAGTACAAAATGGTAATATACTTTTTCGAAAGTAAATTTTTGAAGTGATGCTTTTTGGGGCGCAATTTCATTGAAATAAAAAATTTATGAATTATCGTAGGTGCAAAACACCATAAGTGGTTGTAAGCTTTGACCCAATTCTCTAACCTTGCTTACCATATGGTCTACTGCTGGACTGAAATCATGTGGTTCATTCACCAGCAGAATCATGGATTGTTGGGAGTCCTTTATAGTGGGCTTGAAATATTTACGTTTTCGGGATGATCCTTCTTCCTTTGGAACTGCAGATTACCTTGATGATGGTGGGAGTATTGAATGAAGCAACGGAACTAATCTGAAAATAATGCAAACATATAGTGTATGGATAAGAAAAAACGTTTAATTTAAAATTATTTTAAAGTTAAAATACAATTAAATGGAAATTTAAAGCATAAATTAAGATTCATTATTTTGTATAATAGTGCAATCTTATTAACATATTTCTACTTGAAAAAAAGAAAAATTGCTAACAACAGTTTAACGATTGAAAATGGTGAAAGGGGTTATAAGGAATGTAGAAAAAATCTATTTCCCAGCAGCGGAATTGGAGGGGGGATTTGGAGGGTGAAAGAGAGGGCGGGAATTGTATTATTGCGGTTCCGAATAAAATAGACCCCAAAATGAAAAGTTTTCAATAGATAGACCTCTTACATAATAATAATTTCATGTTCATTCGAATCATTTTAATAATTTTTATAAACAAACGATTCTTTTTATAAGTACTACCTATCTTTGATTTGACACCTCATTCTTGAAGATCTAAAAAAATTACCGAAGTTAAAAGCCATTTCAAAAATAACAATGTGTTGTTGTCAATCATAGCAACGTGTTGTTTTTGTTATCTCGTCGTTGTCCCTACCGAATGTTTTGCATCGGTTTGGGAAATCCTTAATAATTGTTAAAATTAACATCCCAAATTAAACGCAACACATCAATAAATGTAAATGAAATGTAAAGCCTCATTGATAATTGAAGAATAAAAAACAAAATATGTATTTACCAATGTTACTCCAGCTGAATGTTTTAATAGCGGCCAATCATTTATAAAAGAAGGGAATTTTAAGGAATGTGCATCCTGTCATCTTAATGCATAAGTTTTTTTCCATTTTGATTTTACCTCGTCCCACGGTTCACTGTGTAGTTGAAGCCATCTTTTGTCAGCCAAACAGTTTTCTAGAGCACAGAATTATTATTTGTAATATTCTTCTAAAAATAGTATATAAAGATATGGAAATTTAATTAATTTAATTAACAAAAAAAGCAACATGACAAGCTAGTATAAAAAACACCTCTTACCTGGAGAATCTTCAAGCTCTTCTTCAGAATTTAAACTGGAACAGCTTCCTTCTTCCATGGAGGGATTATCAAAGATGTTGATGTCAATTTTGTTTGTATCTTCTTTTAGCATTGTAATACCTGCTATACATTCTTCCTGATGAGTTTCCTTTTTATTATCTTGGAGTAGGAACAAAATATATATTCCATTTTAAAAATATGTTATTTAAAAAATAAATTTTAAAAATATAGTATACATCAAGAAGAGTTTGAATAACTTTATCTTCGCCTTAACGTTCATGAATTTTCTCGGCAATTATGTGAATTCATTCCGAGACAAAGATTTGCTGTTCTTGAGCAACCATGAAGAAAGACAGTCAATAGATCTTGAAGGATCTCCAATTCTACAGTTCTTGTCAAAATCTTTTAAAACAAAATTTCCTGATGGATGATCGCTAAGTATTGCGTCGATATCCTTTTGATTGTTGAATTAAATTATAGAGAGAAATGTTAAAAAATGTTACAACGTATAGCCAAAAATAGTGTCTATTTTTTTATTTTCCGTTATAATTTTGCATACTTGTTTGTTTGAGTAATTTGAAAAAAACTGGCAATTTCAAAAGGGGAATATTGCACCCCTGGAGCTTAGTATGGTTCGGTTGCCATCACTTACTAATGAATTATTGTTAATTTTTAATTGGGACATTTTTTATTTTTCTCATTGCGTTTGACATACAACTTCATTAAGTGTGGCAAAAAATCCACACAAAGAGTAAAGTCTCTATCAACCACTAGCAGTGCCAATACCCGCTATGTTTTCACTTGTATCTTTTATAAAGTATTTTGTTTAAAAAAAATTTGTTTTTTAATATACCTATAAGCTCTCCTAATGAACCTATTTTTGTTTGTTTTAAATGAATTACAGAATACATATATTTACATATTACAGTTTAAAATTAAAATCATTTTTACTTTTTGAGTAACATAGAAAATTGAAAATAGGTGTCATAAACCCGAGTTTACCCTAAGTATAGCAATGAAATAAATTATTTAAAATCGGGAAGATTTTCAATTTTTTACTATGTTAAAAAACTAATTAAATCTTTTTAAAAAGGTACCAAAACAATGTTTTGCTAGTTTTTGCAGTTAACTTGTTCAACTTTTTAAACAGAAAATGTATAGGAAAAAATCAACTTTCTTCACAAAAACTCGGGCGGCTGACAGATACCTAACCTATTAGAAGCTACGCGTTGTTTTCGAAAATTAAAAAAAAAAAAACGTTTTTTCACAAAAGCTGCACTGCTGTAAATAAAAAAACTTACCTTATCAACATCCACTTCTTAAAAATGTTTTTTTTTTTAATAATTGTATTCTCTACGTTTGCATTAATTTGTTCACCAAGTTTTGATTTTAGTTTTTATTTCTTTTTCTCACTACTGTTTTGTTTAAATTTTTCGAGTAATTTACTTTTAGTTTATCACGGAAGATTTATACATTATTATTTCTATCTTTTTTTTCACTTTTGATAATTTTTATTCACTCTTATTACGGGCACACTCATCAAAGGAAACTGAACTTATGAACCAGCATCGGAATGTAGGAATATGAATAATTGAAACTCAATTACCTTTGTGAAGAGTTATTTGTTGTTGGCTAAATATGAAAAGTATTCAATTTGAACATGGTTCGTGATACTTTAACAACGTTTGTGTTTCTTCGATAATTCTATTGATTGGTTGAAGATAAACATTGTTTATTAAGCATATTCGTGATAATTCAACAGCGTTTGTATTCGTTTTACAGTTGTTAGTAAAATTTCTGTAAGTACGTGAATTGAAATTCCGTTACGCGGCGCATTTTGTTTTTTGGATAAATATGAAAAGTAATCAAATTCAACATGTTTGTGACACTTTAATAACGTTTGTGTTTCTTCAACAATTCTATTGATTGGCTGAAAATACACATTGTTTATCAAGCATGTTCTTAATAGTTGAACAGTGCTTGCGTTTAGGGTTACCATTTTAGAAAACGGAAAAAGTTAAATTTTGCGTACTTTTTGGTGGGACAAAGGCTTTTTAGGGAAGACAGAAACTTTAATGATAGTGTCGAACTTAGCTGCCCACCTTTTAATTATAAAATTTATTGTTTTTCTTAATTTGCTTAGCTCTTTTCATAGTAAGTGTAATAGGTAATAGCATTCATGCAATATCGTCCCCTGATTGCAAGAATTAGGTAACTCCATTTTCTATTTTTATAATATATCGGTAAAATCTTTGTGTGACATTGACAAATATAGGATATTTGTGAAGTTTCAGGAACATACAAATTACATTTTTCATCATTCTCCAGTAGCTAGGCTTCTATGAAGGTTGCTATCTTCAAAATTTATAAAATTTAGTTACCTATATAGTTCTTGCAATCAGATGACGATATGATAAAAAAAATGGAAAATGGAATAAAAAGTGAAAAATAAAATATGAAGTGACAGAAAACAATATTTGTTGCAGTAAAAATGTGTATAGCATTTACAGTAGCATTTCAGTATTTACAATTTTGAATTCTAAACTATTAACCTTCAAAAAGAGGTAAATAATTAATAGCCAAAACATTAGTTGGCCTAAAATAAAAATAAATCTGATTTGTTTAAAAAGGGGGACATTTGTTTCCCTCTTTCGAACATTCAATAATGGGGATATATGGTTACCCTATTTTGCGCTTGTAATTGAATGACTTGGCTGATGTATATTGTAAAAGTTTTATTGTATTTAATAACATAAACACACTCAAAAAGTTATATTTTGGATTGACCATCGAAATATTGATAAAAAAGATACAAAACCACATTAATTTCGGCTAGGACACATCCAAAAAGACTTGATTTCTATAAACACCATGACATTCACAGTAAATTTAATAATAGAAAGTTAATACTAGAATTATGGTTTTTCGAAGATGATATAATTAGATTGTATGTAGATAAAAATAACACTCCAAAACAACAACAAAAATATTTTCGAAACTTCCCTTCAAAATGATGCTTAAATATAACATGTTTTTGATACTTAAGGCAGCTGTGGCTTTGTTAATTTGAATACGAAATGTTGTTTGTTTTAAGCAAAAACGTGTTGCTTTAATCTCAATCGTGTTTATTTTCAAAATGTTTAAATGAATTGTCAATTAAACACGTTTTTTAGTGATGAAATATAAAATGAACAATAACGTTGTTGTTTAAAAATAAGAAAATATTCAAATCAACAATCCAACATGCTTAAATTAAACATGTTTATGATATTTTCTTTTGAAAATAATTAACTACGACTGATTCGTTGATTTTACTGTGAAGCTTTGTTTACTTCAATCACGAACATGTTGTTTCGATCAAAAATGTGTTGATTTTCATGATTTTTAGTTGAATTGTAAACTCATCACGTTTGTTGTTGATTAAGTATAAAATCAACAATGACATTGTTGCTTGAAAATAAGAAAATATTCAAATCAATTTCAAATATGCTTAATTTAAAAATATATATGATACTTACCAAAAAAAAAATTAATCACGGCTACATTGTTGATTTAAAAATGCGATCTTGTTTGTTATCATCACAAAACTTGCTTAAATTCACAACTATTGCTGAATTGTTGATTAAAAATGAAACATGTTTAAATTAACCAAGGTTTTTTTTTTTCGGTGTAAACCCAATCAGAAATTTTAGTTTTTATGTCAATTTCAACGATCGAAAATGCTAATTGAACGAAAAATAAAATGCACAACTGGATCGCAGGTATGTACTTACTATTATGTTCAAGCTTGATCTTAAGAACTTTTTAAAAAGGCAAGTACTTAATTACAGAAAAATAATAAAAAAAAATAAAAAAAAAAACATTTAAATCGTTCTTTTGATTGTATAAACAACTCGTAAAATAGCTATAGTCCAGTGCAATTAGACAAAAATTACCCCTGACCCCGGCAAAATTTTTTACAAGCCGAATTTTGTTGGATATTGTTCAGAATAATTTCCTTTATTATATCTGAAAGTTCCCAAACATCCCGAGATGGGGTTTCCCACCATCTTGAAAAAATCATCGCCATCTTGGATTTTTCGTGTTTTGGATCTATTTTTGGAACTTACAGTCGAAGAGAGTTCATTTAAGTGTCAAATTGCTCGTTTTTACTACCAAAATTGGGTAAACATTAGGTACATGGCCACCGGATGAGTGGGAAATGAGGCCCTGGCCCTCCTTTACTCTGGGCAATATGATAGCACTCGACCAACATAATTCAAAATGTTTGGTATTTGATAAAAAACTTATCCTTTTTTCTTCGAAGTCCATGATTTGATCCCCCTAAAGGATTCCTCCCCCCTCCCCATGGAAAATAAACGGTTCAAACACATCATCGGCAAGGTTGTTTGATTACTTAACCTGAATGTTGTTCCAAAACTTAAGTTCTCATACAAACATTTAATTTATTTAAAAAACTGTTGGTGTCTTATTATAAGACAAACTCCAGACGTTGCTTACAATTTTTCACTTTCTGCGTATGTTGACTGAGTGTGTTATAGCAGCAAATAGCTTTTCATCAACTGCTATTAGCTTGGCTGAACAAGCTATAGTTTGCCTTGGATATTTATATGAGGCATTACGAAAGCCATTTTGACAGCTATTGTCAATAGCTTGCCTTAAATGTTTATATAAGGCCTTACTCAAGCCATTTAATGACAGCTATTGCCAATAGCTTGCCTTGGATGTTTAAATAAGACCTTACCCCAATTTATTTTGCATAAGCAATGATATACGCTGTCGCTATTCGCGAAAATCTATTTTGCCATCGAGAGAAATATTTTTTTTAGCAAAGCTGATTCAGAAATTTAAAAAAAAGTATTTTTTTATCCGTTTTTTATTTTATTTTTCTGATGTTGTATATTTTTATTGCATTTTTTATTTTATTGTATTTTTTCTCCTAAGTCAGCTTCCGAAACCTTTTTTCTGTATTCTGTAATGAATGAAATGTTAGTTTAATTATAAAAATTGTAGAGGAAGATCGTCACCATCCTGCACTATCTATCTCACTTGACCTAAATATAAGTTGTTCACCCTATATTTGTAAGAATCAGCATGAGTTCAATTTTAAGAAATGTAATTTTACCCAACTTTTTAGTTTACTAAATGACATCAACTGGAATATGTTATTTTATAATGTTAATTTCGATGAAATGATTTTTCGCTTTTATGAAATATTATTCGATTGCTTCCTTGAAACCGTTCCTATACACAAAAAAAACACTTTTCAATAAAAGTCCTCCATGGTTTGATCTACATATTAAGACCCTTAAAAATAAAAGAAATAAGGCTTGGATAAAATTGAATCGATCTTGGACTGATGAAGCGCTTAACAATTACATTGAATTAAAAAATGATTTTATTAACTACTCAAATCTTCTTTATTCGAACTTTATATCTGAAACTGAAAACGAACTTAAATCGAATCCGCGTAATTTTTGGATATACGTTAACTGTAAAAGAAAATCTGATGGGTATCCAAATAGCATGAGCTATCTTAACTCAATAAGTCATTACTCAGAGGTTATAGCCAATATGTTTGCTGAATACTTTCAGTGTGCCTTTGAAAATTCCACTACTTGTGATACAAATAATGTTTTTACCACTGACGAGTTTTCACACCTTAGCTCCATTGATTTTAAAATTTCTGAAGCAACTATTCTTGAGTACATCGCAAAGTTAGATGAATGTATAAGTCCCGGCCCTGATGGCTTACCTTCTTTTATGTTAAAAAAATGTGCCATATATATGTCCAATCCGTTGTTTTTGCTTTTCAATCACTCATTAAAATTTTCTACTTTCCCTGCTCTATGGAAAAATGCTTTTCTTATCCCAACTCATAAAAAAGGTAAAAAAGATGTAGTATCAAATTATAGGCCTATAGCTAAACTATCTGTCATTCCTAAAATGTTTGAATCGATTATTTGTGATGTTTTGTCATTTCATTGTACCTCTGTTCTATGTGATAACCAGCATGGTTTTGTCAAGAAAAAATCTACGGTAACAAATTTGTTACAGTTTACAACGTTTTGCATTGACGCATTTGAAAAGAATCAGCAAGTAGATTGTATTTTTACCGACTTTAGCAAGGCCTTCGACAAATTAAATCATCAAATTCTTCTCCGTAAGCTAAGAGCAATAGGTTTGAATGATCGATTTGTTTCGTGGATATCTTCATATCTTAAAGATAGAGCATATAGTGTTGTTTTTAAAGGTGAACGTTCTAAATGTTTTTCAGCTAACTCTGGTGTACCACAGGGTAGCCATCTTGGTCCATTATTATTTGTGTTATTTATTAATGATCTTCCTTCCGTTTTAATAAATTCTATGTGTCTTATATATGCCGATGACGTGAAAATTTGTCGAAAAATAAACTCAATAATGGATTGCGAACTGTTACAGGAAGATCTGCAAAGATTAAGGGCGTGGTGCAATACCAATAGTCTATTATTGAACATCGACAAGTGTAATTCAATGTGCTTTACACGAAAAAAAAATGTCCTTGTCTATAATTATATGTTGAGCTCGTCAACTCTGTGTAATTTATCTAGTTTCAGAGATCTTGGAGTAGTTTTAGACTCTAAACTAACATTTCGTGAGCACTTCGATGTCATTATTAAAAAAGCTAATAAGACACTTGGTTTTATAAAAAGATTTGCTCGAGAATTTGTGATCCTTATGTTCTTAAAATACTTTATGTGTCATTTGTAAGACCAATATTAGAATACGGATGTGTGGTGTGGGCCCCATACTATACGGTTCATATTAACAGATTAGAGTGCGTCCAAAGAAGATTTATGAGATTCTGTTTACGTTTTCTTCCCTGGTCAGATAGAATTACTGGGTTGCCACCTTACTCTCATAGACTTCAATTAATTAATCTTCCATCGCTTTTAAATCATAGAGAGTACTTACAGTTTTGTTTTATCATAGGAATAATTAATGGATCTATTTCAGCCCCTTCAGTCCTTTGTCGGTTGAGTTTTAATGTATTACAGCATAGTCTAAGAACACAATTGCCACTTAAAAATATTTATAGTAGATCAAACTATGGTGCTAATAGTCCACTAAATCTTTTAATTAATATTTTCAATAATAATAATAATCTCATTAATTCCATTAATGACAATGTTAAATCAAACAACTTAAAGAATAGGTTTTATAATACTATTAATAATGTTATATAGATTTAAGCTTTGTATATTCATTTAACTATCTACCGTTAGCATTTAACGAAATAAATAAATAAAAATGAAATTTTTTTTTACCTGGGATTTGAACTCGATTTCTTCCTCGTACCAGGCTAGCATTCTACCACTATGCCAATTTGCTGTTGAGGAAAACATAATCAAAAGTGAATAAGTTGATACCATATACTTCACGTTCACGCTACCTCTTAACGTTACGCTTGTACATTTTTTTTTTTAAATAGTAGGCTTTGCTTTTGTCGCCAAGCGAATATTAAATCACATGGGTACTCACCGTTCTTATTTATTTTAATCTGATTTTTTTTATAAGCACAATATTTTATAGGACACACTTGTTGATCTTCACTGATTATTTTAATTTGTATAAGGACTTTACAAACAAGCCTTATACAAGTTGTTTGCAATGACTTGTCGTGGAGAGCCTTATAGCAACTATTATTTTAAACATTTTCAGTAAACAACTTTGGAAGGCCTTATACAAGCCATTTATAACTTATATTTACAAGCCTTCTATAGAGCTTGTGTATCTCATATTTTAAGTTTTTTGCTAAATTTCAGGTGGAAAATTCTTTGCTTGCTCAAGATTGTCTTATACAAGCTCTAAACAAGCTATTACTTGACAAATTCGAAAAATTTAACCTTATACAAGCCAAATTGTTAGTTTGGATTAATATCGGTCATGCAATTATTGCAACCGCCCCACCAAGATCGTTTGTTTCGCCATTGCAGCTTGGCCTAGGAGTCTATCTTCATAGGAAATTCGGCTCAAAACTTCTCCTGGATGTGTTATCAAAATGTGGAGTCTGTGCTACGTACAAGGAAACGATTAATTTCGAGACATCAGTTGTTGCAAATGCATCGCACTGGTGGTAGACGATGACGCTTATGAAAAGTTTGGTCTGCGACCACAATGTAGGGGCGGATGGATAAATCTTTCAGGGGGGGGGAGTCAAACCATGAATTTCTAACAAAAAGAATAAGCTTTCGTCGTAAGGACACAAATTTATAATATGTTGGTAGAGTGCTATTGCCAAGAGTTAAGGGGGGACAAAGCCCCCTTTGCCCCCCTCCTTTTGTGCCATTGTAATGTTTCTCAGATTTTGGCAGCTGGAACGTGGAATTTGACACTTAAATGAACTTTCTATGACAATTACTTTTCAAAATACAGCCAAAACCCGAAAAATCCAAGATGGCGGCGGTTTTTTCAAGATGGTGGCCAAACCCCACCTCGGGATGCTTGGGAACTTTCAGATATGATAAAGGGAACTGTTCTCAACAATATCCAACAAAAATCGGCTCGTAAAAATTTTGCCGGGGTCAATGTCTAATTGCACTGGACAACTAAGAGTTTAAAAAAAGGATACCATTTGATTTGATTTGATTAAAAATGAAGCTGAAGATCGCTGCACCGAAAGTAATACTATTTTTAGGAGAGGATCTGGACGTATCTATTGTGAAATTATTTTTCAATAATTTAAAAAGGATTGTGTTGAGCATGAATTTTTCTAGACGTGATGTCTTTTCTTTTTTTTACAATTTATCAAAAATCGAAAAATGTAGCTCCCTTTTCCTTTTAGGAGAGGATCTCCGCCACAAAAATAGTTTTTTGAAAAAAATAAAATATGTAATAAGTAGAATAGCTTAAACTACAGACGTGATCTTTTTTATTTCTTATTTTTTTTTGTACTGTTTAGCTTTTTTAGTATGATTTCTGAACAAAACTTTAGACCCTTAAAGCTTGGAGCTGAGATATGATAGGAAGAAAACAAGAACATCAATATAACGGCATTTTGGAACTCTAAACGTGATTGATTTTATCTTTTTTTTTTATTTACGATTAAAGCTCTTTTTTTTGTTTTAATTAACAAAACAATGCAATTTTAGTTACAAATATTTAAGAAAAAATTAGTTAGAAGCTAATGGATTTTTTAAGGAAACTTCAGTGTGCTTCTATCTATTACATAATCTGTAATGTCAAGCGAGTGTAAGGTTCATGTATGTACGTATACATTATATAAGGCAGTGGAGTTCAACCACAACGATTTTAAATAAGAATTGTTTGAAAAATGCTTAAAGATCTTACTAACTATTTTTTAATAAATTTAATTGGAAAACGGAAGAATACAATTATTATCGAACTCAGAATTAATTTTGATATTTGTATTCTAATTTTAATAATAATACATAACTATAAATTTTTCAACTCACATTAAAATTTCCAATGGTTTTTAATTCCAATTTCAGATCGTTGTGGTTGAACGCCACTGCTTCTTTTATACGTACAACGTATCTGAACCTTACATTCGCTTGGCATTACAGATTATGTAATAGATATAAGCCGCTGAAGTTTCCTTACAAAATCCATTAGCTTCTAACTAATTTTTTCTTAAATATTTGTTACTAAAATTGCATTGTTTTGTTAATTAAAACAAAAAAAAAGAGCTTTAATCGTAAATAAAAAAAAGATAAAATCAATCACGTTTAGAGTTCCAAAATGCCGTTATATTGATGTTCTTGTTTTCTTCCTATCATATCTCAGCTCCAAGCTTTAAGGTCTAAAGTTTTGTTCAGAAATCATACTAAAAAAGCTAAACAGTACAAAAAAAAATAAGAAATAAAAAACATCACGTCTGTAGTTTAAGCTATTCTAATTATTACATATTTTATTTTTTTTCAAAAAACTATTTTTGTGGCGGAGATCCTCTCCTAAAAGGAAAAGAGAGCTATATTATTCGATTTTTGATAAAAACAAAATATTAAACACCACAATAAAAAAAAGAAAAGGAATCACGTCTAGAAATATTCGTGCCCAACACAATCTTTTTTTAAATTTTTGAAAAATAATTTCACAATACGTCCAGATCCTCTCCTAAAAATATTATTTTTTTCGGTGCAGCGATCTTCAGCTTCATGATTAAAATTAAAATTTCTGGAGCGGTTTTCTTAAAAACTAATTCTTTGTATGCATTACAATTTTTGTAACATTTAAACAAAAAATGTTTGCAATGACAATTTTTAGTATTAAATAATATACATTAATGAGCCTAGTTTCAAAAAATTAATTAGCTCGTTTTGAAATATATTGAATTTTCAAAAAATTGTTGTATGGCAAGTACCATTATTTTTTGAGCTAAGAAATAATTTCAATTTCTCCTCTAGGGAATTTCAAAAGAATCTTAACTTTAAAAATTGAAGAAAATCCCTTCAGGGGTTTATAGGCTGTAGATCGAGGCACACACAGACAGATAGACAGAGACAGACAGACAGAGTTGTGCAAACCACTTTTTTATGTTCTCTATCATCGTAATGTCATGTTTGATTGTTGTCTTGGATTTTTTTTTTGCACGAATCCAAGACTTGCGCTAAGGTAACTACATACATACATATATCACAAGTAAAAATGTAACACCAAAGTGGTGAACTGATTTTAAAGGTGGTTTAGTTTGCATGAAGCATGGGAAATAGGGGGATTTGCATGGAACAACGTGGTTGGACAACATTGCTTGATGGAATCAGAACAGTTTTCAAAATATTTCGGAAACGATACAACAAAGTTGGACAACATGGTTGGTTTTGCGTTTAAATTATCAAACATCGATGGTTGTCAAACAATGTTGTTCAGCATGTTGGTCCATGTAAACCCCCCTAATGAAACTCTTTGATACATTTTCTGAATGAATAGAACTTATATTGATTGGGAATTTAAAAAATGGATCAGATCTATCTTTTTATTTGAAACTATGGTTTTCTCTTAATATGAGTATCTAGTATTTTTCGTATAAGTTTAGGACAGTGATTCAAATGTGGATGTAGTGATATGAGAAAGTGATCCCGTAAGGGTACACTTATCACACAATCGAGTTGAGCAAAAACAGGTAGGAATGGTGGCACGTGCGTCATACTCGCTCGGTGCCAAATTAGCTCTGAATTGCGCCATTTTGATAATATAACACGTTTGACCTGTGGATGAAAGTAGATTGAAATGAGGATTTGTGAACGTCCACTGATGAGGATCATCATCAATGTCTAGAAGTTGTCAGCAGAGGGATTTGGGAATGCGGTTTGTTGGTTTGTTCAAATCGACCAGCATGATTCCTCAGGGGTTGTTTCAGGTCCAGGTATGATTGGATACGAGATTTCTTCCTGGGCCTCCGTCTGCTCACTCCGCATGACGAGAGGTTTTCAGTGAAGATCAGCATCCTCCATGAGACCAAATATGTTCTCTGGTTGTAATCAGAACGGATTTGGGGTATGGTTGTATATTGTGAGCCAGTGCAAACGACAGGAGCCTGGACATAAAGGAACTCACTCGATTGGATCGCAACTCGCCTGAGGCCAGCTACTTTATTCTCAGCTCAACAGATAGCAGAATGGCACCAAAGCGCGAACGATCCAACCGTATGATCATCGTTGCCATCATAGGCGGCCAGAGCTACTTACATATCTTTTCAAATGTAGTATGAATTTCAACAAATACTTCATTTTTTTTGTCGGAGTTCATGATTCGCCCTACTCTTCCTCTGGATCGAATATAGTATACAGGGCTGTCGTTTCACTTTTTCAGAAAGCAGTACTTCAAGGAAAAAAATGGCAGTACACAGCAGTACGATAATAAAATATGTACCTTGGTTCTAAAAGGGCCAATATCCAATTTGATAATTTTTGGAAAATCGAAAGTCAAGATTTATTATTTCTCAAAATGCTTATTTCTTTTGAAAATTAAACTTTCTTTAACCATCGGTTATCGGTTGGAGCACATTAGCCTTTATTACAGTCTTAGAACATCAACATCTTCCCCTGAATCAATAAGTGAACTTAAGTCAATATTGTAAAAAAATGGACTTTGGCGCTTTTAGAACCAAGGTACATAAATAATATACAAACATAATTGTAAAATGCATTTAATTTTGTTTAAATGCAAATATTGTTCATTAAAAATTATCATACAGGGTGTCCCGCACCTGAGTGGAAGTATCTAAGGGTGTGGTTCTTGGGTATATTCTAAGAAAAAAATTTTATGGGGGGAAAGTTGTATCTCCCCTCCCTGAGGCAGGGGGGGGCAGTTTCTGAAAAATTGATTTAAAATGCCAAAAAAAAAGCATTAAAAATCAACGAAAACACATCTTATAATGTGCTTTATTTTTTTTGAAAGTTAATACTCCATTCTTGCATTTGGTTTTTAAGTAAAGTTGTTTAAGCTATTTGCTTTTTGAGAAATTAAATTTCAAAGTCAAATTTGTTTAAAAAAATTGTAATTTTTTTTTTTCTTAAGTCAATATTTTTCAAAATTTTACGTTATTAAGTGCTATTTTTCTCTTCAATATTCATTGCCCTCATTATTTTGTAATCTATTAACGAAAACTAAATGTAAAAATCTTTCTTAGTATTTGAGAAATTAAGAAAAAACAAAAGGTACTTTTCCCAAAGAAGCCCGAGAAAATTAATTTATTCATGAATTATCCATAATTTAACCCTTTTTCGAACTTTTTTGGTAAAAGTACCTTTCGTTTTTTCTTAATTTCTCAAAAACTAAGAGAGATTTTTACATTTGGTTTTCGGACGATCATTTTCAATGGCCTCCATACGCTGACCGTTTGCAGCTTATCAATCTTCAATCTCTAGAAAGACGACGTGACACCTCAGACATCATATTCATCCACGACTTATTAACTGGAAGTATGGATTGTCCTGCATTATTGAATGCGATCTCCTTTAACACCGATCCCCACAGTGTAAGGTCAGTACCTCTTTTCCGCATCCTTTATCACCGTACTAACTACTCTTTTTACAATCCTATGCAGTGGCGTAGCGAGGGTTCGAGCATTGGGGGGGTGAGTTTCATTAAAATGCCGACTTATTTTAGGAATTTGCCGACTTATTTTAAAAATTTGCCGACTGTATAGATTTAGCATTTTTCGGGTGAAACTCAAAATAAGGGAAAAGAAAAAAGGGATTTTTTCCGAGTGGAATGACATTCGGGCGAAACTCCTGATAGGGCTTATTGATTTATGCTCAAATCTTCACTTCGCCACATACACTTTTGAGATTTCGAAATGCGAGATTTTTCAATGAAACCGCCTTCGGCTGATGTAAGAGATTTAAAAAACTTAGGAGCAATAATTTTCCATTAAACAGTTTTAAAATCTTGGGAACTATTATTTGGTAGAAAAATAAGATATCAATTATAATTTTTAACAACGAATTAAATTCATGGACATTTATATTATTATTGCAGCAATTTTTTTTTGTTTAGGTATAGGTATTAAGCAATCTTTATAAAAAAATTAAAGTAACACATAATTCTATCAGCATCAGCAGTTTAGTCATTTATAATAATAAAATACATTAATTTATTAATATTGCAGCAGTTTATTCATTTAAAATAAACAATTTTTAATAATATAGCTAATTATTAATAATAAATTAATTTTAATAATAAAATTTATTAATTTATATTTATTATTATTTTATTGTAGCAACTTTAAAATTTAATATTTAAATTTAACATTGTACTATCTAGATTTTAATTCGGCGCTGTTTTAATAAGGACCATTCTTCAACGACCTCATTAAGAATATTTTCGTCCCCTTTATCTTTCGAAGAATAAAGCAGCATCAAATTATTCAAACGATCATCACCCATTGTCGTGCGCAAATAGTTTAAGACTAATTTTAATTTACTAAATGATCGTTCACAAGAAGCTGATGTCACAGTCACAGGGGCAGTTAAAATGAAGCAAATGAGTTTGTGCGCTAAGGGAATTACCATTTTTAACTTGAACACAACTTTGGTAATGTCTTCAAAATTTATACAATTTGTGGATGAATCAAGAGGAATTTGCAACTCCGAAAGCAAACACTCTGGATCTTCTTTAAAAAATAGGGGCTCCAATTTCATTATGGATTCCACTGATTCTGTTGTGACATTGCCTCTGTCGACTGGAATTTCAAAAATCTTTTGCAAAGGTTCGAAAGATGAAAAATTATCTTTTAAATTATCGTTTATACACGTCGTAAGAACTTGCAAAACCGTTCTAAATTCTTTTCGATAAAATGTTTGGAAATCGAAGTCGAAAGCTGTTTCTGGATTTTCATCGATTCGTCTTGGTACACGGCCGGCGCGGCGTGTTCTATGATGTTTCAGAAAATCATTCTCTGGATTTATTTTTAATTTCTCAGCGAATGAAGATGAACTTTTTATTAATGCATCGATTTGGTCGCCATCGTCATTCATTTGTTGAAATGATAATTATTGATGTGCTTCGAATCAACAATACAGCATCAATGACATTCAACTCTTCAGCTTCTAAATTTTCTGTCAAACTTTTTACTTAAAACATGACGTTTTTACAAAAATATAACGAGCTTATAAAATCAAAATCCAAGATTTTTTTCAGCAGACCAGAAGCGGAGGTACGAGTATTATTATCAAAAGAACTTACATCGGTTTTATTTTTTCGAAACCATACAATGCCTTCCAAACAGCCTTTACTGTCTCAGCTCTAGCTGTCCATCGAGTTTTTGACAAATTTTTCAGTTGCAATGAATTTTCAATGCTTTTGAATTCCTCACGCATACATTGAAAACGTGTTGTGCTGCCGTAGAAGAAAACGTATAATGCTTCCAAAACATTGAAAAACTCTTTAATCAACACACTCGAATTACATGCTGTTTCAACGAATATATTGATACGATGCGCTTGGCATGGAATGTAAGGGATTATCTTACCGCATTTTTCCGATAGTTTTTGCTGCGTACCGTTGCACTTTCCGGACATGTTTTTGGCGAAGTCATAAGATTGAAAAGCAATGTTTTTAATGGAAATACCTACTGACTGAAGGGTCACTATTATTTTTTGGGCCAATTCTTCTCCCGTTTTTTTTCGTTACATGCTGGCTCCACCTGCCATGAACGATGCCAAGACTATGAACATGTCTAATAATCATATCATGAACATGTCTAAAAATCCAATGGAGCCTGAAAAATCCATGTCTTGTCGACGACATGTCAAAGAAAACCAACTTTTGAACAAGACATTAACACTGTTCAAAGCTTGCCATGAGATTTGACGTTTCACGTGCGTGTGAGTTTTTTTCTGGGTTTCCTTGTATCTAGAGGTAGCTGGATATTAAAAAAGGTCTTTCTAATGTTATCTGGAGTCTAAAGGGCGTGTATTATTGCAAAAAAATAGAAGTAGTGGTGAGATCGAAATGAAACGACATGACATGAACTGCCCAGCGAGAAAAAATCTGCTGATTGTTGATTGGATTGTGGTTGCGATGTTGGGCATCTGTATGTCCTGTGGAGTCGGGGTGTTAGGACGACGTCCATTTTCAGAAGACGTTCAATAGGAACAAGTCTCTCGTTTGCTATCACTACGTATCGGACATTAATAGCAAGTCGATCGTGATGTGATGAGTCTGGAGTTGTATCAACCATTAAAGAAAAAATACCAGCTTTATTGATTTCATTTACAATGGCTTTTCGAGTTCTAGTTCCCAAGAGATCAATGAATTAGTCGGCATATTTGCAAAATTCGCAATCAGCAAAAATGCTCGTTTTATTAAATTTTTTTCTAATTAAGATTGTTGTTTTGCCGACTCTTGAATTAGTCGGCATATTTGCGAAATTCGCAATAGGCAAAAATGCTCTTTTTATTATTTTTTTTTCAAATTAAGCTTCGTTGATTTGCCGACTCTTGAATTAGTCGGCATATTTGCGAAATTCGCAATCAGCAAAAATGCTCGTTTTATTAAATTTTTCCTAAATTAAGATTCGTTGATTTGCCGACTCTTGAATTAGTCGGTATATTTGCGAAATACCCAATCGGCAAAAATGATCGTTTTATTAGATTTTTTTTTTTTCAAATTAAGCTTCGTTGATTTGCCGACTCTTGAATTTGTCGGCATATTTGCGAAATCCGCAATCAGTAAAAATGCTCGTTTTATTAATTTTTTTTAAATGAAGCTTCGTTGATATGCCGACTTTTGAATTAGTCGGCAAATTTCCGACATCCGCAATCGGCAAAAATGCTTAAGCTCGTTTTATTCATAATTGTTTGCAAATGCAGCTTCGTTGATTTGCCGACTCTTTAATCATTCGGCATATTTCCAAAATCGGCAAAAATGTCGATTTGCATAGGTACATTTAAAAGTTTAAAAACCTAAATATAATGAAAATACAAACTTACTTTTTTTTACTTTTTCCGAAAAATATTGTAAAATTTCTGGTTTTATTTTTTTTTTTTATTGCTTGAATTATTAAATCTAGCTTCTTGAATTTGCCGACTCTTGCAAAGCGTGGGGGGGTGGTATACCCCCCCACACCCCCCCCTCGCTACGCCCCTAATCCTATGTCTCGTACGCTTCGTAATGCTAATAAATTTTCCAATGTATATGAAACATATCCAAATCTGCCCTCCGTAATAACCTCCTCTCAAATCTACCTCAATAATACATCCCTAACCCCACCTCCATCTTTTGCTTTTTGTTTTTGTTCTATATATTTTAATTTTAAATGCTTATTATAATATTTTTGTTATTTATTTTAGTTAATGTTATTGTTTAAAATAGGAACCTATTTATAATTATTTATTTTTCTTCTGTGGACTTATTACCCTGTGCTAATATTTATATGTCGGATATCTAATCAGAACTTTATTCAAACATTGTGAAACAAACCCTCAGGGCCAGTTTCAAATGTTCCGCTTAAAGTTTCGGATAGATATCCGACACATAATCCTATCCAGCAGATAAAAATTACTGTTATTGATTTTCTGTTTCATCGTCAAATTCTCGGATAAACTAACCGGTGGATAAATTTACCAGACACTTACAGTTTGAGAACAACATAAAACATCAAAAACATACTAAAAATTTAATTTGTTGCTGTCAAAACAAAACAAAATTGTCGTTTTGATTTAAATTGTCATAAATTCACAATATTTCGACGGATACTCGTAGCAGTTATCAATCCTCAACGTTAGAACAAAGATTTTGGCCTACAAGCAAGAAGAAAAATATATCCCTATTCGGAAATAAAGAAGAAAAGAAGAGACCACAAGAGTTTCAACAATGCATTGCGGTTTAAAACATTTGAGCATGGTTAGCTGTAATAAATAACAATATTCTTCAATAAATATACATATATAAAGTACCTACATATATCTCATGTGTCCGTTTATTCTTTGGTTTCAACAACAAAAAAAACTACGGGTTAGGAGCAACTAGAAGTGGCCTTATTTGGTTGAGTGGCTTGCTTTTTTTATGATACAAATTCGTCTTCAAAAATTTAAATAAATTCAGGACACTTCTTTTGATCGCATTATGGTGCTCTTCATCGAAAAAATGGTCCGAAACTATATTTTTTCAAATGCTTCAAATAATTATATTTCTTTTGTTCTGGATAAAAGCTTTAACAGCCACATGAACTGGCGGTTATGCTATCCGAAACCTTATCTCAAATTTTAAATTTTAAATTTCACAATATTTGAATAAAGTTCTTATTAGATATCCGACACATAAATATTAGCACAGGGTAATAAGTCCACAGAAGAAAAATTCTCAATTATTGTCTTATGACCCACCTGATTAAGTTATAAATTTATACGCAACAAATGAAGCGACCAAGGAAGACAAAACTGCGTTCTACACTCATCTTAACTCGGTTTACAGGATTTTTCTGAGAGCCGACATCATAGCCGTTATTGGAGACCTCAATGCCCAAGTCGGTTCAGACAATTACGGGCTGGAACGCGTGATGGGAAGAAATGGCTTGGGGTCACGGTATGAAAATGGTGACTTGCTTGTTGACTTTTGTAACGCGAATCGTCTTGTGATAGGTGGGACTGTATTTAAGCATAGGACGTGCAACAAAATTACCTGGGTGCATCCGGATGGTCAAACCGAAAACCAAATTGATCATATGATTCAGCAGCGATGGAGAAAGTCAATGTGTGATATCCGGAGTATAAGAAATGCCGATGTGTGAAGCGACCACCATTTGGTTCTGAGTCTTAAACTACGAACCGCTGTCATACAAAAACCAGCGTAGGATGCAGCAAGGAGCTCAAAGTTCATTACGAATGCTTTAAATGACCCTTAACGACAGAGCCTCGTCATTAAATGGAATCTTACATTCAACAATTGATGAGATGTGGGGTGAAATTAAAAGTGTTTTTATGGAGGGTGGATCCGAAACTTTACCGAAGCGAACGAGAATTAGAGACTCTTGGATCTCCCAAGACACCTGGAATAAGATCGAACTTCGCAAATCGTTGAAAATCCAAATAAATGCCGAAGCAGATGTTCAACGAAAGGCTGAACTGCGAGGCGAGTACCGCATTGCACATAAGATGGTCTATCTCTGTGTGAGACGTGACAAAAGGGTGAAGTTAGTCGCAGATAATGCGGAAATCGCTGCCAGAAGAGGAGATATCCGGAAATTGTACCAAATAGCCAAAGATGTTATTGGGAAAAAAAGGAACACCAATCATCCTGTAATGGATGTGGATGGCACACTTTTGGTATCAATTGAGGATCAGCTATGCAGATGGAAGGACCATTTGTGTGTACTGCTAAATATGGATTCAGTTGAGCAGAGTGCTGAAGTGCCCCAACTAAACGAGATGCTTAGGTCCTATAGGGGTATTGAAATCGATCCCCGGCAGAACCGCGTTACCCGGCTGTTGACGCCCTATGCCCCAGCCGGGGTAACAGGACACGATGATGACTGTCTTGAAGGATAGTTGCATTACGATTTCTGTTTGGGTCTAGTTTAAGGATCCTGCATTGCATGCCTCCCTAATTGGCAGTAATTCAGCTTGAAATACACTAGAAAATGTAGGTGCCCGAAAGGACCTAGAGATGTTAAGAGACTCAGAAAAGATTCCTGAACCAGCACCACACTCCATCTTTGAGCCGCATCAGTATAGATAGTTGTGTCGAAGTCTCTCGTTACGATGGTTTCATCATCCCAGTCCTCTCTGCATGGAAATATAACTTTAAAATTCTTAGGTACTGAGGCTCATTTTTGGAGTGCGGCAGTCAGTGGGAGCCCAAAAAACCGTAGGAGTAAATGTGAGTAGTTGTTCATTTAAATGAATTATTAAAAGTAATGCAAAACAATAATTTTAATGCAATATAAAATAAAATAATCCTTAATTTACCCTTTATGGCAAGTGCTGCTGAAATCACAAGTGTTTAATCATAATAATTTTGCATAAGAAATTGCTAAAAATGACAATTTTTTTTTTGGCTAAAAAAATTTTCTTTATTTATTTATCAATCTACTTGTACACTTTAAATTGTAAATTTGTACTTTTGTTTCTTATAGTTTTTTAGTGTATATTTTTATTTATTTTTTTTTTTAATTTATTTTTTTTATTTTTTTTTTTTATATGTTTTTGTGTTGCTTCGTCATACCTCTCCTCCGAATCACTGATTTCTTCTAAATTATAATAATTGTATTTCAGAGTTAGAATAGTTTTCGGTTTAATCATAAACTATTTACAGTAGGTACCTACATATATTATGTAGAATGAAAAATAAAAAAGAATACAAAACAAAAAAAAAAAAAAATTACAAAACAATCTAAAATTAGAAAATTACCTTAATTCACTTTTGCAAAGTGAAGTTAGACCAAATTTTCAAACTTGGGCTTATTTCGCTTGGTCTTTTCACGGCACCGTTACTATATCTTAGAGTTTTCTATGGCTTAAGGTTTTCATTTTTCGGATTAATTTATTAATGGATAAGGAATTAATTGAATTATTTATCGAAGCATGTAAATGAGTACGGATGTTAAGCAGCCTGTTTAAGTCGACAATATAAACAATTAAAGTAATACAACAAACACCTGGAACCCAGTTCATCGTTTGTTATGCATCATCAGCAGTTAGAACGAGTGGAAGTTGACCCACTGAAGAATGCCTACGGTAGCATTGGCATTGCTGTTGGTTATTGCATTATATTTTTTGTTTATGTGAGTCATTGTTTTATTATTAGTGTCGTAATAATTTTAATTTTGTAATTTCTCTATGTATGTCAAATAAGTTATTGTAATTTTAATATAAGCAAAATGTATGTATAAATAGAGTTAATAATTCTCAATAAAATATCAGTCAGTAATTAAAGGTAATTCTGTGTTCGTTATTGATCCAATTGGTTCTTCATTGTGAACAAGTTAAAGTGCTTGTTTCACTCCTTTACAAATAAATAAATTCAAGTTAATGTGCTTGAATTTTATAAAGTTAGACAAACGAGTCTAAACATTTTGGTGACCCCGACGTGATCCAATTGATCATACGAACAAGTTGAATTATCTCTCTCATCTTCATAAAGTTCCTAATATACATATCTACAACTGATTGACTCATCTTCATCAATATCAATTAATTCATCGTTGGCTGATATACATATCTGATAGACAAACGATGACATCATTCCAAGAGTGCGTGGTGGGCCAAATAGCAAGTGGCCAAGAAATCCAACGCATCATCTCTAATTTCAAAAAGGATTCATCCGATCGAAAGAATTCAAGAACTTATTTTGAAGAAAGGCTTCTTCGGCTTCAAGAGCAGTGGAAGAAATTCGAACAAGGCGACCAGAAGATTAACAGACTGTCGCATGTTGACGAGGACCATGAGTACTTTTACTAAGAATTACTTCAAGGAAATTGCAGCATTGGTTCAGCAGTATAGTAAATGTTTTGAAGAGGGAATACTATCCTTTGATAAGCAAGCAAAGATGGATCAAGTAGATCTGCCTAAGCCATCAACACAAAGCATCGAAGTACTAGAGCCATCAGAAATAACGAGTGCTATTCGAAGACAAAGAGCAATAATGTGCTCTCTTGAAAGGTTGCTAGATGGATTATCCATAAGCAACAATGAGCCATCACAATACCACGAGATCAAGTTTCGATCCATTGAGCAACTATGGCAGCAGGTTGAATCTGTCAACTACACCATCTGGGAACTAAGTGATGACCCAATAGTAGAAGGCTATGACCAGACCGACTTCATCAATATGGAACAAAGGGTTCAAGAAGTACTTGTAACATTATCCATGAGAATACAATCGCAAGGCAGTAGCAGTCATGAAGTGGGTATCATCAAGAACAATTCCCTCCACTTACCGAAGGTAACCATTCCAAAATTCGATGGTGACTATATGAAATGGCGACAATTCTTCGATCTATTCTCACAAATGGTGGATAAACAATCGATTCCTAATATCCAAAAGATGTGGTATCTCAAAACACATCTAAGCGGAGAAGCTGAGAATTTGATTCGTCATCTATCATTGACCGAAGATAATTACAAGACAGCATGGACCAGCCTTCAAGATCGATATAACAACATCAGGGTTCTCACTTCTACCCTGTTGCAAAAGATAATTGGACAACCTAACAATTCACAACCACAACCATCAGCAGCGGCCATCAAGAATCTTCACGACACCACACAAGAATGTTTGATGGCTTTATGCAACATTGGTGTGGATACCGCAAGTTGGGACCCCATTCTACTACATTTACTAGTGAGCAAGCTTGACCAAAGTACAAGAATTCTTTACGAGCAATCCCTTACGAAGCCAAAGGAACTGCAGTCCATGAAAGAATTTTTATCATTTCTGGAAAACCAATTTCAATCGTTGGAATCAGTTGGACAGAAAAAGAAGGATCCAACTCCTCGAGCTTGTGCATCTGTAACATCAAACCGAAAAGGAACCTGCATTGTGTGTAAATCTGGAACACATCCTATATTTGCCTGCAAACAGTTCCTGCAACTACAGACTTCAGAACGCATTCAACTTGTACAAAAACAAAAAATTTGTTTCAATTGTCTTAAGAGTGGCCATGGGGCCAAAAATTGTATTTCAAGAGGATGTTTAAAATGCAATCTGAAGCACAACACGCTCTTACACCTTAAAAACCATAGCAAAGGATCTCTCTCTAATAAGCATACAACTTATATTGAAGGAGACAACAATCCAAAGTCTCAAACAAATATAAGTTCATCAGTGACATTATCAGCATCCAATGATCCAGACAGGCATCATTACATATTTCTCAGCACAGCAGTTGTAGAGCTGATTACAAACAATGGACAGAGATTCGAGTGCAGAGCAGTATTGGATTCCGGTTCACAAGTGAATCTAATAACAGAACGCCTTGTAAGGAAACTAGGTCTTGACTCAAAACAAACATCAATGAGCATTCAAGGCATTGGTAATGGAAAGAGAGAATCCCATCACCGTGTAAATGTCAAAATGCAATCAAGAACAAGTGATTTTAATACCCATTTAGAAGCATTTGTTCTTCCACACATCATATCTCCACAACCATCCCAACATTTCAACATTTCGTCATGGGCAATTCCAAAGAATGTGCCACTGGCGGATCCATTTTTCAATCGTCCAGACAAAATAGATATTCTTCTTGGTGCAGAATTCCATCATCAATTACTTTCCATCGGGCAGATACGTTTAGCAGATGATCTACCTACATTACAAAACACAGTTCTTGGATGGGTGATAGCAGGAAAGTTAACGGAAGCCAAGTCAAATACAGCAACATGTGGCATCTCTACTTATGATGACAATGAACTCCATCAAATGATTGAACGATTATGGAGGCTCGAAGAAGTAGAAACACAATGTAGCAACCTATCAAGAGACGAAGAGATGTGCGAAGCCCATTTTGCACAAAATACACAAATAAGCAGTGATGGACGATTCATTGTCAAGCTACCTTTTCATGGAAACACAAACGCTCTAGGAAAATCCAAGGACATAGCAGTAAACAGGTTCCTAGCACTTGAACGAAGGTTAGCAAAGAACAGAGAAGTGAGAGACCAATACATTCAATTCATGGAAGAGTACGAAGATCTCGGCCACATGACCAAAATTGACGTTAATAACATACAAGCGCCTAATTACTTCATACCTCATCACTGTGTCTTTAAAGAAGACAGTAGTACCACCAAACTTCGAGTCGTTTTTGATGCATCGTCAAAAACCTCATCAGGGTTATCATTGAACGATATCATGTACACAGGCCCAACAGTACAAGGTGAACTATTTTCATTACTATTTCGTTTTCGATTACCAAGATATGTTTTTTGCGCTGACATCCAAAAAATGTATCGTCAAATAACCATGCATCCAGAAGATAGAAGATACCAAACCATTGTATGGAGAGCCGACGAAAAGGGTCCTCTTAACTACTATCAACTCAACACAGTTACGTACGGAACAAGAGCAGCACCGTATTTGGCTACAAAGTGTCTACAGAAGCTTGCCAAAGATAATAGCGAAAGATTTCCCCTAGGCTCTAAGGCTCTACACAATGATTTCTATGTAGATGACTGCTTGACTGGCGATAACAGCTTAATTACAACATTGGAAATGCAAGATCAAGTTACACTGAGAAAAATATTGAATATATTCATGTTTGAATCAAACTCAAACACATACGATTTGGCATGGAACCGATTTCTGTTTGAATTTAACATAAACGTATTTATTCATCGTAGACTGGATTTAAACGAGTTTTTGTTTAAATTAAATATGCTTTCTATTTGATTTGAGCATATTTCTCTTTGTTTTAATTAACTTCATTCAATGTTATTTCAAATAGAATCATATTACTTTTTTTGAACATTCTCGTGTTTAAATTAACTATGTTTTTTGTTTTAAATATGTAAAAAGATGCAAATACTTACCCGAACTTATTTTTTTATTTTTACTCCATTTATCTGACCAAAACACACAAGAAAACAGTAAAAAGTGTATGAAAATTTTAAAATCTTTAATCGAACATGCCAAGCAAAAACATATTAAATTTATTGTTAAAAATAAAACCACTTAAACTAGTGAAATTAAGCTTCTAAATTGTATTTTTGTATTCCAGTTGATTGATGTGGAAGGGGCATCCTGGAGCACCTATATGTGAAATTACATGGTTAGCCTTTTTTGCTAAAAGTTAAAGAAGGATAAGCTCTTAATGTGATATGTATGTACTTACTTTTGACAAATGTTTGGCTTAAAACTTCAAACACCCAAGTGAGCCTTAAAGGACAGCATTTCACAATTGCAGAAAGGTGTAATTTGTGATCATCACTTGGCTTAAGATTATCCCAAATAGCTGTACCACTACATTTATTGAAAAGGCAATTCTTCTTTTTCTGGAGAAAAAAGGGAAAAACATGAATTAATTTTCATATCAATATCTAAAAAAAAGAAACTTACCAAAAACCTCCTTTAAAGATTGCAAGTGTTCCAAAAAATTTATTTTGGGTTTTGGTTTTCCATCTTCTCGAAACGAGTAACAATGACATCATCACAAGGTTAACTTAAACTAAATTTTTCTTCGTTTAAGTTCAATTCAAACTGATCTGAGTTTAAATTTATGATTTTGTTCGATCTCGTTTTCTTGTTAACATTTTCAGTGGGTTCATATTTAAAACAACCTTGTTCATATTCATTTTATGTTAAATACTCTCAAGTGAGAAAAATAATTAAGCAGACATTTCAAAAATCAAAGTCAAACTAGTTTGAATATCATATAAAAAATATTTGCAGGTTCTAATGAAATATTCAAACATGAATCAGTTTGACTTAAACACACTTTACTTTAAAATAATAGTATTTTCACATTCAAACAGATTAGAATTAGGTTTAAATCGAATTCTATTTGTATAAGTTAAACATATAATCAAACATGCATCTATTTAAATAACTCATAGTACAGTTTTCTCAGTGTACACAACTATTAAAAGATGCAGGATTTAAATTAAGGAAGTGGTGCGCTAATCATCCCCGACTTCTTCAAGGCATTGCTAAAGAGGATCAGGAGATTGATCTCGATTTCGGAAATGAAACTAATGCAGCAATTAAGGCACTTGGTTTAACATGGCAACCAAAGAACGACAGATTTTGTGTTAAAACAAAATTAAATACTACAAATCGAATAACAAAACGTATTGTCACCTCAGACCTTGCCAAATTATTCGATCCATTGGGTATAATGGCTCCAATAGTTGTTACAGCAAAAATATTTGTACAGGAGTTATGGCTATTAAAGCTATCATGGGATGAATCGTTACCAGCTGAATTACATACAAGATGGATGCAGTTTCGTGAAGACCTGAAATGTTTGAACAATTTCCAGTTCTCACGCCATATGTTTAACAATGATGTACCAGCAAAAATACAGATTCATACCTTCTGTGATGCATCTGAAAAGGCATATGGTACAGTAGTGTACCTGCGAGCAATTCTGAAAAATGGAACAATAATTGTAAGGCTATTATGTTCAAAATCCCGAGTGGCTCCACTAAAAAGACAGACATTGCCGCGGCTAGAGCTATGTGCTGCAGTTTTGGGTGCTCAATTAACAGCTAGAGTTAAGAATGACCTGAATCTTAAAGACGTTCCTTCATTCTTATGGACAGATTCTGAAATCGTTCTGGCATGGATTAATGCACCATCAGCATCATTTCAAACATTTGTGGCTAATCGAGTTTCCAGTATACAAAGACTAACACCTCCTGAGCAATGGAGGCATGTTTCATCAAAACATAATCCAGCAGATGTGATTTCAAGAGGTCTTCAACCAAAAAATTTTACTTCATGTACACTGTGGTTCTACGGTCCACTGTTTCTACATGGTCAAGAAGATATGTGGCCTGCAAAATATTCCAAAAATCTGGCAGTTACAGAAGACACAGAAAGAAAACGAAAGATACCAACTGTAGCAGCAGCAACTTATAATTGTGATCAGAATATGATTTATAAGATCAATCATGGAAATTCATTCAGTACACTTCAGCGGATAACTGCATACATCCTACGTTTCTGCAAACATGCTAGAAACAAAGGAGTTATAAGACCAGACGAAATTCAATTAACTACTCGAGAACTAGAAGGCACCTCACTTCGGAGGACTGTGGGAAGCAGCAGTCAAATCTACAAAACATCTCTTAAAAAGGAGTGTCTCTACAGCTTCTTTAACGTATGAAGAATTGGAAACTGTTCTTGTTGGAATTGAAGCAATTTTGAACTCAAGGCAATTAACACCACTATCAAGCGATCCTAACGATCTTACTGCTTTAACTCCAGGACACTTCCTCATTGGTGAACCCTTAACAGCCAAAACCGATGTGAATGCAATCCCTATGAAACAAACATTGCTATCAAGGTGGAATCTTGTGTCCCATCTTAAAAACGAATTTTGGAAAAGATGGTCACAAGAGTACCTGCACGAACTTCAGTATCGGTACAAGTGGAAGGAATGCTCCTCAATCATCAAGGTAGGAGATATGGTCATAATAAAGGAAGACAACGTTCCTTCACTTCAGTGGCCCCTGGGTAGAATCGTTAAAACATTCAAAGGTAATGATGGTGCTATAAGAGTTGTAGAAGTAAGAACAGCATCTGGGGTTTGGAAGCGCCCAATACACCGATTAGCTCCATTACCAGTCGAGGAGGAAGTAAACGATATAACTTTGAGAAGTGCGGACGATGAAAGCAACACTAAATCTTCAGAACATGAGATACCTACTAAAAGAAGAAAAACATCTACTGCTATGGGTATTACATCATTGTTAACAATTCTCCTAATCATTCCATTAGTTATGAGTGAAGAAATCCAGATCAACAAATTTAAATCAAATCTCGGAATACATTTCGAAGAAATTGGAACAGCAAAAATAGCGACAAGTGAATGGAACTTTATAATACATTATAACTTAGATCCATTATTAGAAGAATATACAGCATTTGCAAACGGAACACTGACGTTGAATCACTTGTGTCAACAAATGCAGCAAAGAAGTATATGCATCAACACATTAAATCAGTTTCAACACATTCAAAACAAACTGAAATCGGAAAACACGATGTTACCAATCAAGAGAAATAAAAGAGCAGCAGTTAACTTCATTGGAAACATAGCCAATTCTCTTTTTGGAGTTTTGGACTCTGAGTATGCTGAGCAAATGACAAGGACAATAGACCAAGTAAAGGAAAATGAAAATCACTTACTTCATCTATTAAGAAACCAAACTTCAGTCATAGATTCAACAATCAACATAGTGAGCCAAAACGAAGAAATCATCAACCATAGGCTTGACCAGATCAATAATCAATTAAGAGAAATAACATCAAGAATACGTGATAATGGGGAAGAAAGTCATCAACTCAAGATATTCCAGATTTTTACATCACTTTCCTCACAACTCATTATGATGATGATTAATATTCAAAGAATGCAAGCAACATTAATTGATGTATTAACAGACACACACCATGGTAAAAGCTACCTGCAGATGAAGATCTCATACAGCTGTACAAACTAATGACAGTTAAAGGAGGAGTAACAGACCGGCGAGCGGTATTTTGGATCACACTTCCACTAATAGACCAAGAATTCTACGAATTGTTCAAGATGACTTCCATCCCTAGTGTTATAAATAACACCATACTTACTATCAATCTTTGTGCTCCAATACTAGCTATAAACGCACATCGCGACCAATACCTGCCACTTCAATCATCTGACATGGAATCTTGCATCAACTTAAGATCAGAACAATTTTTATGTTATAATCTACAAAACCCAGAGTCAGAGTTCATCGTCACAGTCACCTAGGTAGTTGAACCATCGTTCAACGCGGGGGAGAATGTTTAAGTGGACAATATAAACAATTAAAGTAATACGACAAACACCTGGAACCCAGTTCATCGTTTGTTATGCATCATCAGCAGTTAGAACGAGTGGAAGTTGACCCACTGAAGAATGCCTACGGTAGCATTGGCATTGCTGTTGGTTATTGCATTATATTTTTTGTTTATGTGAGTCATTGTTTTATTATTAGTGTCGTAATAATTTTAATTTTGTAATTTCTCTATGTATGTCAAATAAGTTATTGTAATTTTAATATAAGCAAAATTTATGTATAAATAGAGTTAATAATTCTCAATAAAATATCAGTCAGTAATTAAAGGTAATTCTGTGTTCGTTATTGATCCAATTGGTTCTTCATTGTGAACAAGTTAAAGTGCTTCTTTCACTCCTTTACAAATAAATAAATTCAAGTTAATGTGCTTGAATTTTATAAAGTTAGACAAACGAGTCTAAACACAGCCCACACAAGATTCCCATCCCTCTTAACGACCTGCTTTTTCATGCATTACGCAAGCATGCGTAGCCGCGCATAGTAGTACCGGGTAGTTAGACTTTTGCTGGGAAATAATTCAAACATGCAGTATGACTTTGATATTCGAAAGGGTATTAGTACACGAGCCGAAAACCACATTTATCACAATTGCTCCTAGAGTCATTTGGCCGCCATTTTGTTTTTAACGTTTTTTTTTGTTATCAGGCGTAACTCACGCATCTTTGACGCTACAAACAAAAAAATTGTAGAACAAACTTTTAGAAAATTTAACTGTCTACATATTATGTTAAGTTTTTTTATATTTTATGTTAAGTAACTTTTTTCGATAAGTGCCTTTTTTAAAAAAGTTGTACTGCATTTTCTTTAGAAAAGTAGGGGTTGATTTTTGCATATTCATCACATCTTATTTTTTTTGTAAAAAAAAACAAACAAAAAGTGAGTTACGTGCGAAGATATACAAAAACGTTATAAACAAAATGGTGGCTAAATGACTCTAGGGCAGTTGTTGTGAAAATGTGGTTTTCGGCTCGTGTACTAATTTATTTTCGATCCTCGAGGTTTCTAGTTACTAGCAGAAGTCAAGTATGTAGTTAAAATTATATGTTCTCTACTATTAATATGCACTACAGGGCGAGAACCGTAAGCCGCATAACAAAACTGTTAAGGCAAAACATATAGATTATTGAATGGGCTATAACTTTTATTTCGTTTTTTTTTTTTTTACAAAAACAAAAGATATGATTATTATACAAAAATCAACCCCTACATTTTTTAAGAAAAGCACTTATCGAAAAAAGTTACTTAACATATTTTGTAGACAACTAAATTTTCTACAAGTTTGTTCTACAATTTTTTCTGTAGCGTAAAAAATGCGTGAGTTACGCCTGTTAAAAAATACGTTAAAAACAAAATGGCGGCTAAATGACTCTAGGTGCAATTGTGAAAAATGTGGCTTTCGGCTCGTGTACTAATACCCTTTCGAATATCAAAGTCAACCTGCATGTTTGAATTATTTCTCAGATTGATTAAATCTAATTACCCCGTACTATGTACTGAATAACGTGTGTGAAATTGGCATAATATTTTGAGCTAGACCAATGGGACCATGCTTGGCAGGAATTAGCAGTTTTTTGCATTTTGTATGCATTTCTATTCCGGATTTTGCAGTTCACCAAATAGCTAGCTAGGAATCTGAAAAGAGGCTCTGAATTTGCAGTCTAGGCAAGCTATTCAAAAAATTGGCCCCTTTCATTATGATTTCAAAATGGTACAACACTTGCTACTTATTTATTCAGAAAAAATATTTTTTATTTTTTTTATTTGCAAAAGGACCCCAGTTCACTTCATATAATTTCTAGGTGAATTTTGGTTTTTTGTACTCAAACCTCTGTTTTATCGTAGTGTATCTAAGATAAACACAAGTATTAAAATAAAACACTGTCTGCCGTAAATAAGAGTGAGATAAATCTACATTTCATACGGTACGCTACGATCTGTGTTCGGTTCCTGCTACGTTCCTGCGTTTACTTGTAATTTCTCGTAATCGTGAGCTTTTGTGGTACCATAATCGTTTATTTTTGGATTTATAATTGTTATCAATAGCATGGCTATTAAGGATTACGTAACAATAAAAAAAACTCTAAAATTTGGAAAATTGTGACCACAGTACCAAAAAATTTGGCCAAGGTTATCAATTTTCATTACTTTTCTAAATATTGCTATTATTACTAAACAAGTGAGATGATTTTTTTCTTATTTTTGCTAGTATAGTTATAACCTATTCTATCACACTGTTCCCGCTTGACGTTGAGTTTCGTGACACCCTGCATACTATACTATACCTGACCATAAGTGGATTTTTAGTGGACTTTTTCCGCCACTTTGTATTTATAATAAGGTTGAGTAGACCCCAAACAAAAAGGCTTAGGTTTTTCTATCATGTTAACGTAATTCTCATATATAATGTCCACCAAATGAACATAAGGCGCATTCTTACATATTAATATCAAGCATCCTGCAAGTGTTAATTTTAAATATTTTATTTTGTTTTCTGATGCTGTCAATTTTAAAAATAATTCAAAAAGATGATATGAATTGAGTAAGTTGGGTGTATACAACAAATCTTGGTGACGCCATTTTGAATTTCTACTTTCTTAAATTCCAATTAAATTCTATATTAAATAAAAAAGAAATGAAAACTTGCAATAGTCGTGTTCCCTTATTCATATATGATCTACTGCTTCAAGTGAATTTTAATTTGACCTATTTGAAAATTATGTACATGCAATAAATTGCCACTCTACATCTGAAACGAACATCCAATCCTTCTTTATTGTTTATTTTACAAAGCGAAATCATAAGTTTGTATAGTTTCACTTTCCTCCCGTGTATAATGAATATTCCAGTACCTATGCATAGCATAGGTATATGGTTAGGTTAGGTTGAAGTGGCTGCCAGTCGTGGAGACTGACACACTTAGACCATGAGTTGGTCCATTGTGATACCACATGAATCTAGGAAACCCTTTTCCTTACTCGGTGAACCATTTGGAGCTTCTTATGAAGCGTAATAGACTGCCAATGTCTAAGTTTATCAGATCACTAGGATCATTGAAGTAGAACTCACCAAGGTGAAGTCTTCGTCTATGAGATAGAGCAGGGCACGTGCATAGAAGGTGAGGGATCGATTCTATCTCTTCCTCATCCATACAGCTTCTGCAAAAATCGTTAGCGAATACGCCAAGACGCGTTGCGTGCTTGCCTATGAGGCAGTGTCCGGTTATAACACCAATCATGGAGCTGATGTGCAATCTGCTTAGAGATATCAAACACTTAGATCGCTTTAAATCCATTACTGGCCAGATTTGTTTTGTTGCCAAACAAGTGGTGATATCGTTCCACCTAAGGTTTGTTCTCTCTAATGCATCTTGCCTCAGCAAAAGTTTACAAGTAGCGATGGGTATACCTATATCTGCCTTGGTAGGTAGAAGAGGTAGAGTTGTTCCACTTTTAGCGAGTTCATCGGCCTTACAATTACCTGGGATGTCCCTATGCCCCGGCACCCAACATAGGTGAATGTTAAACTGCTGCGCCATCTCCAGCAGAGATGAACGGCAATCAAGGGCTGTTATAGAGTTAGTCGAGACTGATTCCAGGGATTTGATAGCAGCTTGACTATCCGAGAAGATGCGGATATCTGTAGTTGATATCACGTTTTCTTTCAGCCAAGATAAGGCTTCTTTAATCGCCATAAGTTCCGCCTGGAACACGCTACAATGATTAGGAAGACGGAATGAGAGACTTAATTTTAGTCTTTCTGAGTACACACCGCCACCCACCCCCTCATCAGTTTTCGATCCGTCTGTGTAGATATGGACCGATTCATCATCCAAGAACGCCATATCCTCCCAGAGGGTTCTAGAAGGAATGGTGACTTGAAAGTTTGAACCGAATTGTGGTTTTGGGATGGTGTAGTCAATGTGACTAGGTAATCTGAATGAATTCAGAATGGTGGAATGGCCAATGCTATTGTTGGTCCATTGTGAGGAAGCTTGTAGGCGAATGGCCGTATTTGCAGCCACCTGTTTGCTAAAAATATCGAGGGGCGTCAGATATAGCAGAACGTCTAGAGCGGCAGAGGGTGTCGTACGAAGCGCACCACTTATACATAAACAAGCCGAGCGTTGTATTTTGCTAAGTTTGTCGCAGTTTACCGCTTTATCTAGAGCAGTCCACCATACTGCAACACCATAAGTGAGAATCGGTCTAATCACCGACGTATATAGCCAATGAGTAATGCGAGGTTGAAGGCCCCATTTATTCCCAACGGCTTTTTTGCATGAGAAGAGTGCCACTGTGGCCTTTTTAACTCTTTCTTGTATATTAGGTTTCCAGCTTAATTTTTTATCTAAAATAAGACCCAAATATTTCGCTTGATCAGTAAAAGTTAATGGAATACCTTTTATAGAAGGAGGATCTACATGAGGAATTTTATATTTCCTGGAGAATAGAACAAGTTCTGTTTTATGAGGGTTGACACCGAGACCACACCGGTCCGCCCAATTGGTTAGCCTATTCAAAGCATTTTGTAAGAGTTCTTTTAAGGTATTAGGATGCTTTCCTGATACGGCAATTGCAACATCGTCCGCATAGGCAATCACTCTGAAGCCCTCCGCTTCCAGGCATGTTAGCAGCTCATTTACCACCAAGTTCCAGAGAAGAGGAGATAGGACCCCGCCTTGTGGCGTGCCTCTACTGACAGACCTTCTAGTAGAAAAGCCGCCTAGTTTTGAGTTGATGACCCTGCTAGTCAGCATTTGGTTAATCAATTCACCAAGCGAACCATCTACCTTCAGAGATGTCAGTGCAGATGCGATTGCAGATGTGTCGACATTGTTAAAAGCACCTTCTATATCTAAGAAAGCAACCATGGTGTACTCTTTATGATGGAGGGAATATTCAATGGTTCTTACTAAACTATGTAAGGCCGTTTCTACAGATTTCCCTTTGCAGTAAGCATGTTGACTCGTAGACAAAAGTCGCATGTCAATGCTTGATCGTATGTGGATATCAATCAATCGTTCAAATGTTTTTAGAAGGAATGATGATAGACTAATAGGTCTGAGATCCTTTGGGTTTACTTGGGAGCACTTTCCAGCTTTGGGTATGAACACAACCTTAACCTCTCTCCAAGACAAGGGGATGTAGATGAGTGCTAAGCAGCCAGTAAAGATAGACTCCAGAATTGGCATAATTAAATCTTTATTCATCTGGAGTTCGGCTGGTATTATGTCATCTGGTCCCGCAGACTTGTAAGGCTGGAAGCTGTTGAGCGCCCATTGCACTTTTTCCCTTGTAATCAGACCTTGTGGATAGCTTGGATTCATATAAAACCTATTACGGTCGCAGCTATTAATGTTTTGGGAGCTACCAGGGAAGTGAGTATCCAATAGCAAGTTAAGCGATTCTTCGCAGGAATTTGTCCATGAGCCATCAGCATTTTTTAAGCAGCTTGGCATTACTGGATTAGTAGAGAGAATTTTCCTTAACCTAGATGCCTCCGAAGTTTCCTCTATTTTTCCACAGAAAATTCTCCAGGAGGATCTCTTTGACTTTCTCAACGCTTTTTTATATAATTTGAGGGTTACCTTATAGGATTCCCAATCTGACACTTCACGAGTGCTTTTAGCTCGATTGAAGCTCTTGCGACAATCTTTCCTGAGCGGTTCAAGCCCAGAATCCCACCAATGTGGTTTCTTTTTTCCCCTTACCTGAGTAAGCGGACAGGAAGTAGCCATGGATTTGTTAAGGGCTACTGTGAGATCATTGACCTTGCAGTCAAGCTCATTAGTATTAGAAGGAGGATTTAAAAGATCGGGTTTTAATAGCCCTTGAAGTGTAATCCTATATTTAAGCCAGTCGGTTTTTCGAGGGTTTCGAAATACTACTCGGCAAGGAGGTTCATCAGTAAGACTGAATTGAATGTATCTGTGATCAGAGAACGAGTGTTCATCCGACACTTTCCAATTCAAGATCTTATGATGAATAGTATCTGAGACAAGAGTAATATCTAATACTTCTTGTCGGTTTTTAGTGATGAAGGTAGGTTCATTGCCTACATTACTTACTATAAGGTTAGTACTTAAGATAAAATCAAAGAGAGACTCACCTCTGTCATTGATATCAGTACTACCCCATACTGTATGATGGGAGTTCGCATCGCTCCCAATAATGAGGCATATCTTCTGCCGTTCAGCATCCGCGATTAGTCTCTTCAGTGTTTCACCGGGGAGAGGGCCGAGGTGGTCATGGCCCAGATATGCCGACACTAGCCAGTACGTTCCATTGGCCGTTTCCAGCCTAGCGGCGGTGATATCTCTATCGCTGTAATCAGGGAGTAAATATACATTAGTGCTACGCTTAACTAGTATACAAGATCTGGGGTCACCTTTATCAGACGCATACAGTACGTAGTATCCAGGAGTCCTGAGTCCCCTAACTATGGACTTAACAATCCACGGTTCTTGGATCAGGACAATATCTTCACCATTCCTGGATAAACGGAGAAGAAGGGAGGCCGAAGCCTTAATGGAGTGTTGGAGGTTAATCTGGATTAACTGCAGCATTTTGGCTACAATCAGGCAGATCAGCCTCCACCACGGTGTCGTTGAGTTCCTCCATGTCCGAAGATGAACCCAAAAGATCATCCTCACACAGAGGAACGAGGTTGAGGAAGTCTTCAGTCTCCATATCGGTCAGACTGTCGACGAGTGTAGAAGACTGAACCGTGATCGAGGATGACCTGGATTCCTCATCACCTATCGATGGAAAGGTGATGGATGCACCAGGGTCCTCTCCCACAGATACAGCTTCGGTGTTTACTGGAGGGACGCGATCCGCGTCAACCTCGTCTTTCTTATAAACCTTCAAGGAGATCGTATCAAACCCATACCTTATCATGCCTTTGGTCTGCGCCAAGGGGGCAAGGGAATCCTTATTTATCACGATAATCGCGCTTCTATAAAGACCCCTTACCTCCTCGAGCTTTGCGACCTTCCAGTCATGAGTCGGTAATGAGGGGTTGCTTAGTTTGACTATCTGGAGTATTTCCTCCATGCAAGATGGCTCGGCAGGTATCCATATGCGGGCTCTAGGTCTGCACGGGATATCTTCCCTAGCAACAACTTCGAGCTTCGCACCTGGCCAGACCTCGCCTAACCTGCTGACAGCAAGCTTATACAGATCGCACGATCTCTGATCCTCACAGACGATGAGTTTGACATGCCCTTGATGCCAACCGCCATCGCCTGTGAGAGGAGGTGGTCCCGGATTTTCTTTCATTAAACTCAAGAAGCCTGCCGAGAGCTTCAGTCTTACCACCTGCCATTGATCTGGAAGAATCGTGCCATCAATATTACTCCTATCGATAACCGCAACCACGATCTTGTTTTTAAGAACGTCGCTATAGGACCTCGATACTCCGGAATGGAGAGTGCTGGCGTTATGCACTTTGGGGCGTTTGGGAACCGGGATGGTTTCCTCCAGAGACCTATTTCGCTTCGACGTGGAGTCGTCGCTGGTCTGCGCATTCGCTAAGATGCTCTGGGCCCATTTTATCTTGGCGTCCTGCTCCGGCTTCCCTTCGACCTGCGGTTTATTACCGAAGGTCTTGAGGATCCTAGCAGCTGACCGCCTGATCCTATAGCCGCCCTTAGACGGCCTATTCCTTCTACTCTCACGCGACGACCTCGGGAGAGAACCCACCCCAGCGGTAGGAGGACCGTTATTCACAACCCTGGTACCGCTAAGCTGGGTCCTCCCACGAGACGTACTCGGGAGAGCTCCCCTCTCTCTAGTAGTGGTAGGATCGTTATTCACAACCCTCCCACTACCGAAACTAGGTATTTCTACCGCCTTACTTCTCTCGCTGAGATCAGTATCAGATGGGGGGCCATGACTTGCCACAACCTCCCCACCAACACCAACCCCAGGAGTAACGGCAAACAGCTTTGGCGCCGTGCTGCCGCCCGGTTTCGAAGGAGAACCGGTCTCATCTACTTCTTCTGTTTTTGTTTTTTTGTTAATATTTTTTGACATAAATTTGGACCCACGAGTAACGAATAAAGGGTTGTCACTCCACACAGGGATTCGATATGTGGAGAAGGCTAGTTAATCCGAAAAGTGCCAAAAGTCGGATACTCCGTTAACGACTGAGCTAGTATTTTTAATTGGGCCCCCAGCCAGGCTGATCATCGGCACGGGTCGTGTAACACCTTAGATCCAGCCCAATATGAAAGTTGGAGTGGGTGAGGAAGGGAATATGATAAGATAAGAGTGGCAAACAGCTATACGCCGTACTGCCAAGGAAAGGAAAAATATGTAAGGGAAAACACGTCGAACAGCGATACGCCGTACCGACATGGGGGAGACCTCGTTGAACAGCTTTTTCGCCGTACCACCGAGGGGGATAATTGTTGGACAGCTATTCGCCGTACCACCGAGATGGGATGGGTGTGGATGGGGAAGGTTTAGGGACAAGAAGCGCCCTTTGGTTTCAGGACTCATCTGGAGTTTGACTCGAGAATCTTTGCCCTTACTCAGCTTCTACAACTCGACAAGTTCGACGCTCAGGTAGATACGAACGGATAAAAAAGCTCACAGCAGTTGTAGGAACGTTACTCAAAGAAATCATAACACATTCACGAGATGTGCAATTTACTTAATCGAAAAGTCTCGTCTATTTGCGCTCATCCCAGAAGTCCCAATCCCAGATTCAGATTCCACACAAAATTGCAAAAGGCAACTTGACAATATGCCACTGGCAGCAAAGGAGCAATTCATTTCCAAAAGGTGAATGCAGTTCGTCCTCCGCTCGTTCGTTCATCTCACACTGAGATAATGTTTGGTCCTCTGGGTACCCATTTCGCAGATTAGTTGGTTGTGAGCAATCTATGCAATTTTCCCTACGTGTGACTTTTATCGTAATTGATATGAGTAGGTATGTATGTGCATGACTTGCATTGCAACACAATACCGTGTTACATGCATGACTGCTGCACTCTGCCATAATAGTGCTATACAGAAAATTGCACAATGAAAGTTTTCCTCCTGTCAACATTGAACATGGAAGTTTTTTCCTGGATTTGTTGATAAAACAAACAAGGAAGATGAAATGCGTGTCATTTCGAAAAAAATCACAGAAATGGGAAATCACAATATTTTTATATGTATTTGTATACAGTAGAAATATCTGTCGACGTTGCTAAAATTGAACTGTTGTCAATTTCACTTACGAAAATAAAGTAAACATTTTGTACCAATTCATTCGTGCTAATTTAATAGAAAAACCACGTTCATCCCCAGTTGCCAATTAAATTGAATTGAGGTCTAAACAAACAAGGCGTGCTCTATATTTGAATATCCTTCCGACCCTAAAAGGGATCAAACTAAATTACTTGTGGCTTCGTTGGTTTCCTTCTAATTGAGTGAATTTGAATCAGTTTATTCCGCTCATTCCTCACTTATTACTTTCGAAGTACATAATATCAAATATGTAATCTGTTGGGTAAGACAAAGTTAGGGTTCACTTCTTCACTATCCCACCCGCTAAAATGTTGACTATCAAACAAGTCAGTATTCACTGGAGTAAAGAAACAACAAAAATATGGTTGTCTTATTAAATATTAATATTTAATACTTAAAACGTAACTACATTGAACAAACAAACTTGACATCCAGCATTTACGTACAAAAACAAACAAATGTTTGAATAAAAATAATAAGAACTTGTCTTCAAAGTGACTATAACTTTAAGTTATCGTTCTTTAATAATTATGTCAAAGGAATCTTAAAAAAAAATATGTAGGTGACTGGGACATATGGGCAAGTGGTTTTAATTACTTGAAGGCAGTGACGTATGACTTTTTTTGTGAACCTATTCCTGATTTGTACTACATTTTGCAATGGTTGTATTCTACACATATAGGCGACCTGGATTTTGTCCAGGGGAGGGGGGGCGGTGGTAGACACCCACACAATTCTGAGAGAAAAAAAAATACTTTTTTGAAAATTTCGGAAGTTTCTTACAAATAATTTCATTTAAATCCGTTCAGCCAATTGTGAGAAAATTCAAAATAAGTTTCTATGGGAGGTATAATTGATAATTGATTGTAAAGCGTAAAATTACTTTATCTTTAATAGTAGCCCGTATTCTTATTTTAGCAGACAGAAATTTGTTATCAAAATGATATTTTCCTCAACGGTTTTTTTTACTTTTGTATGGCAGGTTTCGTTATTTTTGCATTAAAAAGAAACATTTTTTTATATTTTAAAGGGTGTTAATTGTTAAACAATCGTTACGTACCAAATTACAAAGTATGTTTAATCATAATTTTAGAAGATTATAATGTATTGAGTTTTCCAACAAATTTTGTTTATATTTCTTAAAAAATTTTTGTAAGCTTAGAAAAATTACACTGCTCTGCAAAAATCAAATTTTTTTCGCCTCCAAGTAATTTTTTGAAATTATGACAGATTTTACTTTTCTGAATCTAAATCTGGTTTCAGAAAAATTCCATCACGTCCAATTTTTTTTTAATTGATTTTTGAAAAATATGATTGATTTGTAAAAAAGAGCCCTCTTAGATTTGGTTGACCTGGTAAAAAAAACAAAACTATTGTGCCTATTCTGCTCAAATTTAGGGGACTTACTTCACATAATATAAGCTTTCATATGAAACCAGATTTGTCATCATCCATCATTGTTCACCCATATTTTAAACCGTTATTTAAAAAAAAACAACAGAAATTTCGTAGTTCTTATGATTTACGCTGTAAAAAACATATGTTTTTGGGAAATAATAGAATTTCCCTATTTGATATTCATAAACTCAATTACCTATATTAAATAAATTTGTATCAAAGACTTTAAAAAAAGAAACAACTAAGCGTTTTAGAATACCAAATACATTTTTCCCATAAGTATATTTAACTGAGTGCTCTGTATAAAATATTTAACAAATAAAAAAAACATACCGATTCTACCAAACTACACCTTAAAAAATTAGTTGTAAAAATAAAATAAACTCAAAAAACCAAATGAACAGTTTAATATAACTTTTTTTCTTTAAACATATTCGGGGTATTCATGCAATAGCGTAAAGTTTTAAAAGAATTTGTATGGAAAATTGGACATACACTCCCGTTCAATTGAATAGGTTCAAAATTTTCGAGTGCGATTTACCGTTATAACTCCGAACTATGTGGAATAAATGCATTTTTGAAAATGGCATTAGAGAAAGCATCCAATTTAGGAGAAAATAAGAAAACACACAATATCAAACTTACCATCATTACACGTTTTTTTATCATTTTTTTAAATTCATATTGAAATCGTAGCACTTTTTTCGTTTATTTGAATAGGTGCACCGCCTTTATAATCACTATAGCTTTGAACTAGTTGAAGGTCAGACCTTTTAAAGCTATTTTTGGGCCTTATATCATGGTTTCTTTGATTTGACACAAACAATCTGAGAACAAACGTAGAATGGGTGGAGGAAAAGCTCTTTTCGCGGCTGAGTACGCGCAAATTTATTGTTTTCATGATAAATGGCTAACGGGACATCAAATTTTGGAAAAAAAACTTACAGAATGTATTCTTTGATCTATAATTATCTGAAAAATAAACAAAAAGATGGTGTCGATATGAAAGGATGCAAAAAACCTGTTATCTCCGCAAGTGATCGGTGAAAAAGTCTGAGGGTTGCGTCTAATTCATCGGTTTAAATGGCCAAAACAAGGGAAGAAGCTAGGTTCAGTGTCAGTATTTCAGCAGTCGAGAGTATTATTAAAGGTTCTGTATACCGAAAAAGAAGAAAATTAAATGAAACCAGACCAAAACGAAGTTAGCAAAAAAAAAAAAAAAAAAAAAACCGAATGCTGTTTTGTAAGCTTCATAAGACTTGAAAGAATAAGTGGCGTAAAGTCGTTTTTTCTAATGAAAAAGGGATTAAATTCAAAGAAATTGATGGATTCAAATTGTATTTCCATGACTGAGTGTTTTTGTGTAACTAAACCATAGTCATACTAGTAGTTCAAAAATGTGAGGTAAAATTTCTTTTCCTTGAATTCTCAAATTGTAAATTCTTTCAACTAAGCGGTGGTTTATTTTAATTTTTTCTTCTTTTTCGGTATGCAGGACTTTTAATAATACTCTCGACTGCTGAAATACTGACATTGAACCTAGCTTCTTCCCTTGTTTTAGCCATTTAAACCGATGAATTAGACGCAACCCTCAGACTTTTTCGCCGATCACTTGCGGAGATAGCAGGTTATTTGCATCCTTTCATATCGACACCATCTTTTTGTTTATTTTTCAGATAATTATAGATCAAAGAATAAATTCTGTAAGTTTTTTCCAAAATTTGATGTCCCGTTAGCCATTTATCATGAAAAAAATAAATTTGCGCGTACTCAGCCGCGAAAAGAGCTTTTCCTCCACCCATTTTACGTTTGTTCTCAAATTGTTTGTGTCAAAGAAACCATGATATAAGGCCCAAAAATAGCTTTAACAGGTCTGACCTTCAACTAGTTCAAAGCAAAAGTTATTATAAAGGCGGTGCAACTATTCAAATAAATGAAAAAAAGTGCTACGATTTCAATATGAATTTAAAGAAATGATAATAAAACGTGTAATGATGGTAAGTTTGATATTGTGTGTTTTCTTATTCTCTCCTAAATTGGATGCTTTCTCTAATGCCATTTTCAAAAATGCATTTATTCCACATAGTTCGGAGTTATAACGGTAAATCGCACTCGAAAATTTTGAACCTATTCAATTGAACGGGAGTGTATTTACAAAGTTTACAACTTTACTACGTTTACGACGACTTTACGCTGTTGCATGAATACTCTTATTATTTTGTAGCTTTTTTTCTTTTCATATGTTCATTGGTGTCTGACGAAAAATTGCTTTTGATCATTTCCCATTATATCTTCGTTATATGTGCATCATGTCTTGATGAAACCTTTCACCATGAAATTGCACCATGGTTAACCGGGAAAAAATCTAAGTGGGAGTCCAAAAAATGAATTTTCAGCGACATGTTGCAATTAAGAGCTTTATAAGAACTAAGAACTTCTTGGATGATTTTCTTGAATTTACAATATCTTTGGGAGGAAAACGATTTTTAAAAAGATTTAAAATGATTTAGAAAATGAAATATAGTTCTTTCAGGTCATGTTATTAGTTTAAAAAAAATTCAATCGGTGAAGAAATTCAACTTCAAATGTACCCAAAAAACGAATTTTTGACATGCTTGAATTGGAATATCTCAAGAACGTGACGTGTTAGAGTAATTTTGACTTCGGATTCGGATTCTGAATGCCAAAATCCTTTAGAAAAGTATATTTTGGTGTAAAGGCGATTTTCGTTGCAGACCAGTGTTATCGACACCGCTATTAACGTTTTCGAGAAATCGAAAGAAAAACAAACACAAATCGTACAAAAAATGTTGCCCATCGAAATTTTAATAAATTGTTTTTACAAAATTTGCTCCACATTCATGGTCCTTGCACGATTATCTCTGAATCTATTGATTGTATAAAAAAAAGTATGTTAATCTTTTTTGTGTAGAATTACATAAGCTGCAATTTGTATCTTAACCTTTTTCCAAAAAAAATTGATAGTTTTCGAGAAATTAAGAAAAAACAGAATTTTACCCTCTAAAAAATGTATCCCCGGCCCAAATTTACGGAACTTTTTGGGAAATGCTTAAGACGTCAAAACAAAGCTTTCCATCAAAATTCAGCTTTGTCGGAATTTTTCCCAAGTGAAAGTCTAATTCCCCTGGGCTATTAAATTGTTGGACCGTTTTTGAGAATATTTAATTGGTGAACAAATCATATCGCAGAAACCGTTCAATTTGTTATAAGAAAATGAAAAAAAAAACTAATGTAGGGTTACCAAAAAACGCCTTGTACCAAGTTTAAGGAAAATGGATCCAGCCGTTAAGGCTATAGTCGAACAGACAGACAAACAGACAGACAGGCAGACAAACAGCCAGACAGGTAGACAAGCAGAAATCTGAAAATCACTCACAAAAAAGATTGTGAATAATTTTAGGAAAACAACAATTCGCAATTTATTTGTCTATTTTCTTGCGATGCAATATCCTTCTCATGCATGTTTGCATGGGCCTCGACCATTTGAATATATCAATTATACCTATAACTTCCTTTTCTATTGGCACATGCCAGGAGGGGACAAACCAAGAGCATTGAAAAGAACCTGTCAAGGAAATAGCGATATTTTGAAAACGATATCGAAGATAAGGATATTTTCAGACAGGGGTCAATATTTCAAAATATAAATATTTCAGTCTCCTTTATTTTTGAACCGAGAAAAAAAACATATTATAAGTTTGCTAGTTGGATGACAACGATACAAAAAATCTAATGATGCAATCTTTCTAACAATATATGGACCCTCACTAAGGAATAATTAATTTATTTTAATGGCCTTACGTTGTTAAATAGGAGCTATAAAGTAGGTGTCCCCAATAAAATGAAAATTTCTATCCCACCAATGGAAATAAAAACAAAAAACAAAAATATATTGGTTCAGAATAGAAAACAGGATTTTTTTGTTCTATAACAGGATAGGATTGCTCTTTATGAAAGTTAAAGTAAGCGTTTGAAAAAACCTTGCTTGTCTTTTGTTTCCTTTTCCTTGTGGGTCTTAGTTCCAATTATAAATGGAAAGGACACCCACTGAACAAAGTAAAGCAAAGCACAAATTTAACATCCTTTAAAAGTATTTTAATAAATTCAAATTTTCTGTTTAGAAAAATAACAAAATCCTTTAGTTAATATTTATACAAAATTTTGGTGACGTGCAATAACCAGAATTTCGAAATTCTTTAAATGCAAAAGAAACCTTACATCACCAATCTCGCACCCAACCCAAATCCTATAATGAGCCCACGCAGGGGGGTTGCAGGGGGGCAGCATGCCCCCGATACATACCTCACTGTTTATTCACGAATTATAAAATTTCACAAACCTAAATAAGTCCTCTCCTTTAATTGGTTTGTGAAATTTTATAAATCGCGAATAAACAGTGAGGTATGTATTGGGGGGAATACCCCCGTGGGTGTTTTTTCTTTTTATTTTGGGTAGTAACGCCCACGGGCGTCATTACCGCGGGTGTTATTGCACTGCACCGAGAACCCCGTCAATGTATAAGTTTTACAATCATCGGCGGCGGTCGTCCGTCGTGTCGTGGGTCTGCGGCGAATAAAGGCTTGCATGTCTGTATGTGTTATGTGAGTTAACCATGCACAAACAGAATGTGATACAATACGTGGGAATGTTTCCATTCTGCATCTTGGTAGTATATGGTCTTTGGTAATATAAAATATCTAGTTTTCTAATAACTTCGATTTATTAATTCTCATCAAACACCCTTGTTCATTCCCCTAACATCATATTTTTTGTGACATTCCCCAGACTTTCAGGTTTTCATTATAATGATTAATTGCGCTTAGGTACTTTTACAAAGATCAATAATATTGCATACAGTATTTTTAGTATTTTTATATTTTTTCACATTTTCTCGATCAAAATAACATACTAAATAATATAATTATTAAACTATGAAATGTCTATTCACGCAAAATCCTTGAACTACAAGAGAAGAGCATGTCAGTATTTGCTCTCATTTTTCTTTATTCCCCTGAAACCATCCGCAAAATTAAATATCCATCTAATCAGCGGAGTAAACATAAACTTTTGCCATTCCCCTGCCGCAAGTGTCATTTCCCTGTCGGTACAGTATTGAAATGAATTCGTTAAATACGGAGGAACTGAATTTCATCGAAATTGAAATGAAAATCAAATTGGAACAGTATTGAATAATGTGAATTGAGTGAAATGAAAATTATCGAATAATCGATTAATTGAAATGATCGCACTATTTTGGTGATCAATTCGATCATTTGGAATTAACTTTGGAATTTGAAGAAAATTGGAAAAAATATTCAGCTGTTTAAGTGGAGCGAATGAATTTAGTTCAGATAAAAGTTTTAAGTGAACTCTACTCCTTATTGCGTTTCGCCCAGGTATTCGATTTAAACAGCTCTAATAAAAATAATAGCTTTCAAGTCTCAAAGAACACCTCCTATGAGTCGACCTTGTCGTGGTGGGGGAGCTTACGTGGGGTTCTCCAGCATTCCAGCTGTAGAGCCACACAACCAACATAACTTAAAAAAACACCTCAATGTTGGAAAACTTGAAAAAATATGGATAAAAGTAAGAATAAAGAAGTAAAACGAACGGGGATATACGTTCAAAAGTCGGCAGGTGTCGCGACTGCCGGCGAGGGCTTGGCCTCAGGTGAGGATAAGTCGCCGGTGATTAAAGAAAAATCCAGCAAATAAGAAATAAAGAGCGGTAGGACTGTTGAGCCGACCATCATCCCATGCACTCCAGAGAATGATGGAACGACTCGCAATCTAGACGCTATTACTAGCAAAGGAGGAGGTGTACCTCCTGCTAGTACTACACACAGTCCATACTCGGTGGGTTTGCCCAGCGTTAGTAGTGGTGAGACTGCGACTGTCAGCCTCTCTTCTGCTGGCGGTGGTGAACTCCCAACGGGTACGGTAGAAAAAACACTCCATATACAAAACCGTGGGAATATTGCCATGACGCTTGGCTGTATTACCACTCCTTCAAAAAGACCTCTCACGGGTTCGGAGGGGCTGTTCTGGCAAGTAAAATATTTGTGACATGCGATATCACCTCTGGTCAGAGCAGACCCCGTCCGAACACGGTGGAGGGTTCCCTCCCTGATGGCAGACCTGTGACATAAGCTCATCTTCCACCAACGAGAGAAACAAAAATGCCTCACGCGGCGAGAGACGGGCCGCAGAGAAAATAGTGAAAGTCATTGGAAACATCCCATTGACCGATCTAGACTCGAAGCAATCCGCTAAACTCGCTTGGGCCAAAAGCACCCTTGCTTAACCAACGACCAGCAAAGGCTTCACGTCAAGGCGACAACGGTCTGTAGAGGGAGCCACTCCGTATCCCAAAAAACCAAGCTCGTCGCCTTTGATGACCAGAGATCATACGATCTATATAAACTTGCTGTCAGTAGATTAGAGGGGCTATGGCCTGGCGCGAAGCTCGAAGTTGTTGCAAAGGAGGACATTCCTTGCAGACCTAGAGTTCGCATCAGAATCCCAGCAAATCTAACCTGCAAGGATACCATTCTGAAGATGATCAGGTACGGTAATCCATCTCTCCCTACTCACAACTGGAAGGTCGCGAAGCTAGAGGATCCAGTTGGTCCTTATAGATCTGCTATCATAGTATACTTATACTCAATAAGGAATCTCTGGCTCCTCTAGTGTCGACTCAAGGTGTCATTAGGTTTGGATGGACTACTGCTATCCTGAAAGTTTATAAAAAAGATGAGGAAACACCTCCACCTCCTCCGCCACAGATCATATCTTCAGTGGAGGAAAATACTCGCTGTATAGACCAACCAGCAATGGAAGTAGATACACCGGGTACTTCCAAGGCGAGGATATGCTCTCCTAACCCACCTCCTGAGGCTTCTAATGTTGACAGCTTCTCTGACATGGAGACTGATCTGCTCAGTGAGGATGATCTCCTACGGTCACCTTCTGAGTCAGGATCCGAAGAGGATTTAGACTAAACCGTGGTGGGGGCTGATCTGAAGAATCGTAGCGATGATGTTGCAATTACTTCAGATTAACCTCCAGCACTCAAAACAAGCTTCGGCCTCCCTTCTTCTCCGCATCAATAGAAATGGGGAAGATGTCGTCCTGATCCAGAAGCCTGGATTTACGAATCCACAATTCAGGGACTCAGGACTTCTGGATACGACTTGCTGCATGTATCGGATAAAGGTGACCCTAGATCCTGCATATTGGTAAGAAGTAACACTACGTATATTTACTCCCTGATTACAGCGATAGAGACATAACCGCAGTCAGACTACAGACAGATAGAGGTACCTACTGGATTGTGTCTGCGTACCTCAGCCACGACCACCTTGGCCCTCTCCCTGGCGACACGCTAAAGAGGTTAATCGCTGATGCTGAACGGCAAAAAGTCTGCCTCGTTATTGGATGTGATGCTAACGCTCACCATACAGTTTGGGGTAGCTCCGACATAAACGATTGAGGTGAGTCACTTTTTGATTTTATTCTAAGTACTAACCTCATTGTAAGCAACATCGGTAATGAACCAACATTCATAACCAGAAACCGGCAGGAGTATTAGACATTAATCTTGTCTCCGACTCGATTCATCAAAAGATCACGAATTGGAAAGTATCAGAAGAGCACTCTTTCTCTGATCACAGGTAAATACAATTCAATCTAAACGATGAAACTACAAAAAAGATAGTTTTCCGGAATCATCGGAAAACTAGCTGGTATGGACATATCCTGTCCTCTTATTCAAATAAGAGGAAAGAAGAAGCCTCACTGGTGGAATCCAGTGCTGGAACTGCTCAGAAAAGAATGTAGGAATCTTTTCAACCGAGCTAAATATTCCAAAGAAATTTCCGACTGGGACTTATATAAAGAGTCCCTTAAGACATATAAAAAACAATTGAGGAAAAATAAAAGAACCTCCTGGAGATTCTTCTGTAACAAAATAGAAGATTCCTCAGAGGCTTCAAGATTAAGAAAAATCCTCTCGTCAAACACCATAATGCCAAGCGCCCTGAAAACTATCAACGGCTCTTGGACTAACTCTTGTGAGAAATCACTCGACTTGCTATTATATACTCACTTCCCAGGTAGCTCCCAAAAAATACGCAGTTCTGACTCAATAGAGCAGGGATCGGCAATTGGCGGACCGCGGGCCAGATCCGGACCGCGAAGGATATAAATTTGGACCGATTATTTTTATTCCTAGCTCAAAATGTACGTGTGCAATTTTGTGGCTTTTGATGACCTCGTGACAAAATCAAAATATTATGTTAATAAATATGTTTTTCTTAAAAATATTCTTAAACTTATTCATACTTAATTGTCTTTAATTCTGAGTTGATGCAAATTTTCCCTAAATCTCAATGGTGAGTTAAAATGTGACTTCATTCAGAGGGTTACTGCATTTTGTCAAAAAGAAAATATTGAATAATTTAATAATTATAATTTTTACTTATAAATTAAGGTTTAAATTTCTGCCCTATGTAATCTTTTCTGGACCCTCGTATGAAAAATTTTTCATCATCTGGACCGCACTTGAAATTAATTGCCGACCCCTGCAATAGAGTCTAACAATATAACAATAAAAAAACAAGGTCTGATTACTAGAGAGAAACTCAAATAGGCTATCGACAGCTTCGATCCATATAAATCAGCTGGACCTGACGGTATAATACCAGCTGAACTGCAAATGGCTTCAGACATCATCATCCCTAACCTTGAGATAATTTTGAAGGCATGTATGAACTAAACATACGTACCATCCTTATGGAGAGAAGTTAAAGTTGTATTCATAACCAAAGCGGGTAAAAGCTCTCATGTAAACCCGAAGGATTTCAGACCTATCAGCCTATCATCATTCCTTCTTAAAACTTTAGAACGACTGATTGATATCCATTTGCGTAGTGCCATAGAACCTAATCTTTTTTCTCCGGCACAACACGCTTACCGCAAGGGGAAATCAGTACAAACGGCCCTGCATAATTTGGTACGTACTATTGAATATTCTCTTCATCATAGAGAGTATACCCTGGTTGATTTCTTAGATATTGAATGTGCTTTCAACAACGTCAGCAATGCTGCAATTTTAACCGCACTTGAGAACTTGAACGTTGATATCTCACTTAGGGAGTTAATCAGCCTCATGTTGAGAAGTAGAATAATCAACTCAACATTAGGTGACTTCTCTGTTAGAAGATCTGTCAGCAGAGGCACACCGCAAGGTGGAGTCCTATCCCCACTCTTTTGGAACATCGTAATCAACGAACTATTAGTTAATTTAGAAGCGGATGGTTTCAAAGTAATTGCATATGCTGATGACGTTGCCATTGCAATATCGGGAAAGCGTCTTCAAATCATTATAGAATTAATGCAAACCGCTCTCAACAAATTATTTAAATGGACAGACAAATGTGGACTAGGTATAAGTCCCCACAAAACTGAACTTGTCCTCTTTACAAGGAAATATAAAATTCCGAATATAGACCCTCCATCAATAAATGGTATCCTACTCAACTTTTCAGACGAAGCTAAATATCTATCAAGGTCTGATTTTATACAAAAAGTTGAGCTGGGAGCCAAATATACAAGAAAGAGTCAGAAAAGCCGCAGTGGCGCTTTTCTCCTGTAAAAAAGCTATTGGAACCAAATGGGGCTTGTCCCCACATATCACCCACTGGCTATACACAGCGGTCATCAGACCGATACTCACCTATGGGGTGGCAATGTGGTGGACTGCTTTAGATAAGGTAACTTATCGAGATAAGCTAAGCAGAGTGCAGAGATCAGCTTGCATGTGTATCAGCGGAGCTCTCCGTTCGACACCTTCCGCTGCTTTAGACATACTGCTTAACATTTCACCCCTCGATATATACACTAAACAAGTGGCAGCGAGCACAGCTATTCGTCTCAGAGCCATCTCTTAATGGTCCAATAACTCTATTGGCCATACCAGTATTCTGAACAAATTCGAATCAATCCCTAAACACTCCGACTACACCATCCCTCAGCCGGTTTTTGGCCAAAATTTCCTAGTCACAATTCCAACAAGATCCACTTGTGATGATGAGGAATTTTTGAGGTATGAAGCAATTCATTTCTACACGGATGGCTCAAAAACTGAAGAGGGGGTGGGTGGTGGCGTGTACTCAGAACGATTAAACATTAGTCTCTCCTTCCGTCTCCCTGATCATTGTAGCGTGTTCCAAGCTGAAATCCTGGCGATAAAAGAAGTTTTATCTTGGCTCAAAGAAAACGTAATATCTACATTAAATATCCGTATCTTCTCAGATACCCAAGCTACCCTTAAATAACTAGTCACCGTTTCTACAAACTCCGTTACTGCCCGAAATTGTCGATCGTCTCTAATGGAGATGGCGGAACAGTTCAACATTCACCTTTTCTGGGTGCCGGGACGCAGAGATATTCCAGGAAACTGCAAAGCCGTTGAACTCGCCAGGATGGGAACTATTACATCAATATTGCCTAACAAGGTGAATATTGGAATACCAATTGCTACTTGTAAACTTATGCTTAAGCATGATTCCATGATGATGACAAACAGCAGATGGACAGGTATCACTACTTGTCTGGTGACGAAACAGATCTGGCCAACACTAGATCCGAAGCGTTCGAAATGTTTGTTATCTCTAAGTAGATTGTATATTAGCTCCACAATTGGTGTCATTAAGCTTGATTCACACTATAGTTCTAATACTGATACAGTCTCAGTACGTTCTCACTACAGTAAAATATTCTTAAACGAGAAACAATGTTTATATTCACACAATCGTCATCACTCCAATACCGATACGCTCTCGCTCCGCTTTCGATTTGTTTGAAAGAATATTTTAACGAAGTGAGAACACATCGAGATAGTATCGGTATCGGAAATATGAATATATCTCGCGTTCTTTAAACGTTAGACCGGTCAGTATTATTTTCAATGCTGACAGTACGAGTATTTGTGATAATATTATGCAGAATACATGTTGTTTAACAATTGATGTTGCATTTTTAGGATAAGCCTTAATCTTCAAAAATATAAACGGAAAGTTTGTGACAATATTCCGAATGCAAACTCTAGTATTCGCCTTCTTGTTTCCGTTGCCGTAAACTTGGATGGATCCACATTCTTCTTTTCATTTTTTTTCGGTCCTTTTTCTTAAAATCTTCATCAAGTAGAATGGCAATAATTGCAATCTGTTTGTTGCTAGAGTTTGCCATTTTTCCAATTTTCAATTTATTTTGATGTGACAAATCAATGACAAATAATAAATAAATTTGAAAATAATTTATATACATATGTACATAGAAAAAAGAAAATATTGGAGCTATATCGATATCGGTATCGGAGCCGCAATGTAAATACTAGGGTAAAGTATCGGAGCGAGAACGTTTTGAGAATTTATCGATATTGGCACAGTGGTGTGAATCAAGCCTTACTGGACACTGCCTCATAGGCAAACACGCCAATAGACTCGGCGTTTTCTCAAATGATTTCTGCAGAAGCTGCATGGACGAAGAGGAGGAAGAAACTATCCCACACCTTCTTTGCTCATGTCCTGCTCTTTCTCAAAGACGTAAAATACACTTAGGAAGTTTTTTCTTTGACGATCCAAGTGATTTAAATAGAATCGACATTCACAGTCTCCTTCGCTTCATTAAAAGCTCCAATTGGTTTAATTAGCAAGGATCACCTCGCAGTCTTTATGTGGTATCACAATGGGCCTATTCTGGCCTAAGTGTGTCAGCAGTTTTCCTGGCAGCCACGTTAGCCTAACATAACCTAAAGTCTCAAAGATACAAACATGGAATAGTGCCAATCATTGCTATAATTTCGAAATTCATTAATAAAATTTTGTGTAGGAAACAACATGTGAAATAATGCATATTTGTTATAAATACGAGATAAGATAGAAATAACATCCATATTTTAGTTTACCAGATATGAAATTGAGGAATTCTGAGTGCATTAATATAAGACAAGTGGGTCTTTTTCGGAAAAAATATAAACGTTCCAAGTCGCACAAATTCGTAGCTGGTTAACGTCACCTCTGTGTGAAATTACCATGCTATAAATTCACATCACTGGTTCAGAATGTCAGTTGTAGCATCAGCTGTGTAGGGCAGAGAGCTCGCTCACGTGCCGATCTGTTAGAACCACATCATGTCATCCACATGAGATCAAAATCAATCAATTGCTATCTTTGTTGATGGAAATGGCTATGCCGCCGTTCTTTTCAAATATGCTCGAAACCATGATGCCACTGCATGCCGGCTCAAAATCTGCACTTCCTGTGGTTTAGGTAAAGCCCCAAATGTTGTAATTCTACTTTTGTATATACCCTTTTATACAGAAAAAATCAGCCTCCTTGCAAAAGATAACTTTTTTCTTAAATGGGGTTCCTTTTCCATTTGCTCATGAACTCAGTCATAAAACACGCGGCAGCACCGATGTGGCGTTGTCTATCTATAGCCGTTTTCCTTCAGCTCCTGAGTCAATTAAACTGATGTATACCAAAAATTCACTAAGTTGATGTCTGTGAAAGCCCGAATGTTTGTGTCCGGCGCAGGCAGCGGAGATGTCGTACGTTGTATTTCTTTGACGTACAAAAGCAATAGTAGGCGTGTTTTTTTGGGATATCATATATAGTACAGCGAGCAATTTCCAAAAAAACGCATCCGCAGCGGCCTATATTTTTGTATTTGCAATATGGTACGCCTGAACAGCTGTCACGTCACGACACAACAGTGAATCTTGTCAAAGTTAAAAGTAGACATAAACCAAAATTATTAGCTAAAACTAACTTATTTGCAAGTAAAATGGGAAATATAACTACATATATATTTATATAATTTATGGTTTCAATCAAATGTTTCTGTCCCTTTTTTCTTTATTTGCCATTTTCAGATACGAAGATTGATTTTGAAGCTATAAAAGAAGAAAAAGGGATAGGGGTATGTTGGTAGACTATGGTGTAAGAAAATGGGCAGTGGCAGTTATTTTTTTTGTTCAAGCTCCACAATTCAAATTTGTTCATCGGAGACAGTGAACATCAGCTTTGCATTTGTAGGGTTTGAACAATTGGTTCTGGTCCAGAGATTTTACTGGGGTTTTTGCTAATGTTTAAGTTCTGACGGTTGAATCGGTTCAGATTTGAATCTAGGGAGAGGGAAGTCAATTAATTTCCCTGATAATGAAGTATGCAATGGGATAACGATAAATTTGGAAAATTCGATAGTTCTGTACAGAGCTGTCATTACAGGACTTGCTACTAGTAGTAATTTAGATTAAAAAAAAAAAAAAAACAAGAAGAAGAAAATTCTTTCAACTGAGTGGGAATCGAACCAGAGGCTGTCTAGGAGTGTAGACAGCCAACGATACCACCGTACAACGATAGGACTGGCGATGACCTTAGCAAAATGCTACTTAATGTTGCTGTGGAAATTATTTACGGATAGCCAGTTTATGTCATGTGTGAGAGCCGAGTAAGAAAACGAAATGAGGTTAAATTCTTCGTTAACTAATACCTAGGCATGGAGTGGTGTTGGTAAAAAAAAAAAAAAATTTGATTACTGGGTCAAACAAATTTCCAGGATTTTGACCAGAAAAATTTGATTTTGTTACATGTATTTCCAGAAAAAATCAAAAATATATTTGCCCTCTAAATTATATTTTTTGGGTCAAAATCCTGGTAAGAAAAAGAAAAAAAGGAAGACCGGATCCACCACCATGTCTGGAATTTTACCTTGAAACAACCGGAATAGAGAAGAGAACATAACATTCAGTAGGAATCGACAGTCAGTTGGAATCTGGTTTTTGGTGTGCGATAGTCGTGACGGTTTGGCAAAATATAAGTGAGGTACAGTCACCAATAGTTTGGGACAAAAGGTTTTAGTGTAAAGTATATACCTAAAATTTAAATCTGAAATAAAGAACAGAAAACATTGAAAAGAAAAGTTACGTGCATTCAAGAAAATCAAAACGATAAAACAAAAGTTAAAAACAAATAAAACAAAACTATAAATCTAACAAATCACCCGAGGCTGTACTCAATAAAACTTAAAGTGAATGTGGAACCACGTGACGCCGATGGTTCCAAACATCTAAATGAACCTGAATTCCAGCGACATCCCAGGCTGAAATTAACGCATTTTCCGCTTAAAATTATCCCGAAGCAGAAAATTCAGTTTCCCACTACCGACACCGAAACCACACCAAGCAACCGCCTTACCACGCTATCGAAGTCCCACATGCACACGAACATACAAAAAAATTCCAGACCAACGAACATATAAGTGCCCATCCGACACCAAGGCACAAAGTACGAGCAAATTCTTGCGACGTCCACTTGCAAGCCTAGGACGAACTGCAGGAATCGAGGTCCTAAGTTACACGTGGCAGAAACATTGGGAACCCCAGGTACAAACTAGGTGCATCAGCCAGACCTTCAGCAGCTTATTTGCATAAGCCACACATCTTGGCTTTACCAGCAACTACACGAACTTACAACATACCTAAGCAAACAAATAAGCTCATATTTTATATCAACGGTAACAGCAGCAACTTACAACCACTATACTGATACAAATGCCGAGATACAACATTAATAGAGAGCAGAAGCATACAACAGAACACAGAAGAACTATCATCAAGTACATACGACACCCACAACCACACAATAGCATCAGGAACAACAACAGCATCATTAACAGCGAGCGACCGAAATTTTTTTTTTCGAACAAAAGCTAAGTATCGTATATGTATTATTAAGTTTATTGATTATAATTATTTTTTTTTATTTATTAAATTTTACAATTCCTAAGTAAATTTCAAATGTATAGTCCTAAAGTGTAAAAAAAAAAAAAAAAAAATTAAACAATTTTTTTATTAAACTTAATCTATTTTAAACTACTTAAAAATTGCTTACACTAGTAAAATTACTTATACTACATTAACTAAGAAATAGAAATAGATTATCATAAAGATGAATAGTTTTTTTTATTCATGTTGTAAAGCAATATTTCGATCATAATTTCTCTCAAATTAACTCTTATCAAATATAGGTAAGCAACTTTCACGGAAAGAGAAAAATTTAACAAAAAAAAAAAATATACCAAAAGAGAAAAACCAAACCATCGATGCGGTGCACCACCTCGACAGCTCGTTCGTTTGCATATCATCGTAGGACATCAAAATATTATAAGAGTGAACAACATTTCAATGATGTAGAAAAAGCTTTTGGTAAGTGATTATTATTAAACATATTTGATTGATTTTATTATCGAAATTGCTGTAAATTTTTCAAAATAAATTAAATTTTTGGTAAATGATATCATAAAAGGAATTGAAAGTTTCTCTTTCCTTAAAGTAGACGACCGACAGTACTAATACAAAGTAATTTTGGGTTGAGCTAATTATAATTTCATGATTAGAATACCGAAAATTTAAACTATTCATAGATATAGCAAAAGTACCCAAAATTTGAAATTCAACATTGAATTTAATAAAGAAGTAAATTCCAATTTTAGATATTAGATTAATTTTTTTAAATCGATCCGAAAGTAAATACAAAAAAAAAATTTAAGAAAATGTAAAAGAGAGCTCAATTAGGTAACTTATGGAAATTTTGTTTATGGACTTATGAAAGAGAAGCACTTAAGAATTATAAACACTTCTATCGCATAATATTTTGTTTGCCTAATTTTTTTATTTAGTTCTTTTTTTTGTATTATTAGGCTAAGTCAAATTACAAGATTTGAAGGTTAATCGTTTTAAAAAGTTGAAAAAAAAAAAAAAATTTTTTTTGATTATACTTTTAGTATACTTATAGTAGGTATTACATATTAAATTTATTTCTACAATACGAATTTATACTTTTATAATAAAATGAATTTATAACGTTGGAAAATGAAAAGATTTCGTTTCCCTTGGAAGTTGGTGGAACAAGATTTAGAGTTAATTTGTAAAAAGTACTAAAATGGAGTGTTAAGGTCAATTATAAAGGGTGGATATGGCGAAGTTAAGGAACCCATAGCCATAATAGCGGGCGATGACGATCATGGTAGGTTCTAAGGAAGTCGTAATCTGTTAAGGTTATTTTGGAGTTTTAAATTAGGGGGCGGCCGCAATGAAAGTATTAGTGGTTGCGGCAGTCATGGACGTGTCACGTTGGTGGTGCGTGGGGGGGTTTAGCCACACTAGGACTAAAGACATCTTGTCCTTCGTCCTCTTCAAGGTAGCCAAAACTTGACTTATCTGTCTCATTCAATATTTCTTTAAGAAATTCAAGTTTTTTAATTTTATTTCTTTTCAATCTGACGGATTCTGGTCTCAAATAATATTTTGAACCTCACTACACATTTTCTTTTACATCTTTTGAGTTTATTTTAAATTTCGGCATGAATAAATAAAAACGTAACTAAGTTCGGTAATACGCGGCGAAGAACCCAACCCAGTCCGACGAGTAAAGCCTTGGCCTCCAGCGAGCATGCCGAGCCGAAGTATTACTGAGCACCCTTCACTTCTACTGCCAGGATCGGCCACAAGAGTCCTGTATGCTTGTGGTCGTAATGGTAGCAAAAGAAGTGAAGGTTCGTGAGGACCCTAGGAGTTGCACAATTTCATTTTGGTGCTAGGCTATGGAGTTAAGAGGGTTATAGCACCTCCCCCTTGGGAGGTTAGAGGTTGTCCATTTACGAAGGTCCTTGCGCATCAAACAGGTTCCGTTACAGGTGGCGCCCAACGTGGGGCCGAAATTCGTCCTTTTTGGAAAGGAATAAGATATGCCAAAGAAAGGGGAAACATTTTTTTTTTAATTTTTTTGTCTTTAAGATAGTTTAGCGCAAGGATTTCGCGCTTAATGAACCCTTAAGAGCAGCAGGTTGACGTCCAGCGGATGGGTGTAGTATCCTCGTTCAGACTGTTGCGTTCGCCCTATACTCTTTTGGCTGTTTCATTTGAACTGCAATTTTTTTAACTAGAAGTGAAACCAAATTTTGGATAGTTTTCATTCAATTTTCATTTTCATTTCATTTTTCGATTTATAAAAATGAATTAAGATGAAAGGAAAGTATCGTCCCAAAAGCTAAGTCAATAGGCTGGTATTCGGTTGCGAATTCTTACTAAAATATCTTTAAAATACAGCGTGATTTTGAAATTCCTATCAGCAAATAACTTATTTTAAAAGAGCAGAATTTGAAGTTTTCCGTTCAGAGGCGATTTATTTGTGTTTTTGGGATATATTGAATGAGGTGGAGGGAGAAAAGTAGAAGCACCCTGGGAGAGTGAAACTTTGTCGTGATCGTCCGTTATGGGTTTTGGGTTTTAACATGTCATATCTATCCTTAAGTTTTATGATAGATACATTTTCTGATTGATATATCTTTTTATTTAATTTTTTTTATCTGGACGGTTAGATTTTTTTCTTTTTTTTTTGTGGTTGATGATTGAACATTTATTTCGCATATTTTTTTTTGCTTAAGTTTTCTTTGGCTGCTATTTTTTTTTTTTTTTTTTTTTTTATATAAATTCATTTTTATTTTTCATTCATCTTAAAACTATCTTAAAGCTAGACAAAAATTCATAAAAACTAGCCTACTTATCAATATCTTACAACTAACTTACTGGCCCCATTCGGGCGCTCTAAGTTAAACTACTAACTTAATGCTAATGCCTTTCGGCCTAAGAACTATCTTAAAACTAGAATCCATATCGGTTTTATTTTTCACCGAGAAGAATTTATAAAAAACTCGGTAGCTTTGTCTTTATTTTTTTGTTTTATATAAAACTTACAAACTAAATAAAACTAAATTAAAACTAATTAAAACTAATTATAACTAATTAAAACTAATTAAAACTACTATAAAACTACTTAAAGCTACTTACAAACTACTTACAGACTACTTACAAACTAGAACAGCCACAGCAAGCATTTTCGGGTTTTTATAGTTTTTTTTTTGTGTTTTTATTGGTTTTACAATTTTTTTGTGTTTTTATTGGTTTTATAATTTTTTGTGTTTTTATTGGTTTTAATTTTTTTTTTTTTTTTTTTTTTTTTTTTTTTTTTTTTTTTTTTTTTGGTGCCACCCTGACTGTCCCTACTTAAAACTAACTACCTAAACCTATGTAAGTCGGCCATGGCATAGAAAAATGCAGTCAACTTTTAAATATCCGAAGAATCTTCGTGTTCAGGTTTCAACCACCAGAACTGGTTCTCCTGCTTTACCCTATCTCTTCGGTCCCGATCGGACACAGTCCTACTGAACCGAAGGTGCTCCGCTCCGTGTGCGAGGACGTCTCGACTGTAAAGGAGCCGCCGATCCACAGTTCTACGGCCGACGTGGTAGATTAGCGGAACCGCCGCTCTATCCTGGATCAGCCCTCGACTGTCTAAGTAGAGGAATGCATCGGGCGGAATAAAGCCGCTTAGACGCACACTCTCGTAGAAATCGTTTTTAGGGTAATAAGCCCCAAAAATTAAGCTGTTGGTCGAGGACATTGCTCTTGCAATGTGACCTCGAATAAGCTTCAGCAAGAAATTATCTATCCTGTTTATGTTGGCGCCGTTGTATAGAACCAGGTTGGAATAATAATGTTTGTACTCCGACTCTGGTGTTCTGTGTAATCCAAGGCAGCGTCTAAGACACTGCCTCTCAAACACCCGAATCTTTTCCATTTGAGATGGGGCAACGTTGAACCAAACCGGGCACCCATAGGCAATCATCGGCCGTATGAGGGCCATGTAGCAAATCACCTTCACCCTGCTGTCAAGCCGGCTGCTATAAAACAACCGTTTTGTCAGGGCAAAAGCTCCCCTAGCCCTGGACAGAGCAGCATTTATATGTCTGTCGAAATACAAATACTGATCCATCCAGATGCCAAGGTACTTTACTACACTTTTACTCGCCAGTGGCTGTCCATTTGGCCCTACGATCACCAGCTTACGCCAGTTCTTTCTCGTATCCCTTGTGGCTCCATGCAACGGAGTCCTAAACAAGATAGTTTCTGATTTCTGGAAGTTGATTTTCAACTTCCAGTCATCGCAATATCGCTGAATCTTCTCGAAGTCACGCTGCAAAAGAATTCTGATGACCTCGACTTTTGGAGCTGTTCTGTACGCAATTAGATCGTCGGCATACGCAATTGCCTGAGTTAGACTACTTATCAGATCGCTGGTGTAAATGCTGAATAGAATCGGCGAGTTGACCGCTCCCTGCTGAAGACCATTTTTAATATTAAAGGTTGTGGTAGAAGTCACATTGCCACTCTTGACAACAAACTTTCTACCATTGAGCATATCATAAAGCATATATAATAGTGGTTTACTAATGCCAAGTCTGGTCAGCTTAAGATAAAGACCCTCTAGCCATACGGTGTCGAAGGCCTTCTCCAAATCAACCAGACAGGCACCCGTACACTGCTTTTTAGATTTGTTCCATTGGACATCAGAAACGAGTTTAGACGCGGCATGAATGGTGTCATGTCCCGCCTTAAAACCGAACTGATTATCCGGTATGATATTATTGTCCTCTGCCCACTTTGACAGAGCTCTATTGATAACTTTTTCGAATACCTTGCTGATACTCGGAAGAAGACTTATCGACCGGAGATTCGCCGGATTGGAGTTGTCCTTTCCCTTTTTCGGGAGAGGATGCACCACAGCCGTCTTCCACCGCACTGGATAATATGCATTATTCAGAGCGTTGTTAAACAGTGTGGTATAAATGTCTACTGCATCTTGCGGTAAATGTCGAAGTACAACGTTGGATATGCCATCGACTCCTGCTGACTTCTTCTTCTTTAATGAATCGAAGATGAGCTGAAGCTCCACCTTCGTAATTAACAGGGAACTGGGCCCATTTCGCTCGGCGATTATGGCGTTTGCCAAATGATCTTCATTGAACCCGGTGAAACCGAGGTTCTCTGATCGCCATTGCGTTATGTCATTCCGAAGGTAGAAGTGGTGGAGCAAGGCTCTGTTTTCCAGGTCATGGTTCGGGCGAATGCATGCATTCACCTTGTACACTTGCTGGAAAGCAGCCCCCACAGCCTCCACTTTCTCCTGCGGATCTTCGACAATAAAGAGGTCATCGTCCAAGACGGCGTCCTCTGGATCAATTCCTGCTGTCAGAAGTACGTCTCTGTTATCTGTCGTTCTCTGGAGCTTAAGACACGGAAGGTCGTTCTGATCATTCCTTCTAAATATCTTGTTAATTTGGGGAAACATACTCGGGTCACTAGAATTAACGGCCCGGATTTTGTTATCCCAGTACAAATTAATCGACAACCGATAGTTTTCCTTTATTAGTTGGTTGATGTTCTTGATCGACGACTTCAGCGTCCTAATCTCCAGATTGTGTGGGTCAGTAAATCGTCTGTACAAGAGTTTGAGTCTTGTCAGCAGTCCACTTTTTGTCTGTGCAATGCGTCAATGGTCGCATTCCGGTACATGTCGGTTGCGTCCCGTTGTTTGTACTTTGGTATCGTTCTGTCCATTGTTCGTTTGATTGTCTCGTCCATTTGTTCAAGATATTGGTCTATTTCATTATTTGTCAAATTCCTGTCATTTGGTGGGGATAAGTTGTTCGAACTGATTTCGCTCGATAAGGCGTTGGTAAAGCGTGGCCAGCGCACCTTACTGTAATTGTAAGTATGCACAGGCACATACTCATCCAACTCCACGAGCTCGTTCGGAAGCTGTATTACGGCGGCGAGTCCGCAGTGGTCACTGTCGTACTCGATCGTTCGTAAACAGTTTCTTGGTCTTTGACCCACAGTGTCAGTAATTGTCAGTCTTGAGTCTATTAGCAATAGGTCCAGATAGGCACCGCTTCTTGGAAACGATGGCCGATCCGTAGCCAGCAGGTCGACACCATATTCAGTGTTATATCGACTCATCCAATTAAAAAGATGAATACCTCTTGGATTCTGTATTTGATTTCCCCAATCTAGGTGTTTGGCATTCAAATCACCGGCCATGAGAAAGTAATTTTCTTCCAAGCTCAAGCGTAGACATTCGAAAAGTTTTTCAAGCTCTGTCATAAAATCAGTTGGCTGAGGTGATTCCGGTGCATAAGCCGCAATCACATACATTCGCTTCCCCTGTTGGAGAGGAATGCACACGACGCACGAAATCTACGCAGATCACTATTATATATAACTTTATGATTAATGCCTTTTCGTATGAAGATTGCGACACCGCCCCCTTGAGTGGAGTTGGGTCGATCTCTTCTAACGATATTGTAATTGTTGTTAGTCAACTTATGTTTCTGGTTCAGCTTAGTTTCGCTGGCCATAAACACATCTGGACTCTGGTCTTTCAACAGTTGAAAAAGATTAGCTCTACGTTCGGTCCTAATCAGTGAATTTACATTCACAGCAAGGATCCTAAGAGGCCTCTCCGACAGCGCGCCTTTAACCTCTAATTTGCGTTAAGCTAGGCAAAACAGAGTAGATATAGTCTACCCTGTTTGCCTGCTCCCTGATCTCTTTTTGAAGTCCTGTCAACTGGCCTTGAATTGCCAGCAACATGCTTCTAATTTCGGCCTGAGCGTCCGGAGCCCTAGGCACGAGGGCCGGTTGGGCTACCTTAGCTGCAGGCTGTACCGTGTTTCCCCTTCCTGCCGCCATTTGGGCGTAAGAAATTTGGGGATTGACGGGCGTTGTTGTGGGAGCCCGCGTTGGGGGGCGTTTCTCAACTACTGTCTGCCTAGCTGCCTTATTAATTCGTATTTGCTGAAAAGCTGAGCAACCCCGATAGTTAGCAGGGTGCCCCTCCTTCCCGCAAAGTGCACATTTAAGCTGGGTCATGTCTTCGACCCGTTCTTCTCCGAGCTTGCACTCTCCCTTAATGTGGTTCTCACCACACTTCACGCAGCGTGACTGCATTTCGCAGTTTGCTGCAGCGTGGCCGAACCTTTGGCAGCGCATGCATTGAAGCATGTCGCCGCGTCTCTTTAATTTATCCCAAGTTACAACCTGGTAGTTGAGGACGGAGATATTCCTCAAACTATCCAGTTTGCTGCTGGGCGAAAGCTGAACCAGGAAGAACGGCAAAGACCGCTTCTCCCGTCTGGCTCTGACTGTGGTAAACGGCTTGACCCCGATAAACTCGAGATCGCCGCTCGCTTTTTCACGGAGCTCCTTATAGAGCACCTCTGGTTCCGTGCAGGAATCTATGCCCTTCAAGAGGACCGTTTGACATTTATCCACTTTGGGGGTAAAACTGAAGAACTCAGTAGTGGATTGTTTTAGCAAATCTTTTATAATTTTGTGCTGCGCCACTGTGGAGCAGTGGATAGCATGCCTATCTTTACTTAAACGTTTAATATAGAAGTTTTGGCCTATGGCCGACTTACATATTTCAATGGTATCCTTTAACTCCATCTTATACGTGTTGATGGGTGGCACCTTTTCCTTCTTGTTGTTTGTGGGCTGTGGCTGCTGCTGATGCTCGCTTTGCTGCTGCTTCTCCTGCTGCTGTTTCTGCTGCTGCTGGTTCTGCTGCTGTTGGTTCTGCCGCTGGTGGTTCTGCTGCTGCTGCTGCTTATTTTGTTGATTTCTTTCCTGGTTCTGTTGTTGTTGCTTTTGTTTTTGTTGCTGCTGTGGCTGTTGCTGTACGCCACAGGTTTGCAGCTGTTGTTGTGGCTGCTTCTGCTGTGGCAGTTGTTCTTGTTGCTGCTGTTCTAGTGGGTTTATTTTTTGCTGCTGTAAAGCCACTTGATTATGCGCCCCTTGCTGTGGCGCCTGCTCTCCTTTCTTCTGCTCGCGCTCCTGCCTTTCTTTCTCGCGACGAGCTTCTTGTTTTGATTTTAATTTTTCTATCAGGGGCGTGAGTATGGCATTGAGACGTTCCATCTCCCCCTGTATAGCACCGATCTTTTCATTAATGGCTTGCTCCTCTGCTGTTTCTTGTGCCTCGCATTCTTCCTCGGAGGACGCCTCTGGTGAGGTTAAGTCAACAAACAGGTTGTTGTTGCTCTCCCCTGTTGTATACAGTCCCTCGCCACCTTCGGACATGTATTCAATGTCATCATCGGATGGCGAGGTGTTTAACTGTCGTTGAATCTTTGCTGCTGCTGTAGTTTTTGCTGTGCGCGCCGTCTCCTTCACCCCGGCTGGCAGCTGGGCAGAGGTGATGGTGGAGCGGCGCTTGACGAGGTTCGGCGCACAGCTAATCCTCTTCCTCCTCTTGTTTTTGGTGTCGGCTGTTGGTGCCGTTGATGGATTTGCCTTTGTAGGTACGGCACTCGACGACGGTATGGCTGATGGTGGTGCCATCGCTTTAGTTGATGTTGGTGCTACTGCACTTGCTGTTGCTAAGGCTGGTGGTGCCATAGCTTTCTTCATTGTTGTTGTTGCTGCTGGAACACCTTTCGATGTCCCCGCCGTTTCAATTGGTTCCGGATGCCGCTTATCCCTCGCGATAATATTTTCAACCTCGCGATTATGAAAAAAAGCGGCTAAAATTTTGTTCCCTGACTGGGACTCGAACCCACTACCGTCGGATTCTCGGTCCGCCACCTCTTCCACTGAGCTATACTAGCTATTGAAAATAGCTTGGTTATACTGAAACTTGACTAAGTCACTCCGATATGCTACTAATTGAATAAACTGGGAAGCCGAAAACGTCTACACACTTCCACAGTACGAGATCGACTGACGTCTTTGGCTGCTATTTTTCTCTTATTTATTGTTCATCTAGGATTTAGGATAGGTAAAACCTTTTTTTTTCTTTTTACTCATTTAAATTTCGTTTTGATAGTTGCCTTATATTTGAAAGATTATATATATTTTTTTTTTATTTTTTTTGGATACAAAAAGAAAACGAAAACATTTCATTGGACTAATTGGCATTCATATTACTGTTTCATTGCTTTGATAAGTTTTGTTATTATTTTATATTATTTTACTTTTTTTGATTACTTTCCACTCTCAAGTTTAGTTCGAAATCTAAGTCGAGGTTAAATTTTTTTGAATACGAAGGATTTGTTCAAATTTAGAGGTTGAGTTTTTAGAAGAGAGTTTTGAGTTACAAGATGCCGAAACGTAGACTATCTTTAACTGACTTTCGTAAGCGGGTGGGCTTAAGAAGCAATCCCAATGAGTTAACGGATGGTACAAACTTAGCGCAAGCTGGAGAAATCCAGGTAGCAGATGTCACGGATCCTATAAGAGAAGTAAATGAGGAAGAAGGAGCAGCGGCATTAGAGCCACAAACGGGTGAAGAATCAAATCGAGCAATGAGCGCTGCTGGACAATCGGAGGCAGCTAGGGAAGAGGCAGATGAGGATGAGATATTAACCAATTATATTGAAGAAGTGGTGACTGCTGCGATAGGGTTAAACCATGCAAAAGAAATGGAGTTTCTCAGAGCCGAAGCTGAGCGGAGTAGGATATTCTTACAAGACCAAGTTGAAAACATTGTTCGCCAAACTTTGGCGAGTATTACACCTAATGCAACTCCGCGCCGGATCACAGAGCAGCGAGATCCTCCTGTTAATAACCGGTTTGACTCAGAGCGGAGAGATCTTCCGGCTAACAGCAACACCTTCACCATGCATCGAAATCCTGTAGTGAGTTCACGTCCTCAATACGAGTCGACGTCTCATCCACCGAATCAAAGGCACACTTCCAACGCTGACCAGTTTCTTCGCCAGCTCAACAATTTAACGTTGAGTGATCCTCTAGGAAGCACATTCGATTCAGCCCCTTTACCCACATTGAGTAGATATCCCCATTTTCATAAATGGGGGTTGAAGTTCGACGGCAAGCAGATGACGGTCGATGACTTCCTCTTCAGGCTTAATAGATTGCGAAGTTCGTATAGTGTTAGTTGGGAAGAAATAGTGATAAATTTCCACCATTTTGTTACAGGCTCGGTTGGTAACTGGTTTTGGATGTATTTAAAATCAAATCCAAATGCGAATTGGGAGACTCTTAAAGTTGCTCTTATTGAACAGTATCGTAGCCTTGAGACTGATTCAGAATTGTCGAGGAAACCGAGGAGCAGTCCCTTGTCCAGGGCAAACTGCTCGCAGACTCAAAAATCGGACAAACAATAGATTCTTCGACTGACTTAGTCAGTTCGAAACCAACAGACGTGCCTTTTTCAACTATAACTGAACATAACCCTTTCAAGATTCAAATTTTAAAACCGGAAACCCGCTCAAGTCCTAGAGAAATTTCAACTTCAGAGAAACCTCCACCTCCTAAAGAAGCTCCAAAGACTTCACATGAAAGACTACAAAATTATTACAAAGTGAGGGACAGAATTTTTGCCACAACAGAGACGAAAACACCTGTTTCTGATAAAATTCGTAATCTTCGTGCAAAATTCAAGGAGAAAAGACAAGAATACAGGTCAATCGAAGCGACAACTTTGTGTTGCGCAGAAGATCCCCGACCATACGCCACTGTTAAGATATTTGGTGAGCCAATACTAGGGTTGCTCGATAGTGGAGCTAGTTTAAGTTGTCTTGGTGAGGGAGGGGTCGATTTCCTGGCCAAAAACAACATGGACTATGTTAGATTAACCCAGAAGATAAAAACCGCTGATGGAAGGAATCAGGCCATAGTAGGGAAAATCTTGGTAAAGATAACTTACAAGGGAGTCACAAAAGACTTGCAGTTGTATATTGTGCCTTCCTTGCAGCAGCGGTTGTACCTTGGTATAAATTTCTGGAGGGAATTTAACATAGCCCCAGACCTCATCTCGGAACTTTCGCTAGGTATGTCATCAGAAGAGCCAGACCTCAACGCCCATGAATTGACGGGAAAAGAATCGGAAACATTAAGGAAAACGATCAACATGTTTCCTTCCTCTGCTGTATTAGGCCTAGGAAAAACATCGCTGATTGAACATAAAATAGACACAGGAGATGCAGAACCGATTAAACAGCGTTTTTACCCAATTTCTCCAGCAGTGCAAAAACTGATGTATGAGGAGTTGGATCGTATGCTTGAGCTTGGAGTGATAGAGGAGAGTTCCAGTGCGTGGAGCTCTCCTGTAGTCCTGGTTCGAAAACCAGGAAAGAATCGGCTATGCCTCGATTACAGGAAGGTTAACTCCAAGACGAAAGGAAATGCGTATCCAATGACTCATATAGAGGGTTTGCTGGCGCGTCTTCCAGATACACGCTTTATTTCAAGCATAGATCTGAAGGACGCGTTCTGGCAGATCCCTCTGGAGAAATCGTCAAGGGAAAAGACGGCGTTTACGGTTCCTGGTAGACCCTTGATGCAATTTAAGGTGATGCCATTTGGTCTAAAGAACGCGGTTCAAACAATGTGCGAAGTAATAGACAAAGTGGTACCTGTTTCGCTGCGAGAAAAAATATTTCCTTATGTGGATGATTTGTTGGTAGTTTCAAGCTCTTTTGATGAACATATCAAGCTACTAGGCATATTAGCGGACAGACTTAGGCAAGCAGGACTAACCATTAACGTGCAGAAATCTAAATTCTGCTTCAAGGAATTGAAGTTTCTGGGTTACATGGTTGGCGATGGTTGCCTGAAAACAAATCCGGACAAAGTTTCAGCTATAATCGATTTTCCGGTTCCTAAAACAGCTAGACAGGTTAGGCGTTTCCTTGGTTTGGCAGGCTGGTACAGGAGATTCGTCAAAGACTTCTCGACGTTAGCAAGTCCTCTTACCGATTGTTTGAAAAAAGGCACAAAATTTGTTTTCGGTGAAGAGGCATTAAAAGCCTTTGAAAAACTTAAAGAAACTTTGACTTCCGCACCAGTTCTGGTAAACCCTAACTTTGACAAGGAGTTCATCATCCTCTGTGATGCATCAAACACAGGTATTGGCTGTGTTTTATGTCAGCTGGATGATGAAAGTATTGAACGCCCTATTTACTATCACTCACAAAAACTCAACAAAGCCCAGCGTAATTATAGTGTTACCGAGCGTGAATGCCTAGCAGCGGTTGTCGGTGTCAAAAAGTTCCGAGCTTATGTGGAAGGACAACCGTTTAAGATAGTTACAGATCATGCAAGCTTGAAGTGGCTTATGAGTCAAAGAGTTAAGCGGTCGATTGGCGAGATGGAGCCTAAAGCTTCAGGGTTTCGACTTTGCAAATCGAACATCGGAGAGGATCACAGAATGTAGTCCCAGATGCTCTGTCAAGAGTATTTGAAGTAGAAGCTCTGAGCCCCGATGTATCGAATGTGGATGGGGCCTCTGACGTGCTGCATATAGATCTTGAAGACCCCAGTTTTAAATCTGAGGAATACTCCAAGATCATCGACACCGTCATAAATCAAAAGAAACCAGCTACCGGACCTTCAAGTATCGAATAATTTCGTTTATAAGAAGGTCCAACATTGCACAGGTAATCCGTTGGAGGATGACCTTGTTTGGAAGCTTTGGGTTCCTGAAGCGTTGACTGATCGCTTGATAGCTTTGGCTCATCAACCACCTCGAGCTTCGCATGGTGGTATATCGAAAACGTTGTACCGACTTCGTACTCGGTTCTTTTGGCCCGGCATGGCTGCTCAGGTGAGAGCGTTCATAGGTATTTGCAACATTTGTAAGACATGTAAGGCGCCAAACAGTACCCTTAGGCCATCAATGGGGAAAGCGTTTACGGCGGAAAGACCTTTTCAAATGGTCTACATAGATTTTCTTGGTCCTTATCCACGCTCCAAAAACGGTAACACCTATATTATAATTGCGCTGGACCAATTGACAAAGTTTGTGGTGATTAAACCACTGAGAAAGGCAACCTCGGAGACGGTCATCAAATTCCTTTCTGAAAATATCTTGTGTTTGTTTGGGGTGCCGGAGACCATACTTTCGGATAACGGAAAACAGTTTATTAGTAAGGAGTTTGAGAAGCTGATGTCCTCGTACGGTATAAGCCACGTTCGAACAGCTGCATATTCCCCTCAAGCGAACGCGAGCGAGAGGGTGAACCGATCAATTTTGGCCGCAATACGATCATACATTGACCCAGATCAACGGAATTGGGATTTACACCTTGCCTCGATCGCTAGTGCACTTTGCACGACAGTGCATTCGGCTATCGGAGTATCACCGTACGAGGCTCTGTTTGGTCAAACTATGGTTGAACATGGTTCGGACTATAAACTGCTTAGTGACCTGAACGGTCTTAACAATTCCGAGATCCAGGTATTGTCGAAGGCATCCCGAATGAATATCCTACACACCTACATTAAGGAGTCTTTGGCTAATGCCCATTCCAAATATGAGAGTGTCTACAACACTCGGAGCAAGGACGTAAGGTTTAATGTAGGCGAGGTAGTTTTTAGGAGGAATTTTGTTTTGAGCGACGCGTCAAAGAAATTCAACGCCAAGTTATCACCCAAATTTGTCAAAATGAGGATTAAAAGAGTGATAGGAAGTAACTTGTACGAGCTTGAAGATCTAAAAGGAAAACGTGTGGGGGTCTACCACGCTAAAGATATCAGGCGATAGGATCGACTTATTGGTGCCCGGTCATGTCAGTCTGTGCATGAGAGCTCCTTATTTTCCTGTTCCTTTTCCTCAGAGTTCTTTGCAAAAGTAAGCAGGTTTGTAAGAAAATGGGCAGTGGCAGTTATTTTTTTTGTTCAAGCTCCACAATTCAAATTTGTTCATCGGAGACAGTGAACATCAGCTTTGCATTTGTAGGGTTTGAACAATTGGTTCTGGTCCAGAGATTTTACTGGGGTTTTTGCTAATGTTTAAGTTCTGACGGTTGAATCGGTTCAGATTTGAATCTAGGGAGAGGGAAGTCAGTTAATTTCCCTGATAATGAAGTATGCAATGGGATAACGATAAATTTGGAAAATTCGATAGTTCTGTACAGAGCTGTCATTACAGGACTTGCTACTAGTAGTAATTTAGATTTAAAAAAAAAAAAACAAGAAAAAAAAAGGATTGATCAAGAAATCTAAAATTAATGGAGTACATTGAAATTAATAACAAAAAAAAAAAAAATTCTTTCAACTGAGTGGGAATCGAACCAGAGGCTGTCTAGGAGTGTAGACAGCCAACGATACCACCGTACCACAATAGGACTGGCGATGACCTTAGCAAAATGCTACTTAATGTTGCTGTGGAAATTATTTACGGATAGCCAGTTTATGTCATGTGTGAGAGCCGAGTAAGAAAACGAAATGAGGTTAAATTCTTCGTTAACTAATACCTAGGCATGGAGTGGTGTTGGTAAAAAAAAAAAAAAATTTGATTACTGGGTCAAACAAATTTCCAGGATTTTGACCAGAAAAATTTGATTTTGTTACATGTATTTCCAGAAAAAATCAAAAATATATTTGCCCTCTAAATTATATTTTTTGGGTCAAAATCCTGGTTAGAAAAAGAAAAAAAGGAAGACCGGATCCACCACCATGTCTGGAATTTTACCTTGAAACAACCGGAATAGAGAAGAGAACATAGCATTCAGTAGGAATCGACAGTCAGTTGGAATCTGGTTTTTGGTGTGCGATAGTCGTGACGGTTTGGCAAAATATAAGTGAGGTAAAGTCACCAATAGTTTGGGACAAAAGGTTTTAGTGTAAAGTATATACCTAAAATTTAAATCTGAAATAAAGAACAGAAAACATTGAAAAGAAAAGTTACGTGCATTCAAGAAAATCAAAACGATAAAACAAAAGTGAAAAACAAATAAAACAAAACTATAAATCTAACAAATCACCCGAGGCTGTACTCAATAAAACTTAAAGTGAATGTGGAACCACGTGACGCCGATGGTTCCAAACATCTAAATGAACCTGAATTCCAGCGACATCCCAGGCTGAAATTAACGCATTTTCCGCTTAAAATTATCCCGAAGCAGAAAATTCAGTTTCCCACTACCGACACCGAAACCACACCAAGCAACCGCCTTACCACGCTATCGAAGTCCCACATGCACACGAACATACAAAAAAATTCCAGACCAACGAACATATAAGTGCCCATCCGACACCAAGGCACAAAGTACGAGCAAATTCTTGCGACGTCCACTTGCAAGCCTAGGACGAACTGCAGGAATCGAGGTCCTAAGTTACACGTGGCAGAAACATTGGGAACCCCAGGTACAAACTAGGTGCATCAGCCAGACCTTCAGCAGCTTATTTGCATAAGCCACACATCTTGGCTTTACCAGCAACTACACGAACTTACAACATACCTAAGCAAACAAATAAGCTCATATTTTATATCAACGGTAACAGCAGCAACTTACAACCACTGTACTGATACAAATGCCGAGATACAACATTAATAGAGAGCAGAAGCATACAACAGAACACAGAAGAACTATCATCAAGTACATACGACACCCACAACCACACAATAGCATCAGGAACAACAACAGCATCATTAACAGCGAGCGACCGAAATTTTTTTTTTCGAACAAAAGCTAAGTATCGTATATGTATTATTAAGTTTATTGATTATAATTATTTTTTTTTATTTATTAAATTTTACAATTCCTAAGTAAATTTCAAATGTATAGTCCTAAAGTGTAAAAAAAAAAAAAAAAAATTAAACAATTTTTTTATTAAACTTAATCTATTTTAAACTACTTAAAAATTGCTTACACTAGTAAAATTACTTATACTACATTAACTAAGAAATAGAAATAGATTATCATAAAGATGAATAGTTTTTTTTATTCATGTTGTAAAGCAATATTTCGATCATAATTTCTCTCAAATTAACTCTTATCAAATATAGGTAAGCAACTTTCACGGAAAGAGAAAAATTTAACAAAAAAAAAAAATATACCAAAAGAGAAAAACCAAACCATCGATGCGGTGCACCACCTCGACAGCTCGTTCGTTTGCATATCATCGTAGGACATCAAAATATTATAAGAGTGAACAACATTTCAATGATGTAGAAAAAGCTTTTGGTAAGTGATTATTATTAAACATATTTGATTGATTTTATTATCGAAATTGCTGTAAATTTTTCAAAATAAATTAAATTTTTGGTAAATGATATCATAAAAGGAATTGAAAGTTTCTCTTTCCTTAAAGTAGACGACCGACAGTACTAATACAAAGTAATTTTGGGTTGAGCTAATTATAATTTCATGATTAGAATACCGAAAATTTAAACTATTCATAGATATAGCAAAAGTACCCAAAATTTGAAATTCAACATTGAATTTAATAAAGAAGTAAATTCCAATTTTAGATATTAGATTAATTTTTTTAAATCGATCCGAAAGTAAATACAAAAAAAAAATTTAAGAAAATGTAAAAGAGAGCTCAATTAGGTAACTTATGGAAATTTTGTTTATGGACTTATGAAAGAGAAGCACTTAAGAATTATAAACACTTCTATCGCATAATATTTTGTTTGCCTAATTTTTTTATTTAGTTCTTTTTTTTGTATTATTAGGCTAAGTCAAATTACAAGATTTGAAGGTTAATCGTTTTAAAAAGTTGAAAAAAAAAAAAAAATTTTTTTTGATTATACTTTTAGTATACTTATAGTAGGTATTACATATTAAATTTATTTCTACAATACGAATTTATACTTTTATAATAAAATGAATTTATAACGTTGGAAAATGAAAAGATTTCGTTTCCCTTGGAAGTTGGTGGAACAAGATTTAGAGTTAATTTGTAAAAAGTACTAAAATGGAGTGTTAAGGTCAATTATAAAGGGTGGATATGGCGAAGTTAAGGAACCCATAGCCATAATAGCGGGCGATGACGATCATGGTAGGTTCTAAGGAAGTCGTAATCTGTTAAGGTTATTTTGGAGTTTTAAATTAGGGGGCGGCCGCAATGAAAGTATTAGTGGTTGCGGCAGTCATGGACGTGTCACGTTGGTGGTGCGTGGGGGGGTTTAGCCACACTAGGACTAAAGACATCTTGTCCTTCGTCCTCTTCAAGGTAGCCAAAACTTGACTTATCTGTCTCATTCAATATTTCTTTAAGAAATTCAAGTTTTTTAATTTTATTTCTTTTCAATCTGACGGATTCTGGTCTCAAATAATATTTTGAACCTCACTACACATTTTCTTTTACATCTTTTGAGTTTATTTTAAATTTCGGCATGAATAAATAAAAACGTAACTAAGTTCGGTAATACGCGGCGAAGAACCCAACCCAGTCCGACGAGTAAAGCCTTGGCCTCCAGCGAGCATGCCGAGCCGAAGTATTACTGAGCACCCTTCACTTCTACTGCCAGGATCGGCCACAAGAGTCCTGTATGCTTGTGGTCGTAATGGTAGCAAAAGAAGTGAAGGTTCGTGAGGACCCTAGGAGTTGCACAATTTCATTTTGGTGCTAGGCTATGGAGTTAAGAGGGTTATAGCACCTCCCCCTTGGGAGGTTAGAGGTTGTCCATTTACGAAGGTCCTTGCGCATCAAACAGGTTCCGTTACAATGGTCAAAGTAAAAAAGTCATGATTTAGTCTGCTATTACACGAAGACTTTTAAGTTGACTTTTTTCGAAATTAATTATTGTGAAATTGAAATCTAATTTTTTTTCTCATGTCATGACCCATGACGTCGTATAATAGAAGACTTATTGACTTCATTAGCGATAATTTTATAATAATTACAATAAGGACGTGATTGTATCACTCATTTTAATGCATTTACATAGTTTTCCATTGGAAATTTTTTAACTCACCAATTTTACCGGATTAACTGAGGTTCAACCATAGTTCAAGTACGTTAGTATCTAAATATGCTTGAACCCTCCTTGAACTTCAGTTAGTTTCAGTTGTACTAACTGGTTCAAAATTTGATCCATGGTTCAGCATTTGTGACTCATCGATTTCATCGGATCTACTGAAGAACACCGATGGTTCAAGTTTCAAGTATGCTGTAATAACAATTCCAAGCTTGACCATAGTTGAACCTCAGTTAAACTGCGGAAATCAGTGAGCAAAAATAATTGAACCAATTTTGTACAAGTAGCCTTAATCCACCAAAAGCAGTGACTTAAAATTGCGGGGCATCGGATCAAAATTTAAACCATGTTTGTACAAACTGGTCCTTAATGACCAAGAGCTTTTCATTTGATTTTCTCATATGAGCTGGGAATAGTGAATTGTGAAATGGGAATGATACTGAATTTTGACCTTCCATTCACTTGAGTAATCTTTTTGATTGCCTATTGATGCCAAATGCCATAAAATATAAACCCAGTAAAATATTTGCTAAGAAAATGTGAAGATAAATACCTTGTGGAATGTGTCTTGATGTTGTGGTTTGCAAATTATCGTTTGACAGTCCGCAGAAGATATCTTGTTTGTCACTTATAAAATATAAAAGTGGTAAATTTTACACTTTAAACTAATTTAAGGTCGTGTTTTCTTTAGCTTAGCATAGCATAGGATAGAATCAATTTTTCATTTTGTCGAAAAGTTAATACAAAACAACCACGCACTTACGAACGACCTTCTTAAGACTGTAATTGCTCACCCATGACGATGAATTTATGGGTGAAATTTTCTTCTCACCGATCACCGAACATGGTCATGACGAAGTGAAAAGTTATAGTCTAAACAGGGCCATTCATTCAACAAAATCCTACTCTACGAACAAAGCCATCGAGAATTCGAGACACATACAAGTATCAATCGTACCAATGACGACACACTAAAATCCTATTCAATCGAGTTCGATAAGTTAATCGGCAGCTGGATTCTACTTTAACTTTTATCGGCAGCGATTTTGATGTCGATGTTGTTTTTGTAAATCATATAAAATTTCACTGTGCTGCGGATAGCTTTTCCATAAAACACACCAAGTGTTAGTTGATTAATGATGGAGCCGTTAGTCACTAAACCTTGTCAACTAAGAAAGATGATCATCCAAACTCACAGTACACAAATCTAAGGTATTATACTGGGCAGGTTGTCAAAACTGAAAGCAACGGAAATAAAAATGGCTGTGAACGTGAGGAAGAAAACACACGTTAAGACAACAGCAAATTAAAATTGAAACTCGCTTTTTTTTTGGATTTTTACCAATGTTGCGTTCAGCGCTCGACGTCGAAAAATCGGATTTTTTATTAGGCCAACATCATAAACAACTCAGCAAAAAATCAGAACTACCGGACCTGACGCAAGGTCTCAGTCCTATGAAACTACAAGGTTACTGGACTATTAACTGTTTTATCAATATTTTCTGATTAATTATTTGAATTTTAGCTACGTGTACTGAGCTGTATTATTCTGATTGAACCCACTTTTTGTCCATTTAAATGCCTAAGCAAGGTGGGCGTGTTGTGTATAACTCTTAATTTGTTCCAGTTCGAGGTTTATCTTTGGTATACAAGAGCAAGTACGTGCCATCCTGCCAGTAGCTCGCATTTCATTTTGTTGTTTTACACAACACTGAGAATATAAAATTAATTGACTTATTTGATTCCAAATATTGTACCCCTTTCGTTTTACGGAACATGGAAGTTTTACTTCTCAAAACTTATTTTACGTAGGTATACTTGCGTATGTGTAGGTAAATATATGTAGGTACAAACTCAACTTCCCAAAAAAATTGATTGGCTATAAAAGCAGTACATCTACATTTAGGTATACATACATAAATTTTACATCAGACGCAAATTAAATTCAACAACAAGGGGATAACCCTTTCAAACTCCATACTATAAAACTAGGAGCTTAAGGGTTTATAGCTGTACCCTGTATTCATCCAACATCGATTCTTACTCTTAGTTTAAGTTCAATAGAAATAACTTCAAAATAAGTAAGTAAATCCTTTAGTTGTCCGATTTCAAAGAAAATTACCTTAAGGAATGTGCAGTTTCTATACACTTCTAGTTTAGGTATTTAAAAAAAAATATCTTCAAATCTAAGCCTACATGAATTATTAGACATTTTCTCCAAAGTAATAACGTGTGAACTCATAATTTTTAATGGCTGAGCATAAATGTTCCCATAAAATTCAAAGGGGGGCTCTTTAATCGCTAAAACTTTAGTAGTTTCATAACTTTTCGAAGAAATTGCCCTTTTTCCTCACAAATAGTTTTCAACATTATGCTGGTTGTTAAAGTGTAATGCTTGAGAGTTCAAAAGAGGTATCTGTTTCCTTTGATTCTAAAGATTTTCAAATGAAGTTTAACTTATGCATAGGGGTTGGTGTCGGACACATAATCAAGGGTAAATGTAGAATATCAAAGTGAAATTAAATACGATAAATCAAGTGAGTTCAAATAATAATTTCTGGTTTGTACAAAATGAATATAGTGGTAGTGAAACTTTTTGTCTGCATTTTAAGCAGATGAGTAGAAAACTTTGGTATTTGGTTCTCTTCAATGGAAAGAAGATAGATATGCGAGAATTGCTGTAAAAATGAATTGAATTGAGTCATCCTATAAAAGTTTTGTTAATGAAAGAAATAATAGCAAGAAAATTTTCTTTTTATTTAAAGATGCAATCACATATATGCATTTTTTGGCTGCCATAAGATTCGCACATGCTTTTGTATCTTGCGATCGCTGAGGTTATTTTTGAACTTCTGGATTAGTTAGGTAGGTATATTTGAAGAGCATAGGAACTAAAGGTGACATTTTCACTTTTGCAACTTTTTTTTTTGTAATGGGTACAGAACCCTGAATTGGATCGATTAACATGCAAGGAGATTTAGTTAAGAATAATAACATGCATCAAAGAAAATTCAACTTGAAAAAGTACTTTCGGGACAAAAGGTGACATTTATAATTTTTAATTCAATACTATTACATATTTACTTGGTTTTGGATTAAAAGGTGACATTTTTAACATATTGAGAAATGAGCAGGTGGCATTTTTACTTTCGATATTATTGTTTTGGGTCAAAAGGTTACGGTCGCCTCCCTCCCAGAATATAACTGGGCAGTTATTTTACAGCTACTTATTTCTCAGAATTTTCAACATTCAACCATTGTTCAGCTAATATTTTAATCCAAGGCTCAACTTTCGTGTGACAGGGTATTGCAACATGTTAAAGAAATAGAAATTCTCCTTCGTTTTGCATTTTAGATGCATTTTGCATTTTTGTGAGCTTCTACAAGATATGCTGTTATCTCACAATATTAATGAATGATTTAAACTAGCATAAACAAAAATATTATTTTTATTTGCAGAAGTACTTTAAGTAGGTACATTTTTTAATAGACAAACTATATTAACTGATTTTAATGAAATCTCAAAGATTGCATCGTAGCTATTTGTATGTTTACAAATTTTGCCTATGGACTCGTTCCCACTTTTAAAGCAATCTGGCTTTTTTCTGAAAAAAACAAAAAAATGTTCCCAATTTTCTATTTATTTTTTTTTTGTTACGACAAGAACTTATTGGTACAAACACTCGCATAGTATTTTTTTAAATAAATGTTTCTTACACATTAACAAATCCTATTATTTTCCCATAATTTTTAGACTTTAATCTTGAAAATCCGAAAATTATAACCAAAGTTATGAGCTTATTACTGGAGCCATATTAATATTTTGAGCACAGTCACTTTAAATCAGACAAGAGAATTCGTTCTATTCCTTTCATAAAATACAATTATACAAACACACATGATATTCAACAAATAATTATACAAATACAATAACCGAATCAGCGTTAACGGTTAAGGTCGATGTAAGCCTGGATCGAATTGAAATCTGCAAAGTCTAGATCGAGGAATTGAAGAATCGAGATTTCTTGAGAGCATACAATTTGCATCTGTGTAAAATATAGTATTTGGAAAGGTCCGTGGAGGCACTGCTGGGTAGGTACCATATACGGGTATAGTTTGCCAGTGTTGTTCCTCTACGTGTCGACTTTAATTGTCTACTTTTCAGCGCCGACAACTGCGTAAACTATGTCGACAATGTCAACAACGACGTCGAAAATGTTAACAATAGATTTAAGATCCGTCAAACTGCAAATAAATTCATTCGAGAAACTCTTGTTTTTACAGTTGCAAGACTCGAGGTCGTTAAGTGAGCTCTTTTCTTCTCAGCAATGTCACCCACAAAGCCATAGCGTAGGAAAAAGAGTTGCAGTATCTTATCCTTGCCGTTATTGGCATTATTTTCAGCAACGTCCAAACCAAACATTCAAAACGTTATTGTATCCTTTCGAGGCTGTTGCAAGATTTGTGGAGAGCGTTTCAGGATAAGAAGACTCCAAATTGAATTAAGCCTTTTGTATTTGGATTTAGTATACTGTAACGATGTGTTACACTTTCGCTCCCCCCCTCACACCAAGTTCTTACCAATAAACCACCGATCCGTTCCCGTCCTTTTATAAATACACCCACCGTCATCAACATCAACAATCAGCACCCTACATCAACCACCAGCACCCTACATCAGCATTTATACACACCATCAGCATAACCGAACTACCAAATACCCACAACAATATTAATATACACCAGCCACCACCCACCAAACGATCAACCGCCACAGCGCACAGAATGCCATCATACACAATCTGATAAACAACAACAACTGCGTACTTCATTCGGTGTGACAACGTGATAACAAATTATCAACAGCCACAGCACACATAATACCATTGTATACACTCTGGTAAGCAACAACAACAACTGCACACTGCATTGAGTACTGCCGACGCCATACGATTTTAAATTTTACCTCCTTAGAATTCACACTGTCTTGTGGCACAAAAATCATAATGAAGAGGTGAAAATTTCTGAAAAATTCGAAGCCAGCGACTGTCAGCATTAACTGGCCGAACAGAATGGTGTAGCTGTAGTTGTCGCGTGTAGCACTGTCAAAGTAGAAAGATACAAAAATAGTATACAGTGCCACAATGAGAAGCTGTAAATGTAGCAAGGAATGTATGGTGTAGCAGAAGTTAATATAAATTCAACTCTTGCTACCAGCTGCAGCTACATTCATTCTGTTCAAGGGGTAACTAAGCAGATGCGCATACACAACAGAGGTCGAAACCGAACCTACATCCTACACTCAACAAGGACCTACATCTCATCACCCCACCACCATCATACCAGCCAACGACCGTCAGCAATGCTCAAGCCGACGTGAAATCATTTATTTAAAAAAAAAACTAATGTTAGACTTAAGAAACTTTTGTAATACAAATGTAAAAATGAAAAATAACCTACTTAACGAAGCAGAGCCCCTTCTGTGCTCGCAGATTAAAAAATATTAGACTTAAGAAATTAATTAATTATTGTAAATAGTAGATAAATAATAACCAATGTAAAAACTTTTGATCATTAATAAAAATATTGTAAATAATAATATTGTGATGAAAAATTCGAAGCTTGTTACCTCGAAATAATTCCTAATTATTAATAAATAATTCCGAATTTTAAAAGTGAGTTAAGTTTCCAGCGGTTCATTGTTTTTAGCAACTTTGATAAGCCTAGGTCCTTTATTTGGTGCATCCGTGTATCATTTAAAGAATACCTGGCTGGAATCAGATTCCTACCGTTGTTCTCCCTGCTTGCTCTTTGGAGTTGGTTCAGGGCTATACCCGTTGTTCTCCCTTGGACTATCCTTGGGCTGGAATCAGATTCCTACCGTTGTTCTCCCTGCTTACTCTTTGGAGTTGGTTCAGGGCTATACCCGCTGTTCTCCCTTGGACTATCCTTGGGCAGGAATCAGATTCCTACCGTTGTTCTCCCTGCTTGCTCTTTGGAGTTGGTTCAGGGCTTTACCCGCTGTTCTCCCTTGGACTATCCTTGGGCTGGAATCAGATTCCTACCGTTGTTCTCCCTGCTTGCTCTTTGGAGTTGGTTCAGGGCTATACCCGTTGTTCTCCCTTAGACTATTCTTGGGCTGGAATCAGATTCCTACCGTTTAATCCCCGGTTCGCTTCTTCTAAGTGGATTTTGTGGGCAGAGTCTACTCCTGTAGCTCTATAAAACCCAGCTTTGATTTATATGAAATACCGTGTTAGTTATCATAAGACAAACCGAAATTATAAGATTTATATGAAATACTGTGTTAGTTATCGTAAGACAGAAGGAACCAAAATATTGATATTGTAAACCTCTTCTTCTTATTAATAAAGATAAAATATTATAAAGCTAGTGTTTAACCGGTTTTTTTCCTTCTTAACCCGAGTTTTAGCTGCTTTTCATCGGGAAAACCCTGGACTACGACGAGCCTACCTCAGCCTCGAATAAAAAGCATCACATTTTGGCGCCCGAGCAGGGACCTTTAGAAGGTTCAACCGAACTCCAACCACCGACCGACCGAGAGTCTTTCAAAGGCAACACCGACCGCCGCCGTTACCGTTTCTCCGTTAAGCCCTTTGAAAGATTTTGCCCAGACAACCGAGCTACCGCGATTCTTCGAAAATCCCACCTGCCACCGACCACCGACCAAATACCGCCGATCACAAATTACCAGTTTTGTCCGACCAGTACAGACACCTTTCAACATGTCCACGTCCGAGTCCAATGGGTCTCCTCCGAGCGATTTCAATCCATATAAGAATCTTGGATTTATATACTTCCTGAAGAAACATGAACTCCTTGAAGTTCTAACACTAAGGAACTTGGATACTAGCGGAAACGTGCAAACTTTGCTACCAGCGTCTAAGCCAACATTTCAAGGAGCTTCGTTTACATAAGTCGACTCAAAATTTGTGCGACCAATGGGAGGACCTTGTGGAAAAAAGAAACAATGCCGAACCAACCGATGAACTCCCGTCAGAAGCACAGCCGTACAAAAGCCACTAAAATATCCCGGTTCCACTAGCGACTCCCTTAATCTTATCCATTCCAGAATACCGAAAACCCTTCTCAGCTTCCGCACCAACATATACGACTGTGAGTGCTCCTGCATTTCAACCGGCCCCCTCATACCGACCAGACACTGGACCACCGCCGTGATTAGAGTCGACAATACCATCAACGTCCAGCCGGCTCCCTTTAAGTTACGAAGCCGAAGTGATGAACACGGTTCGTAAATGGGGGTTAAGATTTGACTCCTCAGGGAATCCTTTGGAGTTCTTGGAAAGGCTGACGGAATTGACTCGGTGTTACAATATACCACCAGACGCCGTACTTCGCACGCTACCGGAATTATTCCGAGGACCGGCACTGGAATGGTTGAGAATAAACGGAGACAATTTTTCAAAGTGGGAAGATTTCCGAGAAGCCTTTATTAAATATTTCTTGCCAGCCCGGTACCTTCACAAATTAGAAGAGAAGATACTACGTAAGCTCCAGGGTCCACGTGAGCGGGCCAAAGACAATATTCGGGCTGCGCAATATCTCATAAGGCAACACCCGCGAATAACGATAGCCGACAACGTCGATCGGATATTTGACAATATGCGACCGGAGTACAGGTACTATATCCGTCGCCGAGATTTCACCACTTTGGACGAGTTGATGACGTTGGCAGAGGAATTCGAGTCCATCCGGAACGAAGAGCGGAATAATGGCCTGCGTCAGACGGTATCGTCAGCCCCCCGGTTCAACCGAATCCTCGCCGTCCACCAGTAGAAGTCCCTTATGATAGAGAGACTCACTGTTGGAACTGCAAACTGAGGGGTCACCGGAAAGAAAGCTGCCATAGACCGTCCGACTGTTCTGCTCCTTTTGCGGAGAGAACGGTAAACTGAACAAGGATTGCCAATGCCGTCGCACTGCCGTAGCAGTGGTTAATTACCCGCCTGGTCACGACTCTCGATATTTTGTACCATTCGAAGTAGAAGGAAAACTGTACCATGCCTTGGTTGACACCGGATCCCCGAGAACATTTGTTGGTCATTCATTGAGGCAAAAATTCAAAAAACTCGACATACCAGTGCAGGAGCAATGCCGACCAGTGCATTTGGCCAATGGGAACTCGGTAATTACATCTGAGCACTATACAGCATCATTTATAGTGGGAGAAGCCGAGCTGACGGGTGAGGTGACTTACTTACCGGCATTGGCCGAGGATGCCATTCTTGGTATGGATTTGATGAGCCAAGCCAACTTACAGATTTTCATAGCGAATAAGTTGGTTACCGGCAGAAAACCATTGCGAGTCGAGAACGCTTCCGCTTGTCTAGCGACATCAACCCCTCAGCTGACCAACCAACAACAAGTTCACCTCGATGAGTTCTTGAAAGATGAATTACCAAAATTCGAGCAGATTACTGGAATTTCAAATGTGCCACCGCATCGAATCCGCCTGAAAAATGAAGAGTCCTTCAAGCAACGCTACTATCCTCGCAACCCCGCCATGCAGAAGATCATTGACGAGGAGATCGATGATCTGCTAAAAACCGGGAATATCAGTCCGTCAAAGAGTCCGTACAGTTCGCCAATTGTCTTTGTAGGGAAAAAAGAAGGATCTTGGAGGGTTTGCGTGGATTTTAGACAGCTGAATGAGGTATCGTTTAAGGACTCGTATCCATTGCCATACATAGTGGCTATATTGGATAAGCTTCGTGGAGCTCAGTTCATGGACCACCATTGATCTGAAACAAGGCTACTGGCAGATAGCCTTAGAGTCAAAAAACTGCCCCTACACCGCTTTTACCGTGCCAGGGAGAGCTGTAGCGGATCCAGGATTTGGCTGTGGGGGGGGCTTGGAGTTCCCAAGATACATCTTTTTAAATAAATTCTTAATCATAAACGAATGCCCTACTAACCCAAATTTTCTTTTTTCAGAAAGTAGGCTAGTCGGCAGCTGAATTAAAAAGATTTTGTATTATGCAAAAATATATGTACTTAATAGGAAAATTCTGCAAAATGTTATGATTGGAAATGGAGCATTTAGAATTATTGAGCTACAGCTGTTATTCTTAAAAACACACTTTAACTAGTTTCTCCATAAAGACACATCGTATAAGAAAGTTGTTAGGATATGTTTATAGGAAATTCAAATAAGTAGCTACCTTTCTTTAATTTGAATATTTTTAGGATTTATAAATACTCATCCTATAGTACTTTGTCTAAGTGCCCTTTGACACGAAGAAACAAGTTGCTGGAGATTTTTTTGACGTTTTATTTTAATCTCCTTAAAAATCTCTTGTACCTTTCATACGAGGAAACAAATATCCCGGCAATTTATGAAATTTCCTTTGAAAGTCTACTGGTTGAGCACACCTAAACCTAGATGTGAAAGGAAATGTCAAAAAATCTCCTCAAATCCTCGACCGGGGAAATTCTGTTCGCCCCTCTTTCCTCCTTCCCTTCTCACCCAGGAACTAAAAATTGCTGGCAACTCAGTTTCCTCGTGTGAAAGATCACTAAGTTTAGACAGCCGTTTACCTCCGAAAAGTTATTGACAAACATTGTAGGTTACTGTTGTCCTAAAATTTTTTAACGTGGACAACGGAATTGGTTGTCCAAGATTTGATGAACTAGACTGTCTGTTTTTTACATTAACGTACAATCCGTGCGAAAAATATATGGACAAAATTGAAACAAAAGGGCGTAACGCCAAGGGGGGCAGCTAGATTCGCTGCCCCCTCCCCCCCTAATCAAAAAAAGAAAAGTAATTAAGCTCCCTATAAAAAAGACAATTGCAAATTTTGTGCGCAAGTCACTGTTCCAACAAATTAGCTAAATCATGTTTTTCAATTTAAAAAAAATGAATTTGGATGTTCTGTATCTATTCCATCTAAAATGACTTTAGTCCATGTGGATTGGTATTTCGAACATAAAAATTTGTGTTCAACATTCCATCATTAACTATTATAAGTGAATTCCATTCATATTTTTGTCAATTGAAATCTTACAGTTTGACGAAGATTTGAAAAAAATTTGAGTTAAAATTTAAAAAAATTTGTCTGCCCTTCAATTTCTATCTATTTATAGTTATACGAGTATTTCGTTAATATTAACACAAAAATATACCTATATTACTCTTTTTAAAGAAAAAAAACATTAACCGTTACAGCTGATTTTTACATTTCGAAAACGAGTTCGAAGTGAATTGAAATTCGTTTTCATTTCATTAAATGAATATTGCTCGCGGGAAGAGCTCTCTAATCTTTCGTTAGAGCACAAAGGAAATCACAAGAGAAACTAAAATCAAAAATCGCTTCATCTTAAAGCTGACTTTGAAATCGTCAAAATATCCTTCGGCACACGAAAACAATCTGATATAAAAACATAAGTTTCAATTTCTAAAACAATATTTTGATGTTATCATCTATAAAGCTGTGAAGCGAATCAGACTGAAATTTGACATTCTTACTATGAGCCAAAAATTGAGCCTGACTCATTTGTCGAATTCTGTTATCAGGGTGATTTTTTACACCGGAAGCTGAGTTTTTAAACTAAAGCCCCAAAAGTTATCTGGGCTCAGCTAAGTCCGAAAAATACCAAGAGGAGTTGAAGAAAAAGGTAACATTGATTTATTTGGTCAAACTTCATTTGATCTTTAAGAAATATCGATACCCAAGGACTTGGAAAAAAAACACAGCATTTAGGTATGCATACTTACTAGCCCCAAACTTGTTATTTCTTGAGTCCGATTCCCTAGGGGCTTGGAAAAAACAAAACTCACATACAATTTGTTAAGCCCCAACCTCCATTTTTCCCAGCAACGGCGTTCATACTAATTTTTAAGCTCTTGCCTCTTATTTTCATCGGATTTCCTTAATGCCTTTGTAAACCTTATCAGTGTTATAGTTTTCATGGGATTCCCTTGCAGGCTTAGGAAAACGCTTCGTAAAGGTCTAGCCCCAAGCCTCAATTTTTCGTCTAATACCTTTAGGGTTTGAAATAAATAGAGCCATTTGATTTTCTATATAATCGCCTTTTTTCATCCAATTCTCTTGGGGCCTCGAAAAAAAACACAGTTGCATATAATATGGTCCAGCCCAACAATTCGTTTAATTTCCCTAGGGCTTGGAAAAACACAGCTCACATATAATTTTTGAAGCCAAAATCTTAGTTTTGTTTGTCTAACTCTCTTCTGAATCAGCCGTGGGGGGGGGCTTCAGCCCCTATAGCCCCCCCTCTGTATCCGCCACTGAGGGAGAGGACTGTTTGAATGGAATGTTATGCCATGTGGGCTACATTCCGCAGGCGCGACTTTTCAGCGGGCGATGGACTCAACATTTGGACCAGATATGGATAGCCATGTATTTATTTACCTGGACGATATCATCATTATAAGTAACACATTTGAAGAACACCTAAGACATTTGGCAGAAGTCTTTCGCAAACTTCGTGATGCTAACCTGAAAATAAATGTTGCTAAGTGCAACTTTTGCCGCGAGAGTTTGAAGTACCTTGGTCACGTTGTCTGTAAGGAAGGCATCCGCACGGACCCCGACAAAATGTCTGCCGTGCAAGAGTTAAAGGCACCGTCTAACATCCGAGAGCTGCGGCGCATTCTAGGAATTTGCCCGTGGTACAGACGGTTCATCAAGGATTTTTCCTCTGTAGCCACACCCCTGACCGGTTTACTGAAGAAGAACGCTAAATGGGACTGGGGAGCAAATCAACAAGAAGCATTTGATGCGCTTAAGACAAAGCTAACCGAAGCTCCAGTCCTGGCTTGCCCGAATTTTGACTTGCCTTTCACCCTTCAAACCGATGCCAGTCACTTTGGATTAGGAGTAGTGTTGACGCAATCTTTCGACGGACACGAGAAGGTTATTGCTTATGCGAGTCGAACACTCACAGAGCAAGAACAAAAGTACGCTGTCACGGTGAAAGAATGTGTAGCCATATTATGGGGCATTAGAAAAATGCGTCCCTACCTATAGGCATACCATTTTAATGTGGTCACAGACCACCAATCACTAAAATGGCTTCATTCTCTGGAAAACCCCTCCGGTAGGCTGGCACGCTGGGCCCTAGAACTCCAGCAGTATGACTTCGACATCCAATATCGCAAAGGGGCCATGAATGTTGTCGCCGACGCCCTATCCCGAGATCCACTACCGATTACTGAAGCAGATAAGTTAGCCGCCACCTTGGATGCCAAACGAAGTATAAGGTGGAGAGAGACCCTGAAAAATACCCCGATTATAAAATTTGTAGCGACCAGCTGTTCCGCCGTTTTGAAGTTAAGCACCCGATAGCCAACCCCCGAGAGCACGAATGGAAGTATTGTGTACCAGCTGCTGACCGAATCCGATTCCTGCATGAAAATCATGACGCCGTTACAGCCGGACACTTGGGCATTGCCAAAACCACTTCCCGTATGGCCCAGCGCTATTATTGGCCGGGAATGTTCCGCGACATTAGCAAATCCGTCCGAAAATGCCAAGTCTGTAATCGGTTCAAGGTATCGCAACAACGACCGAGCGGCCTGATGAATACGACTCCGGTAGAGGAACCGTGGGAGGTCGTGTGCGCGGATTTTATTGGCCCACTACCACGTTCCATGAAGGGGAATACCTCGATATTGGTAATGGTGGACAAGTTCACGAAATGGGTTGAAGCCGTTCCATTAAGAACTGCCACCACTCCAGGCTTGATAAAAGCCGTTCGAGAGCGGATTATAACTCGTTTTGGGGCTCCAAAAATATTCCTCTCGGACAACGGGGCCCAATTTACCAGTAACCAGTTTAAAGAATTCTTAGACGGCCAGGGCATCCAGCAACGACTCACCGCTCCCTACACCCCGCAAGAAAATCCAACGGAGAGAGTAAATCGTGTACTCAAAACCATGATTGCCCAATACGTGCAAAACAATCAGCGTCATTGGGACGAGAATCTTCCTGAACTAACTTTTGCAATGAACACGAGCCGACATGAGTCTACCGGGTATTCCCCTGCTCTACTCAATTTCGGGCGGGAGCTACGAAGTCCTACCGAGATTCTCACCTCCTTACCTTCAGACGCTGCCGACGAGGATATCACTGCTAAGCAAGAGCGCATGCGCACAATGTACGATTTAGTACGGCTAAACTTGCAAAAAGCCAGCCAAACGCAAGCAAAGGCTTATAACTTGCGCCGCTGGCGGCCCTGGCGCCCCAGTATCGGAGAGCAGGTTTATAAAAAGGTAAGGGTTCTCTCTTCTGGGGTGAACTATTTTGCAGAAAAACTGGCACCTCGATATGACGGGCCTTATGAGGTCGTAAAATTTATTTCCCCGGTGATCGTCATCTTAAAGAATAAGGGGGAGCGTAAAAATAAAATTCCTATTCGCGCACACGTAAGAGACCTGAAGGGATTTTATTCAGAGGATCCCGGCAAAAGTAGTATAAATACCGGAGACCAAACTGTCGCAGCAGCCATTCGAAAGCCGACCGCCAAAGGAAGAAGTAGTCAAGAGCTCCCGAAATTTGAACACGATTATTCTGCCGATCTACATTTAACCAGTCAGCCACCAACAGCCAAACGAAGCAGACGTGCCCAAGCATCTTTTCACTTGGATCTTAGACGACACCACCAGCCAAGAGATCAAGTTCCTATGGAGTCGGACCGCAGAGCCAACCGAGAGCAACCGCAGGATGAGGTCCGCCGCAGCCCACGCAACCATCGGAAGCGCGCAGATGAAGAATATTCCAGCCGACGCTTCCATCGGCTGTCGTCGCCTGAGCGCAAACTTCCCGCTGCAGCGCAGAAGGCAGATGAACCCCCAGCACGAGCTAAGCCATATAGCATCCCACCGTCGACTTCTAAGACCATTAAACCTAGCCGTAAACCAGAACCCGCTATAGTGAAGAGTAAGATCCCGGTTTCTGCTCCCAAGGAAAAAATCGTCCAAAAAGCTAAGCTTCCAGCCACCAGCACCAGCAACGGAAACAACGGGGCACCGACCATAGCCCCCAGCACCCAGCCCATCGCTTCATCCCGTGAACCACGTATGCCCGCTGGTCCTTGCGTTCGCAACAAAACCGTGCCTCCAAAAGTATCAACTTCGTATCGTGGCGAGGAACCGTTACGATTCAAGCTGCAATCGGGGCCGCAAGGGAGCCGAGTCGTCCAAGGAGTGGTTCACAACCTCCAATCCGCCTTGCCTATCGTGGCCAAACCGTCCGAGACCATGGAGATGGAAAAGGTCAGGGCGCAAGTGAAGGCAGCGGAGGGGGCCTGGTTTGTTCGGAACCCACCCGTGCCTGAGGGAACTGCTCTGGCGAGGGACACCACATTCACCGAACTACCCGATAGCCCCGGCGGCAGTAAGGATAACCAGCACCCATCCGGCTCTTCAGAGAACGTGGACCCGTCGAAGTTCTTATTTTATGCCTTCCCGAAAACCGTCGTTGTGGACCAAAAAGTGGAGGCCGCTGCCGTGAAGGAAACGCAGGACACCGCACCGGGGATCCACGGACCCACTAAAGCCTTTGACCCTTTTGAGGGAATTAAATTGAAGGGGGGCCAGCATCACCGCCAGTTTTTCATCCAATGACCATGGGGCGCAGTAAAGGTCTTCATGAACAGAGGGGGGACCAGAGCCTCACTGCGATTTGGGAGTTTCCAGAAGACTATAGTTACCCCGAAGTAAATCACTATCACGAATTCTTGAAGTGTTCTTTTGTTTAAATGAATTGTTAATTTTGTTTTTAGAATTATGATAAATTTTGTATTTCTTTTTAGAACCCTAACGAATTCTTGAAGTTTTCTTTCGTTTATATGAATTGTTAATTTTCTTTTTTAATTATGATAAATTTTGTATTTCTTTTTGTTACTTAGAAAAAAAATAAAAAAATTAAAAAAAAAAAAAATAATATACAGTCGGCTGCCTCTAAGTCGAACTCCCTCTAAGTCGAATTTCCCTCTAACTCGAACTTTTTCGCCCTAATTTGTATTCCCCTCAAATTTTAAATCATATAATATTTCTCTCTAACTCGAAATTTTGCAAGACTCTCTCTAACTCGAACTGATTTTGATATCTCTTGAAAATTCGACTTATAGAGAGTCGACTGCATATAATAATTGAGAAAAAAAAAAATATATATATATAAAACACGAGAAAAAATATATAATAAACAAAACCCAAAAAAAAAAAAACAAAAATAAAAAAGAATAGAAAAAAAACGAAGAATTAATTATAATGAAACCTGAAAAAAATATTAATGAATTCTTTTTTTAGATCTTAAGCCGAGAAGGTTCTCGTCTTCCGAAGAAAGGGGGATGTGTAACGATGTGTTACACTTTCGCTCCCTCCCTCACACCAAGTTCTTACCAATAAACCACCGATCCGTTCCCGTCCTTTTATAAATACACCCACCGTCATCAACATCAACAATCAGCAACCTACATCAACCACCAGCACCCTACATCAGCATTTATACACACCATCAGCATAACCGAACCACCAAATACCCACAACAATATCAATACACACCAGCCACCACCCACCAAACGATCAACCGCCACAGCGCAAGTTAAATAATAATACCGTCTTTCTTGGTGTCCAAAATCAAACTCATTCTTTATTAATTTTTATATTCCTATCCTAGCTTATTAACAATGTTTTAGCATTATGCTTACTCAGTAGAGTAGCGGAAATGCAAAGTAAAGTTAAATTAAATATAAGTAATTTGATTCATTACCATGACAATGGCAATGGTTTAAATATTGTTTTAGAATGAGACTCTTCATTCAAGGTTGGATGGTCATTGTCCGTAACTTCCGTAACTCCTCCACCCTTTAAATCAGAAGTCTCCGGCTTCAAATTATTTACAATTTTGATTGTTTGTTTTTTTGTCTTTAGTAATATAAAAATGATTACACCAATTATACTTAATATTAAAATTAGAGCCAAACTTATATTCGAACCATACATTATTTTCTTATGATATTTTAATTCTCTTATTTCATCTAAGTTTTTTTCATTTTCCATTATTATTTTATTAAAATTAAAAGGTGTTACAAATACTTCATTATTTTTATCAGATGGATAAAAATATTTGTCTGGAATTATTATTTCCTTGTTTGTAAATTTATTTTGTTTAATTTGTATACTACAGTTATTATAGTTAATCAAATAGTTTCCATTTAATGTTATTGTTCTTTTATCACAGTTTTGAAAAATTAATTCTTTAAACATGTTTTTGAGCAACAAAGTTTTTCCATCAATTTCTTCGATACTTGTCACATTATTATATATTAAATGGCATGAATTAGAAAAAATACAGTTCTTACTCTTCTTAAGGTTCTTAAACATCGATTTTTCTTCGTATTTATAAGCATTATCATTAATTTCGATTATTAGTTCCTCTTCCTCATCAATCATAAAATAATTTGAGTTAGGGATTGGTTTTATAAATTTGAGTTCAGTTGATATATAATTAACAGGTATTTTAATGGCAATTAAGAGATATTGATTTTTATATTCCATAACTCCAGCTTTTAAAAGTTGAATTGTATGAAAGTCTATATTATAAGTTTCTATTTCTTCTAATGTTAACATACTTGGATGAATAATATTATTCTTTGCAGCCATTATGTTATCGAGAATTTTATTTATTTTATTTTCCAAATATCTAAGCATAGTTGACTGCTCCAAAACTAAAATTTTATAATTTAAATTACGAATAAATTCATTTGTTGTGTTTAATGATTCTAATATTTTAGTCCTATCGTTTTCTGTTATAAGTTTTAGATCAGACAAAGATTTATTATAATGTTCATTTATTTGTATTTGTTTGTTTAGGTTAGTAATAGATGCATGGTTATTTTCATCAGTAATTCTTAGGTGTTCAAGAATTTCTTCACGATCAGAATCGTCCATTGTACCAAATAACCAATTTTGAACTCTACCAACAGCATTTATCAAACCTCTCTTCTGTCTGCTTGATCTACTAATTGTTCGTATCTTACTTTTAATTAAATTGACTTCAGGATACAAAGTTTCCTTATCTTTTATATTCAGGAGATTAATATTAGATTCTAAATTGTTTAAAATTAGCATCATCTCACCAGGGTTCACAATATGTATAACAGTATCAGTATCGTTAACTATATCTACCTCTTTCATCCTGATTTTTGCATAGCCGTTCTCTTCAGGAATGTGATGAACCTGCAATAACCCTTGTACTGAGGTTGTCATCATCATTAGGATTATTAATATCTGAAAATTTAGGTTTCCTTTTAATATTTAATAAATGTACATTCTTTAATGGAAATTTTCTATAGTATGGTTGGTCCTTGTGTCTAACTCTTTTATAATTTTTAATATATCCTTCAGTTCTATTTTCTACATACTTTTCCTTACGTTTATTAATTTTTGTAATATTTTTGATTTTCTTATTGTGTATACAATCAACTAATTTTTGTATAGACGAAGTGTCATTAATTCTGTTGGCCTGCCTCGGAGTCATTTCTATGGTTGAATGATATCTATCATTATAGTTTCCTATGGCTTTTTGAATCTTTTGTTCAACTGTAATATTTTCTTCAATTGCTTGAATTTTTTCTATCAAAGTCGAATGAAGTCTTTCGACATCCGCATTGCCTGTATGACTATTGGGTTTTGTCCAATGTACTTCAATTTCTTTATCATATAAAAATTTAATGAGCCGTTCTGATTTAAATTCGTTATCCATAATCATTTTGTTTGGTTTATCAAAAGTTGCTAAATACCCTTCTAATATAGCGGTCTTCTTTGCCCAATTCCTATCGTTTATTAGGTAAGCAACGGCAAATTTTGTAAGCTTATCGATAATAGTAATGAATGTTTGTTTATTATAATGAAAGATGTCTATATGAACAATATCGCTCCTAGCTTTTGGTGTTTCTGTAACACTCATAACTGGTTTGATAGGATTTCTATCGTATTTAATTTCTTGGCATTTGCCACAATTATTTATAATAAGCTGAATATGTTCTTGTAATTTTGGAAAATATATTTTATTCTTTAGAACTTGGTAAGTTTCATTTATTCCACTATGTAAAGATTCTATAGTGTGATAGAGAGAAATTTGCTTATGACATTCCTGCTCTGTTTCAATTTCTTGTACCCTTTTAGTTAATTTCATAAATTTTATTTTTTTATTGTTTGAAAATAATTGAATTATGAGCTGCTGTATTTTATTGTAATCTTTTTCCTCAACATACGAATATATTCCATTTTGGCCTGGTTTAACGTATTTCATAAGAATATTTTTTATTTTATCTTCATCATTTTGTGGATTTATCTCTATTATTCTTCTGCCATGAAGAACTTCTAATTCCCTACTTGGACTATAAGTTAAAATAAACTGGGTTCTGTACTTATTTACAATATCTTCTTTTATGAAAATATGATCTTGAAGCTGTTCCTCTACTGAATGGATGGTATCAGATAGGTCCATATTAGATTCACTACTGTTTTCATCATTAATTTGGGGACTAGTTTCTTGTCTGCTTAGAAAATCAGCTACTGTATTTTCTTTTCCTTTCAGATACTCAATATCAAAGTTGTATTCTTGTAATTTCAAAATCCATCTTTGATTTCGTTGAGAAAATTCTTTCCCTTTATACTTAGAATTTAAGTATTTTATCGGAGCATGGTCAGTCACAATTTTAAACTTTCTACCATATAAATATGGCCTGAAATAGGTTACTGAGTAAACTATTGCTAAGAATTCCTTATCGGTAACACTGTAGCTTTTCTCATGTTTATTCAGAGTTCTAGAAACAAAGCATATTGGATGACTGTCTTGTGAAAGAACTGCGCCAATAGCATAGTCACTAGCATCTGTTGTGACCGTAAACTCTTTTTCATAATTGGGAAATTTTAGAATTGGATGTGAAGATATTAATAGTTTAAGATTTTCAAAGCCTTCGATGTACTGAGGATCTTTAGCATTAATTTTCATATCTTTTTTCAAATATTTTATTAGTGGATATGCTACTTTAGAGTAATCTTTTATAAATTTTCTGTAGAATCCAGTCATTCCTAGAAAACTCTTTAATTGCTTTTCAGTCTTTGGTAACTCTAATCTGTTAATGTCTTCAATTTTACTTGGGTTTGGCTTAATGCCGTCTTTGGTCAAAATATGTCCTAGAAATTTTGTATCTTTCTGCATGAAACTACATTTATTTGCTTGAATTTTTAAATTATGGTTCGACAGTATTTTAAAAATTTTTTCTAATGATTTGAGGTGCTCACTTAGGGTAGTTGAATAAACAAGGATATCGTCAAGATAAACAACACATATTACATTGATGCAGTCCCTCAATATTTCATTGATTAGTCGCTGAAATGTAGCGGGAGCATTTTTCAAGCCAAACGGCATCCTTAAGAATTCATAAAGGCCATCCGGTGCAACAAACGCTGTTTTTTCAATATCTTCTTCTGCTACTAAGATTTGGTGGTAACCCTTTGCCAAATCAATAGCAGTAAAATATTGTGCTTTTCCCAACTTGTCTAATATGCTATCCATATTAGGAAGTGGTTGTTTGTCGTCAATTGTAATATGATTAAGTCTTCTATAGTCGACTACTATTCTGAATTTTTGTATACCAGAATTATCCCCTTTTTTTGGTATGACTATAATAGGTGAACTATACCTACTCTTACTTTTTCTTATTATGCCTTGAGCTTCCATTTCCTTCATTTGTTTTCGAACTTCAGATTCATGCTGAGGTGGATACCTATACAGTTTGGAATTTATCTGTTCATTGGTTGTTGTTTTAATTTCATGGACTATACTTGTTGTATTTGTTAATCTATCTCCTTCTCTATAAAACAGATTTTTGTATTTTTTCATTAACTGAGTTACACCAAACTTTTCTTCTTTGTTTAAATGTTCTAATTTTATACAACCGAAATCACTTTCTTCTAACATATTTACCTCATCAACCATTTTCTTATTTAAAAATGGAATTCTTTCATTATTATTCAAAACTAATTCTTCGTTATGTATATCTATAAGTCTCACATTTTTATCTATCCAATCCATACCTATTAATAAACCGTATGGTTTTTCTAAATTCATTTTAACCCATCTTATCCTAGCATTGATTTCCTGTTTAAATTCATCTGGACATTTTGTTTTTACATATTCATTATTTTTCTTTACTATACCATCTATTGTACTTATATGGGCTTCACCTCCCATGAGCTCATATATTGTATTTGGAACTATTTTAGAATTTAATATACTTACTGTAGAACCAGTATCTACAAGAGTAGCATACCGTATATCATTAAATGTAATTGATATATATATTTTATTTTTTTCCAAGGCTAGTTTGTAAAAAATGTTTCATCTATTTCATCGTTTAGAGCATCTACTGACATATGATTGGAACTTTGCCTACTTTGCTGTGAATCATTATTTATGAAGTTTGAACTATTTTGTCTATTTTGCTGAGAATTGTTATTTCTGTAGTTTGAACTATTTTGTCTACTTTGCCGAGAATAATTATTTCTGAAGTTAGTATTATTTGGATTTCTTTGACTTGACTGATTATTATTTCTGAATTGAGATTGGCTATAATTATTACTATTGAATCTATTGTTATAATTATTAGTAAATGGAGGATAGTTTTGATAATTTACTGTTTGTGTTCTGATTCGACCTCCTTCTTGAAATCGAGAGTTTGAATTAACAAATTTTAAATTAAAATCATCCTGACCAATATATTGGTTTATGATTAATCTAATTTCTTCTAGATTATAAACATTACAAATTTTGGATAATAACGAACCTGCCGTTAATTCTTTAATTTTAAGTATTAATACACTAGGTACTTAAATTATTAACCAATTCACCTGGATGTTCACTATACATGCCACATTCGGCAATGTCATCCACAATAGTTCTTATTTTATCGCTTAAACCTATAACCGAACTTACTTTTAAGGTTTGTATTTCCTGTACGATGGCTCCCTGGGTCTTTGTTGCCTGGTAATGCAGTTTCAGCCTTTTTTTTGTCTCATCCCATGTTGTCGGTGGCACGATATTTAGAAAGTTCTTTGCTGGTCCTGTTATTTTCTCGTTATATATTACCGAAAAAACTTCTCCTGCTCGTGTTGCTGCATACTCCCCTAACACTCTGTTCATTGACATAATGAACGATGGCAAGGTACCCTTGGTTCCATGAAATGTGGGTGCAAATTTCAGATCGCTTTGAATTCTCCTCCGCAATGATTGTGGCTCGTTTTGCCTCTCTACAATCTGCGTCAGCAAAGAAATACACTGCTCAGTTGCTGCTGCCATTCTTCTTTCGTCAATTATTTGGTTTCGCTTCGTTGTTCTTATTATTTTTTCCAGAATGTTGTATGTATGTATTTTTTCAGTTTGAAACGTCCGATTAGTGGTCACTACTTTTTTTTTTTTTAACAAATGTGCACTTTTATTGGGTTGATTTTATCAATCACTAACTGTGTATGTTTTTTTTTTTTTGTAACAAATATACACTTTTCTTGGGTGGAGGTGGGGTTCGTGGATGGTAAACACAAATATATTTAAAAGTTCGTTTCTTCGCGTTTTTTTTTTCGCTTCGTTTTCAGTTTTTAAAATAATTTGTATTTATTATCTTTTCCGTACGACTGCGCCAGTTAAATAATAATACCGTCTTTCTTGGTGTCCAAAATCAAACTCATTCTTTATTAATTTTTATATTCCTATCCTAGCTTATTAACAATGTTTTAGCATTATGCTTACTCAGTAGAGTAGCGGAAATGCAAAGTAAAGTTAAATTAAATATAAGTAATTTGATTCATTACCATGACAATGGCAATGGTTTAAATATTGTTTTAGAATGAGACTCTTCATTCAAGGTTGGATGGTCATTGTCCGTAACTTCCGTAACTCGCACAGAATGCCATCATACACAATCTGATAAACAACAACAACTGCGTACTTCATTCGGTGTGTCAACGTGATAACAAATTATCAACAGCCACAGCACACATAATACCATTGTATACACTCTGGTAAGCAACAACAACTGCACACTGCATTGAGTACTGCCGACGCCATACGATTTTAAATTTTACCTCCTTAGAATTCACACTGTCTTGTGGCACAAAAATCATAATGAGGAGGTGAAGATTTCTGAAAATTCGAAGCTTGTTACCTCAAAATAATTCCTAATTCCGGTTCATTGTTTTTAGCAACTTTGATAAGTTTATATCATTTAAAGAATACCTTTTTGGCATCCGCCCACCGTTAAAAAGCCGTTGTTCTCCCTTGGACTAGCCTTGGGCTGGAAACAGATTCCTACCATTGTTCTCCCTGCTTGCTCTTTGGAGTTGGTTCAGGGCTATACCCGTTGTTCTCCCTTGTGACTATCCTTGGGCTGGAATCAGATTCCTACCGTTGTTCTCCCTGCTTGCTCTTTGGAGTTGGTTCAGGGCTTTACCCGCTGTTCTCCCTTGGACTATCCTTGGGCTGGAATCAGATTCCTACCGTTGCTCTCCCTGCTTGCTCTTTGGAGTTGGTTCAGGGCTTTACCCGCTGTTCTCCCTTGGACTATCCTTGGGCTGGAATCAGATTCCTACCGTTGTTCTCCCTGCTTGCTCTTTGGAGTTGGTTCAGGGCTATACCCGTTGTTCTCCCTTGGACTATCCTTGGGCTGGAATCAGATTCCTACCGTTGTTCTCGCTGCTTGCTCTTCGGAGTTGGTTCAGGGCTATACCTGTTGTTCTCCCTTGGACTATTCTTGGGCTGGAATCAGATTCCTACCGTTTAATCCCCGGTTCGCTTCTTCTAAGTGGATTTTGTGGGCAGAGTCTACTCCTGTAGCTCTATAAAACCCAGCTTTGATTTATATGAAATACCGTGTTAGTTATCATAAGACAAACCGAAATTATAAGATTTATATGAAATACTGTGTTAGTTATCGTAAGACAGAAGGAACCAAAATTTTAACATTGTAAACCTCTTCTTCTTATTAATAAAGATAAAATATTATAAAGCTAGTGTTTAACCGAGTTCTTTCCTTCTTAACCCGAGTTTTAGCTGCTTTTCATCGGGAAAACCCTGGACTACGACGAGCCTACCTCAGCCTCGAATAAAAAAAATCACAATACTACTGTGCATAGTCAACTCACTTTGTTTTAAAATTCTATTCAAAAATTTAATTGTATTTATTTTAATTAAATGATTTTGTGGGTTAATTTTAAAGGGCAAAATTAAAAACCATTTTTGTTTCATGAATTTTTTGCATGGTCTACCTTGTTGACATGCTCATGTCGACAATTTTAAATTGTCTACACAGTTAAAAATTCTGGTATATTTTTTTAAACAGCCTTTGTATTACAGCCGTATTCAATACAAAAAATATTACTTTTTAATATTCCGTAAAGGAAATTTTCTGATAACTTTGTATAAAGATAAGTACTAAAATTGTTATTAGTAATAACAAAAAGATTACAGATTTCGTATTTCTTTGTAATATCTGATATGATTAAGCTTTAATATATTTTAAACTAACTTCAAAATTTTAATATTTGCCATGTATTAGATTGCAATATATTTTTGGTGTTGTCATATAATGTAACCCAGAAAATATTAAAAAGTAGTATAAAGTAAAACATTTGTAACCGTGTACCTTGAATTATCTACGCGTAGACAACCGTGTCGTCTTTGTTTATTGTCTACATGGCACAACACTGTAGTTTGCAAATGGTTCAAATTGTATGCTCTAAATTTGCGAATAACTTTTGAAAAATTAGTTTTAGAAAAAAAAAGTTATTAACAAAATGTTCAGAACTCTTTGTTTGCTATCCGGAACTCTAATCAGCACTCCTTTTTTTCGATTTTTGTGGATTTTGAAAATTTTTGGTTCTAAGTCAATGGGCACCTAAATTTGCGAATAACTTTTGAAAAATTAGTTTTAGAAAAAAAAGTTATTAACAAAATGTTCAGAACTCTTTGTTTGCTATCCGGAACTCTAATCAGAACTCCTTTTTTTCGATTTTTGTGGATTTTGAAAATTTTTGGTTCCAAGTCGATGGGCACCTAAATTTGCGAATAACTTTTGAAAAATTAGTTTTAGAAAAAAAAGTTATTAATAAAATGTTCAGAACTCTTTGTTTGCTATCCGGAACTCTAATCAGAACTCCTTTTTTTCTTTTTTTGTGGATTTTGAAAATTTTTGGTTCTAAGTCAATGGGCACCTAAATTTGCGAATAACTTTTGAAAAATTAGTTTTAGAAAAAAAAGTTATTAACAAAATGTTCAGAACTCTTTGTTTGCTATCCGGAACTCTAATCAGAACTCCTTTTTTTCGATTTTTGTGGATTTTGAAAATTTTTGGTTCTAAGTCAATGGGCACCTAAATTTGCGAATAACTTTTGAAAAATTAGTTTTAGAAAAAAAAGTTATTAACAAAATGTTCAGAACTCTTTGTTTGCTATCGGGAACTCTAATCAGAACTCCTTTTTTTTTTTTCGATTTTTGTGGATTTTGAAAATGTTTGGTTCTAAGTCAATGGGCACCTTAAATTGCCCTAACTTTTTCAATTTTGTAGAACTCCTTCTTAAACCCATCAGGAACTCCAGAACTCTTGATTTTAAGGTGAAAAACATGCTCAGAACTCTTTTTCTCAAAAAAGTCCTTGCTGCGTGAAGTTAGCAAAAAAAACTTTTTTTAAAAATTTTAACACTCCATTCGCCAGAACTATTAAAAAAAAGTATGAGGAACTCTAGAACTCTTTGTTTGCTACCGGGAACTCTCATTTTTTATTTAATTTTAAACAATTTTTTTGCTTACTTCACAGGACTGTTTTTTCTAAGGGATGCCTTGAAAAGAAATCCACGTTGATATACTCCTTAGTATTTTTGTATTGAATTGTGTAGTCAAACCCACTTAAAAATTGGACATAATGAAGCAATCTCTGAGCTGTCAGGAGTGGTAAACTTTTTTTTGGATTGAAAATCGATATAAGCGGCTTATTATCAGTAATCAGCGTAAACTTCCTTCCGTAGCAATGGTTAAAAAATTTGTGAAGTCCCCAAAATATCGCGGTCGCCTCTTTATCGAGTTGGCTATAGATAGCTTCTGCTTTTGTAAGACTCCTGGATGCGAACGCAATTGGTCTTTCACCTTTGCTGGTTTCATGCGATAAATCGCTGATAAACCGAATGGAGAGGCATCCGTTGCCAAAACAAGTGGAAGATTTGAGTCAAATGGAACCAGAACGTTGTCACTCATCATTTCCTCCTTTATTATGTCAAAAGCATGTTGACATTCTGAAGACCAAAAATATTATGTCTCTTTCCTAAGAAGCTGATAAAGGGGGTGTAATTTAGTAGAAAGGTCAGGTATAAACTTGTGATAATAGTTAACCATTCCTAAGAATGAACGTAGTTGATTTAAATTTGTAGGTGGTTTGATTTTCGTGATTGCCTCGACTTTCTCTTTTGTTTTGTGTAGGCCTTCAATTTTATGACCAAGATATGTAACACTTCTTTCAAAAAGTTTGCATTTTGACTGATTTAAATGTAAGTTAAATGTTTGTAATTTTTCTAATAAGAGCATGCACCTATGATAAGCTTCATCCAAAGTCCTACCCATCACTATTAAATCATCGAAGAAGCATGCAGTACCTTCGAGATCATTGACTATGTTTTCATCCATAAAACGCTGCCACAAATTTGGGGCTGTTTTAACACCGAACATAAGTTTTCGTACTCTAAAAAGCCCCTTTATAGTGCTTACAGTCTGATAAATAGAACTTTCTTCAGACATGTTGAGATGAAGGTATGCCTGATAAATATCAAAAACGCAGATATATTCACCGTATTTAAGCCTTTGGTATAGCTCATCTACATTAGGAATTGGATGTCCATCGTTAACAACGCAATTATTAAGTGTTACCTTGTAGTCTGCACATAAACGAACGGATTTATCCGCTTTAATAACGGGTACAATTGGGGTTCCCCAGTCAGAATGTTCAACCTTCTCAAAAACTCCAATTTGTTCTAATCTTTCTATCTCATTCTCTACCAACGATCGAATTGCGTATGGAATAGGCCTGGGTTTTATATAGACTGGTGTAGCTCCTTCTCTAAGTTTGATAACGCCTTTAATGTTTGGAATACTACCTAGACACGGCTCAAATACTTCCGCATATTTTTCAAAAATTCTTTGCTTGAGGCTCTCAATATCTGCATCTGTATATATCTGTACTGCGTTAATTTCTAGTAATTTTAACGCATGCATCCACTCGCGTCCCATGAGGGAATCAAAGCTACCTTCGACAACGTATAAATCGCATGCACTACTTTTATTTGTATATTCGACCTGAACCTCTGATTTGCCTACAGCGGGAACGATTTCATTACTGTACGTTTTAAGCATAACATTGGTAGGGGTTATATGGGCATTAGGCCAGTATTTCATAAATGTTTTCTGGTTCATGACCGAAATTCCTGCCCCCGTATCAAACTCCATATCCATAGCTTTCCCATTTATTTTTAAAGAAATAAAGTACTTACCCCTACCATATTTGTCAGCTGATTTTTTGTGTAACCTCACCGCGTGCACTTCTTTTTGCTCCTCCACTAGATCTAGCACATTAATTTCGTACATGTCGTCATGCCTGTTGTCTTCCCAATCATCTTCATCATTGACTTCAATCTCTAGAGTGTTTGCTGCTCTTTGGGCATTCTTCGCTTTGATGCAAACCGAGGCTATGTGGCCTCTCCTTTGACAAAGTGAGCAATGAAGATTCCTAGCTTGACACTTATTTGCCACGTGGCCATGCTTTCCGCATCTGTAACATATGAGTTTAGAATTTGTATTATTATTTGATCGGGTTGAATTAAAATGTGGATTAAATGATTTGCTTTTTGACGAGCTCCCTTTGAGCTGAACTTGATGCAAGTTTTGCATTGCGCGACTTTCAGACTTTGATCCCTCCATTGCCACAGCATTGTGTATAGTTTTCTCGAGTGTTATGTCTGCAGATTCTTCATGCTTTAGTCTAAGCAATAATTTGTGTGTCTCGGTAATATTTTTGAGATCCAGGCAACTTTCTAACCTTTTTATATAATTTGGAAATTGTTCCTCGTTCTCGTTATATTGTTCGAAATGCAAATTTGGGGAATTTGAAGTTGATTGCAGATTTTGTAAGGCACGAGTCAAGGCATCGAGTATTTCCTGAGCAGGTTCGGTCATTTTAAGATTTTCCTTAATCTTAAAATCCTCGTCGCCACTGATAAATCCGTAGTTGTAGGAAAGGCGGTAAAATAAAACACCTCGTGTCTTTGACTATTCGTCGAGAAGTGACTTCATTTTATTATACATATCTGTCAAATATTATATGTGTCATAAGGACTATTACATACTGGGTTTATAGTTCAGGTTACGAGTTTTAATTCATTTATTAGTTCAGTATATAACAATATGGAAAAATCATTTTTGCAAATTGTATAATGGCGATGACGAACTGAATTCCGCTACCATCCAAATTGCACCATTCAACCTGGACGACGTAGGCCAACAATTCCGTCCACCTGATCTTGACGAAGTGAGGATAGCCATATCTAAAGTTAAGTCCAATAAAGCTGATGGAGCTGATGGCCTTGCGGCTGAGCTATTCAAAGCGGCTGGCGATGAATTGGTTAGGAGTATGCACCAGCTCATCTGCTATATATGGTCGGAAGAAAGCATGCCCGATGAATGGAACCTCAGTATTGTTTGCCCGATCCTCAAGAAAGGCGATCCTCTGGACTGCACCAACTACAGAGGCATCAGTCTTCTTAATATCGCCTACAAGATCTTCTCTGCCGTACTTTTTGAACGATTGAAGCCATTCGTCAACAACCTGATAGGTCCATATCAGTGTGGCTTTAGGCCAGGGAAGTCCACCATCGACCAAATATTCGCACTACGGCAGATCTTGGAGAAAACCCAGGAGTTCCAAATCGATACCCACCAACTTTTTATCGATTTCAAGGCCGCGTATGACAGCCCTTATAGAGACGAGCTATATAGAGCAATGTCTTAGTTTTGGCATCCCTGCCAAACTCGTCCGTTTGTGCAGGATGACGATGGAGAATGCACGCTGCTCCATCAAGGTCGGCAAAGACCTCACCGACACCTTTGATGTCAAAAAAGGTTTTAAGCAAGGCGACGCGCTGTCATGCGACTTCTTCAACATCGTTCTTGAAAGAAAAGTGCAAAACTCTCACGTCAACACTAGAGGCACAATCTTTCAAAAGTCCGTCCAATTACTCGCTTACGCTGACGATATTGACATAATCGGACGAACAAAGCGTGATGTCAGTGGTGCTTTTGTGAGCATTGAGAAGGAAGCCAAGAAGATGGGTCTAACGGTGAATGAAAGCAAAACAAAATATATGCTGTCAACAAGAAAGGACACCCAACACCGACGTCTCAGACAGAACGTCACTATAGACAGCTATAATTTTGAGGTGGTCAGAGACTTTGTCTACCTAGGATCCGCTATAAACTCAGCGAACGACACCAGTGCTGAGATCAAACGAAGAATTACTCTTGCCAATCGCTGTTTCTTTGGGCTAAGAAGGCAATTGAGAAGCAAAGCCCTCTCTCGAGTAACTAAACTGTCCCTGTATAAGACGCTTAATCCCAGTCCTGATGTATGGTGCAGAGGCATGGACACTGTTAATGGTGGATGAGAACGCGTTAGGCTGTTTTGATAGGAAAATTCTCCGGGTGATTTTCGGTCCCGTCTGCATAGATGGGGAATGGAGAAGAAGATACAACAACGAACTGTATGGGCTGTACAGCGACACCGACCTAGCCACAAAAGTGAAAAGCCAACGACTGAGATGGCTGGGTCATCTAGAGCGAATGGACATCAATGCTCCGGCCTGGAAAGTCTTCGAATCCAACCCCGTGGGACAGCGCAGTAGAGGTGGACAGCGTAAAAGGTGGCGCACGCAAGTGGAAGAGGACCTCAACCAACTTGGCGTGCGAAACTGGAGACAGCTAGCTAGAAACCGAGCCGGCTGGAAGAAGCTTGTTGGTTGAGGCCCTGGTCCACCCCAGACTGTAGCGCCACCTTAAGTAAGTAAGTAAGTCAAGTATAGAGAGAAAAAGAGAAAGGCAGACACGCAAAAAGTGAAAGAAAAATTAGAAGAAAAAGACAGTGAGTTTTTTTGTATGAAAAGAAATGTCATTCTCTCCCTTTCTTATATTTATACATTTTTTTAAATGGAAATAAGATAATTTGTAATTCTTAACCCCTTAATCGTGACATTTTTTTAAAGACGCGAAATAACCAAACTAAAAAGAAAAAAAAAAATCCAAAGTTCATTGAACTCCACATACAATAACTGGATTCAACATATGGTTAGATTCAATCATTATAAAAAATTATATATGAAACAAAAATTTAGTTTTGCAAAAACAATTTATCTATTAATCATTTAATATAAGAGATACGATATACATATGTATGTATCCTTATTTATCCTCATTTTTATTATAGTATTTCTTAATTTGTTTTATTATTATTCTGCATAATTTATGAAGAAAGTTCCGTTGTTAATAATTGGTACTGCGATAAAAAAATGGGGACAGGTACTTTAAACTATGCTTTCAGAATGTTATTAGAATAGGAAACATACAATTTACAGAAAAGTACTTTTATTTTTATTTTTAATAAAAATATGCTAAGATACCTAATATGCAAATTATTGTTTGGTAAATTTTATGGATTTTTGAAGGTTGTAATCAGGGTTGGACAAACTACAATACTGTAATTTCGATTTAACATTTAGCGGCATTTTCATTTTCTCTTATTGGCTAACAGCATAAAGTTTATTACGTGACGTCATTAATTTGAGAAACATTTTTATAAGAAGAGTTAGTTAAATCGAAAAAGAGATGCATATTATGTTGTCCGTTTAATAGTTAAAAATTACACTGGGGTGAATAAATGATTTGGTGCTAAATCGAAAACAAAATTTTATTCGAATTATTTCATATTATAGATTGCACTGGTTGTATTTAATTTGTTCTTCTTTTTTGTTGTTTTTTTTTTAATCTTAATTTTAAATTTCTTAAAAAAAATTAATGTAATCTTTATTTAATTAATAAGCCTGTCAAAAATTAATGTATATATTTTTTTTCTTTTTTTTTTACTAAGCTTAAAATGCCTTTAGGTTTAGCATTAATTTAAAAAAAATCAAAATCATATCAATATAGAAAACAAATTTCGTTCAAAATATAATTATTTGTAGATATCAAATAGACTTACCAAAAATTATAATTACACCTTACGGTAATACATAATCATGATGATGTTCACACAGTATTCTTGGCAGGTAAACCTTTTAAAGTACCTGTGTAATATTAAAAAAAGGTTCCGTGCGGTCAAATTTACCACAACAAGTTTCACCTGCCTATTCGCTTTCCTTAACCATTTTTAGCCTTTCCTTTTTCGTTGCGGCTCCAAAATGCTTGTAGAGTTAGTGGATACCTGGCGTCCATCAGCCAGAGACCTTCTCTTAAAGTATATTGGAAAAGTAACAAAAACAGGTTTCAAACGATTTGTCAAATGAGTGGAAAAGTTGGTTCCCAAATCCATGAACTTAAACTACCAAGAAGACGGGCGGTCTTTTGTCGAAGTGCCAGCGGATGAGCTGAAGAAGTATGCGAGTCAGGCGGACTCTTACTTATTTCTAAACAAAACTACCATCAAAGCTTCATTAACGTAATTAAATTTAACTTAACGTAAATGCAATATTTTGTGAGTCAATGGGTTGTAAACATGTTTTTAAATTCTTAAAACTTTTATTTTAATTAGTAGATCTATCGGTATTGACACGCGGAAAGAAAAGAGAAGATCTTAGGATTAAAAGAAATGTGTTCCTCTCTCACCTCGAGATATTAGTTTTGGAGAGATAGCTTCGCGATTCGAATCACTCGCGATTATTTTAGAGTAACTAGGAGAATCTCTAGAAGGGAACTTTTTCTCGATTTTAATTATTAAAATGTTCTCAAAAAAGTTAGTTGAAAAGGTTTTGAACTCGGCCATTTGGATTCAGCAAGCTTTGGAAAGACATCCAACAACTTGCTGAATCGTTGAATGTATGTGTGACAGTAAAGTTTCGATGAGATTCGACAACGGAGGCACGGAGGTTTTCGAGGAGAGCACGTAGCTTTCCAAGAAGCCGTGATCCCGTGACTGAAGTTCTCGAAAACGATTGGCTGGTTGTATGAATTTGTGAGAGACTGGAATGGCCGAGGTGGACAGTAGGTTTAGCATGGAAAGTTCACTCTTAGGAGAACTTGAGAAACGAGAAGATATTTTTCGAGGTGCGAAACAGTTTTGAGGAATATTCGAGGTGATAGCAGGATAGAGGCGGATAGGAGATCCGCAGACAAAAAAAAGATAGGTAGAGTGTTTGGTTTTATAATTTCATTTTTGTCAATTTCGATAGTTGTGATTTCGTGTATTTAATTCGAATTTATCCCGATTTTGTGGGACACGGTAATTGCCTCGTTAGCGGCCCATTTTCATTGCCATTTTCTTTTTATTTTGCTCGCGGCCTTACGTTTCACCGTAAGCCCTTTACATTTTTTAATCTTTATACACCTATATATCGAACAAATTTTGGATTTTAATCCTTGGGTTTCGGCTCAAAGGTTTCCCAAATAAAATAATTGAAGTCCACATCTGGGCATACAATTTTTGTGTTTTATTTTGGTTCTTTTGTTGTTTCTTATTTCTTCTCTTGGTTTAAAAAAAGATTAGTTTTGGAATCCTCTACCCTGTACTCTTACTTCTTATCATTTTATCATTTGTTCTTTTTATTTTCATTTTATTAATCGCATCCGATTAATAAAATCATTTTGATTGTTGAACCCACCCCATTGCTGAGCTACTGGGTGGCAGCACTTTATGTGTTGTCAGTTGTGGAAATTATTAAACGCACCCATCGCTTGACAGTTCATCATTTCTCTCGCTTCGGTGTCTTGTCGCGGCGCACGCAGATTTCGTGCTCGGTTTGTTTATTTTATTGAAGTTATTAATTCGATTGTTTTGATTAAATAAATCCATTTGAATTCGCGAATTCTATTTCCGCCAGCATATTTGTAAAATCGCGTTTAAATAATTTCACAACATTACTTTGATAGATTTTTGATCACTATAATGCAAGAAAACTAGGCTTCAATTTAAATTAGAACATTGAGCAATTCATGGTTCACATTTATTTTTTGTTTCCTTTTTACTTAAAACTAAAAAAAAACTAAATTATAAAACAAAATCTAAGTAAAGACACTAAAAAAAATACACAATAAAACTGCCAAAGCTGATGGAATGATGGGGGTAGAGTTGACTTTAGAAGAAGATATCTCATAGCGAGGTGGTTAGGGGGTTGTTCTTTTTTTGACCAAGAATAGGAGCTTGGCATTGGCGCTCTCTGTTTCCGATAATAGAGTCTTTATATGGTTCTCTTTTTTTTTTCTCCTTTTGTGTGCTTTTTTATGTTTTAAACTAAAATTAGCTTTTCTTTTATATTTATTTTTTTAAACTTCTATTTTTTCTTTGTTTTGGGTGTGCTATTTTTTTGTCTGATTGTGTAGTAAGAAGATTTTTTTTTTCACGTGTTATATCTTTTTGGTTTTATTGATTGATGAGAAAAAAAAACTATAGGTGGAGTTTTTTTCTGATTGTGTAGTATGAAGATCTTTTTTGACACGTGTTATATCTTTTTGGTTTTATCGATTGATTAGAAAAAAAAACTATAGTTGAAGTTTCTTTTTCGGCGATTGCATATAGGGAGAATAAGTGCACATGTGCATAATGAATTTACACTCCGTTCACGACTAAGAGCTTAGTGGTGGGTATTATACGATTTTTTTTTTTTTTTTGTTTCGCATAGGATTTTTATGGTTTTTTGTATAATATTTTTCCGGCACTATGTAGATCGATTCAATACAACATGATTTAGCAGAAAATAAAACGTAGGTACAATATGAGTACATATATATATATATCGGTGACATGTGTGAGAATCAATTTTAATTTTTTTTTATTTTCTCGTTTAACAAAGGGGTTAATGGTTAGCGCCCAGTATTTTTATTCAAGCATCAAGCTAATTTAAGCGAACTTTATCGGAATTTATGTTGGTTGGCTGTTATTTAAATTTTAATTGATTTGAAAGAAGCACGCGACTTTTTAGATGTTTTCCGCCGGGGCGGTCCGCGTCTTCCAACCTTCAAGGTTCAAGCCGATCCCAAGAATAACCAAAAAAGAGCGAGCCTGCAATTCAGAGACTTTTCACCGTTGCAAGTGAACCGCTTCATAATTACACATGAAATCAGCACTTCCGGGACCTCATTCATATCAACGGAATTTGACCAAAAAATTATAAATTTTATATTAAAAATTAAGTTTTATTTTATTAAGAATAAAATGTAAGATTTTTACATATTTTTGATCAACTTCCCCTAAAATATGAGGCACCGGAAGGCCTCCATCATCGCATACATTTGTGTCTGATATTGGTGTTGGTATTTATCTTATTGGTGTTAATAAACCTGTGCAACTCTTTCGAAATCGAAGCTGATCTCATAAAAGAAAGTTTTCTTTCAGGGAAATTTTGCTCTCCGATTTAATTTTCACTATTCGGCAAATACTACCTTATCGACCCCTTTGGGCTGTGTATTTGAACCTTACATACATAACTTTTGCTTCAGAATGCAATGATTATACCCAGCATTTTCGTCTGGCTACTTCACATATTTTTTTTTTGGTACGAAAAATAGTGCTCATACGCCATACATTTATTTAAAATTTTTAAATTTATTTTTACAAAATACAGTGTAAATTGTAGTAATTTGTTTAATTTGATGTTGTTTGGTGGACGTTTTAAAAGGGAAGACCATAGGAATCCTGTTATATGGATGCCACTGGTATGTAGCTTCATAAATTTTGTATTGATTAAGTAGTTGTTGTATGCGTATAACGACATGATTCTATAAAAAAAGGAGAAAATAATAATTGATAAAAATATGTAGCAATCTGAAGGAAGTTTTTTTCAGGAATTTGGTGAAAATTGAAATAAACATTAACGTGCCGTAGAAGAATTAAATTGACAGCAATTCCACCAAAATTATAAATCTATTTAAAAGAGAATCACCGCATAAGAGTTTTTAATAATACTGGAATTAAGTCTTAGAGGAAAATTTATGTTCCCAAACTGTTGAAAAAAACCACAAAAATGCAGTATTTCGTTACACATGAAAACATGTATACATAATATTATTGAACTATATTTTAGGGTGTAATTTTCCATAAGTTTTTTCTAAGCCTATCTCAATGCTTCAAATATATTGAATAATGTATTAAGTGTACCTATTAGTAAAAAGCAGCCCCCTTGATAAAAATTGCAATAGATGTTTTGAGAGTTTCACCTTATCTATCTTACGGTTTTTTATAAGGGCTCTAAGCCGTAAGACTAAATCAGGGAACAAAGAAATTTTAAATTGTATTTTATATACAGGGTGTCCTGTAAATAATGGATAACCTTGCAACTGGTTATAGCAGGCCTTATGACCTTTCCAGAAAAAATATAAAAAAATATTTTCCCAGTGGTTACTATGTTATGATGTTTTTTTCCAAAAGTTGTTAACAAGTACTACTTTCCTCAAATACGTGAACGCTACGACCATAGATGAACAATTTTTTCTTTTTTAAATTTGTAAATTTTTAGAATAATTGTTGTAATAGATAGGTGGTAAAATTTAATAGTAGTTATTGCATTTTTTTTATTATAATTTCATAATACAGTACAAAATTGTATTTTCAAAAAAGTTTGACCACCTCTAATAAATTAAAATTTTTACTTAAAAAGTTGTCTATTCAATGCACTTCTCAAAATTGTATAATACATGCTTGTGTATTAACAAAATAACCAAGACAATTTGTCAATCATTTAATAAAGCAGCTTTTAAGGTTTTCGCAAAATGTCTATTAAAATGTTACAATAAATTCCCAATTTAGGTTGGACAAAGATTTTCTCTTCTGGTGTGTACGGGGGTTCAGTGCAAGTATATAACTCCATTTTAGATGAGTCGATCTCGTACTGTGGAAGTGTGTAGACGTTTTCGGCTTCCCAGTTTATTCAACTAGCTATTCGGAGTGATCAAATCAAGTTTTATTTTAACCAAGCTATTTTCAATAGCGACTACAGCTCAGTGGTAGAGGTGGCGGACCGAGAATCCGAAGGTAGTGGGTTCGAGTCCCAGTCGGGCAGTAAATTTTTGGCCGCTTTTTTCCATAATCGAGAGGTGGAAAACATCATCGAGAGGGATAAGCGGCTAATGGAAAGCAAGAAAACGGCGGGGGCATCGAAAGGTGTCCCAACAACAACAACAAGCAAGCAAGCTATGGCACCACCACCAGCCTTAGCAACAGCAAGTGCACCAACAACATCAAAGAAGGCGATGGCACCACCAGCCATACCGTCGTCGAATGCCTTAGCAACAACGGCAAATGCATCAACGGCACCAACAGCCGACACCAAAAACAAGAGGAGGAAGAGGATTAGCTGTGCGCCGAACCTCGTCAAGCGCCGCTCCACCATCACCTCAGCCCAGCTGCCAGCCGGGGTGAAGGAGATGGCGCGCACAGCTAAAACATCAGCAGCAGCAAAAATCCAACAACAATTAAACACCTCGCCATCCGACGATGACATCGAATATATGTCCGAGGGTGGCGAGGGTTTATACACAACAGGAGAGAGTAACAGCAAACTGTTTGTGGATATTACCTCACCAGAGGCGTCCTCCGAAGAGGAAAATGAGGCGCAAGAAGTGCTAGATGAGCAAGCCATCAGCCAGAAAATCGATGCCATTCGAGGGGAGATGGAACGACTAAATGCCATCGTAACCCCATTAATTGAAGCCCTCAAAAACAAGCAAGAAGCTCGACGCGAGAGAGAAAGGCAGGAGCGCGAGCATAAAAAGGTGGCACAGGCGCCACAAAAACTAGCGCAACAACAAATGCAGCAAGAGCCAGTCATAAGAGCTCAACAGCAGCAACCGCCACAGCAGATAGAAAATAGGCAGCAACAACAACAGCTGCCAGCAGAGCAGCCACAGCAACATCCTAAGGAGCAACGCCCGAAAAAGCAAAGCCAACAACAGCAACAGCAGCAGCAACAAACACCACAGGAGCGGAGTCATCAGCAGCGGAACCAGCAGCAGCAGGGAGGTCACCAGCAGCAGCCACAGCCGCCCCAAAATAAAAAAGAAAAGGTGCCCCCAATAAATACTTATAAAATGGAACTTAAGGAAACCATAGATCTATGTAAGTCGGCCATAGGCCAAAACTTTTTTATAAAAAGATTAAGTAGAGATAGACATGCGATCCACTGCTCTACAGTGGAGCAGCACAAAATAATTAAAGAATTATTAAAAAAATCCACGACTGAGTTCTTCAGTTTTACCCCCAAAGTGGATAAATATCAAACGGTCCTCCTGAAGGGCATAGATTCCTGCACGGAACCAGAGGTGCTCTATTAGGAGCTCTGTGAAAAAGCGAGCGGCGATCTCGAGTTTATCGGGGTCAAGCCGTTCACTACAGTCAGAGCCAGACGGGAGAAGCGGTCTTTGCCGTTCTTCTTAGTTCAGCTCTCGCTCAACAGCAAACTGGATAGTTTGAGGAGTATCTCCGTCCTCAACTACCAGGTTGTAACCTGGGATAAATTAAAGAGACGCGGTGACATGCTTCAATGCATGCGCTGCCAAAGGTTCGGCCACGCTGCAGCAAACTGCGAAATGCAGTCACGCTGCGTGAAGTGTGGTGAGAACCACATTAAGGGGGAGTGTAAACTCGGTGAGGAAAGGGTCGATGATATGACCCAGCTTAAATGTGCACTTTGTGGAAAGGAGGGGCACCCTGCTAATTATCGGGGTTGCTCAGCCTTTCAGCAAATTTGTTCCAATAAAGCAGCTAGGCAGACAGCGGTAGTGGTACGCCCATCAACGAGTGCTCCTACAACAACACCCGTCAATCCCCAGATCTCCTACGCCCAAATGGCGGCAGGAAGGGGAAACACGGTACAGCCTGCAGCTAAGGTAGCCCAACCGGCCCTCGTGCCTAGGGCTCCGGACGCTCAGGCCGAAATAAGAAGCATGTTGCTGGCAATTCAAGGCCAGTTGACAGGACTTCAGTGTGAGATAAGGGAGTAGGCGAATAGGGTGGACTATATCTACTCTGTTTTGCCTAGCTTAACGCAAATTAGAGGTTAAAGGCGCGCTGTCGGAGAGGCCTCTTAGGATCCTTGCTGTGAATGTAAATTCACTGATTAGGACCGAACGTAGAGCTAATCTTTTCCAATTGTTGAAAGACCAGAGTCCAGATGTGTTTATGGCCAGCGAAACTAAGCTGAACCAGAAACATAAGTTGACTAACAACAATTACAATATCGTTAGAAGAGATCGACCCAACTCCACTCAAGGGGGGGGCGTCGCAATCTTCATACGAAAAGGCATTAATCATAAAGTTATATATAATAGTGAACTGCGCAGATTTCGGCTGTTAGAGGCGTGCATCGTGTGCATTCCTCTCCAACAGGGGAAGCGAATGTATGTGATCGCGGCTTATGCACCGGAATCACCTCAGCCAACTGATTTTATGACAGAGCTTGAAAAACTTTTCGAATGTCTACGCTTGAGCTTGGAAGAAAATTACGTCGCAATCTTCATACGAAAAGGCATTAATCATAAAGTTATATATAATAGTGAACTGCGCAGATTTCGGCTGTTAGAGGCGTGCATCGTGTGCATTCCTCTCCAACAGGGGAAGCGAATGTATGTGATCGCGGCTTATGCACCGGAATCACCTCAGCCAACTGATTTTATGACAGAGCTTGAAAAACTTTTCGAATGTCTACGCTTGAGCTTGGAAGAAAATTACTTTCTCATGGCCGGTGATTTGAATGCCAAACACCTAGATTGGGGAAATCAAATACAGAATCCAAGAGGTATTCATCTTTTTAATTGGATGAGTCGAAATAACACTGAATATGGTGTCGACCTGCTGGCTACGGATCGGCCATCGTTTCCAAGAAGCGGTGCCTATCTGGATCTATTGCTAATAGATTCAAGACTGACAATTACTGACACTGTGGGTCAAAGACCAAGAAACTGTTTACGAACGATCGAGTACGACAGTGACCACTGCGGACTCGCCGCCGTAATACAGCTTCCGAACGAGCTCGTGGAGTTGGATGAGTATGTGCCTGTGCATACTTACAATTACAGTAAGGTGCGCTGGCCACGCTTTACCAACGCCTTATCGAGCGAAATCAGTTCGAATAATATATCCCCACCAAATGACAGGAATTTGACAAATAACGAAATAGACCAATATCTTGAACAAATGGACGAGACAATCAAACGAACAATGGACAGAACGATACCAAAGTACAAACAACGGGACGCAACCGACATGTACCGGAATGCGACCATTGACGCATTACACAGACAAAAAAGTGGACTGCTGACAAGACTCAAACGCTTGTACCGACGGTTTACTGACCCAAACGATCTGGAGATTAGGACATTGAAGTCTTCGATCAAGAACATCAACCAGCTTATTAAGGAAAATTATCGGTTGTCGATTAATTTGTATTGGGATAACAAAATTCGGGCTGTTAATCCTAGCGACCCGAGTATGTTTCCCCAAATTAACAAAATATTTAGAAGGAATGATCAGAACGACCTTCCGTGTCTTAAGCTCCAGAGAACGACAGATAACAGAGACGTACTTCTGACAGCAGGAATTGATCCAGAGGACGCCGCACAGTGCATCGACTAGTGGACAAAAATAAAAAAAATAAAAATGCAATTTCTTTGTTTTAAGCTCTAAACCTGTTCTGGAACATCTTGGAGTACTTAAATTTGTTTTTGTTTTGTTTTTTGTTTTTCTCTTCTTCGTGGATTAGCGGGACTTTCGTAAGCAATTGAGGTAATTTAGCTGCAGTATAATTAAAGGTTGAAATTTTGTGCGAGCAAGTTTAGCTCGTGTGAGAAAAACATTTTTCTTTTATAATTTTTCTTATTAAAATATTGAAAATGGATACATTGAGTACTGGTATGAGTTCTTGTTTTATTTTTTTCTTGTTTATGTGAATTTTGGTGATTTTATCAAAAAATGCTCTTTTTTAAGGCTTATAAATTGTATAAACTTAAGCTTTTTAAAAATTGTTAGCAAATGGCAGCAAAATCTTTTATGCCATTATGTTCTGTTGTTATTGTGCTCTAAGAAAATGTTAACTTTTCTTGCTACTTCTTGCTAACCTTCAAAATATTTGACTTTTTGTAGGACAAGGTCAAACCATTAAAAATGAAAAAAATTTCGAAAAATGGATTTCTTTCGATAAAAACTCTAAAATTGAAGGTGTTATTCAATTTGTATTAAATGAATTGAAAATAAAAAATTGTTTGGTACAACTAAGAGTGATTTGGCGGAAAAAGTGAGGCTTTTTGACAAAAATTTGGAACGTAGGTGGAAAGCGTGTAACGAAACCGCGCTCTTTTTGCGAGACGCCACGGAGTCTGGTTAAAAACTCCTTTTATTCTTCCAAAAAGCATTCTCAATTTTCTTGAAAATGCAATATCTTGTGAAAAACTAAGAACTAGCCGTGGAAGACCGCTAAAAGCATTTTCTGATTTATCTCAGAAAAAAAATATTATTTTAAAATCATGTATTTATGAAGTATTTTTCACCAGTTAAAGGAGGCGTGGCAGGGGGCGAATAGCGTTAACAATACTTTGTCTTTTTCAACTCACTAACTAATTCAAATTTCCAAAATATTATTCAAATCTTACAAGCGGTTTATTAGAAGTAAACAATATAAAAAAGTGGGCGTGGCAGTGGGCGGATAGGGTTCACACTATTTTTTGTTTTTGAACTCACCTAGAAAGTCAAATTCTCTAAATTTTATTCGAATCGTGCTAACCATTCTTAAGATATAAGCCATATTCAAAAGTGGGCGTGGCAGGGGGCGTGAAAATTTCGTTAGATTTTAGAAAATTTCTTTTTATTACATTTACAACAAATTTTGTTTGCAAAGTCAACTTAGTTTTGGAAAATTGATTTTTGTCCACCATCTCCATACAATCGACGCACTGTGCGCGATCAGAGAACCTCGGTTTCACCGGGTTCAATGAAGATCATTTGGCAAACGCCATAATCGCCGAGCGAAATGGGCCAAGTTCCCTGTTAATTACGAAGGTGGAGCTTCAGCTTATCTTCGATTCATTAAAGAAGAAGAAGTCAGCAGGAGTCGATGGCATATCCAACGTTGTACTTCGACATTTACCCCAAGAAGCAGTAGACATTTATACCACACTGTTTAACAACGCTCTGAATAATGCATATTATCCAGCGCGGTGGAAGACAGCTGTGGTGCATCCTCTCCCGAAAAAGGGAAAGGACAAATCCAATCCGGCGAATCTCCGGTCGATAAGTCTTCTTCCGAGTATCAGCAAGGTATTCGAAAAAGTTATTAATAGAGCTCTGTCTAAGTGGGCAGAGGACAATAATATCATACCGGATAATCAGTTCGGTTTTAAGGCGGGACATGACACCATTCATGCCGCGTCTAAGCTCGTTTCTGATGTCCAATGGAACAAATCAAAAAAGCAGTGTACGGGTGCCTGTCTGGTTGATTTGGAGAAGGCCTTCGACACCGTATGGCTAGAGGGTCTTTATCTAAAGCTGACCAGACTAGGCATTAGTAAACCACTTTTATATATGCTTTATGATATGCTCAATGGTAGAAAGTTTGTTGTCAAGAGTGGCAATGTGACTTCTGCCACAACCTTTAATATTAAAAATGGTCTTCAGCAGGGAGCGGTCAACTCGCCGATTCTATTCAGCATTTACACCAGCGATCTGATAAGTAGTCTAACTCAGGCAATTGCGTATGCCGACGATCTAATTGCGTACAGAACAGCTCCAAAAGTCGAGGTCATCAGAATTCTTTTGCAGCGTGACTTCGAGAAGATTCAGCGATATTGCGATGACTGGAAGTTGAAAATCAACTTCCAGAAATCAGAAACTATCTTGTTTAGGACTCCGTTGCATGGAGCCACAAGGGATACGAGAAAGAACTGGCGTAAGCTGGTGATCGTAGGGCCAAATGGACAGCCACTGGCGAGTAAAAGTGTAGTAAAGTACCTTGGCATCTGGATGGATCAGTATTTGTATTTCGACAGACATATAAATGCTGCTCTGTCCAGGGCTAGGGGAGCTTTTGCCCTGACGAAACGGTTGTTTTATAGCAGCCGGCTTGACAGCAGAGTGAAGGTGATTTGCTACATGGCCCTCATATGGCCGATGATTGCCTATGGGTGCCCGGTTTGGTTCAACGTTGCCCCATCTCAAATGGAAAAGATTCGGGTGTTTGAGAGGCAGTGTCTTAGACGCTGCCTTGGATTACATAGAACACCAGAGTCGGAGTACAAACATTATTATTCTAACCTGGTTCTATACAACGGCGCCAACATAAACAGGATAGATAATTTCTTGCTGAAGCTTATTCGAGGTCACATTGCAAGAGCAATGTCCTCGACCAACAGCTTAATTTTTGGGGCTTATTACCCTAAAAACGACTATTACGAGAGTGTGCGTCTAAGCGGCTTTATTCCGCCCAATGCATTCCTCTATTTAGACAGTCGAGGGCTGATCCAGGATAGAGCGGCGGTTCCGCTAATCTACCACGTCGCACAGTGGACCGTTTCATACATGCTAGACGTCAAAAAGTCAACTCCGAATTTTCGTTGTTGGTGCAATTCTAAAATGTAACGATAACCCACTGATCACAAAAGTACAATTAAATAAGATTTAACTAGAATAAGTTGGAAGTTATCATACAACAAAGACAACGTCCAATCTTCTGTAATAGGTAACTACCTAGAAGTGAATTTTTAGCTTTATTACACTGTACATATAATTTAAAATTATTCGTCAAATTAAAAGAAAAAAAATAGGGAAATCTTTAAGAACGTATGTAGTTTATTAATAAATTATTTGAAAACCCATAGCATATTCTATAGAAATGAAAAAAACACATACAAGAATGACGTTTTTTAGTGTACGCAAAGTGTTGTTTAAAGTTATTTTGGAAAATCTAAATAGGAGTATATCATTATGTCATGATGAAATATGTGTTTTTGTAAAGCTTGTCATGTCTATTTAAAGAAAATACCTTCCTTTCAATTCGCACGAATTTGCATGGCATATTTTTTGCACTAAAATCATTTTCTTAACTATTTTTAAGTATACTGGCATAAATTGGTAACTGTTAAGATAATTAACATAAACTGTATATTTTTAGAATGGTGTGATCTGTCTCTTTCCGAAAAAGTTCCATTTGTGTTAATAGGATTGATATTTATTAAGTTACCGGAGGTCAAAGCTACAAAAACTAGAATTTTTGAAAAATTTCTAGATTTTTTTTAATGACGAGACATATCGTTGGAAAGGTTTTTTTATGAACTGCAATTAGTAATTATAAGAGCTCATTTCAAATTACAATGTGAAAAAAGTTATTCGCTAGTCAAGGCTTTTTTTTTCATACCAAAATGTACTGAAACATAAAATTTGACTAGCGAATATCAGTGATTTGAAATGTGCTCCTAGGACAATAATGTCGGAAAGAGACACATTGACATTTGAAAATATACTGTTTACGTTTATTTGCTAAGCCGTTAGCGAGATTTATAAAAGTATCTAAAAAAATAGCTGAGAAAATTATTTTTGCGCTTATCTCGGAAACGCGTCTTTGGAAAAAAATCTGTATTTTCGTATTCAGCGACCCGATACGATGGCCTCAAATTATGTAAGCTAGTGTAATATGCACAAAAATGAATAGTTTTGAGAAACTGAAATGTTGGTGGGTTAGTAAGAGAACATTTTTTGATTTTTTTTAAATTTTAAGTTTGAAAATTAATTTCAAAAACTATTTACAAAACCGGCTTTATTTAAAAAGAAAATAGAAGAATAGATTTTTGGCTTCTAGAAAAGCTATTGGACGACATTGTGAATTATGCCGTTGTTTTTTAATATTTTTTTTAAATCTTAGGTAAATGTTTTAGAAAATTACCCCTCCCGCTTAAAGGGGGGAAATAGACTCCCTCTCCCGTACAATTTTGTCTTGTCTTCGTCCAATCTAAAAGGCTCTATCCTTTTGTCACATCTCATATTTAACATCCTGTAGGTATGTATATAAATTTATAGGGAAATTAAAAAAAAACTGTAATTTAACTTTAATTTTCAAAAAATCTGCTAAATTTAGTTATTTTTTCAGCAAAAAATGTATGCCTTGAGTATTTTATGCTTAAATTGATAAAAACATTCATTTGATACAAAATTATAATTTTTGACGTCTAGCATGTATGAAACGGTCCACTGTGCGTCGGCCGTAGAACTGTAGATCGGCGGCTCCTTTATGACCGAGACGTCCTCGCACAACACGGAGCGGAGCACCTTCGGTTCAGTAGGACTGTGTCCGATCGGGACCGAAGAGATAGGGTAAAGCAGGAGAACCAGTTCTGGTGGTTGAAACCTGAACAAGAAGATTCTTCGGATATTTAAAAGTTGACTGCATTTTTCTATGCCATGGCCGACTTACATAGGTTTAGGTAGTTAGTTTTAAGCAGGGACAGTCAGGGTGGCACCAAAAAAAAAAATAAAAAAAAAAAATAAAAAAAAAAAATAATAATAAAAAAAAAATTATAAAACCAATAAAAACACAAAACAAAAAAAATATAAAACCAATAAAAACACAAAAAAATTACAAAAACCCGAAAATGCTTGCTGTGGCTGTTCTAGTTTGTAAGTAGTTTGTAAGTAGCTTTAAGTAGTTTTATAGTAGTTTTAATTAGTTTTAATTAGTTTTAATTAGTTTTAATTAGTTTTAATTTAGTTTTATTTAGTTTGTAAGTTTTATATAAAACCAAAATAAAGATAAAGATACCAAGTTTTTTTTCAATTCTTCTTGGTGAAAAACAAAACCAACATGAATTCTAGTTTTAAGATAGTTCTTAAGCCGAAAGGCATTAGCATTAAGTTATTAGTTTAACTTAGAGCGCCCGAATGGGGCCAGTAAGTTAGTTATAAGTTATTGATAAGTAGGCTAGTTTTTATGAATTTTTGTCTAGCTTTAAGATAGTTTTAAGATGAATGAAAAATAAAAATGAATTTATAAAAAAAAAAAATTAAAAAAAAAAAAAAAAAAATCCATTTTAGGTGTTGAAAGCCCCACCACTTGGCCACTGTTCTGTCATGCTGGCAATGTCATTATTTTAGCCAGTCATTCTTTCATCAGATTCCGTATGTTTTATCTTAATAAAAGCAAATAAAAGTAAAGGTGTTTTTTATTTAAAATACAACGTGTGTGACCTCACACTCGAGAAAACATGGTCCTTCGAGCAATAAGAGCATTATCTTTTTATTTTCAATCGTGTTTTAATTATAATGTTGAAATTTATGCTGAAATTGTTTAATCTTAATAAAATATAGCCCACTGCAGTACATTCTACACATACACTCACACCTTCTATCTAAAAAAAAAAAAAATAAATTAAATCAAATCAACCACACAAGAAACCAAAGCATATTATTTATAAAACAAATCCCAACATGCACTTACACTAATATAAAATTCAACCAGTTGCAATAAACACCATCAAATATATACACCTACATGAATTGCATATTAACTCAGCCTAACAAAAGTAGTAGCACACTGACTTAAAAAACATTTCATTTACTCACACAAGTTATTTATGCCAAAAATAGTCACACATACACACAAGCACACATATATCCAAGCACACATACACACATGCACACAACCAATATACAAATATTAAATTGTTGAATTTTTACAAATACCCACAAATCTCAACATCACGACAACCATCCAGCAAAGCAAAGCACACAAAATTAAAACCGCGAGTGAAACCGCAACAGTAAAAAAAAAAAAAAAGCACCCAAGTATTCTATCTATTTTTTGTGATTTTTTAGGTTATAATAAGTATAATTTTGGCGAAAAAGAGGCAGAGCACAAGGAACAATTTCCAGATTAAAAAATTACATTTCAACACTCCCTGAAGGCTCCGATGCAATGGATATTGAAAGCCGCTTTACTAACCTCAAAGACTCATTCCGTGATTTCTGTGAGTACGATGATCAAATTGCGATGGTTCCTAACGAATCGTCCAACATAGAAGTTGTTGAAGAAATATTCTACTCAACTCAAGCTGAATTTTTTCGTCACATCAATCCAACGGGTAGGAATCAACATGAGCTCTTTCAAAATCATCAACCACATGCACCACTGGACGAGACCCTCAGTATGTTAGCCTCACAACAGCAGAATCTAATTGATGCATTGCACGATCGTGCTCCAGCAATACCAGCAAGTGAACTCAGAATGCCAACTCTGACAATCCCGCAGTTTAATGGATCATATGCGATGTGGCCTTCATTCCAAGATCTTTACAAGTCCATAGTACACACGAACTCAAGACTCTCTAAAATTCAAAAGTTTCAATATTTGAAGGGGCTGCTTATTGGAGATGCTGCAGACCAAGTTCGCCATATACTCGTCACAGAGGAAAACTATGACACTGCGTGGGAAAAGCTTGTTGACAGGTATGACAAAAAAAAACAAATTATCAATAATTATATTAAAACTTTCATCGAGCAACCGCAAATTAATTTCGCAAGCGCAGCGCAACTTAGGCGACTGGCAGACACATCTGATGAAGTCATAAGGGGATTGGGTACAGTTGGACCTGATGCACAAAAGCACGACCCATGGTTAATATACATCTTGCTTCAAAAAACAGATGACTACACCAGACAGCAGTGGGCCATTAAAGCATCAGAAACAAAATTTCACACATTCGATGATTTCATTAAATTCATCAACGAAAGGTGTGATGCACTAGAAGCTTATGCAGCACATAATCCATTCTTGGAACCTGAAAAAATTCAACAACAACAATATGCAATGGGCCCACACTCAACAAACAGGTTTGCTTCATTGTTACCACCAGGTTGGTGCCCGAAATGCAGCGGTAATCATCCGCTATTTAAATGCCAATTATTTAAGACAATGTCTGTTCCAGAGAGAAGAAAACTAGTGCTTCGGGCGAAGCTTTGTTTTAACTGTTTACATAATGGTCATCAAACATCGTCGTGCAACTCCACATTTAAATGCCACTATTGCAATGACAGGCATCATTCAACACTCCACCAGCACGATCAAATCAGAAGCCATTATACCGATATACCAGACACAAGCACAAGAGGTACGCCCACCGACAACGTCATTCCACCACCACCTCAAGAGGAGTATCAAGAACCAATGCCAACCCAATCATACTCAACATCACAAATAGCAGAATCAGCTTTGACAACTCTACTTCCTACTGCTCTAGTATACGTACGAGACGAACAGGGTGATTTCAAGCCTTACAGAGCACTTTTGGATTCTGGTTCGATGGTGTCCTTTGTGTAAAAGTCATGTGTGCAGGTGCTTGGTCTGAAGCGAAAGCGTCATCGTTCTTCTGTTTCTGGTCTTTCGGCTATCGAAGTCGCAGTCACCAAAGGTGAGGTGGCACTCCAACTAAAAACATTGAACGGCGTAATAAACTTAAGAACTTTGATTCTTGAAAGAGTAACAGCCCCAATGCCTTCAGTTGATATATCACCAAAAACATGGCCCTGGATCCACAAGCACAAACTAGCTGATCCGTTCTTCTATAAAAGCCAAAACATCGACATACTTATTGGAGCTGATTATTTTTTCCAAGTGCTTGAGAATGGACAAATTAAATATTCACCTCGTGAGCCCATCCTACAGAATACGACATTTGGATGGGTCGTAGCTGGGCCACACTACCAAGGTAGGATTCATTTAGAAATACCTAAGTCTTACCAAGTAACAATTGATTGTGATATCGACAAATTTTTAACTAAGTTTTGGGAGTTAGAAACAGTTTCATCAACAAACAAACAAATGACCGAAGAAGAGCTGCATTGTGAGACTCATTTTAAAACTCACCTTCGTATCAACACGGATGGTCGCTTTATTGTACGTTTGCCATTTATTAAATCATCTGAGCATCTTGGCAATTCTAGGCGAACAGCAATATCATGTCTTCTCTCTATGGAGCGTCGCCTAGCTAACGATCCCAATCTGTGCCAAGAATATAGGAAATTTATGAACGAGTACATTGCTATGGGACACATGCGGAAAATTCCTCATAATTGAAGACAACAAGGGATTTTACCTACCCCACCATGCTGTTGTAAAGCCATCAAGTACAACGACCAAGGTAAGAGTTGTTTTCAACGCATCGCGAAAAACATCATCTGGTGTGTCTTTAAACGATATCTTGGGTGTCGGTCCTACCATTCAAAGAGATCTTTTTTCAATTTTAATTAATTTTCGACAATACATGATACCTGTTAGTGCTGATGTGACCAAGATGTACAGACAAATTCAAGTGGACTCTCAGGAATGGGACTATCAATGAATTGTCTGGAGGGATGATCCATCCAAAAGAATACAAGATTTTTGGCTTACAACTGTGACGTATGGCACATCTTCAGCTCCATTCCTTGCTACTCGTGCGTTACTTCAAATCGCAGAGGATTGCAATGTTAGCCATCCAACAATATCACACATAATACAAAATCATTTTTATGTAGATGATTTGCTTACGGGGGCAGACAGTGCCGAGGAAGCAACAAAAATTCGAGAACTACTAAACAGAATTTTAGAAAAAAGGGGATTTGAACTTCGTAAATGGAAAAGCAGCTCAAAAGAATTCATGAACCAAGTTCCTGCTGATAAACGAGAATCGGAGTGTATTGATTTTGACACTGAGCCCACAAAACTTTTAGGATTATATTGGAATCCAGACGGTGATTATTTTAGTTTCTATGCATCACTCTCCGATAAACTTTCCGTCACCAAGCGCACCATCTTGTCAGAGTCAGCAAAAATCTTCGATCCACTCGGATTGCTCTCACCTGCTACCATTGCCTTAAAAATTCTTTTTCAACAACTTTGGGTAGAACAAAAAAATGGGAAAAAGTTAGATTGGGATGACGTTGTTCCTGAAAATTTGGCTGAAAAATGGCGTGACTTTACAAATGAATTTAAGTTTTTTAAGAACATTAAAGTAGACCGATGGATTTATATAAGGAGTTTAACAAATTGCGAGTTTCACGGATTTTGTGATGCATCAGAGACGGCATATTCAGCAGTTGTGTATTGCAGAACCGAGCATGAAGGAAACATCAAGATTGGAATCGTAGCAGCAAAAACTAGAGTCGCTCCACTAAAGCAGCAATCACTTCCACGTCTTGAACTCTGCGGAGCTCTTTTACTTGCAAAGCTGTTCGAGTCAATACGAAAAGCCTTCAATGATGACAAAATACATAGCATGACAGCTTGGACAGATTCTCAAATAGTTTTGAGTTGGTTAAATGCCCAGCCTCGCCGGTGGACAACCTTTGTCGCAAACAGGACAGCAGCAATATTAAACATATGTGAGGCAGATTGGTGGCGATACGTTCCCTCGCAGGATAATCCTGCTGACATCGCATCAAGGGGAGCATCTCCAAAGACTCTGAATTCATCAGCCATCTGGTGGCAGGGTCCATTGTGGCTAAGGCAATCTAAATCATGTTGGCCATCGCAGCAATCAGGTTCATCTTATCAAACGAGCAATGAAGAGAAACGGGTAAACATTCAAACATTCACCACTACTATATCAAATTCAGTCTGGGAGATTATTCTGGCAAAAGCATCTACATTTGAAAAAGTCATTCGGACAGCAGCTTACTGGCTACGCCTCAGAAGCATTTTCCAGTTCAAGGTAAAACAAAAAAAATCTGTCATTGAGGAACCTTTACCTATTTTCAGTTTTCTTTCGACAACCGATATAAAAGCTGCTACAACTTTTTGCCTACGCTGGGTACAGCAGGTTGAATTCTCTGAAGAGTTAAAGTGCTTAAGAACTAACAAGTCACTTCCAAACAGCAGCAAACTGTCGTCGCTCTTTCCGTTCATCGATGGCGACAATCTCTTGCGTGTTGGTGGCCGTCTTCAAAACTCTGCATGTAATTACGATGCCCAGCACCCAGTCATTTTGCCAAAACAACACCTTGTAACTTCTCTCTTGGTAGACCAGTATCACAAACGTTACCTGCATCCGGGACCAACCCTTCTTCTTTCAATCCTGAGACAACGATACTGGATTATCGGGGGACGAAGTACAATCCGTCGTCATACGCACAAGTGTCTGAACTGCTTTCGACTTAAACGCATCAAACAACAACAACTAATGGGAACCCTTCCCGATCACCGCGTCCAACCAAGCAGGGCGTTCTTGCATTGTGGAGTAGATTACGCTGGTCCCATCAAGATTCGCCTCAACAAAGGACGGGGTGCCAAAACAAGCAAAGGATACATCGCACTGTACGTTTGTTTCAGTACAAGGGCAATACATGTGGAGATGGTATCCGACCTAACAACTGATGCGTTCATTGCATCATTAAAACGTTTCATTGCGCGACGGGGGATTCCAGCCGGAATTTACAGCGACAATGGGACCAACTTTATTGGTGCAAAAAGAAAACTGTCAGACCTCTACAAAATGGTTCTATCCACAAACTTCAATAACATCGTAGCGACATTTTTGTCTAATAACGAGTGCCAGTGGCATTTCATCCCTTCCGCAACACCCCACTTTGGTGGCTTGTGGGAATCAGGAGTTAAGGCAGTAAAGACACATCTGAAGCGTGTAATAGGTGATACTGTGCTCACTTTTGAAGAGATGGCCACGTTATTAACACAGATTGAGGGGATTCTTAATTCTCGTCCGATATCTCAAATCAGCGACTCCGATGTCAGTAGCCTGGACCCTTTAACTCCCGGCCATTTTTTAATTGGTACAAGTCTCACTGCGCTTCCAGAAGCAAATCTTATAGATACAAACCCACAAAGGCTGAACCGATGGCAACAAATTCAGAGGATGGTGCAGTCATATTGGAAGCAATGGTCCCGTGACTACCTACACACACTCAACCAACGGCCTAAATGGAGAAAAGAATCTAAGAATATTGCAGTTGATGAGTTAGTCCTTGTATATGAAGACAACCTACCTCCAACCTCTTGGCTTCTCGGACGAATAATCGCAGTACATCCAGGCAAGGATGGCTTGGTGCGTGCTGTTACATTGCGGACAAAAATGGGGGAGCTTAAGCGTCCCATCGTTAAGATTTCAAAACTACCTATTGATTAAAGGGAACTTTAAAGGGGGCAGAATGTTCTGTCATGCTGGCAATGTCATTATTTTAGCCAGTCATTCTTTCATCAGATTCCGTATAAAACGTTCTTAATAAAAGCAAATAAAAGTAGAGGTGTTTTTTATTTAAAATACAACGTGTGTGACCTCACACTCGAGAAAACAGCAACCATGTTGAAAAATGAGTTCTGAAAAGTTTTCCGTGGCAACTTAAATTTTATTAGCCACAGAAAAAAAAACTTTTTTACAAATTTGTAGCAGATAAAATTTTCTTCAATTTATGTTAATACACTTTTAGCCCTAAATAAAAAAGTTGTAATCAAAATTTAAACATTGAAAAACTTTGTATGTTTTTGATTATAACTTTTTATTTAGGGTAAAAAGTGTATTAGCATTAATTGAAGAGAATTGAATTTTCTCACAAATTTGCACCAATGTTTTTTTCTAAGGCCCATAAAATTTAAGTAACCACGGAAATATTTTCAGAACTCATTTTTCAATATGGTGGCCAAATGATTTATCATTGACAAAATTTTCTTTTTCATTTTGGGAACTGCATTAAATAGCCAACTTTGTTAAGTAACTGGTCATTGATGTTCTCATACAATTTTAATTTATTAGAGGTGCTCAAATTTTTTTGAAAATAAATTTTTGTACTGAGAAAAATATTAAAAAAAATTATAATAAGAACAATGCGGTAACTAATATTCAATTTTACCACCTATCTATCACAACATTTATTCTAGTATATTACAAAAATAAAAAATAATAAAAATTGTTCATCCATGGTCGTAGCGTTCACGTATTCGAGGAAAGTAGTACTTGTTATCAACTTTTGGAAAAAAACATCATAACATAGTAACCACTGGGTAAATATTTTCTTATTTTTTTTCTGGAGAGGTCATAATGCCTTTTATAACCAATTGCAAGGTTATCCATTATTTACAGGACATCCTGTAAATGCATAAACAAACCTCTACATTTTTATAATTATGTATTATGTTCACATTATTTGTGAAGAAACTGCGAAGCGAAAAATAATTCTTCTGTCCATAATGATCATCAGCATTCATTGCATCATCATTGCATCGTCATTGCAATATTTTAGGGAAAGAGGAGATTTCCAACATATAAAATACACTCACAAATATTTAATAGTAGACAGACAGAAAAATTTCATAAGCTTTTCATACCTACCGAAATTTTCTCAAAAAATCAATGTCAGCATCATGTGAACCTACCCTTCAGAGTATTTCAACATTAATGCCATCGTTATGTATTATTGGATTAAATTAATTATCTTATTCTCCAACATTGCCGCCGACTTCTACAGATTAATTTATTCTCACAAAGCAAAACAAAGCTTTATATAGCGACTTCAACAATCCTCTTAAAAACAGCATGCAGAGGGAATTGCAAGGAACGCCTCAATTTGATGAAGGATCAAAAAATCCCCCCAAATGAAAAAAACCGCACTGAAAATAAGAGGCGTACATTTTGAAAATAAAGAATGGTTTCCTGGTCGTTTTAATTAAAATCCGTTTATTGTGTTGGTTTCTGGTTCTGATTTTAAATTAAAATTGAAAGATTTAACTTGATTGAGTTTTGACGGAACTTGAATGAATTTCACTTTGACATTCAAAACGAAATAAAGTCAATAAAAAAAGATTATGATGTATTAAAAAAAAATTAATCGCTTACCTAACAATTGATATCATGTTTAGTTTATACATGAGAACGTATTATTTGTAGGTATTTCAAAGAAACGATCTGTGAACAAAATATAATTATTCATTAACAAACAACCAACGGTTGTTAATTTCATGCAATATCCTCAATTAATGGAAATAAGCGTATCCTCCAGCTTTAGAGGCAGGCATAATAGAAATTGACACAAACCAAAGTTCAGCACCTCCTAACAATCATTAGTGGCAAGCAGGCTCGGGTTAATTGCAGAAAGCAAATAGCTTCAGCAAATTAACGTTCTAATGTCCTCATCATTATGCTGTATAGTAAACGCGTAATCACTCAGCAATGATTTTAGAGTTTGAATTCGTGTTGTTTTGGTCCTTGTTGTTCTAGCAGGCCGCAAGCTAAATGTCTGCAGCATTCGATTTATTTTCAATGAGATCATTTATTGCATCTGCTAGGCACAATTGCTTGCAATTAATTCTTATTGGTCGATTACGGTTGAATTATCTGTCAGAGCGTATTTCAGTTGTGATTTAGAAACTTTGAATACCTACAACGTTTAAGATTGAATGCTGTTTCGCACGTATTGTCATTATGTTATTTGAAGTGAATAAGGGGAGTTTATTAGTGTATGGTTTCTTGAGCCCTTCTAGGCAATGACTGTTATAGATTATGCTTTTAGAAAATACTTAAACTCAAATCTATGTTTAAGAAAAAATTAGATAGTGAACGTACATCACAACACAACAGAAGTAGCACAAAATTACTTAAAAAAGAGTTTAAGTATTCTAAAGCTGTACTTACATATATTTTCATAGCAATTTATATTCATATTAAAAAGATAGAAAAAACGCGCAAGTGGGTGGTCTTGTAGAAGGAATTTAGAAGCTGAATTGAGATTGTGAGCCTTGTGTTTCACAATATACTACATATATCTAAATGGTAGTAGATGTAAAACAACAAAATTGAAAATTAATTATATTTTGAATTAATATGACCGACGATAATAAAGTGAATGTTAGTAACAATCAAAACAAGTGCTGGCATATAGGGGAGCGCTACGATATCCCGCAAACCAAACTCTTGAACAACGAAATCTCACATTTAATTTTAAATCTCGAATAACAAAATCTCGCAAATTAAAAATCTTGTTTTTCATAAACTCGCAATTACAAAATCTCGCGTTTTACAATCTCGCATTTACATCTCGAACCTAAAAATCTCACAAATTTCAACCAAAATCTCGCAATTTAAAATCTCGTAAATAAACATCTCGCAACTTCAAAGCAACGAATAGCACACGGCTTTCAGATATATTTGTTTTTTTTTTTGAGAATATACCTACCCAAAGTACTTTGGATAATTTTTCTTTCCAACTCATAACTATGAGGGCTGTCGTTTCACTTCTTCAGAAGGCAGTACTTCGAGGAAAAAATAGCAAAATGCAGTAGTACGGCAGTAAAATATATTATACAAACATAATTGTTGATGCATTTAATGTCGCTTGGCGTCCGCTCGGTATCCGTTCGGCCTCCGCTCAGCGTCCGCTTGGCGTCCGCTCAGCGTTCACTCGACCTCCCTCAACGTCCGCTCGGCGTCCGCTCAGCCTCCACTCGGCATCCGCTTGGCGTCCACTTGGCGTCTGCTTGGCGTCCGCTTGGCGTCCGCTTGGCGTCTGCTCGCCGTCCACTTGGCGTCCGCTCAGCGTCCGCCCTGCGTCCGCTCGGCATCCGCTCTGCATATGCTTAGCGTCCACTCTGCGTATGCTCAGCGTCCGCTCTGCCTCCGCTCGGCGTTCGCTTGGCATCCACTTGGCGTCCGCTTGGTGTCCAACCGGCGTCCGCTCGTAGTCTGCCCTTCATCTGCTCGGCATCCGCTCTGCATATGCTCAGCGTTCGCTCTGCGTATGCTCAGCGTCCGCTTGGCATCGACTTTGCCTCCGCTCGACGTTCGCTTGGCGTTCGCTCGGTGTTCGCTCGGCGTTCACTTGGCGTTCGCTCGGCATCCGCTCAGCGTCCGCTCGGACTCCATTCGGCCTCCGCTCAGCCATTGCTTGGCGTCTGCTCGGGCTCCGCTCGACCTCCGCTCGGCCTCCGCTCGGCCTCCGCTCGGCCTCCACTCAGCCTCCACTCAGCGTGCGCTTGGCCTCCGCTCGGCCTCCACTCAGCCTCCACTCAGCGTCCGCTCGGCCTCCGCTCAGCCTCCACTCGGCGTCTGCTCAGCGTCCGCTCGGCGTCCGCTCAGCCTCCGCTCAGCCTCCGCTCAGCCTCCGCTCAGCCTCCGCTTGGCGTCCACTCGGCGTCCGCTCGGCCTCCGCTGAGCCTCCGCTCAGCGTCTGCTCGGCGTCCGCTCAACATCTACAACATACATTGTGAGCTCAGCGTCAGTAAAAAATTTGTACATCCTTTACTGTTAATGACCGCTATAATCATTTTGGTTGTCGCTTACGCGTTTATAATGAAACTAAAAGTATTTTCTAGTTCAAGGCCAAATACGATTAATGCAATTTGCACATGATACTTCACATCTCTATGTTCTCTCTCTTTCTTGTTCTTTTGGAAAAAATAATATTGAAAAATCAAAAGTTCAAATATATAAATAACAGTGTGGTCTAAAAGTACCCAGACACTGGATTATATATTTTGCAGTAGGTATCTCGCAAAATTTAATTGAATTGCAATTAATACTTTTTTTAATCAAAATGTCGCAAATTAAAATTGCAATGCAATTCAATTTTGCGAGATTTTGATATGCGAGATTTTAGTTTGCGGGATTTCGTTATTGCGAGCTTATGAAAAGCGGGATTTTGTAATTGCAGGATTATGAAAAGCGAGATTTTGTAATTGCGAGATTTCGTTATGCGAGATTTCGAATGCGAGATTTTGATTTGCGAGATTTCAAAGCCAACCAGGCAGGTTCCTTGCGTCTACTTTATTTAAAATCAACGAATTTGGCAGCGGCGCGGCGCACAAGTGGACCGTTTCATATACTGTGAGCGTCAAAAAAAAGTGTACAGCTGTGAACTGCGTTTTTGTAACTCTGTTGGACAAAATAGACTCGAAGTTTTAGGAAAATACTTATCTTATATTTTAAAGCGGTTAATCTTCAATAAATTGGCATATAAAACTAAACAAAAAATACTATAGTAAAAATTCAATAAAAAATAACAAAAAATACTTTATTTTTATGGCGTCAAAAGAAAGTGTACACTATTCAATTAAAGCGAAAAACTTAAAACCAATACTTCGTCTGCTTCCCTTTCACCCTCAGGACAGCTTCTATGCTTCTGGGGATTGACTCTACTAGCTTCCCTGTCAATTCAGCTGGGATTTTTTGCCACTATTCAAACAAAATTGAATTTTGAGCCCTTTCTGTTCGTTCTGTTCTGTTTGTACAGATAATCTCACAAATGCTCATTGAGGTCAAGGCCGGATCGCAGAAGGTCTTCTAGTTGCTTCGAAGTACCATGGAGTAGCCATTCCTTGACCATTTTCGCTGTATGCTTGAGGTCGTTGTCTTGTTGGAAGACCCATGAATCAGTTAACCCCAGTTTTGCAACACTAAATGGCAAATTGTCTCTTAAAATATTAAGGCAATCTTCAGTTCCCATTGTATTATCAGTAAAGATAAAGTTTCTAACTCCAGAAGACGTCATTCATCCCCAGACCATTACCAAACCTCCTCCGTGTTTTTTTTTTCAAGAAAGCTGTTTAATTCAGTGTTTTTCAGTTGCCATATTTTTGGTGGCTGTCTTGAGCCAAAAATTGCAATTTTGCTCTTGTCCACTAACAAGATCATTTCCCAGAATTATTAACCGTAATTTTTATATTTCTCGGCATAAAGAAGTTTTCACTTTCGATTTTTTTCAGAAAGGTATGGCTATACGGCAATGTTTCTGAGACGGTTCGGCAATGGTCTGGCGATTTCTGAGACGGTTCGGTAATGGTGGTAATGGTCTGGGGATGTATGTCGTCACCTGGAGTTGGAACCCTTGTATTAATTGACAGTACGATGAGAATTGAAGATTGCCTTTATATTTAAAGAGACAATTTGCCTTTTAGTGTTGCAAAACAGGGGTTAACTGATTCATGGGTCTTCCAACAAGACAACGACCTCAAGCACAGTGATGGTGCGTCAATAAGACGTTTTAGACAGTGTCTACTCTAACGTAAAGCCAGAAAAATAATTAAGTCCCGAACATCCATAAACTTATCTCAAATTGTCAACACCACCTATGTATAATTTAACTAACATATTATACATAAGTCATAACATTCATCCCTTTACTATTCACACACTCACATTTTCCACACCTACTTTTATTTCATTAGATAATTTGACCTATACCAACAACCACAAAGCACAAAAATCTCAATACTCAAACACAATACACAATGGGGCGTATTCATAGAGAATTACTAAAGTCGTGATTTCTTGATCTATAGTTTAAGGCTTGTTGGTTAAATAAACACAGCTCTTATTCATAGTCAATTTTCCCAGCTATGTTTAGTAGAACCCCAGGTTAAGGTTGTGTTCTACTACAATTAATTATTATACTTCAAATGATGACAGGTCAAAGAAAAAAAAATACACTTATATTTCCAAAGTGTAAATTTTGTATCGTCCTTCCTTATATTGCATGTCGAAAAAAGTAAACAAAAGAAAAAAACTATTAAATAAAAAATCCGAAAAAGAACCCCGAACAAATACTCTACAATATTTTAAGATGAACAACAAAGAAAATCTAAAACGTGAACGCCAGGAAAACTGGTTGCAACCACAGAAGGAACTTTTTTCTTTTTCTGTTCTTCTATCTTTTCAATTTTTCTTTTTCTTGGTGGCACATTTCACAATTCACTAAATGACTCAAACTCATCTTAAATATCCATATCTTCGTCAATTGCGGTATCAATCGACATTTTTCAGGACGATAAGTTTATGTAGCATTTATTTGATATAAATCACATTTATTTGATTTAATTCACAAACAAAAAATCAAATTTGACATTTGGCTGTGATAACAACTACTTAAACACGCCATTTTCTATGTTTAAAGTTAGACCACAGGTTTAGCCTTAAGCTTAGGTTTAAATTTATTTATGATTAGCCTAAACTCTGGACTTGCTTAGCAACAACTTAGCAAGAGCTTAGCAAACATCTATGAATATGCCCCAAACCCCAATCTCACTATCGCTTCGCTATGGCTCGCACTCTGCACTGCTGCCTGCTGCACTTTGCTACATCCTTCGGGAAAACCCGACTGAAAACGAAGACAGAGTCTTTCGTTCTACCTAAATTATATGAAATAAAATCAGTGGGTTATGTTGCTCAGGTATAATTTCTGTATGGATGAAGTAGACAGAATCGAATCTGTCTAATTGCTGATTTTGCTTTGAATTTTGAAGTAAATTCGAAACATTTTCGTTTAGTGTTGAGTGAGGAGAACAACTTCTTCATTTTTTATTTTTGCAGTTGAATAAAGAGGAGGATTATTTTTGTTTTCTCATTTACCTTTGGAAATATTTTTTCCGTTTATCGTTCGTTCTTCGTTCACCGTCCAGTGGCCAGTAGGTCAACCCTAAAAAATGCAATAGAAAGGAAGGCTGGACTCTTTCGCAGAACTACACTACTGACGAAAAAAAAATAAGGGAACAATAATTTGCTTTGAAGAGCTGTATCACTGTGAATAGTTGACGTATTGAGTTTAGCAAAAAGCATTCTGAAGCTTTATGTTTCTTCTTGTTTTGAAATTGTTTTACAAATACATATTTATTATAAGGTACCGGTATTGCGTTCTTGCGAAACTGTAAGAAATGGTACGAGAATAAAATGTTCAATCATCTTATTTGTTTTCTGGGTTTCTCATACCTGTATTTTTTTTTTAAATCAATACATTTTCTATTCAGTTTTAATTTAGGTCTACAATTTTTGTTTGCTTAAGATTTGTGTACCTTTTAGTCAAACATGTGGATATGAGGATGACACATAAAATTCAAGGACAGTTTTGAAGACTTGAATAGGTTTTCAACATGATGTTTTTTAAACTACATGAGGACTACTTGTGTTGGTCCTTCAACGTTTGATTAAAAAAACTACAAACATTTGATAAGTATAAAATATCCCTATCTGTGTACAATTTTTGTAATTTGTATTCTTGCATTAAATAGGTATTTATTTTTGCTTAAAAAGAGTTTTTTTATTGGTAAATGGTAACCGTGTTTTTTATACAAGTTTGTGAAGTTTTAACGTTTGATTCCAAAGAGAAATACGCTGTATTTTGGAATACGTAAACAGTTTTTATTTTTGACTGGATAAGACTTAACGTAATGAATTAAATTTATAACTGTCTACCCAGTTCGTTCGAGTGCCGCACTGCTCAAGCATACATCGAAAATGGTCAAGGAATGGCTACTCCATGGTACTTCTAAGCAACTAGAAGACCTTCTGCGATCCCAGGCCTTGACCTCATTGAGCATTTGTGAGATTATCTGTACAAACAGATCCTAAAGGGGAAATTATTTAGCAAAATGGCTCAAAACTCAATTTTGTTTGAAGAGTGGCAAAAAATCCCAGCTGAATTGACAGGGAAGCTAGAAGAGTCAATCCCCAGACGCATAGAAGCTGTCCTGAGGGTGAAAGGGAAGCAGACAAAGTATTGGTTTTAAGTTTTTCGCTTTAATTGAATAGTGTACACTTTCTTTTGACGCCATAAAAATGAAGTATTTTTTGTTATTTCTTTATTTCATTTTTACTATAGTATTTTTTGTTAAGTTGTATATGCCAATTCATTGAAGAATAATCGCTTTAAAAAATAAGATAAGTTTTTTCCTAAAACTTCGAGTCTATTTTCTTCAACAGAGTTACAAAAACGCAGTTCACAGCTGTACACTTTTTTTTGACGCTCACAGTACATATGCTAGACGTTAAAAATTCTAATTTTGTTGCAAATGGAGTTTTTATTTATTTAAGCATGAAATACTCAATGCATTTATTTTTTGCTGAAAATATAACTTAAGTTGGCAGATTACGAAAATACAGTTTTTTTTCCAAAAATAATTTTCCTAGCTACTTTTGTATATACTGTCATAAGTCTTGGTAATAGTTTAATTACTATTAATTGTGACAAGATTAACAAAAACACATATTTCATAATGACATAATGCTATACTCCTATTTAGATTATCCAAAATAACTTTAAACAACACTTTGCGTACACTTAAGAACGTCATTCTTCTATGTATTTTTTTCATACCTGTAGAATATGCAATGGGTTTTCAAACAATTTATTAATAGACCGCATAACGTTATTAAAGATTTCGGTATTTTTATTTTTATTTGACGAATAATTTTAAATTATTATGTACAGTGTTATGAAACTAAAAATTCACTTCTAGTCTTTGATGTACGATAACTTCCAACTTATTAAAGTTCAATCTTACAATTGTACTTTTGTGGTCAGTGGGTTATCGTTACATTTTAGAATTGCACCAACGACAAAAATTCGGTGTTGACTTTTTGACGTCTAGGCGGTTTGGATTCAAAGACTTTCAGGTCGGAGAATTGATGTCCATATTCGCTCTAGGTGACCAAACCATCTCAGTCGTTGGCTTCTCACTTGTGCGGCTTGGTCCGTACCGCTGTATAGCCCGTACGGTTCATTGTTGTGTCGTCTTCCCCATTCCCCATCTATGCAGACGGAACCGAAAATCACCCGGAGAATTTTCCTCTCAAAACAGCTTAAAGTGTTCTCATCCATCGTTAAAAGTATCCATGCCTCTGCACCATACATCATGACATGGATGATAAGCGTCTTATACGGGGACACTTAAGTTGCTCGAGAGAGGGCTTTGCTTCTCAACTACCTTCTTAGTGTAAAGATACAGCAGTTGGCAAGAGTAAATTCTTCGTTTGATCTCAACGCTGGTCTGGTGTCGTTGGCTGAGTTGTTAGCGCAGCCTTGTAAGAAAAAGTCTCTGACCATCTCAAAATTATAGCTGTGACATTCTGTCCAAGACTTCGATGTTGGGTGTCCTTTCTTGTTGACATTAAAAACTTGGTCTTGCCTTCATTCAACGTTAAACCCATCTGCTTGGCTTCCTCCTCAATTTTCACGAACACACCACTGAAATCACGCTTTGTTCGTCTGATTATGTCAATATCTTCAGCGTTAATGGGTAATTACACGGAATTTTAAAAGATTGTGCCGCTAGTGTTGACGTGACAGTTTCAAACTATTCTTTCAAGACTGATGTTGAATCTTTTTTAAGGTATCGGTGAGGGGTCTGTCTTTGCCGACCCTGACGAAACAACGTGCATTCTCCATCATCATCCTCCAGAAACGGACTCGTTTGGGAGGGATGCCAAAACAAGACATTGTTCTTTATATCCAAGGGCATACGCAAGAGGGGGCAGGTAGGAATATATTATATGTATAGGTACTATATACAGGTAAGAATATATTGTTTTATACATAAGGCAATTTATCTCCCTTGGAATGCATTTTAAAGCAAGATTTCTGTACCAAAACTAGTTTTTGAATGAGTTTTCCCCCCGTAATTAGAATCCTGCGTACACACTTGTATATAGCTCTTATGCTGTCATACGCGCTCTTGAAATCGATGAAAAGGTGGTGGTAGATATCAATTTGAAACTCCTGAGTTTTTTCCAAGATCTGCGTAGTGCAAATATTTGGTTGACAGTGGACTTTCCTGGCCTAAAAGCCACACTGATATGGACCTTATCAGGTTGTTGACGAATGGCTTCAGGTTTTCACGGAGTATGGTAGAAAAGATCTTGGATCGAATGTTAAGAGGAGACTGATGCCTCTGTATTTGATGCAGTCCAGAGGATCACCTTTCTTCAGGATCGGGTAAACAATGTTGAGGTTCCATTCATCGGGAATGCTTTCCTCCGACCGCTTTGAGTAGCTCTACCGCAAAGCAATTAACCCCAGCTGCTTTATTGGAAGTAAGCTAAGATACAGCTTTGTTCACTTCGTCAAGATTGGGTGGACAGAATTGTTGGCCTAGGTCATTCAGGTTGAATGGTGCAATCTGCATGTCAGCGGAATTCAGTCCACCATCGCCGTTATACAATTTGCAGAAATGATTTTTCCATATCCTCAGAACTGATTACGATTCTTTAACGATATGCCCCTGATCGCCCCTGTAAGCTTCAATGCGAGCCTTGTAACCTTGGGAGGTTCTTCTTTACCTTATGGTTAAACTTTCGAACCTAATTCCTTACCAATAACACTCACTGAACTGGATCGCTATGAAGCTTCCCCATTACCCGAGGTCTGAAGGAGAACATGAACAAGGCTAACGGACTTGAAAAAAAGAGATCACAACCTCAATATTTAGTTCTAAAAGCTTATTTAGGTCACACAAAAAATCCTTTCCTAAATTTTGTTCTCTCTAAAAGACCATACCTCGAAATTGGTAAAAGCAATAATCAACCACTTCCTTGTATCTTCACAATTACGACAGTGAGCTTTTGAAAGAATGCCCAGCTTTTCAGCTTATTATCTTATTGGCTAGTGTCCAGTGCTGGTTACAACGATCATTGTTCTCATTTCTTTACTGGTGTGGAAGTCTCAGGAAAGGAGAATAGGACAAACCGGTCTACAAGACCAATAAGAACGAGACATATGTCGTCGGAAAGGTATTTTTATGTACTACAATAGTTACTATGGGGGCTTACTTCAAATCACTGTGTGAAAAAAGTTATTCGTTAACTAATTAAATATTGTGGTTCATTTTTATGTGAAAAAATTTATTTTTTTTAGTATGGGCAAAAAGGGTGATGGCAAGTTCAACCAATAACAACGGCACGTATGTTGTTGGAAAGGAAATTTTATGTACTACAATAGTCAATACGGCAGCTTAACTCAAATCACTGTGTGAAAAAAGTTATTCGCTAATTGTTACACATGCTCCATACATTTTATCTGTGCTAAAATTCCCTAAAACAGCGAATAACTATTTCCACACAGTGATTTTAAAGAGGTTGTTATGGTAACTATTATTGTTCATAAAAATACCTTTTCAACGACATGCATCTTATTAGTACTGGTAAGACCAGTCTGTATACATTTTTTCCAGACTTAATGGTACTAAAACAAAACGTTGGTTAACGAATAACTTTTTTCACACAGTGATTTGAAATGAGCTGCCATAGCGACTATTGTAGCGCATAAAAATACCATTCCAACGACATACGTCTCGTTGTTATTGGTTCCTAGACCACCTTCCATACATTTTTGCCGATTGTCCTTTGCTATGCATTTATTATAATTAGGTTAGATTTTTTTGTTCCACTTGGATTCAGTTAGAAAATTAGAGACAATAATGCACTTTAACTACATAAGAAGTTTTGATTCTTTTTGCATATGAGCTTTGACTTTATCAATCATCAAATAAACTGTATATCCTCTTTCAAAGTTTGGGAAAAAGTACGCTGTAGTTTGATGGGTAAGAGGACGTGCTGCACAGAGGGGTCAATAGTTAACCTTCTTTGTTCCAAAAATTTTATTTTGTTATATTCTGTAAAGTTGCTATTTTCCAGAATTGAAGCCTTCAATAAAAATGTGCAATCTCAGCCATTTAATAAATCCTTAACTTTTATGTAATTGAGATTAAGTTGATTTTAATAACTCAATGCAGTAACAACCCTCTCTACAAACATCAAATCAGAGCATAAAGTTATGCGAAACAATTATAATAGAATAGAAAATTCAGTCTTCCTTTTTGGTTGAATATTAATATTAATTAATCGAGACTTTGATAATAGATATATCTAGCTTTGTTTCAATATAACTCAGAATCCCATCAATTTGTATTAATTAAAGTGATTGAGATATGACTTCAAAATCATAAATTTACAAACATGGGAGTGGTACGTTTTGCACATTTGTGTACGTTTGTTGTGTTTTTGATCAAAAAATCTTCTATGCGTACATATACACATACATACATAGGTATGTCAACACATGAAAATAATGTCCTCACCATATTAAAGTAATTAAATCCTTATTATTTTCACTAGTTTATACTATGAGGAAGAATTTGCCCTAGCTTGAGTCAGCCGCAGTCCCTTCCATCATACCACTTTCTATTCCAAACTTCAACTCAAATGCACACTTGCATAAATAAACCACCCCTTTTTTAATTGTCTTCTCCTATTCTTGTTCAACACGATTCGCATAAAAATTGCCAGTTATTTCTCAACTTGGAAACACAGAAGGTACTTCCCAAGACCCCCTCTAATCTCACTTTAGGGACATTCCATGTTCTAAAGTCTACACACCATATATCCTCGTGGCGCAAGCGGCAAGCGCTAGCTAGCATGAATAATTACCATCACTTTACCCCCTCTGGAGGCTAAAAAGAATAAACACAGGCTGAACCAAAGTGCACTTTTACTTTGAAGTGTGACGAAGGAGCAGAGCTCACAAGAGGACATCAAGAGCTTTCGAAAGTGGCTGTGATTTTACATCACAAAACGTTAGCTCAACTATACCAATCCACTGAGCTTTACGTTGAAAATGATTTAATTCCTTTTCAGATTTTTCGGTGGTGTGAATTAAGCATTTTGATTTTTTTCTTAAATGCTCTGATTTCCAGACATAAGATACATTTTATGATAAATAGCCAAGCAAACCTATTAATAACGCAACCAAACACCAAAGCACTAAATAAATTATAGACCTTCTCGCAAAATGATAATGATTTCCGGGTGGTGAAAACCGCTCAGCTTCATCGGAAACAATAAAAAGGCAGTATATTGGGTGGCCCAATTGCAGTAGATATTCATGCGACACGTTGGTTGATATATTAACATTGTTAAACCACTTAATAATGTGGGACGTCGTAAAGTAAATCGAATTATATTGAAGGGTATACGACATATACACGAATAGGTTCTGTTAAGGACCTTGACACCTATTCGGTATTCACAAAGGGTAATTTTTTTAGTTTTGTTTAATTCAAATCTATTCAATTTATTTTCAAAACTGGTGTACAATGTTTAAAAAAATAAAACAGTTAAGATTACAAAAATAAATAAATTCATATATGTAAATTATTAGGCTAGTTCAGGAAAATGAGATCTCAGAGGGCTCAGTGTCAAAAACTGAGCAAGCGAATCCAATATTTTCTTTCCTCAGTGATTTGATCCTGTTCAAGAGACTGAGATTGCTGAGGACTCTGGGATCTCATTTTCAAGAACACGCCTATTGTGTTAAAGATTATTGCCATTTGTTGTTTGAACCCTTTCTATTTCTCCTTTCCCGTCACCTCTCAATTTCCCCCTCCCAGCCTACTTTTTTCCTTCATTTGTTCTATATTACGATTTTAACTAAAGTGAAATATAATTGCTTTCCTAAAACTAGAAGTTGAAATAATTTTCTTAAAAGTTACAGGCAAAGAGCTCCATAACTTTCTTGAACAAAAAAGAGTCGTGAAGAATTCAAAAAATTGTAAGAAAGTGTTAATAGATAGAGAGTTCTGTTAGATTGGGTAAATCGAAGTTTTTCATAAATGAATAATGGTTTTCTATTTTGAATGATTTTGTGCATAAACATACAGCATCTAGCACTGAAAATGGAAGGAACTGTTGAAAAGAGCACCCAAGAACGAATTTAGAAATGTTATATGTGTTCATATCTCCGAAGTCCAAATATCAAAGGGCACGGAAGTGCCCAGCCAAGTTCGCGGCACTACACCCTTTTTACAGGAACAAACTCAGGCGATTTTCAACCCCCCTCTAACTTCAGTACCAATGAAGTCAAAAACTTCAAATTCGCAGTATTTACTGAACTAATCAAACACAGGTGGCTCACCAAATTTCAACCTTTTAGCATTAGTAGTTCCCAAGATATAGGACCTCAAAAATCGCAAAAACCGTAACTGACTGAGTCACTGACTCACTGACAGATCATCAAAATTATGGAGCACTTCCCGATATCGTAGAAACTTGAAATTTCGCACAACGGTAGGCCTTGTGGTACATACAAAGGAAAAAATCGAAAATCTGCAATTTTCTATTCAGGGGGCGTGGCATCCACCCACTTTCTTAAATATTCTATAAATTATATGGAGCCTTTCCGATTGTTGTAGAACAATAAAAATTGGTAGGTCGGTAGGGTTTGAAGTAGTTAGAAAGAAAAAAATTGAAAAATTGGAATTTTCCATACAGGGGGCGTGGCATCCACCCACATTCTTACAAATTATATGGAGCACTTCCGATTGTTGTAGAACGATGAAAATTGGTAGGTCGGTAGGCCTTGAAGTACTTAGAAGAAAAAAAATCGAAAAATTGGAAGTGACAGTTCAGGGGGCGGGGCATCCACCCACATTCTCAAAAATTCTTATAAATTATATGAAGCACTTCCGATTGTTGTAGAACGATGAAAATCGGTAGGTCGGTATGTCTTGAAGTACTTGGAAGAAAAAAATCGAAAAATTGGAAGTTTCAGTTCAGGGGGCGTGTTATCCACCCACATTCTTAAAAATTTTTATAAATTATATGAAGCACTTCCGATTGTTGTAGAACGATGAAAATTGGTAGGTCGGTAGGGCTTAAATTACTTAGAAAGAAGAAATTGAAAAATTGGAATTTTGCATTCAGGGGGTGTGGCATCCACCCACATTCTTTAAAATTCTTATAAATTATATGGAGCACTTCCCATTGTTGTAGAACGATGAAAATTGGTAGGTCGGTAGGACTTGAAGTACTTAGAAAGGAAAAAATTCGAAAATTTGGAATTGTCCATTCAGGGGGGTGCCATCCACCCACTTTATCAGAATTGCTATTATTTGTATGGAGTACTTTCGGTTTTCGTAGAACTATGAAACTTTTGTAGAGCGGTAGGGCTTGACTTTCACCTGGCAAAATAAATCTTTGCAAAAAGGAGTGAAATCACAACAATAACATAAATGTTAAAAAAGGAGCCAAGTTCTTATAAAACCTGTCCGTAAAAAGTCAGCCAAAAAAAGTAATGAGATCTAAAATATTTGTCAGGTTTTAAGTTCATGAAGTTTAATATCAAATAAATTAAGTAGAGTAATATCGAAACAATTCCAAATCATGACAGAAATTTGGTAATTAATGATTACTGATTAAAATTTGGTGGATTTACTTGGCAAGTTTTCTCTTAAATACTTACTTAATGACAAATTTAAAATGTATGAAAACTTGACCAGTGAACCCACCAAATTTTAACAAATAAATTTGCACATCATCAGCATACAAGTGCATTGATACATTCATTTGAACAAACTTTTGGTAAACCGTTGATAAAAAGGCAAAATAAGATAGGTCCCAAAATAAAGCCCTGTGGAACCCCCATCCACAGATTCATGGTATTTGGAAACCATTTGATTAACCTTTACCCTCTAGCACCTATTATTCAAATAGTTTTTAATTTTTAACCACTCTATCGCTCTATTTTATTTTATATTTCATAATTTATTTATTAAAAATAGTTTCACATTAAGATTACATCTCATGGAGTGTGAAGGCTTAACAAAAACATTTTAAAGAGCTTATGCATTTAATATGAGAATTGAGATAAGTGAAATGATTAAATTAATCTAATAATGATTTATACAAACAAAATTTATTTTTAAGATTTATGTATCTCTGGCCAAGTGATTGAAAAGATGGGATTTGAATGTGTTTGTGTTTCTGGTTTTCTTAAGTGTGATGGGTAACGAGTTCCAAAGGAGAGTGGCATGGACAAAAAAGGTGCGTTCAGATTGCACGCTATTGAATCTAGGCTGAATTAAAGCTCCTGTTATTTGTGAGCTTGCAAAATTTAGTCTGCTGTACAAATACTCCGGTTGTTTGGTCTGCATGACACCGTGAAACAGGGTTAGTGTTCGGAACTTTATGAGATTTTCGAAGCTTAAGCCCATGATCTGCAGAGAGTAGCTTGATATATGATCGAAAATACGTTTTTTAAAGACATATCATGCTAGGTTATTGTATATAACATTTAATTTACGCCTAGTGTTATAATCAACACAGCAAAAGACCTCGCAATCATATAACAAGACGGGAAGTAGAAGGGATTTAACAAGTAGCATTTTTGTTTTAACGGGTAAAGAACTTTGAGTTGATCATAAAAATCGGAGACCATTGTAAGTTTTACCAATTGTAACTGCAGCATGAACTTGTGACTAAGCTGGTTGAATGCTTTAGAAAAATCAGTGTATATGCAATCAACTTCATACCCGTTTTCTAATGCAAGCGAATATGTACGCAAAAACGTAGGAAGATTTGTTACCGTTGATTTTCTTCTCACAAAGCCATGCTGTTGATCACATATTATATTCTTAGTATGAAATGATAAGCTGTCGCAAACAACTTGTTCGAATAGTTTTGGAATGCAAGAGAGCTTTGCTATGGGCCTATAATTTTTGATATCAGTTTTTTCGCCCTTTTTAAAGATTGGTGTAAGAAACGATTTCTTCCATAAAAAGGGAAAACTGCCTGTCCTGAAAGAAAATTCAAACAAAAATTGCAGGGGTTGAACTAGTATATGTTGACACTTCTTCAATACTATAGGCGGAATTCCATCTGGACCAGATGAGTAATCATCATTTAATGATGAGAGAAGGTCTAAAGCAGTACTCGGGGCTACTGGGATATTATTGCAGCTAGTTTGGGCATATGCATGTATGTAAATCTCTAAAATAATGTTCGTCAACATCTAAAGGCTTGTCAATAAATGAATTACGAAAGTTTTTCGCAAAAGCGTTACAAATATCAACGGTTTCCTTCAGCGAACAATTTTCATAAATTAAATTAGCCGGATAACCATCTGAGTTTTTTTTTCGAATTAACAAACCTCCAAAATGCCTTTGGGTCATCCTTTAGAGAACTACCCATTTCGTTAACATGGTTAGTGTATAGATTTTTTGAAAGAGTTTTAAATTCTTCAAAAAGGGTAATATATGAGTTGTGGTCTACTGGCGAAAGAGTTTTACAGTACACTTTCCATGCTTTGTTTCTTTTATTTCGGAGTGCTCTTAGCTCTTTCGTATACCATGAGTGGCAAAAGTTTCTATTTTTTGATACTTTTGAAGGGATACCTAGTATTATTAATGCAGTTATAAGGGATAGAATAGAATTTAAAAACTGCTTCGTCAATATCGCTAGGCACTGATATACTCTCAATACCAGACCAAACAATTTCATCTGAGAGCAACTGAAAGTTTGCCTTTTAGACCAGGAAAAATAGCACAAATCGTATGAGGAACCTTGAAAAAATTAATTCATGAAATATTAAATTTGGAATCGACGCAGAATTGCAACCTCTATAACATATCCAAAGTCCCCCAAAATCCCCGCATTGGTTTTTTGTGTAGATGCATTTGAAGAGGTGCAGATGGGGAGAACTTGGAGGTCTATCAAAGTAAAACATTAGTTTTGGTAAAACCTGACCATAGGATACATGCTTTAAGGGTACTTTTTAACGCTGAATCTAATGAAACCAAATTTAAAACGATACAACTACCCAAAAAAAAGTTATAGTCCTTTTTATGTAATGATGACTATTTTTTCAGGTACAACAGGTAAAATATTATCGAAAACCCTTTGAAAATAAAGGTATGCTAATGAAATTTGGAGTGAATGTTCCATTTATCATACGAACTAAGAATCAAGACAGTCCCCAAAAATATCCATGGTGAAAGGGTGTTTTTTTAAGGGGGAAGGGCAAGTGTAGAATGTTAACCATAACACCCACGAACAAAATCTTACACTCATGAAACTCGCCAAAAATATTGAATTTGTCATGGCAACCAAGAATCCAAATAGTCCATACAAATATCTTCTGTCTAGTAGTGTTTTTGTGGCAGTTACATTTCGACCTGATCTACGAAAAATACGATTTCAAAAATTGATTTTTGCTTGAAAAGGACCATAACTTTGTTAAGGGTGCTTGTATCATTTTGGTTTTGCTTTTATTAGATTCAGCGTTAAAAAATACCCTTAAATCATATACCATACCTTGTGTATATACCTCAATTACACCAAATAGGGATTTTGGCTCAAATCTTCCAACTTCTTCCCAGATTTTCCCTCTCTTTAATTAAAAACCCCCAGAACAATTATACTTTATGTGGACTATATTGATTCTTGGTTGCCATGACAAACTAATTATTTTTGGCGAGTTTCATGAGTGTAAGAGTTTTTTCGCACCGAAAAAAAAAACCTTGGTTGATTCAAGTATGTTTCGTGTTTGACCAACAATTGGCTATATTGAGTATGTTTGTAGTTAAAACAACCAATGCCGCATGCTCAAATCAACTAACGAGCCGTTGTTGATATATTTTCTCTGAAGTATCACGAACATATTTGAATTGACTAATATTATTAGTTGATTTGAATAAGATTTTATTTTAAATCAATAATGACATTGTTGATTTGATTGTTAATCAATAATAAACGTGATAAACCGAAAAATTGGCAAAAAATTGTGAAATTAAGTATATTTGTAGTTAAAACAACAAACATTTCGTATTCAAATCAACTAATCATGCGTAGTTGACTTCTTTTTTCTCTTAAGGATCACAAAAATGTCTGATTTAATATGTTTGCAGATATTTTCAATATGAAATCATTTTGATTAACAATAAAAATGCTGCTTTTATTGCCAGTCAGTTATAAGCGTGATTAACAAAAAACTATTTATTTTTTTTATAATTGTTTTCATCTTTGTACTATTGTATTGTTGATTTTATAGTTAAACAACAGCAAACATGATAGAACGACAGGTTCGCAATGAACTAAAATTGATGATGTTGGTGGTTTAAGCTACAAACGATTCGTATTCAATTCAAATTACCTAGCCTTGTTGATTTTTTTTCGAATAACGATCACAATAATGTTTGATCAAATATGTTTGCAGATATATTCATTATGAAATAATTTTTGAATAACAATTAAAATGCTATGTTTATTGCTAATCAGTCATGAACGTGATTAACAAAGAAGTATCTGTTTTTTTATATTGTTTTCATCTTTTTACATTTCCATTGTTGATTTTATAGCTAATTAACAACAAATATGATAGAATGATAGGTTGGCAATAAACTAAAATTAATTATGTCTGTGGTTAAAACTACAAACGTTTCGTATTCAAATCAACTAACCATGCGTTGTTGAATTTTAATCCAATTAAGATAGTAAAATTTTTTGATTAAATATGTTTTCAGATGTTTTCAACATGAAAGATCACAAATATGTTTGATTAAATATATTTGCAGATGTTTTCAATATTTTCAACATCATAATATAATTCGAAATAATTCGCTTGTAAGAATAAAAATGCTCTTTTAATTACCAATCAAACATTAACGCGTAACTAACCGAAAACTATCTTTTTTGCTATTGGTTTCATCTTTAAACAATTGCATTGTTGATTTTAAGTTATATTTGTATAAAGAGTTAAACGTTAATCCAGAGCAGATCGAAAATAATAAAACACAGCTATTATTGATCAAACACGCCAACGATCCACTGACTCACTTAAATCCTTTTGAGTTGCATAATAAAAAGGCCTCTAAGATAAAACCCCATTTACGCAAATGGCATGTTGCCATTTAACTGTCAAATTTCGACAGATTATAGGCAAGCAGAATGAAACTGTTAATTCTTTTTGCCAGTCATTCTGTCAAATTTTGCGATACGAGGGCAGTTTGCCAGTCGAATAAATCGGGCATTAAAGGATCAGGCTACACATGCAAGCTTCGAAACAGATCGGTTTCAGTTTTGAAACACATGCATCAGCTCAATTAGAGCCTGATTACACGATAAGTTTTTTGGTTCGTTTCGATTTTTGGCAGGTACGTACCATCGTGATCACACACAACGAAAAAAGTCCATTCGTGTTTTCGACGTTCAAAAACATTCAGGTTCATTTATTGGAAAATAGACACTAATAATAATTAAAAATGTTTTTAAATCACTTCTTGTTCAAATCTTTACCTAATTAATTATGAAAAAGCATTCCCCATCTCTACTCGTATATCATAAACGTCAAAGTTCAACCACAAAAAGATTAAAATCTTCATACGTGCTTTCGTTACTTCGTTCCCCCTACATCAAATGTGTCAAAACGACGAAACACGAAACGAATCGTGAAATCAAGCTAGATTAAAAACTAAACCATCTCAGATTGATTTGATAGATAAAACGAATTTTTCGCAGCTAGCACATGTTACAATTTGTGCAACAAATAGTTGAATTTAGTTCATCCTTAAGAATAAATGGAAGCCTTGAAAAATAAAAGCCAAATCTGCACTTTATAATGCAAATTATTTTACAAAATCCAAAAGAATAGAGATGGTCGCGTTGTTTTCAAATATAATATTTTTCCTAAATTTACAGAAAATTAGTTTTTTTGGACCAGATTATTTATTTTAGGTAATTTGAAAAATAAAAATATTTTAACCCATTTTAGAAAGCTTCTGAACCAAAATAATTCATGAAAACATAAAGAATTAATAAAATATTTGAAGAATAAATAAGAAAAAACCAAATCAGCACTTTACATCGCAAATTTCTTAAAAAACTGTATCTAAATCTGACAAATTTTCTACAAATTTTTAGAGAATTACGCAGTTTACAACATTAGATACCATGACCTTACACCGTCACATGAGGTTACTCATGTATTTTATAAATTATTTTATAGACACATTCCAGAAATTTTCTGAATTTACATAATTATTCATGTATAGGTACCTAAACATTTGGCAGAAAACAAATCATCGAAGTTGGTGCTGAAATTTGAAAGTTTAAGTTTTTTTTTATTGTTGGCCTTATTGATTCGAATAACACTATTTTATACATATTAATTATTATTTTCAATTTTTTTTAACTGTCCAGTGTAAACAAAGCTTAATATGTATCTCTCTTTTTCCTTTCATAATGTTTGTTCTTTGTCTCAGCAAGAACATCAAAATGTCGTAGTAAGCAGCTGCATTCTAAAAAAGCATCACACATACTTTGTAAAATGAATACAAACATTATGGCGTCATCAGAAATATCATAAAACTTACAAGTTTGTGTGCTTGAATAAAAATGTTCGTGATCAAAAATATAAGAAAACTCTTTTTTTCGTGGTAAAATAATCATGAACGTTATTATATTATCACAAATACTTTGTAAAATGATTGCAAACATTGTTGAGACATCTGAAACGTCGCAAAAGAGATGAGTTTATATGCTTGAATAGTTGGATTACATAGTCAAGTAGTTTGTACAACATTTTCTGATGGAAAAAATAAATGTAAACGCAAATTTGCGTTCCCATGAATACAAAGATGTTGTATAAAAATGTGGAACTATAATAGTCGATAACTCACGGAAGTGGTCGGAAGTAAACAAGCTAATACAAGGAAATCACATGACGAGCCGATGATAGCCCTGTTTTTTAGTGCATTTTAATCTTCGCTTGAAAAAGGAGCATGTCAAATACAACAACATTTTAGTATAACTCCGTATTGTTGTTGTATTTAACATGCTCATTTTTTGTAAGCGAAGATAAAAATGCACTAAAAAACACGGCTAATATCAATTTATAGCTTTTTGTTGAGTTTCATTAACTTTTGCGTTCGGATGTGAAGAGCGCTCCCGAACTCACCCTACGAAAGTGAAACTGCGATTTGGGGAGTTGGGAACGAAAAAAAGAGAGATGAGTCATTTACTTGCGTGGAATATGGCTCACTTTTCCTTTTACTGTTTAGAAAGTTAATTTTTTTAAGTTTTTTGACATTAGCTTTAGACTATTATACGATAAGTTCTACTTTATCTTTGTGACGAAGTCAGAACGGAAATTCCTAGTATTGGAAAGAAGAACCTCATATTCTTTTATTTTTAAGTTATGAAAAATTAATTCAAACATTGTTCAGTCATCGGAAACGTTGTAAACTGGCACATTTATTTGCTTGTATACCAACGTTCGTGATCAAAAGGACGCGTTAAGTATTGTAACCGACTTGGATATGCAATAATTTTCATTTCGTTTTATTCCATCAGAAGTTAAAGTGCCACCGAACGTAAAGGTCAATTTTATACGCGTGTTGTAAAAAAGTGAATCTAATAATAAAAAACTAATACCTATTCACCAGCAATTATTACAAAATTATTGTAATAAGATAATAAAGGTAAGTCATTAAGATTATCCCCAAGTTTGAAACTATTAGTCGGTAGCTTACTTCAGATATGTATGTATCAACAAATATTTCTTAGAATTTTCTTCTATCCAGACGCCATCTTAAAAAAGTATGATTTTGTAAAGAGTTTCGAAATATAATATTTATAGAAAAATGAAAACATAAAAATAAAATACAAAATCAATGTTTTTTCTCTCATAAATTCAGTAATTCTATATAAAACTAATTTTTCGCGTTTGTTTTGTTTAAGGTTAGCACATAATGAGACACCTCACACGATCACACATGTGAGATAATAGTATGACCAGTTCGACATGACCTGAAGGGTGCTTAACAAGATTTTTTTTAAAAGCCAACCAACAAATTGAAAAAAAATAATATCTAACAAACATTCTTTAAAAAAGGATAACTATACTTATTGTATTAAAGGTAAGTCGTAACGATTATCTCAAAACTTTTAACTTTTTTTAAGATAACAAAATACCTACCTATATATTAGTTATTTTATTTGAATAGATCATAGATTTTCAAATAAAAATAAGTGATTCGTTTAAAAAAAAACGTTTGCCGACGTAGAAAAACGAATAAATTAATAAATTTCTTTCAAAGCGAAACGAAAATCGAAAGATATCTAAACTTCCATTTATAATCCGCTTAAATGTTGTATTCATAGCTTTTTTAATTAAATTAATTTAAAAAACAAAAAGGCTCGCATTGTCAACGTAGGCCATTTTCATGAAAAATGCTTTGTAACTGGAAACATAATTTTTTTTCTTAGCTAAACAGCAAGTGCTAGAGACATGATCTAGCTTATTTTGATAACATTATAATCTTCTAAAAAAATTAATCAAAGTTTTTGATGAAATTTCATTTAAAAACAATTCAGACTATACATAGTATCTATCATCTTGATTTTCAAGACATTTTTCATGAAAACCCCTATTTTAACAATGAGTGTTTTTATTGCAGTGAATTTGGTGTTTGATCATATAATACAAAATTAAATAAATAAATATTTGGAAAGCTTAAATACTTCAGAGTATAAAATGGTGAATTAGTTCAATTTTATTCAGACCACTTTTGTACTCACAGCCTTGTGCAATCAAAATTTAGGCTGATTAGATTTGTTTAAAAAACTTATATCTTAGATTAAAACTTTTAAGTTTCTTGCTGTGCTACTTTTTTTCATTTAAACTGATTTTATTTTAAAGGATATACATAGATACGGTTCTTTATGCACTCTTCGGGCCACTTCGTCGGGGAATATTAATGGACAGTATAGCAACATTTCTCACAAAAAACAACACAGCTATATCTCGTAAGGATTTCCAATACATTGCTTGAAGAATCCGTGATCGATTTCATGAAGATTCTGTAAGTATTTATTTTATATTCCCATTCATTTTTTAAAAATTTGATTTAAGATTCGCATCACATTTTTGTAATAGACTGATTTTATTATCTTAAACAGAAGTGTTTTTATGATAAAACTATTTTCTTTTGTATAAAGCTATAAAACATACAATTTTTTTTTAAACCATTGTTGAATTTGAAAGTGCTAAGCTTCTTCTTGAAGTATACTTTTTTAATATTTCCGGATTTTTTTCCTTATCGACCTAGTTTAAATATCCATGTCCCCTTATTCGTCAATAATATTTCAGGGCATGATTCTTGGGCATATTGTCTTAGAATATGCCCAAGAATCATGCCAATTGTATGGAGGTAAAGTTGTATCTACCCCTCTGAGGCAGGGAAGGCAACTTTAAATGCAAAAAAAAATATTAAAAAATTAACGAAAGGACATGCAATAATGTGCTTTAAATTTTTTGAAAGCTAGTTACCAACCCTTGTATTCGGTTTTTAAATCAGTTGTTTAAGCGAATAGTTTTTGAGAAATTAAATTTCAAAGTCAAATTTTTTTATTTTTTTTAGGTTGATATTTTTCAAAATTATTCGTATTAAACGTAATTAAATACTGTTTCTGTATTCAATATTCAATGCCCATAGTAAATTTTAGTCAAAAACCAATATCCAAATTTAAAAATCTTTCTTAGTTTTTGAGACATTAAGAAAAAATAAAAGGTACTTTTCCCAAAAAAAAAAAAACGAAAAAAGGGTTTAACTATGTACATAATTCCTGGATAGATTCATTTTTAATTAAAATATTACTGACGAAATCCTGAGGCCCATTCAAGTCGAAAAACTAACGTGCAAATTTTCTCATTTTCGCTCTCATTTTCGACTTATAACGGTTTTTATGATTTTTATTCTTTTTTTCCTTTGACTGGCTCTAACTTTGCCAAACTACAACCGATTCTTGAATTTACACAAGAAAATTTAGCAAATTTTATCTATATGTCCTTTAATAAGGGTTCTGATAACGGTTTTCGTGCAATTTATTATCGAAAACATTTTTTTAGCATTTTGTTTTTTTTGACTTGGATATCATTTTTTTTTTATAAAAAAAAACACGTTACTAAGCATAATTGTTTCTTTTTTATTATGAAAGGCAATTGTGTTCTCTTAAAAATAGTTAACACTTTTTAACCAAAAAGTTCATTTAAAATTATTTAAAAAATTAAAAAGCAAGGAGATTCAAGAAATAATACTCGCTTCAATTCGTTTTAATTTTGTATTATTTCTTTTAATTTTCTTCATTTTTTAAAGTATTTTTGTAAGCAAAAGTGCTTTCAAGAATTGCAAGAATACATCCTTTTCTCTTTTCAGAATGTTCAACACAGTTGACAAATTTCAAATGCAAAAAGCATTTTAGTTAGCTTTTGAAAAGAACTTCAGAGTTTATAATAAACCCGAACTTTTTGCCTACTAGATTTACTGGATACGGAAAAGTTTGGGTCTCAATAGTAGGTAGTAAATAACTACAGTTGAGATTTAATTATAAATTTCCTATCAAAAACGATTTTGAATCCACTAGAAGAAATACAACAATCAGTTTTTATTACGGTAACATTACCTTCTATCAAAATTCATTAATTGCAGATCAATTATTATGCGGCACCTAAGCAGCAGCCGCTACTACAATTTAATGCGCTGGCATAGAAAAATTGGCCTTGACAAGACAGGCGAAAATGAATTCAACTCAAGTCCAAGTCAAAGTTTTTTTTAATCCAAATTTGACCGAAGAAGAAATGGAATTGTTGCATGGTAATTTTTTATCTTCAAACAAAGAAAATTATTCTTAAAACTTTCTCATTTAATGATATGATTTTTTTTTGATTCAGACGATACCTTGGCAGATATAAAATGGCTAAAAATTCACAATTAAAGAGCCTTGCGATAAGGTAAAATCTAAATGAAGAACAACTTTCAAGACAACAAAAAATTGAAAACCAGAATTTTTCCACAGTTAAGAACAACTGGCCCTTGATTAAACACTCTGCTGGAGTGACATTGGTAATTGGTTTAATATTTATATTGTCCTCAATTTGTCTGCATTTCCATTGAATTGATATAGAGAAGATATCAATAACGCTAAAAACTTCATGCCTCTCAGCTTATCTGTGCATCCAGCCCACTTAAATGTTCTTCAATTCTGTAGATAGAAATCAATGTCGTTAACACTTAAGTCATTTAGTGACTGCAGTTGAGTCATGACTTAGACTTATTTTAATAGTCTTAGACTTATTTAATAGTCCTTTAACTTAAACTCTTAAAATAAAAGTCGTAGGTCATTTTGAAAATCGTGACTTGAAATCAATTCGACTGCAGTCTCTATGACTTTTTAAAATCTTTAAAGTCATTTAAAAGTCAAAATTTCATTTATAAATTGTGCAGTATTTTCAATAAGTCACTTGGGTACTTTTAAATCAAAATAAAACATGAAAAGTGGAAGATTCTCACGCTTTAGGAGGGAATTAAACTGGTCACTGGTCACAAATGTTTGAAGAAAAAAATGTTTGGCATGAGGGTGGTCCAAATAAAATTGTTTTGCAGTTTTTTTTTTTAATTAAGTTTCTTACATCTTGTGCACCTAGTGTCATTTGGCCGCCGTGCCGTCTCCATTTTTAAATTAAAAACTAAATTGCATTTTAAAGCAATTATTATGACAGTTTATGCTTGTAAACTACCCAATAAAAATAAATAATAAAATATATTTGTTATTGAAGAATTAATTTATCTGGGTTCTTAGATTAAAAACTAACTTTATACCCCGTGGCATGATGGTTAGTGCGTAGGACTGTCATGCCGAAGGTGTGGGTTCGATTCCCAGCCGTGCCACCTAAAAACTGAAATGTTTTATCGAGGTACTGCCTCTTGCGAGGAACTGACAAATCCTCCAAGAGTAGGTATACTTGGCATGAAAAAGTGCTTCTCACTTAGCCGTTCGGACTCGGCAAAAAACTGTAGGTCCCCTCCATTCCTGCCAACAACACGCACACAGGAATGGTGGAGAGTTGTAAGTCACTAGGCCTGGTTCTCCACGAGCTGTTGCGCCACCCAATTTATTTATTATTTATTTTATATTAAAAAAATTGTTTTTTGTAGCATATACTTTGTATTCTTAAAACATATTTTGCTTTTTTTCTTATTTCTTTCTTAAGGTAAACATTGATTTTGTCATTCTTTATCCTGTAAAAGCAGAACTGTTTCATTGAACTATGGGATGAACTTAATGTCTCCATAATCCCCGTTTTCAACAAAAAATTAAAGACCATAATAGTCTAGAGCTGCTTGGTTTCTTAAACAAGAAACATTTTGTGAATGGTATGTTTAATGTTCAGTATGCTTTTATATTATTAAGTAATTAACTAAATGTTTACTTTTTTTAGACCTTGAAGACGTTACAGTAAGGAATCTCTTACATTCTATCCTCCCACCTTCCGCAAGACAAGCAAACATCGCATCTGGTATGGAAACCAGAAAAAGAAGTATTTCAAGCCAACCATAAAGGACTCGCAAACATCAAGCAAATGATTTTAATCCAATTATCGACCAGCTGTCAATAAAGGTGAGAGAACTCGGACAAAATCTGCAACTAGTAGTAATTTATTTTGAATTTGAAAAATCGTTATAATCATAGTTTATTTCAACGAAATGAAGTACAAGTTTGAGTCATTACTTCCTGCACTTGATACATGCTTTAAAGTTTTTTTTTGTCTTAAATCTTAAATATCCAATAGCATGTAGTTCAGTATGGCTGTTTTTTCAAAAATATTTTTAAAATTAAAAGTTCGGAAAGAGTTCCACAAATGTTTTTATCTTAGACAACATTTTGAAAAATTATAATAATGTTTTAAGTGCCATTTATGTATGCCAATAGAGTGGAGCGTTTTTAGCAAATTCAAATCACTGCGTGTAACTCATAGTTTATGTGAAATGGTTTTCTGAACGTATTCTCATAACAAATCTTGAGTCACTTTTGGAAAAAAAAATTGGGAATCCACTGAAAAATACCCCTTTCTCAAAAAATTTACTTATTTTGAATATAGTGTAGAAAAGCTATGTCCTAGAAACCATAAACACTTTTTATATTGAATTTAGCTGTATTAACAATAATATTTTTCTGAACACAACCTTATGATCAATTGTCAATCTCTTTGGGAGAAAAAAACGGGAAGCCACTGAAAAAAAAATCTTTTTTTCAAAAAACTTTGCTTATTTTGAATATATAAAAATAGCATTTTCTTTCTCCCAAAGTCGGCCCAAAATTCATAATGAGGATGTGTTAAGAAAAATATTGTTGTTAAATTCTACTAAATTCAACATAAAAAGTATTGATGGTTTCTAGGACATAGCCATTCTATCCTATATTCAAAATAAGTCAATTTTTTGGAAAAGGGGTATTTTTCAGTGGCTTGCTGGTTCTTTTTTCCCAAGGGCGACTCAAAACTAATGATGAGGATACGTTCAGGAAACCATTACGTATAAACTATTTATATGTTGCACCCAGTGATTTGGAAAAATTCGATAAAATCGCTCCACCCCAATGCCCAACAACGTCCTTAGCTGATGAAAAAGGTATTTTTTTGTTTGAAATCCTTCATACCTTCAAATGTCTGCTTTTGCTGAAGAAACATTCTTTCACATCATCGGCTAATTTAAATCAACTTTTTTTTCAAAAAATACTTTTACATTCTGTAAAATAGAAAATATTATTTCAGTCGATCTTGAGATATTAATCGAATAAAAAAAAAAATATATTTAGCTATGCAGTCTATGAAAATATATTACATTGGCTTAAGTTAACCATTGCACTTCAAATGAAATATTATATGGTACTTACATAATAACTATAATATTTTCTTGAGACCTACAAAAATATTATTTTGTAAAAAATATTGTTTATTATTTTAGCTTTACAAGAAAAACAGTTAAAAACTGTTTTAAATAAGTAAAATTAATTAAGAAGTCCGTTCAAATGGAAAGAATTATCGTTTTATCAATACCTTTTAAAATAAGTACTATTTTTAAACAAAGATTTTTTGTGACTAGTAAGAGTATCATGTACGAGTATGTATGATAAAATGGAACTTTTTTTTATAAAAGGTATATTCTAAACATGTAAAACTATTGTTTAAGAAAAAAAAGATTTAGTTTTGACTTTGATTTGTAAGAGTATCTATGGCACTTAGATCTTTTAAAAAACATTTTTCTGAAACATGTACAAATATTATTTAATTTTCAAATTTTTATTTAAACTAGTATGATAATCTAAGTTAATATTATCTGTAAACGTATTATTAATTTTGTTTAGAAAACATTTACGAAAATATTAATAAACTCAATTTGAATTCATTCAAACATTTACCTGTTTTTACTATTATTTTAAAAGTTCTTACAGCATACCAATTTAAAAGTAAGTATTCAAAATAATGGAGCGAACACGTCATTATGATTCAATCACAAATGATAGTATATAAACAAGGAAAATAGTAAGCGAAACACCAAGTAGTATACTTATTTGAGCATGGACATTAATGTTGAAGCACAAATATTTCACCGGACTTTCCTGTTTAATTAGCAACAAAAATAATCAGCTGATCACGAATGTATATAAATTACTACAAGGTTATTTTTAGTTTAACAGAATTATGGTTATTTGAGCATGGACATATAACTCTAAGCACAAATATTTTACAAAATGTTCCTGCTTTGTTGACAACGAAAATGATAAACCAACAACGAATGTATATGCATAACAACACTGTTATTTTAAGCCAAACACAAACATAGTTATCTAAGCACGGAAATTTAACTTCAAACACAAATATTTTAGAAGATTTTCCTGCTTGGTTAACAATGAAAATGATGAGCAATCACATACATAGTCATTGAAACATATTAATTTTAGTTCAAGCACAACAAATATTTCCAAACTTCCGTGTTCGATTAACAATGAAACTGATTATTCTATCACGTAAATTCATAAATTTCACACCAATGAATATTCAGCTTAATACAAAGCATTGTTCGTTAAAAATGTTTATAGTTGACATATAATCCGAAAAAAATTGTTCGTGATCACGAATAATATTGGAGTACCTAGAAACGTGATCAATTTTTTAACACTTTAACAGTCACTTTAAAATGCGAAGTGTTTGTTCAAACCCGAAATCGATCACGAACATCGTAAAGTTTTGATAAAAGGATTGACAACGCAAGCATAGTCAGATTGACCAAGATGCGTGGTTGACGCAAGATTAACCAAGGATATTGGTGATTTTACCAACGTTTTTTTTTCGGTGCGTGGGTGTAATGGTCAAAATTCTACACTTGCCCATCCCCCTTAAAGAAACACCCTTTCACCATGGATATTTTTAGGACTGTCTTGATTCTTAGTTCGTATGATAAATGGAACATTCACTCCAAATTTCATTAACATACCTTTATTTCAAAGGGGTTTTCGATAATATTTTACCTGTTGTACCTGAAAAAAGTCATCATTACATAAAAAAGACTATAACTTTTTTTTGGGTAGTTGTATCATTTTGAATTTGGTTCATTAGATTCAGCGTTAAAAACTACCTTTAAAGCATGTATTTTATGGTCAGGTTGTACCAAAACTAATATTTTACTTTGATAGACCTCCAAGTTCTCCCCATCTGCACCTCTTCAAATGCATCTACACAAAAAGCCAATGCGGGGATTTTGGGGGACTTTGGATATGTTATAGAGGTTGCAATTCTGCGTCGGTTCCAATTTTAATATTTCATGAATTAAATTTTTCAACCTCGGAACCCATTTTTCCTGGCCTATTTCTGAAGTCAAAACTATATGAACAATCATTAATGTTATTGTTTTCAGTAAGGTGATCACTCAAGTCAAAAAAAAATATCCAGAGGAGGATGACAGTTATCTATGTTAGTAATTCCGGAACTAGATTCTAGAACCAGAGTACTATTAGCGTCAGAAGAAAATACAAAATCGAGAATTCGATTTTTAATACAGCTTATTTGCTATAAGTCAGTTGAAATTCTTCAATTTTCTTCTTCAAATTCAATCAAGAAGCAGTAACTCATTTTGAGAAGAAGTTAAGGAAGCTTCTTGATACAATTCGTCATCAGAGGGAACCCACTATAAGTGAGGTAAGTTTAAATCACCAAGAAGTATTATATTGCTGTTGGAGCAAGACAAGTCAATAACAAAGTATAAGGCCTTAGAAAGTTCAACATATACTGCCTCCGAACTTTTTGGAGGAATATATGCATTTAAAATAAACAACTGTTTGGACTGCATAGTTAATTTTAAACAAATCAGTTCAATAGACAGATTGAAAAGGAACGAAACAGAAGAAGATATAAATTAATTTCGATTTGCAATTAAAACACCGCCTCCCACTTCTTTTGGTTTATCAACATGACGATCTTTTCTATAAACTAAGAACTCTTGATTAAAAAGTTCCGTGTCCAAGAAAAAAGAATTTAACCAAGTTCCTGTCAAAACAAAGATGTCATGTGAGAATGTTTGGGAGTTCATATTGTATATATCAGTGGTTTTGCTGCGAAGCCCTCTTACATTTTTGTAGAAGAGGGTGATCCTATTAAGTTTTTTTGGAGTTGATATTTTGGGTGAATTTCGCGTCTGTCTATTTTTTCTTGAAGTATTGCCCAAGTCATATTAAATTCGTATGTAATCAAGCACCCTGATTATTGCAGTCTGGCAGCTGTGGTGAGCACGGAATTTAGATTTAAATCGGGACAATTAATCAAACCTACATATCAAGGTGACTAGAGATCTGAGCTGTCACCCATTTGCACGTTGCACCGCGTATTTTGTAACGTCATGCGGCATAGGTGTATCAGTAGTAGTGAGTCTCGACATGAAATTCGTTGGTCATTTCCGGGATTTGCCTCAATGTGAAGATTTGGTCTATAGTTGATCTGCCTGGCCTGAAGTCACACTGGTACCTACGTGGCGATCATCGGGCATACTTTCCTCCTCCCACACTTGGTTGATGAGCTGTTGCATGCACCCTACCAGGACATCTCCTCCATACTTGAATAGTTCCGCAGGTAGGCCATCCGAGCCGCCGGATTTGTTGTTCTTAAGCTTGTGGATGGTTTTTTAACCATTAAGCAGTTGCTAGAAATGCTGCTCAAACAAGTCTACAATTCCCTGTGCTTCGGTGACTAGGTTCCCTTCGCTATTTCGAAGAGCTTGCGTGCCAGTCCTATAACCAGACGCCAGTTGCTTGGCTGTTTTGTAGAACCAGTGGTTGTTGGTGGCGGTGCTAGACTCTCCGAGATACTTTAGCTGAGAAGCTTCGGATGCTCTTTTCTTTCTGCGAAGGGTTTTTTCTCTTTCCTTCCTTTTTCACGGTACTCTTCTCTTGTTGCTCTTGTTTTCGGTTGCAGCATCATTTGCATTCGTGCATTTTCCATCTCCTACTTCAATACCGCGCATTCATCATCATACCACGGGTTCTTTTTTCTGGGTGGTTGATAGCCTATGGTGGTCTCGGCTGTCTCCTTAATGATGTCGTGATACTGGTTTCACTGGTTATTGACGCTTGTGACTGGGTGTGCGGCAGATAGTTTCCCGGTCAATTGCTCACTGTAGCCTCTGGCTTTCTCAGATATGCAAAGGCATTCACTCTTGAATTTCTTCCTTTGGGCGGCCTTCGTTTTTATCTGAACTTTATCACAACAAGAAAGTGGTCGTGTTCGATTTGGTTGGCGGTTCGACCATCTGGAGGTCGCCAGAGTGCTGTGTGTATCTTTCGCCTGGGGAACCTAGTGCTACTTATCACCGTATTACGAGCTGCAGCAAAGTCGATTAGTTGGAAGCCATTATATTATATGTTGTCGTTTCGTGGACATTTCCACCAAAGATCTTTTCTTTTCCGACTTTAGCATTGAAGTCTCCGAGCACGACTTTGACATCTTTCTCTAGAGATGCTTCGTGATGGGCTCCGTCCAGGAGGTCGTAAAATTCCTCCTTGTTAGACTACTCACCTTCATCGGTAGGGTTGTGTGCAGGTATGGTTGGATGTTGTAGGAACTGGGGGCCTCGAGTTGAATCTTTTCCTACACATCAAGTGCTTACAATACCTCCAAGTTGGTAGCCGCCGGATACTGGTCTTGGCTTTCGGTCATGACTTGCTTAACTTGTAAGCTCGAATGTTGATCAAGGAATCAGAACCTCTGTACCCATACAAAATTAGGAGAGAAAAAAAGAATAATAACACAGACAAGAGAAAAAGAAAAAGCAAATAGCAAACAAAAAATTTAAAAGAAACTAATATCAAAGTCAAATTAGTTTGAATTAGCTATATACAAAAGTTATTTGCAGGTTTTGATGAAATATTCAAACATGAATGGCTTTGATTTAAACACACTTTACTCCAAAATAATTGAATCGTTGAGTGAAAGAACAGTACAAGCGCCAAAAATTGAATTTTGAGCTGAAAATGCAAAAATACTCTACTTACGTAACCCTTCAAATCAGCAAAATAACTGAAAGTCAAATTCATACTTAACTGCACTTCTCTGATCGCTGAATGAGTGGAAGAACAGTACAAATCCTGGAATTCATACTGTTCTTTCACTCAATCACTGCTATCTGGAGTTAATGCTCAGTTGTTAAAGCAATCAATTACAATATTATTACAAAAATTATTGGTGACATGACACATTACAGTTCGTGGAGAACCAGGGCCAAGTGACCTCCGAGTTGTAGGACTACAACCATGCTTGTGTGCGTGTTTTAAGTGGGCAAGAGTGAAAATGATATTATAGGCTTTAGAACCTGGTGGCCAAGCTTTTAAGGAAAGACTAGTCAACCAGTTAACAAATACAAATTATTTTTAGTTTATGATTCCGTTGTATTCATTTTGTATAGAATTTTACGTTCCTGTAGTGAATATTCTGACTATATTAGAACAACCTATCTCATAGGATGTTGTGTTATAACTTAAATTACTTAATTACTTAAACCCAAAAAAAAATAATTTAAGAAAATAAATAGCTGCTGCCAACTGCAGGATTCAAAGAACCTTTTTTATGCTGACAAAAAAAATTATAAATTAAGAAAAGAATGCCAAATAATATCTGGAGAGGCTTTGAAGTTTTACTGCCATATACATTATATCATGAAAATAAACAATTATGATACTCCAGGTTTAATAGAATTACTCCAAGAGCTGTCATTTTTTGTTTATAAAGATTTATAAAACCAATAAAATAGTGAACAAAAATTTAAACAGTTCTTTTTTATATTGAGTGAAAGAACAGTACAAGTACAGTGCCTTTCTGTCTCAATACTACTTTTCTATAATAATTGAATATGAAGAAAATTTGAAAAGAAATTCTTCTGTTTAAGTGGAGTGACCGAATACTTGAACTACTTTTCTATATACACTTTTAATGATTATTAATTTATCAAGATATTGAGGAACTCGAAAACTGCAAATCCCCCATACAATATTATACCAATAAAATAATAGTTTTTCTGTGACATAGTTATTTCTGTTTTTCTCAAAACAAACATTTTGTACTTGTACTGTTCTTTCACTCACCGATTCAATTGTATTTTGGCATTTATAGATTATAACTAGGTTTAAACCAAATTCTATTTGTATTAGTTAAACATATAACCAAACATGCATCTTTTTAAATAACTAATAGTTAAGTTTTCACGGTGAGAGTTGCCCTGCTAACTTCACCAACTTCATATTACCTCTGTATGTCTATTTTTTATATGAACAGAACATACATGGGGAGGACGCAGGAAAACATTTTGCTTGATTAATTTTCTTCAAACCTATGTATATAGTTATAAGATAGTGGGCTCGATAATGCGCAAAGGAAACACGTTGGTCCAAGGTTTGGTACAGAATGAATTTATTATATACATAGCATAGCAAGATACGTACCTACTTGACGTTTAATAAGAATCGTGGAGTAGTGTTACTAGATCTAAATAATAGTTAGAGTTATAATTATTATACTTGTTACATTATGCAATGGTATAACAATAGTGGGTTTTGTTGGTTCCCCACACTTTTTTTATTTCTTTTTTAAACCAAAAATAACGGCAGGTACCTGTCATATAATATTTTTAAGCAATTTTATTAAATCTTAATTTTCTCAAAATCGGCTCCACAATTTTTCTTAAAAAAATTAAAAAAATGATTTAAATTTAGTATCTTAAGGCTACCATTGAGTGGGAAAACATTTTTCAAAAAAAAGGTTATTAATGGTACGTACATAGGTGCATCCCAAAGAACATATTTTATTATTTTAGATTTTTTTGAAAACAGTGCGACAGGTCATTTTTTCTATTATGCAGAAGCTCTCAATATTTAATTTTTTTCTTTGAAAACTCAATCGTTTTTAACCACTTTTAGAATATTTTTAAATTATATTTTACTTTTATGAACAAATAACAGTAGCTACCTTCATACAATTGTTAAAAAAAACCGTCGAAGAAAATCTCATTCTTCTCAAAAACAGTTCCTACGATTTTGTTAAAATTAACAGTTTACTATAAAATATAAAAAAAAATACACATAGAAACTACTAACGATACCACCCCAAGAATGCTTTTTTTTTTTTAATTTTTTTTTTTTTAACTAAGACAGCGATGCTCAAAACTTTTTTCCATGATGAATGAAACATTGAGTAGGAAGACAATGTCCAAATGCTGAGAATATATCTCTCTAACCCAATGGCCTAGAGCTTAACGAAATTATAATGAAATAAGGTACACGCAACAACCTTTCAACAGCGCATCGTGTGATACATTTTTGTTGCGTTTTGAACGACCTCCCATACATGTTTGCCCATTCTCCTGTATAAGCTTATAAAAAAAATAAGTAGTTAATTGTATGAGTTGATACTTTATGCTGAAAATAATAATAATAATTTATGTGAAGCAGTAAAATAATACCATGCCAATCAAGTGGAATAAATATTAAATTTATCAACCTGGTATTCCAATACGCTTAATGGCTTAAATAACCAAAAAACCGGGTGCTTAATTTTACCTGAGCTACTCATTTATGAATGAAATAATATAAAACTTAACTACCTATAGTTTCAACAATATTGTTTAACAAAAAAAGAATCAAGGATAAAAACAAAGCTTGTAATACCTATCGGAACTTCCACATTTTAAAGATGATAGCCATTGGCAATTATTGCCCTTAAACACATACAAATCAGTGGGTAATTTATGATGTCGCACAGTATTCCCAAGCTTGCATTGTCACCCACTTCAATGAGGAATTTTCCATCACGTTTTGATTTATGTTCGAACCCGGGATACTGATTCTACCCCTTGAAAGAGTGAATATCATAAATTAGCATGAATCCATGGCAGATTACATAAGCTCTCTTCGAAGGTCCTTTAGTAATATTTATTTAAGGATTCGACAAGAGCTTTTCCTGATTCCCTTCAAATGGCAATTTCCTTTCGCACACATTTCCCAACAGCAAACGGGTTATCTGAACTACTAACCAACTGAATATGATTATTCTGGATCAATTGGGTTTAACATTTTTGAGGATGTCATGTCGAAAGAACATCACCAATTTTCATACAAGCATAATTGCTGAGGATGCCAAAGGTTGTTTTTAATGTTGGATAAATTTTAAAGGAAAGGTCCATGCAGAAAATTGGCTATAATAGGACATTAAAACTGTTAGCATGTTTTGGGTTTTGCTTTAATCATCTCCATGAAAGAGGAAGTATTATCTGCTTTTATATGACAAGTGTTGGGTGTTGTGTTATAAAAAGATCGAGATTTATATTAATTCAACTTTAAAAAAGATGAAAATTAAAAAATAATTAAGAATAATTCTTAATTCCCAAAGATGGATTTCTAGCGCTTGTTTCTGGAGGACTTTGTACAGAAAAATCATCACCTATATAATTGCAGCAGTAATTTATTTTTGGATTGGTAAAATAAGACTTTATGATTTCAATTTAACGTTCAAGGTATATTTCTGAATTGGTATAAATGTTCAGGATATTTCGTGAAACGTAAATATATTATTTATACTATAATAATAGAAAATGAAGAAAATTTGAAAAGAAATTCTTCTGTGTATTTGGAGTGACTGAATATTTATAATTCAAGACTATCCATTTCTATAGGAAATGTTATATTGAGCAAAAAGTTTTAACCCTAAAATTGTCAAATTGGCCAAGTTTCTGAGTTTTACTATACATATTGAAAATAAGACAGTGTCACCATTCTCTCAAAAACGCAACGGTTCATTTAGTTGCATTTTCAGTTTTAAGCATGCTTATGCCCCAAACAAACATAATCTTCCATGAATGCAAATAAAATCGGAGCGTCTCTCTTTAATATTTTAGTATATAATTGCATTGTTTTTGAGGTCAAATGATTATATTTGTCAATTGTCTGCTAAGAAACAGAAATGCAGCGTTTTTCCAATTATTGTCTGTTTGTGCACGATAGTCTTCGAAATGGTTGAACAGATTTTGAAAGGTCGTTAAATACATGCAGTAGAAATGTTTTATCCGAGGTACTGCCTCTTGCGAGGAACTGACAAATACTCCAAGACTATACTTGTCATGAATAAGTGTTTCCCATCTAGCCGTTCAGACTCGGCAAAAAACTGTAGGTCCCCTCCATTCCTGCCAACAACACGCACTCAGGAATGGTTGGGAGTTTTAAGTCACTAGGTCCCGGTTCTCCACGAGCTGTTGCGCCAACCAATTTATTTATTTTAAATGCATGTAATGACAACCCAAGGAATAATTTAGGAAAGTGTCAATTGTAAACATGAAAGGTAAGGCCTGTGCCGGGATTCAGCTAATTCGAAACCGCAGGGAGTGAGTGAGATGAGTCACTTTTCGTCGAAAATCGATTCAGCTAGCAAAAGTGAGTGAGTGAGCGAGTGAAAAGAAATGTCAGATTACTCGCCAGATATTTCCACAGTGACTCGGTGTATGTGTTGGTAAATTCCCAGTTTTGGATAGGTACATATGTGTGCTTTTCTCAAGAATGCCTATTCATGGATAGGAATCGAAATAAAAAACAACAACGTAGATAAAAACAACTACTCTTTTTCTGATTCTTAAATCGTATTTTATTATCATATGCACATAATGTATATCAAATAAAATTATATTCTATTCACTTTCGACACTATTAAACTTTTTGTTTCTCAAGGGTGAAAGCTCACATTAAACTTTAATTACGAAGAAAAAAAATTGAAACAAAAGATGCTCCATTATTAAAGATTTCAATGTTTACATTGTTGTATTTGTCATTTCATTTCATTTGCGTAACGAGTGTGACAAGGAGGTAGAATTTAGCTTTTTTATATTTATTCTTTGTCTCATGTTCGAAACTAAATTCGAACCTACTCATTTCACTTAAATAGCTGAATCACTTTTGCGAGTGAAGTGAGATGAGTCGGTGAGTAAGCCGAGTCATCTCATCTCACTCGCTTAAATAGCTGAATCTTGGCACTGGTTCACCCGAGATTGTACCACACGTTTTTTTGCAGTATAAGGCCTGGTTCACACGAGATTGTACCGCACGTTTTTTATCGCATTCGGTTTTTACCGAAAAAAAATCGGGTGTTCACATGATATTTATATTTATTCGTTTAAAACTCGAATAGCTGCAGTATAATGAAAATGAATGGAAAAGTTTGAATTTGTGAAGTATTTTATTTTTATCTTTTTAAGGGAAAGGGCTAGAAACCTTTAAACGGATGATAGAAAATATTGATTTAAATATAAATTAGAAAAATAGGAGTCCTAGAATACCGTTGGACGGAGATAACGGCATTATTTGAGCGCTTTCACATATGAACTCATATCTGTTTAGTGCATTGATGAATTTTCTTGTTGTTTTAAATATAACATATAAATAAAATTACGGTTATTTTGATACCTCATTCATTATCCTACGTGATATATAAGCGACACAATCTTGATTTTAAATTGATCGAAAAATCAAAACAATAGCATTGAAATTACCTGCTTGGACCATTGTCTACGACCATCCATCAGCGAGAAAATCCCGTTATCTACATGGAATTTTTTTTATCAAAATTTGATATGGATGGCTTTAAAAAATTATAGCTCCCGTTCTACTGATTGGATCTTAAAGGTTAAAGTCTTTAAAGAAAGCTGACATAACGGGCTATATTATGTAAAAAAAATCATTGAGGAGGGGCAAACATTTGCATACTATAGGGGTGAATAAACCCCAATTCAATTCCATTTATTTTACTCTTAATTCAAATGTTTATGAAAATTTTTATAATTTTGAAAAACTAAAAACGCATATTTGTTGCCTCATTCCTCTTCTTTATTTAAAGACCTTAACCTTTAAGATCCAATCAGTATCACCGGAGTTATAATTTTTTTAAATCAACCCTATCGGTCGATTAATTTTTTTTGTATACATGGGCTTTTCTCTCCACTGAAGCTCATTCGATGCCAACGAACAAATACCCAACGAGGATTTAAACCGTGTGAACGAGACTATATAAAACTATACGCCACTGGGAGACGATACGTCGCAGTTCATTCGTTTTGTTTGATAAGTCCGTTGAGTTTTCGATAAACGTACTTATCTGAGTACGTTTTCTTGCCGTACAAACGTCGTGTGAAAGGCTCTATGTAAAATATATACGCCACTGCTCATCCGCACGGATTTATACTGCAAAAAATCGTGCGGTACAATCTCGTGTGAACCAGGCCTAAACCCGTGCGGATGAGCAGTGGCGTATATATTTTACATAGAACCTTTCACACGAGGTTTGTACGGCAAGAAAACGTACTCAGCTAAGTACTTTAATCGAATACTCAACGGACTTATCAAAAAAATCGAATGAACCGTGACGTATAGTCTTCCAGTGGCATATAGTTTTATATAGTCTCGTTCACACGGTTTAAATCCACGTTGGGTATTTGTTCGTTGGCATCGAATGAGCTTCAGTGAAGAGAAAAGCCCATGTACACAAAAAAAAATTAATCGACCGATATGGTTGATTTAAAAAAATTATAACTCCGATGATACTGATTGGATCTTGTAGGTTAAGGTCTTAAAATAAAGAAGAGGAATGAGACAATAAATGTGCGTTTTTAGTTTTTCAAAATTATAAAAAATTTTCATCAACATTTGAATTTAGAATAAAATAAATGGAATTGAATTAGGCTTTATTCACCCCTTTAGTATAAAAATGTTTGCCCTTCCTCAATGATTTTCTTACACAATATAGCCCGTTATGTCAGCTTTCTTTAAAGGCCTTAACCTTGAAGATCCAATCAGTAAAACGGTATAATTTTTTAAAGCCATCCATATCAAATTTTGATAAAAAAAATCCATGTAGATAACGGGATCTTCTCGCTGGTGGATGGTCGTGGACAATGGTCCAAGCAGGTAATTTCAATGCAATTGTTTTGATTTTTCGATCAATTTAAAATCAAGATTGTATCGCTTATATACCACGTACGATAATGAATGAGGTATCAAAATAACCGTAATTTTATTTATATGTTATATTTAAAATTAGCAAGAAAATTCATCAATGCACTAAAGAGATATGAGTTCATATGTGAAAGCGCTCAAATATTGCGGTTATCTCCGTCCAACGGTATTCTAGGACTCTTATTTTTTTACTTCATATTTAAATCAATAATTTCTATCATACGTCCAAATTTCAGCTCTCTAGCCCTTTCTCTTAAAAAGATAAAAATAAAATAATTCGCAAATTCAAACTTTTCTATTCATTTTCATTATACTGCAGCTATTCGAGTTTTAAACGAATAAATATAAATATCATGTGAACACCCGATATTTGTTCGGTAAAAACCGAATGCGTTAAAAAACGTGTTGTACAATCTCGTGTGAACCAGGCCTAAGGGTATCTTGCAAACAAAAAAATGTTATTTCAAACGATTATAAACAAGTAGAAATAAGTGTTCTTTTAAAGTGTCGGTTAATTAAATAAAAACAAATGCCTATTAGGATAGAAGTCGATCAAAAATAAAATGCACGACTGGGTCGCACGTACTTGCTCTTATGCTCCAAACACTGCAGGTTTAAAAAAAATTGTATTAAACAATATGGAAATTATGAGAGACAAATGTAGAGAAGCATGAGATACGATATTTAAATAAGCTAAAACAACTCCTTCGACAGTTTGAGGTAAAAAAATGCTATCTTAATTCTTGATGGAATATAATTGTATGGGAAAAAAAAGTTTAAATCGTTGGAGCGGTTTTTTAAAACAATAATTTTTATATAAAATTCTTAAAACATTCTTAAGGACAAACTTTGGAATGCAAATCTAAAGTATATATTTATGTGCAGATAACAAAAAGAATTATAAGAAAATTGTCAGCCCATTTTTCAGATATCGAATTTTCAAAAAAAAAATTGAAACTTTTTTTTTTAAATTCAAAAACTTTTTTTTAAATTTTGATATTCAATATTATTTTATTTTATTTAAAATGTGTATATACAATCATTTTAATAGTTGCTAAGTGCAAAATTTTATTTAAATATTTTCCTTTGCGGTTTTTAACTCTTGTATGGAAGGTACCGTGATTTTTTCATAAATATAAAATTATTTATAAAAAATTTTAGAGAGTATCTACTAGAAAACTCTTAGATATAGAGTTTCAAAAAGAAAATCTATCATGTCCATTTCGAAATGTTTGATTAAAAAAAAAAAATTGAAATATTTTTTTAAAATACAAAAAATATTTTTTTTTTTAATTTGAGTGCACAAAACTATTTATATTTTGTGAACGCTTTTGTATAAAAAAAATATTGAAATCAGTCAAACTATTTTGAAGAAAATCGAAAATATAAAAAATGGTTCCCATTAATAACTATTTTTTGAAAAATGTTTTTTCCACCCGAAAGAAGCTTTTACTAAAATAAATGTATTGACCTTTCTTAAAAAAAAGTTTTCGAGCCGTTTTTGAGAGAAGTACAATTATATATAATTTCTAAGAAAATTGTATGGTAGGTACCGTTATTTTTGGTTTAAAACAACATTTTAAAGAATGTGTGGGCATAATCACCAAAAACCACTATGTACCAAGTTTGAAGAAAATCGATCTAGCCGCTTAGGCTGTAGATGAACAGACAGACAGAATTGTGAATTATGGAAGGAATGAGTGATTCATTACTTACTACCTTGTAATTTCGTTCTGCCATTTTTTCTTTGTTTGGGTGAATTCTAGCGGAAATTAGTATAAAGGAAGAAAACTTTTAAAGGAGTAATCTAGCCTTATTTTAATTTCAAATTGTTTGCTGTTACGGTTGCTATGGAATTAAAGGTAACCATTTATTAAAAGGAGAATAGGACAAAACGGTCTACAAGACCAAAAATGACGAGACATTATATCGTTGAAATTAAATTTTCTTTAGTTTTTAACCACTAAAGGAATGAACAAACTTTGTGGTCAGATGTATTTATTTAAGGTTTTTGGCACTTCCTTATTGACCGCAATAAATCAAAAATAAAAAAATCAACACATTTATTTTATTTTAAAACGTCAAATTTTTATTTTAACATTGTATGCATTTCGGTCTAATTTGCAGACCATCTTCAGCGAAATACGCAAGCAAATACAATACAAAGGGTATTGATAAACAAAATCATACAATAAAAGAAAGAAAAGAGAACAAGAAAATACAAAGTTTTTACAATCATATGCTAATTTATGCATGTACGAAGTAAAATTGTAAACAAAATGAAAAGAAAAAAGGAGAGAGAAGGCGAAAAAATTGACAAAAACATTATTTGGCAAGAGAGAATAAAAAAGATTCGATTGGGCTATTGTCTATGTTCATTAAATTATTTTTAATTGAGATGTATACAGATTCATAAGCATCTAGTTTAGAGGGATATTGAACTGTCTTTATTAGTTTGTAATTATTTTCAATTGGCTTCATAAGATGTGGTTCAAATCAAAAGAATGAGCTGCAACTGCTTTGCTGACATCCCTCTTATCGATGTAACGACGGTGTTCTTCGATGCGACACCTAACCGCGCGCCTCGTCTGTCCAATGTATTTTTGCTGGCAATCTGGACAGGTGATTTGGTAAATGCCACTTTTATCACGAAAAGATTTTGTATCTTTTGTCGAACCCAATAATGATCGAAGCTTATTGTTGCTGGTGTAAATGATGCTCATATTAGCTTGTTTGAATGCGTGGTTGAGTCGATTGGTGATACTTGGTACATAGGTCATAGAAACTCGACGTATGGTTGAAATTATATCGTTGTAAAGGTATTTGTATGTACTATAATAGCTTATGGAATTGCGGTGTGAAAAAAGCTATGTGCCCTTTCATATAAATAAATTGTATTTATATAAGAAGGTTTTATAATACAAATTCTATATAGGTACTACCATAGACTAACTAATAATAAAGACAGGCCACTTCATATAAAGAAAAAGGACCCGATTTGAGATTGCCTCCACTTAGATTGCCTCCACCTTCAAACATGTTTTGTACTTGGCGAGAAAAGCTTTTGCTGTATATGAAGCTTTCAAGTTGCATCGAACTGAAACTCTTTCACCACTATCGCAAGTGTACCTATTTTTGTTGTTGGTTTTTGGGTATTTTGTCTGTTTTTTTTTTTTGCAATTAATGAAGGTTGTGAAGCAGTGGTGGTAGTTTTTTTGTCTTCATAGTTTGCTCTAACTTAAATTTTGCTTGTGTGTGTGTACACTTCAGGTATAATTATTTCATTCTTGTCGATCTTGGCAAGAATTTTCGTTTTTAATTTCTTCTGAGGTAGGTTTGAAGGAAAAATTTGTTCTTTGGAGGATTTCTCTGTTTTCACGTTTGGGGTGGAATGGTAGACTTGGTGGCGGTTGTTTGTGTTTGCAATTTTTTGCTCTCATTTATCCTTTTTTGTGCGCTTGCTTGTGTACTCTTGCATATACATTCATAAATATAATATCGATCTTCTAGTAATGATATAAGAATTTTCGTTTTTGGTAGTTTCGAGGATTTCTTTACAGCATCAAAATGTAGGCAGGTGGTATGAAGGAGTATTTTGTTAATTTTATGTATTTATTCAGTACCGAAATAAAAACATGTTCAGAAATGCAGGTGAATAACATACCTAATTTGTTTAATTGCAAAAATAAACTTACCGAGTCGAGGAGTATGTTCGCAAATGATGTAGGTATATAACATTCCTTTAAATGGAGTAAACTTATTGTAAAGTTAAAATGCTATTTTTTGCATAAATAAAGATTCATTATTTCTATAGGTACATTCATGTTTTTTCTATTAATTTAATAGGAAAATGCGCCCGAAAATAGCGATATTTTCACTCTAAACAAATTTGTACTTCTTATAGTAGTTTATCATGTTCACTTGAATCATTATAATTTTCTAAAAATATAATCCTTGTTATATTATCATTCATTTCATACCTCAAAAAAGAATCTCAAGTTTCAACTACTCAAACTAAATGCAAATATAATTTTAGCACGCTTTGAAAATTCAAGATTTTTTCAAATTTCTTTAGATACCTAATTTCTGAACAATGAAGTAGCATTTCTCGATTTATATAGAATTTAATGCAGCGGGATCGACATTTTTTGATTTTTTTTTTGCTTAACCTCGAAAATGATCAAAATACAAATTTGCTTGCAATTGATTAATAAATTGAAACTTAACTCTGGAGCTTGGGAGCAACACACAAATAAACATACAAACAAAAATTTAAAAAATGCAACAAAAAAAAAAGAAAAGAAAAAAAGACAAAAATTATCATCACAGTTAAATTGTAATTAAATTAATTGCATTAAATTCTACGTTAGTCGAGAAATGCTGCTTCGATTTTCAGAAACTAGATATCTGTAGAAAGTTGAACAAATCATAAATTTGCAATGCATGCTAAAACTATATTTGCATTTAATTTGAGTAGTTGAGAGGTCTCGAAAGGTTTAAATGCAAGGCTTACAATAATGTTCTCATTTTAAATACGATTTTAAAAATTTGTATTTTATAATAGTTTTGATTAATAACAGGTTATTTTGGTGTATCAGACATATTTCTAGGTTAACCACATGATTTTATATCGATTTTTGAACATTACTCAACCCATAATTTTGCAAACTAGGTACAAATACAGGATTTGAAATATCACGAATAAGCTCTGCGGAAATGGTTTATAACTTCAGTACCTAATTCTTTTTTGAGGTATGAAATGAATGATGATATAACAAGGATTATATTTTTAGAAAATTATAATGATTCAAGTGAACATGATAGATTTGGATCGAGTTCATTCAAAAGAAGATATTGATGATCATGTCAATTCCTTTTCTAGCATAATAATGTATTCGGTTCAATCATGTGTTCCAAAAAAACCTAAAAAGCCATTTGTTTTTAAAATGCCGGAGTACATACTGCAATATATTCGTATAAGGAACTCTTTAAACAGGCAGTGGCAACGTTACCGATTACCGGAGTACCGAATTGATGCTAAATTTTACAGCAAAAAGATTACCGAGGAAATAAATAAATATCGGAACAGGATATGGAATGAAAAATTAAGCAAGTTAGACAAAAATGCAAAACCTTTTTGGAATATTGCCAAAATAATTAAAAATAAAAACAAACAAATACCTAATCTTGAAAATGGTGAAGAGGTTGTTTACCAAGACTCAAGAAAAGCTGACGTATTTGCATCAACTTTTTTGAAAAATCATACCGTAGCGCAGTACCTTAGTGATGATAACACTGAAAACATTGTAGGTAACACCGTGAGATCAGTAAACTCACAAACTATTGATACTCCTAGAGATCAGTTTGTTACAAGGCAAGAAGTGAAACATCTTGTATCCAAACTGAAAACAAGAAAGTCAGATGGGCTAGATTATTGATTATTGATTAAAAACATATATATAAAGAAACTCCCTAAGGCTGGACTCGAATTTCTTACGTTTTTGATAAATGCATGTCTCAAAGTACAATACTTTCCATTAAGCTGGAAATATGCTAAAGTCATACCAATTCCAAAACCTGGAAAGCCTACAAAACTTCCTACCAGCTATCGACCAATAAGCCTACTGAGTTGTATAAGCAAAGTATTAGAAAAAGTTATTAAACGAAAAATATTGCAAATTGTTGATGAGTTTAACATTTTTCCAAACGAGCAGTTTGGATTCAGAATGCATCACAGCACTTCCCATCAAGTTTTAAGGGTCTGCGAACACGTAAAGAAAAATCGCTCACTTGGAAAATCGACTGGTCTGATTCTACTCGATATAGAAAAGGCATTTGATACAGTTTGACATGATGGGATTGTGCACAAAATGGTATGTTTTGGATTTCCCATGTATCTCGTTAAATTAGTCCAAAGCTTTTTGTCCGATCGTCGTTTTAGTGTTTTTGTAAATAATAATCCGTCAAATTGTTATCATGTAAACCAAGGTGTTCCACAAGGATCAGTGTTTTTTTGTATAATATTTACACTTCTGATATTCCCAGACTACCGGAATGTCAAGTAGCTATATTCGCTGATGATACCGGCATCTTTTCATAGCATGAATTTAGTCTCAACATTGAGACCAATTTAAAACATGCAATTGAACTGATGACTAGGTATTATGAAAAATGGAAAATTAAATTAAACACTGACAAACTGCAAGCTCTCTTTTTTAGTATAAAAAGAAAATCTTGCTACCTTCCTAGCAATCAGCTAAACATTAATGGTGTAAATGTTAATTGGGACCAAAGCGTTAAATACCTAAGGGTTTATTTAGATCAAAAACTCACCTTTAAAGAACATATTGCTAAAACTCTAAAAAAAGTTAGTATAGCTATCAATATACTGTACCCTTTTATTAATAGGAAGTCACGCCTTAGCAACGCTAATAAAATCATAATACATAAAGTAGTACTTCAAGCAATCCTTCTGTATGGATGCCAGGTTTGGGGTAAATGTGCAAAATGTCTCCTTAACAAATTGAAAATATCACAGAATAAATTGCTTAAAATGATGCTTAACCTTCCTCGACACCATTCCACCTTAGACTTACACGAGAGAGCAAATGTTGAAATGATTCCTGTAAGAATCAATAGACTCAACAGCTCCTTTTTAATAAGTTGTGAAACCTCTGATAATCCCTTAATAAATCAACTAATTTCTTAATCATATTTCTGATGTTATTTGTAATTATTTTCTGTTTTTTTTTCGTATTTATTCAATAAATTGTTTATTGAGTTATGAAAACTCACTAATTTTTTGTTTAGGGTAGAGCGGGGCTAGTTGGACCACGGGGCAAGTTGGACCACGCGAATAACTCAGAAACCACAAGAGCTAAATGAAGACGATCATACACGAATGAAGCATTGTTACTAAATCATACGTGCTAAACTGGTTTAAGGTGGATTTCTTCTGCCAAAGGAGAACCACACGCTAATATGTGTTTTTTGGGTACAAAAGTAAAAAAAACGAATTTGTTTCTTTTTGTGTTATAGTGATGAAAACATGGGATTTTTTTAAAAAAGTATACTAATTTTGTGAGTTCTGTTATTGAATATTTGCATTCCATTTTTTAAATTGAAGAATTCTTAGTGTTGTTTGCAAAGTGACGGAATATATTCATCAAGCTAGGTGTGGGGTAAGTTGGACCAGGCGGACCAACTTGCCCCGCTGAATTAAAAATAAATGTTTTATATTGGAAAATAGTATGAAAATTTTTGAACAGATAAAGTCCCAAAGAGGAAGAAGAATGTTATGGCTGTATGTTATTATCGATGTGTATGGAAGCATATTCTGAGACTTAACCTGACGAGGAGTGGGTGCAATGCCATTCTTGCTGAAATCAGGCCCATACAAGATTCTCTATTACTGGTCATGGTGCCATGGGGTCATTTACGTTATCTTATGTTGTGCTTTGAATTAAGTTATAGTTTGGGATCAAATTAAGTTCAAACTAACAGTGATTTTGTCCTTAATAAAGCTCCTTTTTCCACTTTTTAGGCTTTGGTCCAACTTACCCCACCAACTGGTCCAACTGGCCCCGCTAGTGGGGCAAGTTGGACCACTTGGACTTTGTGCCTTTAAAGTAATCTTATTCTTCTGCTATAAAATATTTTAAATCTTATCAAATTTATTTAAGAAGCCGAAGTTACATTCTTTCCATTTATTCCATTTTCATTTCTATCTAAGGAATAGATAAAAAGTTATGAGACTTCAAGTAAAAAGTGGTCCAACTAGCCCCGCTCTACCCTACTGTTATTTATTATTAAATTAGTTTATACACTTATTCATATGAACTTATTTATTTCTTTTTGTTATTTTTTAGTTACCTATTTATTTATTTACTTTTTTTACTATTTATTTATTTATTTATTTATTAATTAATTAATTTATTTATTTATTTATTTATTAATTTTGTACTTATAAGTTTATTTATTTATTTATTTACTCAATTCTATATGTAATTATTTATTCAATTATATGTTTATTAATTTATTCATTCATTTATTTGTTTACTTTTTGTTAATTTGTATTTATATTTATTTACTTATTTATTTTTTTTACTTATTTATTTATTTATTTATTTATTGATTTATTTATTAATTTATTATTTCTTATTTAATTAATTATTTATTTATTTATTTATTTTTACTAACCCACTACTAATATACTAAAATACATATATATTTATTTAGGTATAACTTATTATTATTGACTAACACTAACTCTACTAACATAACTAACTACATAGTTTTGAAATTTTAATTCTAGTCAAAATGTACCTGCCCTTTTCATTTATATTGAAGGTTTTTGTTGTATTTTCCTTCAAAATTGTTATATCAATTTATCCGAAACTCAATTTAAATTAAAATACTTGTTCAGTAGAAAGATATTATATATTGTATATCAAATCTCTGTATGTAAACTGTGCGGTAGCTTACCAAATGTAAATCAAAATACTGAAAATAAAAATCTATCTATCTAATCTAAACAAATTAGGTATGTTATTCACCTGTATTTCTGAACATGTTTTTATTTCGGTACTGAATAATTAAATAAATACATAAAATTAACAAACTATTCCTTCATACCACCTGCCTACATTTTGATGCTGTAAAGAAATCCTCGAAACTACCAAAAACGAAAATTCTTATATCATTACTAGAAGATCGATATTATATTTATGAATGTAGGTATATGCAAGAGTACACAAGCAAGCGCACAAAAAAGGATAAATGAGAGCAAAAAATTGCAAACACAAACAACCGCCACCAAGTCTACCATTCCACCCCAAACGTGAAAACAGAGAAATCCTCCAAAGAACAAATTTTTCCTTCAAACCTACCTCAGAAGAAATTAAAAACGAAAATTCTTGCCAAGATCGACAAGAATGAAATAAATATACCTGAAGTGTACACACACACAAGCAAAATTTAAGTTAGAGCAAACTATGAAGACAAAAAAACTACCACCACTGCTTCACAACCTTCATTAATTGCAAAAAAAAACAGACAAAATACCCAAAAACCAACAACAAAAATAGGTACACTTGCGATAGTGGTGAAAGAGTTTCAGTTCGATGCAACTTGAAAGCTTCATATACAGCAAAAGCTTTTCTCGCCAAGTACAAAACATGTTTGAAGGTGGAGGCAATCTAAGTGGAGGCAATCTCAAATCGGGTCCTTTTTCTTTATATGAAGTGGCCTGTCTTTATTATTAGTTAGTCTATGGTACTACTGAAATAAATCAGCCAAGTAGAAGACTTAGCATTAAGGATGGGAATTGTTGAATTATTGATTCAAAATAGCCTTTTATGGCCATTAGTCCTACAAATTGGCGTTTTGTTCGGCTTACTCAATTGAACTCATCAGTGACACAGGAGGGCTTTGTCATACGCAATTTGTATTGAGTTCAGTTCAAACTACATGAATTCTTCAACGAAAATCCACTGTAAACTATATCCAACAAGATTAGAATTCCTAATCATTAAGCTGGAAGTTTTTTTGCCCGGGGCCTTGTTGGATATAGTTAGTTAATTAGACTAATTAATAAAAACGTGACATGTGTCGCTGCAAAGATGTTTTTATGTATTGCAATAGCTAACTGGCCAGCTTATTTAAAATAACTTTGTGATTAAAATTATTCCCCAAGACATTTTGTTGCCACCAAAACGGAATAACACGGTATACAGAAAACAATTTTTACTTGCGATATAGGTACTATAGGGCAAGTTTTGGATTCGTGCAAAAAAAAATTTCGAGATAACAATCAAACATGACATTACGATGATCGAGAACACAAAAAATGCGGGTGGCACAGTTCTGTCTGTCCGTACCTCAACCTACAGCCTAAACCACCGAAGCGATTTTCTTCAAATTTTGAACTTAAGGTTTTTTTGTTACTCTCCAGAGGGGAAATTGAAATTTTTTTTTAGCTCAAAAAATAACGGTACTTGCAATACAACCGTTAAAGAAAAGCTTATCTATCTCAAAAACGGCTCCAACGATTTTGATAAAAAAAATCTGTGTATTATTGTAAATGTTATGTACCTTCTAGTAAGAAAACAAATCACCAAAAACATTTATTAACGGTACCTGCCATATAAAGGTTTTTTTGATTTTCGGTTTTCTCATTAACCGCTCATCCGATTTAAATAAAACTTTTTACACAAAAGCGTTGTAAAAATATAAATAAAACTGCATTCCAAAATTTTGGAAAAAAATAGACTTTGGATTTTTAAAAAAAGATTCAAAATTTTTTTTGAAAATTCAATATTTCAAAAACGGGTTGATTAATAATTTTGAAATTTCAGTTTTAAATGAATATTAATATATACTCAAAATTGGCATACCAAATTTTTTTTGAAAAATGTTACAAACATTTTATATATAAAAAATTAATTTTTAAGAAAACGGCTCCAACGATTAAAATTTTGTTTGCATAAATTCATATTTTTTCAAGTAATCAAATGGCATACTTTTTTTTGAGCTCTAAGTTATTTATCAGGCTGTTTATACAACTAAAAGAACGATTTAAATGCTTTTTATACTTTTTCTATAATTTCTTGAATATTTTTTAAAGTTCTTAAGTCCCACACAACTTGAACATAAGAGCAAGTAGGGGAGACCGGGGCATGTTGACTCAACTTTTTTATTTCTTTTTATTAAAAAAAAACTAAAAAAGATATCAAAACAAATGAAGCTTTCTGTAATAGAATATCATTTAACCTTTTGAATAAGACTATTTGCATTCGAATAAGCTTATGCTAAGACCATTTTTTTTTATTCTACAAAATTACCTCTTGTGGGCCAACTTGCCCCGGAACCGGGGTAAGTTGACTAGCGTTATGGGGTAAGTTGACCATGTTAAAATGTTGTACCTTTTCGATGAATAAATTTAAAAAATAAAACTAAAAATCGGTTTATCAATTAAGTGATTTATTTTAATTTAAAAATAAAACCCAATGCATGTGGTAAGATAGTTATATAAACAAAAAATAAATAAAAATAGCTTCTTTTGGTATGTATAATATATCACAAATAAATTTTCCACTTCGTGTGTAACAAATAATAGTTATATTAATAAAAACAAATGAATAAAATATAACTTAATAAGTATCACTAATCACTATCCAAATCGTCATCGGAATTGCGATTCTGGCAAGTGTTAAAAATTAAATTTCCGCTGGAACATTTTGAATGCGCCCATTTTCGACAACGAATACATTGGACCCAATCTTCTCCAGGAATACTACATGAGTATACCTCTCCACAGACTAGACAACCTTCGTCTTCTTCTTCTGAAAACTCATCGCAAGGCGTTGTTTTACATTTCTGTTTCCGTGCTTTTTCGCGTTATTGTTTTTCATCAATGCTGGCCTTTTGTTTTTTACCATTTTCTTTTGTTTGGCAGCTTTTTCCTTTTCCTCGAGAGCGTTTTTTTGTGGCGTGTCGGTATATATTGCGCTTCATCTTTTGCGAAGATTTGGTCTTTTATCCTTACGAGGTAATAGTGCCATTCTTGAAGTTGATGGTTGCGAGGTGTAAGATTGCGGTATTTCTTCATCTTTGCTTAGAGCTGAAGGAATCATTTGCTTTGTTGGCGCTGTGTTTTTTTTTTTTACTTGAGGAGTACTCAACGACACACGTTCAACTCCGATAAAAGACAAATTAGACTAAGCATGCGCCACGTAGATATGCTTAATGAAACAACAAGAAGAAATATGTAAGAAGATGTGTCTACTCGATGTTATTGGCAGTTATTCACAAAAAAAAGCAAGTCAACTTACCCCGAAAAAAATTAGTCGACTTACCCCGATCGACCATCTGACGGTCAACGGAATTTTTTCCGTAGAAAGAAACAAAAATTAAAAAAAAAGAACAAGCTCTTATGATAAGGCACACATATAGTGTGTATACTCAAAAAAAAAATCCCATCAGACACAAAAAAGGGCACGAAAGAAGAAAAATTAAGTGAAACGAAAAAATTACACGAGAATGAAAAAACAACTGTTTTCGTAAAAACTCTTGAATGACGTCAACCAGACATTGAAAAACAACGTGAGAGGAAGCGGGTGGCTGTGCTCAGCGTTGCCTTCGGGACTCTTTAGAGTCATTTTGACTCCTTTTAAACGCTGGGACTCCAGGACTCCTCTTTTTAAAAATGCTTGAAATTTGACTCCTTTTACAATTTTAGGACTTTTTTTCATAAACGCACAAATATTTATTGAATTCTATGATATGAACGAGTTCAATTCGCTTGAAGCTCATTTCCACCCTTTGTTTACATCACACAGTTTCAAAAAAAATTGTTTCATTTCATTCAAACAGGTTCAAAAGTTTCAGTTGAGCGAAAAAAGACGTCTATGAAAATTTGAGCTCTTAATATTCATGTTAAGACATACCTCATCGCAGATTTAGGGTATCCATACGATTTGTAATGGAAAAAACTGCAGTGGCCTATTGCACCAAAAACAAATTACAAAATTGCAATTACAAATTGGTAGCCCACAAAATTTTAAAATTCCAGATTCTTCAATACAAAATTTGTAATTGTAAATTACCAGCAAAAAATTGTAATAACGGTTCTGAATTTTATTCAGTTTGTGAAAAATTTCTAGTGGTTACAAAAAGAAAAATTCAGCCATGGGTTCCTTTCCGACATTTAAGTGCTCAATTCGAAGGCAGTTTTGCATTAAGCGGCATCAATTTCGTTTACCTAAGCTTCCTTTTATATGTCTTAAATGTTTAAATAAAATACAAATTTTCAGAGCGATTCATCTCAAATTATACATCTTATTTCGTCAATGAAAGATGTTCTCTCATTACATACAGCATTCGGCTCACAGCGCTATTCAAAGCGGATGAAGAAAAACATACTATCACAAATACTTTAGTTACATAGATATCGCACGCAAAGCAAACAAAAATTACTGCTTTTTTTTTATCGTGGGACGTAGAGCTACGTCTCAGTAATATCAGTTTTGTGTGAGCCTTAGACTTTATATGATGTTAAAAATGATAGATTTACATTCATAGACATAAATACAAAACGCCAAAACACAAAATATTGAAAAAATTATTATTTTTATTTGTACTGGATGCGATATCTATGTAATTCTAATTTCTGTGATACTATTGAAAGAAATAATCTTAGTACATACCTATTACAAAATTATTTGTAATCGAATAATCCGTATTTTAATTCCAATGATAAACAAGCTCAATTCTAAAATATTAGATTCAAAGGCAAGTAATTAAGATGCAAAAAGATTTAAACTATTTTTCCTTGATATCCGAATATCCCATAACTTTACCATTCATCCAGTTAAAATTATTGAAGAATACAAATAACCAGAAATAAATGCCCAAGATAGTCGTTTTAAAATATATTTTAAATTGAATAACATCATAGACTAACTAATAATAAAGACAGGCCGCTTCATAAAGAAAAAGGACCCGATTTGAGATTGCCTCCACTTAGATTGCCTCCACCTCTCATACATGTTTTGTACTTGGCGAGAAAAGCTTTTGCTGTATGAAGCTTTCAAGTTGCATCGAACTGAAACTCATTTCACCACTATCGCAAGTGTACCTGTTTTTGTTGTTGGTTTTGGGTATTTTGTCTGTTTTTTTTTGCAATTAATGAAGGTTGTGTGGTGGTAGTTTTTTTTGTCTTCATAGTTTGCTCTAACTTAAATTTTGCTTGTGTGTGTGTACACTTCTTCAGGTATATTTATTTCATTCTTTTCGATCTTGGCAAGAATTTTCGTTTTTGAAGGAAAAATTTGTTCTTTAGAGGATTTATCTGTTTTCACGTTTGGGGTGGATGTGGAGACTATATGAGTGTTCTGAAGCAATGGTAGACTTGGTGGCGGTTGTTTGTGTTTGCAATTTTTTGCTCTCATTTATCCTTTTTTGTGCGCTTGCTTGTGTACTCTTGCATACATTCATATAATCTCGATCTTCTAATAATGATATTAGAATTATCGTTTTTGGTGGTTTCGAGGACTTCTATACAGCATAAAAATAATATCATAGACTAACTAATAATAAAGACAGGCCACTTCATATAAAGAAAAAGGACCCGATTTGAGATTGCCTCCACTTAGATTGCCTCCACCTTCAAACATGTTTTGTACTTGGCGAGAAAAGCTTTTGCTGTATATGAAGCTTTCAAGTTGCATCGAACTGAAACTCTTTCACCACTATCGCAAGTGTACCTATTTTTGTTGTTGGTTTTTGGGTATTTTGTCTGTTTTTTTTTTTTGCAATTAATGAAGGTTGTGAAGCAGTGGTGGTAGTTTTTTTGTCTTCATAGTTTGCTCTAACTTAAATTTTGCTTGTGTGTGTGTACACTTCAGGTATAATTATTTCATTCTTGTCGATCTTGGCAAGAATTTTCGTTTTTAATTTCTTCTGAGGTAGGTTTGAAGGAAAAATTTGTTCTTTGGAGGATTTCTCTGTTTTCACGTTTGGGGTGGAATGGTAGACTTGGTGGCGGTTGTTTGTGTTTGCAATTTTTTGCTCTCATTTATCCTTTTTTGTGCGCTTGCTTGTGTACTCTTGCATATACATTCATAAATATAATATCGATCTTCTAGTAATGATATAAGAATTTTCGTTTTTGGTAGTTTCGAGGATTTCTTTACAGCATCAAAATGTAGGCAGGTGGTATGAAGGAGTATTTTGTTAATTTTATGTATTTATTCAGTACCGAAATAAAAACATGTTCAGAAATGCAGGTGAATAACATACCTAATTTGTTTAATTGCAAAAATAAACTTACCGAGTCGAGGAGTATGTTCGCAAATGATGTAGGTATATAACATTCCTTTAAATGGAGTAAACTTATTGTAAAGTTAAAATGCTATTTTTTGCATAAATAAAGATTCATTATTTCTATAGGTACATTCATGTTTTTTCTATTAATTTAATAGGAAAATGCGCCCGAAAATAGCGATATTTTCACTCTAAACAAATTTGTACTTCTTATAGTAGTTTATCATGTTCACTTGAATCATTATAATTTTCTAAAAATATAATCCTTGTTATATTATCATTCATTTCATACCTCAAAAAAGAATCTCAAGTTTCAACTACTCAAACTAAATGCAAATATAATTTTAGCACGCTTTGAAAATTCAAGATTTTTTCAAATTTCTTTAGATACCTAATTTCTGAACAATGAAGTAGCATTTCTCGATTTATATAGAATTTAATGCAGCGGGATCGACATTTTTTGATTTTTTTTTTGCTTAACCTCGAAAATGATCAAAATACAAATTTGCTTGCAATTGATTAATAAATTGAAACTTAACTCTGGAGCTTGGGAGCAACACACAAATAAACATACAAACAAAAATTTAAAAAATGCAACAAAAAAAAAAGAAAAGAAAAAAAGACAAAAATTATCATCACAGTTAAATTGTAATTAAATTAATTGCATTAAATTCTACGTAAGTCGAGAAATGCTGCTTCGATTTTCAGAAACTAGATATCTGTAGAAAGTTGAACAAATCATAAATTTGCAATGCATGCTAAAACTATATTTGCATTTAATTTGAGTAGTTGAGAGGTCTCGAAAGGTTTAAATGCAAGGCTTACAATAATGTTCTCATTTTAAATACGATTTTAAAAATTTGTATTTTATAATAGTTTTGATTAATAACAGGTTATTTTGGTGTATCAGACATATTTCTAGGTTAACCACATGATTTTATATCGATTTTTGAACATTACTCAACCCATAATTTTGCAAACTAGGTACAAATACAGGATTTGAAATATCACGAATAAGCTCTGCGGAAATGGTTTATAACTTCAGTACCTAATTCTTTTTTGAGGTATGAAATGAATGATGATATAACAAGGATTATATTTTTAGAAAATTATAATGATTCAAGTGAACATGATAGATTTGGATCGAGTTCATTCAAAAGAAGATATTGATGATCATGTCAATTCCTTTTCTAGCATAATAATGTATTCGGTTCAATCATGTGTTCCAAAAAAACCTAAAAAGCCATTTGTTTTTAAAATGCCGGAGTACATACTGCAATATATTCGTATAAGGAACTCTTTAAACAGGCAGTGGCAACGTTACCGATTACCAGAGTACCGAATTGATGCTAAATTTTACAGCAAAAAGATTACCGAGGAAATAAATAAATATCGGAACAGGATATGGAATGAAAAATTAAGCAAGTTAGACAAAAATGCAAAACCTTTTTGGAATATTGCCAAAATAATTAAAAATAAAAACAAACAAATACCTAATCTTGAAAATGGTGAAGAGGTTGTTTACCAAGACTCAAGAAAAGCTGACGTATTTGCATCAACTTTTTTGAAAAATCATACCGTAGCGCAGTACCTTAGTGATGATAACACTGAAAACATTGTAGGTAACACCGTGAGATCAGTAAACTCACAAACTATTGATACTCCTAGAGATCAGTTTGTTACAAGGCAAGAAGTGAAACATCTTGTATCCAAACTGAAAACAAGAAAGTCAGATGGGCTAGATTATTGATTATTGATTAAAAACATATATATAAAGAAACTCCCTAAGGCTGGACTCGAATTTCTTACGTTTTTGATAAATGCATGTCTCAAAGTACAATACTTTCCATTAAGCTGGAAATATGCTAAAGTCATACCAATTCCAAAACCTGGAAAGCCTACAAAACTTCCTACCAGCTATCGACCAATAAGCCTACTGAGTTGTATAAGCAAAGTATTAGAAAAAGTTATTAAACGAAAAATATTGCAAATTGTTGATGAGTTTAACATTTTTCCAAACGAGCAGTTTGGATTCAGAATGCATCACAGCACTTCCCATCAAGTTTTAAGGGTCTGCGAACACGTAAAGAAAAATCGCTCACTTGGAAAATCGACTGGTCTGATTCTACTCGATATAGAAAAGGCATTTGATACAGTTTGACATGATGGGATTGTGCACAAAATGGTATGTTTTGGATTTCCCATGTATCTCGTTAAATTAGTCCAAAGCTTTTTGTCCGATCGTCGTTTTAGTGTTTTTGTAAATAATAATCCGTCAAATTGTTATCATGTAAACCAAGGTGTTCCACAAGGATCAGTGTTTTTTTGTATAATATTTACACTTCTGATATTCCCAGACTACCGGAATGTCAAGTAGCTATATTCGCTGATGATACCGGCATCTTTTCATAGCATGAATTTAGTCTCAACATTGAGACCAATTTAAAACATGCAATTGAACTGATGACTAGGTATTATGAAAAATGGAAAATTAAATTAAACACTGACAAACTGCAAGCTCTCTTTTTTAGTATAAAAAGAAAATCTTGCTACCTTCCTAGCAATCAGCTAAACATTAATGGTGTAAATGTTAATTGGGACCAAAGCGTTAAATACCTAAGGGTTTATTTAGATCAAAAACTCACCTTTAAAGAACATATTGCTAAAACTCTAAAAAAAGTTAGTATAGCTATCAATATACTGTACCCTTTTATTAATAGGAAGTCACGCCTTAGCAACGCTAATAAAATCATAATACATAAAGTAGTACTTCAAGCAATCCTTCTGTATGGATGCCAGGTTTGGGGTAAATGTGCAAAATGTCTCCTTAACAAATTGAAAATATCACAGAATAAATTGCTTAAAATGATGCTTAACCTTCCTCGACACCATTCCACCTTAGACTTACACGAGAGAGCAAATGTTGAAATGATTCCTGTAAGAATCAATAGACTCAACAGCTCCTTTTTAATAAGTTGTGAAACCTCTGATAATCCCTTAATAAATCAACTAATTTCTTAATCATATTTCTGATGTTATTTGTAATTATTTTCTGTTTTTTTTTCGTATTTATTCAATAAATTGTTTATTGAGTTATGAAAACTCACTAATTTTTTGTTTAGGGTAGAGCGGGGCTAGTTGGACCACGGGGCAAGTTGGACCACGCGAATAACTCAGAAACCACAAGAGCTAAATGAAGACGATCATACACGAATGAAGCATTGTTACTAAATCATACGTGCTAAACTGGTTTAAGGTGGATTTCTTCTGCCAAAGGAGAACCACACGCTAATATGTGTTTTTTGGGTACAAAAGTAAAAAAAACGAATTTGTTTCTTTTTGTGTTATAGTGATGAAAACATGGGATTTTTTTAAAAAAGTATACTAATTTTGTGAGTTCTGTTATTGAATATTTGCATTCCATTTTTTAAATTGAAGAATTCTTAGTGTTGTTTGCAAAGTGACGGAATATATTCATCAAGCTAGGTGTGGGGTAAGTTGGACCAGGCGGACCAACTTGCCCCGCTGAATTAAAAATAAATGTTTTATATTGGAAAATAGTATGAAAATTTTTGAACAGATAAAGTCCCAAAGAGGAAGAAGAATGTTATGGCTGTATGTTATTATCGATGTGTATGGAAGCATATTCTGAGACTTAACCTGACGAGGAGTGGGTGCAATGCCATTCTTGCTGAAATCAGGCCCATACAAGATTCTCTATTACTGGTCATGGTGCCATGGGGTCATTTACGTTATCTTATGTTGTGCTTTGAATTAAGTTATAGTTTGGGATCAAATTAAGTTCAAACTAACAGTGATTTTGTCCTTAATAAAGCTCCTTTTTCCACTTTTTAGGCTTTGGTCCAACTTACCCCACCAAGTGGTCCAACTGGCCCCGCTAGTGGGGCAAGTTGGACCACTTGGACTTTGTGCCTTTAAAGTAATCTTATTCTTCTGCTATAAAATATTTTAAATCTTATCAAATTTATTTAAGAAGCCGAAGTTACATTCTTTCCATTTATTCCATTTTCATTTCTATCTAAGGAATAGATAAAAAGTTATGAGACTTCAAGTAAAAAGTGGTCCAACTAGCCCCGCTCTACCCTACTGTTATTTATTATTAAATTAGTTTATACACTTATTCATATGAACTTATTTATTTCTTTTTGTTATTTTTTAGTTACCTATTTATTTATTTACTTTTTTTTACTATTTATTTATTTATTTATTTATTAATTAATTAATTTATTTATTTATTTATTTATTAATTTTGTACTTATAAGTTTATTTATTTATTTATTTACTCAATTCTATATGTAATTATTTATTCAATTATATGTTTATTAATTTATTCATTCATTTATTTGTTTACTTTTTGTTAATTTGTATTTATATTTATTTACTTATTTATTTTTTTTACTTATTTATTTATTTATTTATTTATTGATTTATTTATTAATTTATTATTTCTTATTTAATTAATTATTTATTTATTTATTTATTTTTACTAACCCACTACTAATATACTAAAATACATATATATTTATTTAGGTATAACTTATTATTATTGACTAACACTAACTCTACTAACATAACTAACTACATAGTTTTGAAATTTTAATTCTAGTCAAAATGTACCTGCCCTTTTCATTTATATTGAAGGTTTTTGTTGTATTTTCCTTCAAAATTGTTATATCAATTTATCCGAAACTCAATTTAAATTAAAATACTTGTTCAGTAGAAAGATATTATATATTGTATATCAAATCTCTGTATGTAAACTGTGCGGTAGCTTACCAAATGTAAATCAAAATACTGAAAATAAAAATCTATCTATCTAATCTAAACAAATTAGGTATGTTATTCACCTGTATTTCTGAACATGTTTTTATTTCGGTACTGAATAATTAAATAAATACATAAAATTAACAAACTATTCCTTCATACCACCTGCCTACATTTTGATGCTGTAAAGAAATCCTCGAAACTACCAAAAACGAAAATTCTTATATCATTACTAGAAGATCGATATTATATTTATGAATGTAGGTATATGCAAGAGTACACAAGCAAGCGCACAAAAAAGGATAAATGAGAGCAAAAAATTGCAAACACAAACAACCGCCACCAAGTCTACCATTCCACCCCAAACGTGAAAACAGAGAAATCCTCCAAAGAACAAATTTTTCCTTCAAACCTACCTCAGAAGAAATTAAAAACGAAAATTCTTGCCAAGATCGACAAGAATGAAATAAATATACCTGAAGTGTACACACACACAAGCAAAATTTAAGTTAGAGCAAACTATGAAGACAAAAAAACTACCACCACTGCTTCACAACCTTCATTAATTGCAAAAAAAAACAGACAAAATACCCAAAAACCAACAACAAAAATAGGTACACTTGCGATAGTGGTGAAAGAGTTTCAGTTCGATGCAACTTGAAAGCTTCATATACAGCAAAAGCTTTTCTCGCCAAGTACAAAACATGTTTGAAGGTGGAGGCAATCTAAGTGGAGGCAATCTCAAATCGGGTCCTTTTTCTTTATATGAAGTGGCCTGTCTTTATTATTAGTTAGTCTATGATAATATGTAGGTAGGTGGTATGAAGGAATATTTTGTTTATTTCATATCTTATTTATTTATTTATTCAGTACCGAAATAAAAAAAATGTTAAGAAATACAGGTGAATAACATACCTTATTTGTTTAGTTGCAAAAATAAACCTACCGAGTCGAGGAGTATGTTCGCAAATTATGTGTATAACATTCCTTTAAATCGAGTAAACTAATTGCAAAGTTAAAATGCTATTTTTTGCATATTTAAAGCATAAATAAAGATTCATTATTTCTAAACATTCATGTTTTTTTCTATTAATTTTCAAGGCAAATGCGCCCGAAAATAGCGATATTTTCACTCTAAACGAATTTGCACCTCTTATAGTAATTTATCATGTTCACTTGAATCATTATATTTATAAACCATTTCCGGAGAGCTTATTCGTGATATTTCAAATCCTGTATTTGTACCTAGTTTTCAACATTTTGGGTAGAGTAATGTTCAAAAATCGATATAAAATCTTGGTGGTAACCTAGAAATATGTCTGATACACCAAAATAACCTGTTATTAATCAAAACTACATATTATAAAATACAAATTTTTAAAATCATATTTAAAATGAAAACATTATTGTAGATGGAGTGAAAGCTTGCTTTTAAACCTTTCGAAACCTCTCAAGTCTCAACTATTCAAACTAAATGCAAATGTAATTTTAGCACACTTTGGAAATTTAAGATTTTTTCAAATTTCTTCAGATACCTTATTTCTGAAAAAATGAAGCAGTATTTCTCCACTTATAGGTATCCAATTTAATGCAGCTGGATCGACATTTCTTTTATTTGGCTTACCCTCGAAAATGATCAAAATACGGAATTAAAAATATAAAAAAATTAAAACCACTTAGCAATCTTGAAATTAATGAGAAAAATACTGCCGACAAAAAATTAAAACTACAAACAAAATTGTAAATCAAGAAAAAGACAACAATTATTTATCTTTAAAAGTTAAATTGTAATCAACAAAAACATTGAAAAACATAAAAATGAACTTGGATAGCAAATTGAGAGCAAAACTTCGAATCATTTTTCAATTTTTTTACTGAATTTCTATCTACATGCCAACTTTTATCAGCAAAGATCTGTTAGAGAAGTGCACTAACAATTTGCCTGAATTATTTAAATAAATAAAATTAATTACATAAAAAAAAAGTTCTCTGCTTTCAAAATTTTAATGGAAAAAGTAAATCATTCAGTTTAGAATTAAATCACACTGCTCTTTTGATATACCTATCATAAGAAATAATTTCACTATCACCATAAGCTGAAATACAAAAATTAGTCTAAATCCATTTAGCCGATAATGGGAAAATTCAAAATAAAAAAACATAAAATATAAACAATGTCTTTTTAAAATGTCTTATATTAACAAACAGCTTAATTGATCTTCCTTATGGCAAACTATGTATATGGGTTATATAGTTCAACCACCCCCCCACCAGATGGTTTCATAGTTTTATTCATGAAGAATAAAAAACTTTTTGTTGCCGTCCATTGCTCACAAGCTTAACTATTAAAATTAAATTTAATATTACCATTTGTTTTGCTTCATAAAAGTTCAATAAAACGTATTGTGTATTTTTATTTTTCTTGCCTGTATCGAGGTCTAATAGCCTCATCTTCAGGGTCAAACGGAAATATTAATAGAATTATGTATAATGTATATCCGTGGCGGTAAGTCGAGATACCTGTTGTAAAATTAATAATTTGAAAAAAAAAAATACTTAACAAAATTTTACGAAATTTTACCCTTATGTAATATTTTCCTAATACATCTGAAAATACATTATGAACACTTTTTTCCACATTAGTAACGTTTTGTGCAGGATATTCAACATAAACCCTGACCTTATAAACTTTCTAAGAGTTTGAGTTACCTGGTTCTTCACGACCGCCACGAATGTATTGAACTTTTTCAGGAAGTTCTAAGAAAAATTCTATTTTGCAAAACCAAACTAAAATTTTAACATACATTTACGAGTATGTTTATGTGTATTGCTCACAAGCTCCCAAATAAATTTCAATTAATTAATCACTTACAAGCAAATTTGTATTTTGATCATTTTCAAGATTAAGCAAAATACAAATCAAAAAAATGTCGATCCCGCTGCATTAAATTCTATATAAGTCGAGAAATGCTGCTTGGATTTTCAAAAACTAGATATCTGTAGAAAGTTGAAAAAATCTTAAATTTTCAAAGCATGCAAAAATTATATTTGCATTTAATTTGAGTAGTTGAGAGGTTTCGAAAGGCTTAAAAGCAAATTTGCACTCCATTTACAATAATGTTCTCATTTTAAATATGATTTTAAAAATTTGTATTTTATAATATGTAGTTTTGATTAATAACAGGTTATTTTGGTGTATCAGACATATTTCTAGGTTACCCACAAGATTTTATATCGATTTTTGAACATTACTCTACCCAAAATGTTGCAAACTAGGTACAAATACAGGATTTGAAATATCACGAATAAGCTCTTCGGAAATGGTTTATAAATATAATGATTCAAGTGAACATGATAAATTACTATGAGAGGTGCAAATTCGTTTAGAGTGAAAATATCGCTATTTTCGGGCCATTTGCCTTGAAAATTAATAGAAAAAAACATGAATGTTTAGAAATAATGAATCTTTATTTATGCTTTAAATATGCAAAAAATAGCATTTTAACTTTGCAATTAGTTTACTCGATTTAAAGGAATGTTATACACATAATTTTCGAACATACTCCTCGACCCGGTAGGTTTATTTTTGCAATTAAACAAATAAGGTATGTTATTCACCTGTATTTCTTAACATTTTTTTATTTCGGTACTGAATAAATAAATAAATAAGATATAAAATAAACAAAATATTCCTTCATACCACCTACCTACATATTATTTTTATGCTGTATAGAAGTCCTCGAAACCACCAAAAACGATAATTCTAATGTCATTATTAGAAGATCGAGATTATATGAATGTATGCAAGAGTACACAAGCAAGCGCACAAAAAAGGATAAATGAGAGCAAAAAATTGCAAACACAAACAACCGCCACCAAGTCTACCATTGCTTCAGAACACTCATACCCAGCAAACATTTCTGTGAACGTTCATTGAACATTCAGTGAAAATGAAGAATATATATTCGAGAAACACTCACTTCAGTGAATCAAATGTGAATATACTCAAATATCCCATCACTTTTACCTCATACGCGGGGAAGGGGGAATTTGTGTTGATTTTTTTCATAATAAAAAAATATCGAGATTCTTATTTCCTTCACATAATATGAATAAAAGTGAATGCGCACAAGCGATCCTCAAAAGAGGTAGCTATATTTTGAGTGCGTCCATTTTTATTCACATAAACTGAATGTCCCTTTCATTTTGTTTAGAAAAGCCTTAACGGGACCTAGTCACGCCAAAACTGATAAAAAAGTTATGCAAAGAGAAAATTCGTTCAATTTTGCGTATTGTTAACGTACGGATGGAACTATATCCATTGTGGCAGTGAACAAATATAAAAAAAGATAAATTGAATAAATTAACAAATAAACATTCTTTAGCAAAATTTATCATAAGTTTCATTCGATAAATCTAGGGAAATCAAACTGTTTATGCAGATAATTTTACCATTTTAAAATAGCATTTTGTATAACCAAACTGAAATAATATTTACATTCAGTTCTTTGGTATACATTCGGATTATTAAAGAATCATTATAATGAGTTAAATATAATTCAATTTATATTCACTAAACTGAATGAGCAAACCCCAATTTATATTCATATTAATGAATCAAATCTGTCTCATTTAAATAATTCAAAAAAGATTCATGAATTGTTCAGTGAAATGAATATATAAGCGTCCTATTTACATTCACTAAAGTGCAGAATTACTCTATTATTAATGAAACATAAAAACGATTCGAATTCGAAGTAATGCTACCCAGTAAATTTGATCCAAACCGGTTTATAAATGAGTTCATAAATGAGGGTTTCTTTCACTTCTGTGAATTATTTATAAATCATTTCTGAAGGGAAATATTTGCTGGGTATAGTCTCCACATCCACCCCAAACGTGAAAACAGATAAACCCTCTAAAGAACAAATTTTTCCTTCAAAAACGAAAATTCTTGCCAAGATCGACAAGAATGAAATAAATATACCTGAAGAAGTGTACACACACACAAGCAAAATTTAAGTTACCCAGTAGGAAATTTACTCCTCAATGAAAAATAAAGGTGCATTCCTCGTCGAAATCATCTGTCACATTCATTGAGGAGAAGCTCTGTATAGATTTCATTCATTGAAAGTCATGCAAAAGGTAAATAGATTGCCATTCCAGTTGCATCTTCTGCTTTGCTCTTAAAAAAAGGTAAAGAAAATAAGAAACAAAGCAATAACCTTTTTTGACATCATAAACTCAAATGAATTCAATACTGAACGGGAGAGATAATTCCTGTACCTTTTCAGTGGTTATTGCAATCCACACAGCATTGCGTGTTTTATGCCTGCTATGCGAAAGAGAAAACAACCTTTTCTTGTCTTCCGCATCAAAAAGTTGAATGAATTCTATATAAACCGTTATACGAAGATTTCCTGCATACAAAATTATGCATCCTTTCAGTGGCTTGTCTGCTCTGAATTGTTACGGTTGCTCTACGTTTTCAACCTTACTAAATTTGCTTCAATTTCAGTCCAAAGCTGGTTCTGTAGACATAACGGTTTCCAAGGGACGGCATTTCAAAATATAGCAATAAAAAATTAAAAACAACAAGTAGTATATAAAAAAGTATAATAACAAAAACATGGTCTTTGACATATGCTGCATCAAAGCAATAGAGCGTGTAGATTGGGCCAAAAGAAGAAAAGAATAGTACCGGATGGGGGGTATATATCCCCCCGTTTAGGCGGGAGGGGCAATTTTAAGAAAAGTTGACTTCAAATAGAAAAATAACCATAAAAATACAATGGTAATATCTGGACGAAAATCCATTCCTCATCTCAAAGCCAGAAATCCATTCTTTAATATTTTTTTATATAAAGTTTTTTTAGCTGAGAGTTTTTTTTTACTTTCAAACTCAAAATTTTGAGAAAAAGACGATTTTTTTTTGTTAATCTATTTTTTTTTTTATAATATGGTATTAAGTACCATTTTTGATTTTGATTTTCAATGCCCTTATTAATTCTTAGTTAAAAACTGAAAACCAAATGCTAAAATGACTTCTAGTTTTTGAGAAAACTGAAATTAACATGATCAACTTCACTGTTTTCAGTCTAGTATCCTTTTTCTTCGGGGTGGGAGGGCTCTGCTTCAGATGCGGTAGTTCTGATTTTTAGATGAGTTGTTTATGATGTTGGCCTTAGCAATAATCCAAGTTTTCGACCTCGAGCGCCGAACGCAACTTTGTGAAATACGCAAAAAACCGAGAAATTTTCGTGGTTTTTTCAGTTACTGGCTATTTTAACCTTTAAGGCCTGGTTTTCGATTATAACTTTGCTCTACCATTTCAAAATAATTAAATGGGCTTCAATTTGAGCTAAAAATCAATTCAAATTGTGATTTTTTTCATCAACTTTAGAATTTAGCTGCAAATCGAATTGAAGGGGGCCTATTCACCCCTTGTGTGAAATCGTTTGCCCCTTTTCAATGATTTTTGTATACTGTATAGCGTGTCATGTTGGCTTTATTTCAAGATCTTAATCATGGAGATCGGATGAGTAGAAACGGAGTTATGATTTTTTAAAGTCAACCATATAAAACTCAAACTAAAACATTCGTTTCAGATAACTCACTGGCGGGTACTGAACTGAGTACTGTTTTAGTTCGAGTTTTATATGGTTGACTTTAAAAAATCATAACTCCGTTTCTACTCATCCGATCTCCATTATTAAGATCTTGAAATAAATCCAACATGACACGCTTCACAGTATACAAAAATCATTGAAAAGGGGCAAACGATTTCACACAAGGGGTGAATAAGCCCCCTTCAATTCGATTTGCAGCAGTCTAAATTCAAAAGTTGATGAACAAATTCACAATTTGAATTGAATTTTAGCTCAAATTGAGGCCCATTTAATTATTTTGAAATGGTAGAGCAAATTTATAATCGAAAACCAGGCCTTAGCGGTTAAAATAGCCAATAACTGAAAAAAAACCGCGAAAATTTCTCGGTTTTTTGCGTATTTCACAAAGTTGCGTTCGGCGCTCGAGGTGGAAAACTTGGATTATTGCTAAGGTCAACATCATAAACAACTCATCTAAAAATCAGAACTACCGCATCTGAGGCAGAGCCCTCCCACCCCGAAGAAAAAGGATACTAGACTGAAAACAGTGAAGTTGATCATGTTAATTACAGTTTTCTCAAAAACTAGAAGTCATTTTAGCATTTGGTTTTCAGTTTTTAACTAAGAATTAATAAGGGCATTGAAAATCAAAATCAAAAATAGTACTTAATACCATAAAATAAAAAAAAAAAATAGATTAACAAAAAAAAATCGTCTTTTTCTCAAAATTTTGAATTTGAAAGTAAATTTTTCAAAAACTATCAGCTACAAAAACTTTATTTACAAAAAAAATTAAAGAATGGATTTCTGGCTTTGAGATGAGGAATGGATTTTCGTCCAGATATTACCATTGTATTTTTATGGTTATTTTTCTATTTGAAGTCAACTTTTCTTAAAATTGCCCCTCCCGCCTAAACGGGGGGATATATACCCCCCATCCGGTACTATTCTTTTCTTCTTTTGGCCCAATCTACACGCTCTATTGCTTTGATGCAGCATATGTCAAAGACCATGTTTTTGTTATTATACTTTTTTATATACTACTTGTTGTTTTTAATTTTTTATTGCTATATTTTGAAATGCCGTCCCTTGGAAACCGTTATGTCTACAGAACCAGCTTTGGACTGAAATTGAAGCAAATTAAGTAAGGTTGAAATCGTAGAGCAATGTTTTATTCGGAAGCTAGGGCGTAATGGTTCAAATAGCCAATAAGTGAAAAAACCGCGAAAAATTCGCGGTTTTTTGGATTTTTACCAATGTTGCGTTCGGAGCTCGAGGTCGAAAAATCAGATTTAATACTAGGCCAACATCATAAACAACTCAGCAAAAAATCAGAACTACCGGACCTGACGCAAGGTCTAATGTATATATTTACTGGACTATAGGTAATTGTTGTTTTTTATTTTGAGATTAACTTATGTCTACTAAAAAAATTGAAAAGATGGAAGTTTTTATATATTGTTTTGTCTAAAAAAGAAGCTACTGGTTATTTTTTTTCTTAAATAAACCATGTTGAATTAGAACACTGATAAATTTTGATGTTTTTCTTGAAGTTTTGATGGGACTCCTTTTTTCAGCCAGGACTCCTTTTTTTGACTCCATCCGAAAATTTTCAGAGGTAACCCTGGCTGTGCTTAATGAAACTACATGAAAGAACATGTACAAAGTTGTATGGATTTGAAGTTAATGGCGGTTAGTCTACATGCCCCTGGGATCAACTTGCCCCGGTTACCCCTACGTGCGATCCAGTCGTGCATTTTATTTTTTCACACAGTGATTTGAAATAACTTCTTATAGTAACTATTACTATACATAAAATACCTATTCAATGATATATTATGCCGTGAGTGCAAAAGTGGTGTAACTAGGGTTCCCAACCGTCCTCCTTTTGGGAGGATAGTCCTCCTTTTTGATAATTTGTCCTCCCGTCCTCCCTTCACTGAAAAATGTCCTCCTTTTAAAAAATAAGGAATATTTATAGCTGCTCGCATAGACTTTCAATAATTACCGAACGCACTCATTTCTGAAGTCATTTAATATCAACGTTTTAGTTTTAACGTAAAACAATGATGAAAATTTAACATAATACATATTAATAAATGAAGGGTACTCTGCTACTCCAGTTTTTTTTTTCAAAAATGAATTCAGTATGAAAAAGCGTTCCTTAGAAGGCCCATTATCTACGTTTTTAACTAAAATTTTTACTAACAAATAACTACTTCATATACTTCTTGGTACCTGAAAAGCTATGTATCTATGTTTTATAAAACTACAGTATTCCTTTCGACGCTTAATTCAAATTTTCTTATAGTGTTCCATTATTGACAGTTTGAATCAATATTCGGGTATTCCAATCTTAATTTAAAAAAAAACCTGAATAAAAAGTCGTTCCAAACTTTGATTTTAATTAACTAATCGCTGATATCAATTAAGCAGCTATTAACTACATATTTCTTCGTTTTACTCCCAGTTCTCAAAAATGGAAAAGAAAAGTTTTTTAAATTATACACCCCTCAAATGTCAATGAATGTATCCCATACATGTTAATGTCCAACAAAATTTACAAGTGGCAAAAACCATATTCTTACAACAAAAATGCGTGTTTCTTATACAAGACTCGCAACTAACGATGTCGAAATTTTCATAACTGGTGATGGTTAGCCAGTTAAGAGCGCTTAGCAGTTTTCCTACGTCATTAATATGATAGCGAAATGTCAAAGCCAATTGAACAAGTGAATCCAAAAAATATTTGTCTCAGTTTTTGGAGGTAAAAGCCTAGTTTGCAGTTTCCGTGCGCAAAAAAAACCTATGCATTAATATTCTCGCATGTCAACAATAATTGAAATGCAAAATTAATTGTTTGCATGATTGGTTAACAGTTTCATGCATTACTGTCATGGGGGCCAATTCTGGTTCTGTGAAAAAGTGAATCGAAAAAACTTTCACGCTTTCAAACTAATTTCGATTCCTGTTCTGTGAAAATGTGAAACCAAATATCAAAAACTTTCATATGAATAATTTGCTTTCACGCCGCCATTTGAAAGTGAGTATCCAAAATGAAAGCGTGAATACGAACAAACAATGACAAATTCAATCATATCTCTTTCTCTATCAAATCCATAAAGAAAAAAGTGTTCCTATATTATGCATTTCTTTGTTCTCTTAAAAAACACAAGAAAATTTAGAGAATCATGCTATTTTCAAGAGAAATGGTAAGGTGGTTCGAGCATCGATAATATAGTTTTCATTCACAGAATTGTGGCAAATGAATCGAAAAAGTGAAAGCAATGCTTGGCAGCGAATGTGAAAACGATTTATTTGATGCACTGTTTCACAGAACCGGAATTGGCCCCATGAAATGTCATGCAAAACAATGGACCGGGAATTGTTTAGCATTTTTTTTTTTGATGGTCGGCTTACACTTCCAAAAAAAAATATATTTATCACCTCAAGGCATTATTTGCATGCAAACGGTTTTTGCAACCAAAAATAATTATTTTCCATTTTAAGGCCTATAGTTTATTAATGATTCAATGGGTGGCTTGGGCCAAGGCTAATGTTTTTCGCCTTGAATATTATTCAATTTAGTGAGCAAAATAGGTGGAAAATCGTTTTGAAAATTTTGATTTTTTTTCGCTTGGGAACTGTCAATTAGAAATCGTGTTTATATTTTTTAGAACCAAATTTTGGTTAATTAATTGGAATAGGTTTTTTTAAGGTGGCATGCCATGTTTTTATTTATTATTTATTCTTGTATTCTTTAATGAAATTTTAAAATTTGTATACTTCGTATTGTTTTTTTTTTTTATAAAAGTGTCCTCCTTTGGTTTCAATGAAAGTTGGGAACCCTAGGTGTAACCCATTTTTTTGGCTAAATCGATGTTTTTTCTCGTGTTATTACATTTAGGCATCAAAAGCCATCTAAGACAACATTATTAATTTAAGCTTTCCAAAGATGTGGCTAAGCTCCCTTGAATCTCCAATTAAATAGTATTTAAGATCAATTCAAAATTTAAAATATGATCAAAAAAAGTGGGATACATCACTTTTGCGCTCATAACCTCATATATCTTATTATTATTAGTAAGATCAATTTCCATACATTTATTCCATAAACTAAAAAAAAGTAATGATTCTAAATGTATCGCGATGAGCAACATCGAATAGATCTTGCATCTCGATCTTAAAATCGTCTTGATTTTGTGTTTGTTTTTAAGAATTTTTCCTTTCATTTTACTTGTTCTTCTTCAAATTCCGCGATTCTTTGAATAACAGTTTGATTTTTTTCACAATTTTATCTCTCATCACCTAGGCGCTTCCAATTTACGAATAATAGTATTGAAGTTGCTGTCACTATTACGAACAGTTTTTTGCAATGTAAAATGATGGTAGGCGAACACAGACAGAACTTCTTGTTTGAAGATAATGCATCATCACTCTGCCACATTTGCACGCCTTTAAAATTAACTTAAAATAATAAATTTTGATAAAGTGGGAAAACTGTGAATTACTCATCAAATAATTTAAAAATGGCGAAGTTTCCGATTGTCCCAAATTGGATAAAGTTCTGATTGTTCCTCTTTTTTCATGTTTCGATAGTCAGCTTTAGAAGAATAAGAATGCCGTGGGAAAAGTAATGATTGGATCATTGGTCATCTATCAGGCAGTGTGGAAAATTAAATTCTGTAATGACTTTTTTGCTGACAAGACTGAGAACATTCAATTGATAAAGCGCTTACGCACCAAAAATTTTAGAAGAATTCCGTGAGCAAAGTACTGATAGAAATTACTTGAAATTTATACAGGGCATTAATTTAATGTATTTCTACCAGAAAATGAACTAAATTAATCTAATTTACGATTATTTGTTGTAAGACAGGACCTTAAAAAAAAAACTCGGATATTAATCGTTAAAATTGATATATTGAATAAAATATTTCTTGGGGCAGGTTCTGTGTATACTATATTGTTTTCGTGTTATTTATAAAGTTTTATTCCGGTATCACCACGGTTAAATTCAAACTGCCGCTCATGAAATAAAATATTTGTTTTATAAATAAATAATTATTTTTCTTATAACCAAATTTTTGTCAGTGTGTTGCAATATGTTTTCTTAAAGAGTACTTTTATACATTGTTTGTGTCAAGTTTTTATAAATTTCGAGCAAAAAATGAAGAAGTTATTTACAATATTCCGCAACATCTATATCGCGGTTTGGAGGCTTAAAAAACAGATATTCACTGGTAGCGACCTCTAAATCACCTTCAAATTAAAATTTTTTGATGTCGATCTTTTGGTCTGAAACTAACCTTAATAATTCCACCCGGTCCGGGTTGATTTTCGAGAAAAGTGTTTTTTTGAATCACCCTAATGTACCTATATTAAAAAAGTACTTATTTAAGCGAATTTTTGTTTTTGTTACCACCAATGAATGCTCAGAGTCAAGTTTTCATACATTTTAAATTTCAGATTAGGTAAGTAATTAAGAGAAAAATTGCTAAGTAAATCCAACAAATTTTAATCATTCATCATTTAATACCAATTTCTGTTATAATTTGGAGTTGTTTCGATATTATTCTAATTCAGATATTTGATATTGAACTTCATGAACTTAAATCTTGGCATATATTTTAGATCTCATTACTTTTTTGGCTGACTTTTTACGCACAGAACTTGGCTCTTTTTTTAACATTTATGTTTTTGTTGTGATTTCACTCCTTTTTGCAAAGATTTTATTTTGCCGGGTGAAAATCAAGCCCTACTGCTCTACCAAAATTAATAATTCTACGACAACCGAAAGTGCTTCATAAAAATAATAGCAACTCTGAGAAAGTGGGTGGATGTCACGCCCCCTTAAATGGAAAATCACAATTTTTATTTTTCTCTTATAATGCTCGTCAAGCATACCGTTCTACCAATTTTCATCGCTCTACAACAATCGGAAGTGCATTATATAATTGATTACAATTTTTAAAAAGTGGGTTGATGCTACGCCCCTTGAGGTGAAAATTATAAATTTCTGACTTTTATCTTTGCACGTCAAACCCCACCGCTTTACCAATTTTCATCTCTGTACAACAATCGGGAGTGCTCCATATAATTTATAAGAATTTTTAATAAAGTGGGTGGATACCACACCCCTGAACGGAAAATTCCAAATTTTCGATTTTTTCTTTCTAATAACTACCGATCTACCAATTTTAATCGTTCTACAACAACCGGAAGTGCTCAATATAGCTTTTTTTTTTATTATCCGATGGAAATCTTTAAAAGACACTCGGTAAGAATCGGTACCAAGTAGTGTGGGACTCTTACCGCACTAAAACCACCGGTGAATCAGGACCAATCTATGACAGATCGACAAATGATTTTTATTTCTTAATTTTTAAATCGCATTGGGGGAAGTTTAAAGTTATAACATTTTCCCATAGCTTTTAGGCCATCAGCTCATGAGGCTTGGTTCTTCTTAATCTCCGAACATTGTTTTGTACATTTAGGACGGTCTCCATTTCAGAGTTTGTATGACTTTGCAGTCGCTGATTGTGTGATACAGCGTGTTTTTTAACCACTTCTGTAACCATTTCAATTTGTAGGTCACGATGTAGATCGCTATTTCTTATATACCAAGGCGCATCAATTATTCCACGAAGGACCTTGTTTGGAATTTTTGGATGGGTTCAGCATTTGTTTTCTTTGTACAGCCCCATAGTTGGATGCCATATGTCCAAACGGGTTTCAATACTTGCTTATATAACATTAGTTTGTTCTGGATAGATAGGTCAGAGTTCTTTCCTAACAACCAGTACATTTTTCTGTACTTCAAGTTTAGTTCTTCTCTTTTCTTTTTGATGTGCTCTTTCCATTTAAGCTTTGCATCCAAAGTCATTCCAAGGTGTTTGGCGGTATTGGAGTAAGGTACTGCTGTACTGTTTATATAAATTGAAACATTGTTTATGTTTTTATTTGTAAAGTTTATATGCGTCGACTTTGTTTCGTTTAGTTTGATGCGCCATATCTGCGTCCAATCACTAACTTTATCGACTGCATTTTGCAATTTTTGTGTAGCCTTCGTAACGGATTTATCTGGCACCAATATTGCAGTATCATCAGCAAAGGTGGCCATGATAGCGTTGATGTCCACTAGAATATCCCTTGTATATAACAGGTACAGGGTCAGTCCTAGGACACTTCCTTGTGGTACACCGGCTTCAATTTTCTTTAGATCCGAGTAATTTTGGTCGTACCGTACTCTAACGAGTCGGTTCGTAACGTAGGATTTCAGTATTTCGTAGTACTGCCTGGGAAGGTCCCTATGCAGTTTGTACTCAAGTCCCAAGTGCCAAACCTTGTCAAAGGCTTGAGCAACATCTAAGAATATAGCCGAGCATACTTGTTTTTCTTCAAGTGCCTTTTCCACAACATCCGTAATTCGATGCACTTCGTCTATCGTGGAATGTTTATTTCTAAATCCAAACTGATGGCTGGGAACTAGTCTTCTTTCTTCTATTATTTTGCTAAGCCTTTTCAGTAGCAGTTTTTCAAAAACTTTTGCCATGATTGGTATAAGCGATATTGGTCTGTAAGATGTTACTTCTGTTGGTGGCTTACCTTGTTTAGGTATAACAATGACTTCTGCAATTTTCCAGTGATGTGGCACATATCTGAGTTTAAGGCATGCGTTTATTATAAATTGGAGTTTCTTGAAGGCTATTAAAGGCATTTCTTTCAAAACCTGAGCAGTTATGAGATCGTACCCTGGTGATTTTTTGTTAGACAACTTATGTTGACACATGCTTGTTACTTCTTTGAGCGTGACAAAAGGTATTTCGCATTCGTTGTTTCTATCAACAAACTGTAAGGGATCTGTAGCTGTGTTTGCTGGGAATGGCTTAAGGACATTCGCTAGATGTTCAGCGAAGAGATCAGCCTTTTGTTTCGGGTTTCCGACCCATTTACCATTTTGAGATTTTATTGGCGGGTTTTGTGTCTGTGGTCTTTTTAAGCGCTTAGCTGCTTTCCATAATGAGTATTCTGTAGAAGCATCCGCCGTCAGACTATTCAGGAATCTACTCAGTTATTCGTTTTTAGACTCACAGATTCTTTTCTTTAGTTCGTTGTTAAGACGGTTAAAAACTGCCTTATCACCTGGAAATCTCGTAACTTGCCATTTTCTTCGAGCTCTTCTTTTTTCCAATATCAGCTCCTTTATTTCGACAGGATATTTTATTTCTTTTTCTCTTGAGTTCGAAATAGTTGGAGTACTTTCTTCTGCAGCCTGCTGCACATCAGCAATAAATTGTTCTACTTCATGGTCAATTTGTTCGATTGTTTGCATAGGGGATCTCAGGTTTATAAAACTTTCAAGTATATCTCTGAATTCGTTCCAGTTTGTTCTTTCATTCACGAGCTTAGGATTATAAGAATTTTTAAGAATGCAGGTGGATGCCACGCCCCCTGCATGGAAAATTCCAATTTTTCAATTTTTTTCTTTCTAAGTACTTCAAGCCCTACTGACCTGCCAATTTTCATCGTTCTGCAACAATCGGAAAAGACCATATAATTAATAAGAATATATATTTAAGAAAGTGGGTGGATGCCACGCCCCCTGAATGGAAAATTGCAGATTTTCGATTTTTTCCTTTGTATCTATGCACCACAAGGCCTACCGTTGTGCGAAATTTCAAGTTTCTACGATGTCGGGAAGTGCCCCATAATTTTGATGATCTGTCAGTGAGTAGGTGAGTCAGTCAGTTACGGTTTTTGCGATTTTTGAAGTCCTATATCTCGGAAATTACTTATGCTAAAGAGTTGAAATTTGGTGAGCCACCTGTGTTTGATCAGATTAGCAAATACTGCGAATTTGAAGTTTCTGACTTTATTGGTACTGAAGTTAGAGGGGGGTTGAAAATCGCCTGAGCTTGTTCCTGTAAAAATGGTGTAGTGCCGCGAACTTGGCTGGGCACTGCCGTGCCTTTTGATGGAGCACTTCCAATTGTTGTAGAACAATACAAATTGGTAAGTCGGTAGGGCTTGATATACTTAGAAAGAAAAAAATTGAACAATTGGAATTTTCTATTCAGGGGGCGTGTTATCCACCCACATTCTTAAAAATTCTTATAAATTATATGGAGCACTTCCGATTGTTGTAGAACGATGAAAATTAGTATGTCAGTAGGGCTTGAAGTACTTAGAAAGAAAAAATTGAAAAATTGGAATTTTCCATTCAGGGGGCGTGGCATCCACACACATTCATAAAATTCTTATAAATTATTAGGAACACTTCCGATTGTTGTAGCGGTAGGGCTTAATTTTCACGTGGCAAAATAAATCTTTGCAAAAAGGAGTGAAATCATAACATAAACTGATTAAAATTGGGTGGATTTATTTGGTAAGTTTTCTCTTAAGTACTTACTTAGACTCCCAGAGAAAGACGTGGCCACAGTTAAAATATCTATCTGCAGACCGTGAAGGATGGAAACGATTTGTTGGCGCCCTATGCCCCAACCGGGGACTTGATGATGATGACTTACTTAATCACAAATTTAAAATGTATGAAAACTTGACTCAGCCAATAATGCAATAATGTTTTTGTTTACTTTTTATTGGTGTTTGAAAAGTGGTAGAAATTGTTGGTGCTATTCGTTTGATAACTTTTGCACAGTTTTACTTCTCTCTGAGAGAATTGTATCTCCACTCATCAAAATATGACAGACAATTTAGCCCAGAAAGTCCACGAACAAACTTAATGCTTTACTTTTTTGTTCTTCCTTGTTCTGACAGTTTTCACACACTTGTGCTTGGCATTTTGTGAATGCTGGCTAAGAGATAAGAAATTATAGCAGGGTTCTTGGATGCAATTTCAAAATTTTGAATATTAACGGCGCGGTGCGGTGGGCTATTGCAGTAATTGTTACAACTAATCAAACTTTTTTTTACGAAGTATGTTGGTAAGGGCTCATTCAATAATTAAACTTAATTGTTCCTTATTAAAAGGAATACTCCCTAGCCTATTTAAGGATTAATAATAACCCAATATCCTGTAAACTTCAATTAGCATTTTTAGGGTAATAACATGCAACCAATGCATTGCTCTTTATTTTAATTAATTTCATTAACAAAAAAATTACCCACTTGATTGAATAAATACATTAAAATTTGCAATGTCAACATGTTTTGTATCTTCGATCGTAGTTTATATATTATTTATTCAAAAATAATCATATCCCTTCATGAGATATTATATTTTATTGTTTTAAATCAAAAATTAAAATACTATTCTCTGTGAAGTGCCCCATGCCCAGTTAACCAGATACAATGCGTATCTAAAGCGCCCGCATAGATAATAAATTAAATGTGCACAGCGTTGTCCACAGTATTGTGTTTAATTCATTCCGGGAGTATGTATAGTTAAATTTGAGCTTAGAATTATTTTATTATTATTGATTCCGCTCAACGAGCCGTGAAAATTTTGTATATACTATGTATGTTGATATGTATGACTTAAACACGATTATGCAGATTATTCAATAAGAGATAAATTCAATTGAATTGTAGTATTGAGTCATTTTAATTGTTCATTTGTTATTGTTATTTTACCTTTAAATTATATTTTTGTGTTAAACTAAATAAAATTAATTAAGTCTAATAATTATGAAGTACACACCAACAAACAAAAAGCAATACACATTATAAATTTCAGGCATATAAAAACACATTATATTATGAGGTTTTAAAGAACTTAATTTAGTCTATTTTTAAAAACATCGACAATGATACCCATACTTACATAAAGAATGTATACTCATATAAGTCATGTCGGGTTGTGTACTTCCCAAAACTACAATTTTCTATGAATTTATGTAAGTATCGATACCGTTTTATTATTTTTATGGTCTTTGACAGAGCTTTGGACTAAAATTTGTAGAAATTCGGTGCTTAGGCAAGTTAAGGAACAGAAATTTATATTATTTATTAAAATGTATACATTGCTCTTAATTGTAGTTATAAAGAATAAATAGTAGGGACGTTAGTGCTCGATATGAGGGCATACCTTTCATTTCGACCTGACGGGTTGAGCTTTAGTACACTAATAGTTCATGTCCTAACTTTACTTTTAAGAAGTGTTGCCAAGGTGGCAACACTGTCAGAAGGACAGGAGAAGGGTTGCCACAATTACGAAATGTTTCTTATAAATCGAAAACCAAGGGTCGAACGATGGCCCGAGAACTCCCGTTGGATTTAGCACCCTTGAAAACATATTATTGTTTTTCTCCCACCCCTCCCCTTGCACGAATGGGGTGAAAAAAATTCGTTTTGGAAACAAAATTTGAAAAGCCAAGAAAACTTAGAAAAATATTTTTGCTAATAAAATTTAAAGATGGTGTCGACGCAGAATTTCACAATCTACTACATTACTTACAGAGTTGATTGAAAACCTACTTTGGTTTTGTTAAAAAGCCACTTTCAAAGTGCTGGGGAGGGGGGATATGAAAGATTAACAAACTTAAATATTTATCCTGGAATAATATAAGCATATGACACATGTTTTAAGGGTATTTTTTAATGCCCAATCTAACTAAATCAGAATGAACCCGATACAACTTCCTTCAAAAAAGTTTTAGCCTTCTTCATAAATGATGATCGAATTATAAGTGAAACAAGTAAAATCTTACCAAATTTCAACAGCATTGACATGAAACTTGGTCCACATATTTCATTTGTCATTAGCAACAAGAATCCAAGAAGTTTACAAAAATATTTGTAGGGTAAGGGTGAAAACATTTGACTTTTCATCAAGACCAAGAAACAAAAGAGACCAAGCAAATATAAACTATCTGAGGGTGTTTTTCAATGGGGAATGAGAAGCAGAGTTTTTGACCGATCATTTTTATGTTTTTGAAACCGAAATACATAAATGTAATATGATGCATGATTTTAAGGTATTTTTTAATCCTGACTCCAATAATATTAAAATAAAGTAGATACAAGCTCCCATGAAAAAGTTATCTCACTTTTAACGAGTTAATGTATGAAAATGATTCTATTTTTTTACTAGAATAGGTACGACATTACCTCTCAAAAAAGACCCTCAGACCATGGATATTTGAACGGTCTCTTTTGATTCTTGGTTCCGATGGTTAATCAAACATTTTTACCAACTTAAATCAATGTACCAGTTTTGGGAGGGGTTTCATGGTAGTAGTTCAAAATTTTTCTAATTCATTGAAAGAAACACCCTTTCGCTACAAATATTTTTGTAGACTCCTTTGATTCTTGTTGGTTATGACAAACGAAATATGTGAACAAAGTTTCGTGTCAATGCTGTTGAAATTTGGTAATATTTTACTTGTTTCACTAATAATTCGATCATCATTTATGAAGAAGGCTAAAAATTTTTTGAAGGAAGTTGTATCGGGTTCATTCTGATTTAGTTAGATTGGGCATTAAAAAATACCCTTAAAACATGTGTCATATGCTTATATTATTCCAAGATAAATATTTAAGTTTGTTAATCTTTCATATCCCCCCTCCCCAGCACTTTGAAAGTGGCTTTTTAACAAAACCATAGTAGGTTTTCAATCAACTCTGTAAGTAATGTAGTAGATTGTGAAATTTTGCGTCGACAGCATCTTTAAATTTTATTAACAAAAATATTTTTCTAACTTTTCTTAACTTTTCAAATTTTGTTTCCAAAACGAATTTTTTTCACCCCATTCGTGCAAGGGGAGGGGTGGGAGAAAAACAATAACGTGGTCCTATGTTTTCAAGGGTGCTGAATCCAACGGGAGTTCTCGGGTCATCGTTCGAATCTTGATTTTCGATTTAAAAGATACATTTCGGAATTGTGGCAACCCTTCTCCTGTCCTTCTGACAGTGTTGCCAACTTGGCAACACTTCTTAAAAGTAAAGTTAGGACATGGACTATTTGTATACTAAAGCTCAACCCCTTAGGTCAAAATGAAAGGTTGGTCTCACTAACAGCCCCACTAAAAGTATTTAAACTTGTAGCTTATACACTATTAACTTTGAAAATAATCTAAACAAAAATGTTTAAACCTTTAGGCTTGTTTCACAGAAGGGTGGATCCAGACTTTTACTGAGGGGGGGTCACGTTCTTCAAAATTCGTGGTATTAAAACACGAGTTTTGGACTGAAAAAATTTAAACCCGAAGACGAATCTCAAAAATTAAGAATCTCAGTCAAGGTTTGAAAATTTTTGAAAAAGTGTATTTTCTGCGATATGTTGCAGAATTAAGTTTGCGAGATTTTGTTAGTGAGTTTTTGTGATGCGATTTGGTAATTGCAAGATTTTTAAACGCTATAACTTAATTTTCAAGATTTCTTATCCATCCAGATAGACCACTTAGATCGTGATAAAAAGGTCTTGTAGTTTCAGTAATCGGCTAGTGATGTAATGAATTTCAAAATTTTTTTTAAAGGCCACTCAAGGTCATTTAAAAAATTGTGGGAACCTATAAAACATCGTAATTGTTCAGGCACTGGTTTTTTTTTCAAAAAATTATTAATATCATAGTGGTATTTGCACCTGAGTTATGGGTTTTTGCAAAACATCGTTCACTTACCATCCGAAAGGACAGTGAATCATTATGAGAGGTCAACTAATATACTGTGGTATGGATTTTTTTTTATTCCTAAAAGAAATATATGCCTGACCAATTAGATACTGAAACTTCAGCTGACTTTTTATGACCATTTAGTGACCTTTGAAAAGCCACACATAGATATAAGGTTAAAAGATTCAAAAGCCCCTGGGCCTTTTAAGCATATCAAACTGATAACTCAAACTTACTTATGTCAATATTTGATTTAATTTTTGGTTAAAAGGAATTTGTAAGAAAGAGCCATTTGGTATCTTATTTTGTGTTCAGAAAATTTTGACTAAATCATCAAACCAATTTCAAAATCATTTTCACGCAAAAATGAAAGTTATCATAAAGTTTCATTTTTTCATAATTCCTTAAAACAAATTATTAATTTATTATTCAGCAAAATTTACTGAATGAAAACGCAGTTTTTGCAGTTGTTTATATTTCACTGGAGGAAAAATAGTTTTTGTGCTGTTTTTTACTCAGATTTGTTTGCATTGTGTCCTTAAATACGCACACATGTTTGTCTACGAATTTTGTTCTTTGAGTAGTGATATCAAAGGGCACGGTAGTGCCCAGCAAAGTTCGCGGCACTACACCCTTTTTACAGGAACAAACTCAGGCGATTTTCAACCCACCTATAACTTCAGTACCAATAAAGTCAGAAACTTCAAATTCTCAGTATTTGCTGAGCTGATCAAACACAGGTGGCTCACCAAATTTCAACTCTTTAGCATTAGTAATTCCCGAGATATAGGACTTCAAAAATCGCAAAAACCGTAACTGACTGACTCACTGACTCACTGATTCACTGACTCACTGACAGATCATCAAAAGTATGGAGCACTTCCCGACATCGTAGAAACTTGAAATTTCGCACAACGGTAGGCCTTGTGGTGCATACAAAGGAAAAAATCGAAAATCTGTAATTTTCTATTCAAGGGGCGTGGCATCCACCCACATTATTAAAAATTCTCCACCTCCGATTGTTGTAGATTCTACAATGTAGAACGATGAAAATTGGTAGGTTGGTAGGGCTTGAAGTACTTTGAAAGAAAAAAAATCTAAAAATTGAAAGTTTCAGTTCAGGCGGCGTGGAATCCACCCACTATCTCAAAAATTCTTATAAACTATATGAAGCACTTCTGATTGTTGTAGAACGATGCAAATTGGAAGATCGGTATAGGGCTTGAAGTAATTTGAAAAAAACAAATTGAAAATTGGAATTTTCCATTTAGGGGCGTGGCATCCACCGACATTCTTAAAAATTCTAATTAATTACGTGGAGCACTTTCGATTGTTGTATAACGATGAAAATTCGAAGACAAAAATTGAAAATTTGGAATTTTGCCATCCACCCGCTTTATCAGAATTGCTGTTTTTTATTTGGAGCACTTTCGGTTGTTGTAGAATTATGAAATTTTGTAGAGCGGTTGATTTTCACCTGGCAAAAAGGAGTGAAATCACAACAAAAACATAAATGTTAAAAAAAAGCCAAGTTCTTTATGTACAAGAAACCTGTGCGTAAAAAGTCTGCCAAAAAAAGTACTGAGATCTAAAATATATGCCAAGTTTTAAGTTCATGAAGTTTAATATCAAATATCTTAAGTAGATTAATATCGAAACAATTCCAAATAATGACAGACAGAAATTTTGTATTTAAAGATTACTGATTAAAATTTGGTGGATTTACTTGGCAAGTGTTCTCTTAGTTACTCACAAATTTAAAATGTATGAAAACTTGACCACTTAACGCACCAAATTTTAATCAGTAATCATTAAATACCAAATTTCTGTCATAATTTGTAGTTGTTTTGATGTTACTCCACTTAAGATATTTGATATTAAACTTCATGAACTTAAAACTTGGCATGGATTTAAGAGTTTTTATGTGGCATGAGGTTTGAATCCTTTTGCATCGTCGGTGATTTGAATGCTCGAATGGCTAATAGTCAATTTATCGATGAAAACTTGCTTAGAGGTGCACCTCTTATATCTCAACAGAGAAAATCAAAAGATAAAGTAGTGGACGTGAAAGGCAAAAAATGTCTAGATCTTTTTGAAAATATAGGCGGTGTTATTCTGAATGGAAGAGTATTGGGGGATGAAGATGGTGAACTAACGTTTTGTGGTGTCATGGGAAGCTCAACCATTGACTATTGTATTTGCTCGTTTGATTTCCTGGAGATGATTGACAATTTCTCGGTTCCTAGTAAACCATATTCGGATCATATGCCATTAATTTTGAGCTTTTCTCCCTCTTTATCAAAAACTGCGAAATTAGATATGTTAGCTCTTGACAAAAAGTTAAAATGGTCTCCTAGCATGGCTTCTAGGTACACTCACACGTTAACCCGCTTGTGTAATTGTGAATACATTCAAACAGATGAACCTATTGATGAAAAAGTAGGTACACTTATTAATAAAATAAAGACAGCTGCTGGTAAAAATAGTAATAGAGCAATTTTTTCTCCCAAACAGAAGTGGTTTGATTTTCAATGCTTGCACGCAAGAAACAAAATGTTGAAATCACTTCGCCTCTTTCGTGAGCATAATTTGTACTCTTTTAAAAGGCGATATATTCGATTCAGATCTCAATATATTCAGTTTTGTAAAAGTAAAAAGTTACTTCATAAGCATGATAATATTAAAAAACTGAATAGTGTTAGAAATGCTAGTGATTGGTGGAAACTGACAAATAGTTTGAAGCAGGTCTCGTTAAAAAAAAGAAGTATTCTCCAAATTGACGACTTTTATAATCATTTTAAAACTTTACTGTTGCCACCTGAATCTGAGCAGAGTATATCATGGGTTATGCCAGCGATAACTGATCCTTTTCTTGATTCCCCCTTTGAAATGTGGGAACTATCACATGTACTTCAAAAAGCTATACTTAAAAAGGCACCAGGAAAGGATCGAATCAGCTATGAGTTTTACAAAAATGCTCCGTCGTGTTTCTTAGAAGAAGTTCTCATTCTGCTTAACAAAATATTTTTAACTGGCATGGTACCGATATCTTTTCGTAGTTCCATTATAACGCCATTGTTTAAGAAAGGGGATCCTAATAACTGTGTAAATTATAGAGGCCTTTCTCTTTTAGATACTCTTTACAAAGTTTTCACTGGGTTAATTTTAAATAGAATCAACGGTTGGATTGACAATAATGATATTCTTTGCGAGTTCCAATCTGGCTTTCGGGCTGGTTACGCCACAATTGACAGCATATTTAATTTAACCAGCATTGTCCACCTAAACCAAAAGAAAAAGAAAAATACTTATGCATTTTTTGTTGATTTTTCATGCGCCTTTGATCTGATCCCACGTAATTCGCTTTTCTTTAAACTTTCATCAATGGGGCTTTCAACAAAAATAGTAGAAACCTTGCAATTACTTTATAAGGATACAACTTGCCAAATTTGGGATGGAATTTATCTTTCAGACCCTTTTGAAGTTAATGTTGGTGTAAAACAAGGATGTTTACTAAGCCCAATCTTATTTAGTCTCTACCTGAACGACCTACATTCACATTTACCGGGAGGTATCAATGTTGCAGACATGGTTGTTAAAGTGCTTTTATATGCCGATGACCTTGTTATCATTTCTGATTCACCAGTTGAACTTCAACGCATGATTGACTCTTTGTTACTGTGCATTATGGGGTTTAAAAATAAACCTAGACAAATCAAAAATTTTGGTGTTCAGAATGGGTACAAGAATTTCACACAATCTTAGTTGGAACTATGGTTCTAGCCAGATTGAAGTAGTAAATGATTACAGGTATCTAGGGGTAACCCTTAATTACAACCTTTCATTTAATAAGCACTTAGATTTAAAGCTCACTATGTCTAAAAGTGCAATCATCTCTACGTGGTCGAAATATATTCATCATCCTAATATCAATTTCTCCAATAAGCTAAAAATATTTGACTCCGCAGCTAGGTCCATTATGCTATATGGTGCACAAATTTGGGGATCAAAAAAATTTGAACAGGTGGAAAAACTTTTCAGGTTTTTTATAAAAAAGATGTAATATCTACCTAGTAACACCCCAAATTATATGCTACATTTGGAAACTGGCTTGAAGACTCAGTATCTCAGAACACTCTACCTCCATTTTGATTACATCAATAAAGTACTGGAATACCCCAGAAGTAGATTACCACGAAAATTAGCTCAAGAGACAATAGCTCTTAAGACTTTTTGGGTCGCGGACTGGGAATATTTGGGTCAAATGCTTAATATTGATATTGACTTTTCAATCACTTCCTTCAGAAGTCTCCATAAAAATATGTTGATAGCATTAGAAGAAAAAGAACACAATAACCATATTGATGATGCTAGGGGTTCTCAATTTCATGACATCTATCCTCTTTTAAACTACGATATAACATCCTATTTCACTGATGAAAACACTCCCCACTTGGTCAGTTTAATATTTAAAGCAAGAGGAGGTCTATTAAATATAAATGCTAGAGCATTCAAAAAAGATACGGTTGGTATCTGTACAATATGTAACTTAGATGAAGTTGAAAATACATATCACCTTATTGGTAGATGTCCAATTTATAAACAAACGAGACTTGCATGTTTTGGCAAGAATCACTCAATTGAAGAGCTACACTCAGAACTAAACGGCAACAACTTTTCTTCCCTGTACAACTTTTTAGTTGTAAGTCTCAAATATAGAGATATGTTAATGAATGAATTTCTTTAAATAATAAGCAATACATATATTTTTTACAAAAAAAAAAAAAAAAGAAAAAAAGATGTATATTAACTTTACTAAATATAAAGACAACTAATTTTACTTTTTTTTTTTTGTATATTTCTTTTTTTGTATAACATTATTTTTATAAGACATTGCCATGTTAATTGAATTAAAATAGTATGAAGAGACTTAAAATAATATACATATGTAAAAATTTATGAATGAATATGAAATAACTTTAAAAAAAATGTAAATTTTGGTAGATTAACTTGAATTTTTAATGCCAATCTGACAGACAACAAAAAAATGTTATGTCATAATAGTGTATTATTACATTAAGATTTTTGTTACACTTCCTGTTATTATAACGTTGTATAAAAATTTATAATAAAATCTAATCTAATCTAATCTAATCTATACGTAAAAAAAAAAAATGCGATTTTTCACATTTTTTTGCAATGATTTTTTTAAAATTTAGCTAACTAAAAATTTTTTTATTTTTTTTGTCAAAAATCCATTTTGATGGTAAATTTCATTCTTTACAAAAAAGGTCTTAAAACTATCTCGAAATTTTGCATCGTTTTCGAGTTATATGCAAAAAACCAAAAAGGGTGCCTTCCCAACTAACAATTTAACTTGTTTAAGTGTTAATACAAGCTATTTTCTGGCTTGTATAGAAACTTAAACAGACCTTATGCAAATCATTTTGGCTGACATTAAACAAGCTATTTGATTCCCTTAAAACCTCTCATCACAAGTGCTATACAATCAAATTGCTTCCGATCAACTGTGTAATAAGGCCTTAAAAAGGCAAAATATTGCTCTACTAAACAAGTAATTATACGAAAGCAAATGGCTTGTATAATAAGACCTTTGAAAGGCCATATATAGACTTTGCATTACGGCCTTATAAAAGCCACTCAATGCAGTTGTATTGAAAAAAAAATTTGTTTGCTTTCAATTATTTAATATTAATTAATTTTACTGTATCGGTTATTTTATCCACAGGAGGGGGCTTAAACTGCGTTTTTCTTTGTTCTGAAATGTGAAGAATTTTATTCTATATGAAAAAATGTTACTAACTTACATGACTTTTCCGAGGTTTGAACTCACGTCCTTCCGATTACCGATCCAGCGCGCAACCCACTAGGCCATCTCCAATTCAGAAGAGTCATGTTCAAATTTTAATGAGTTGATACACTTGACGCATACTTCACAGCCTATACACTTTTACCATCAAGAAATCAGTAGCAAAGGCTATGCGCTGGTTTTATAAAAAAAAAACCCAATTCGTTTTTCTTTAATCTTGTTATGTACTTTTTTTTGATCAATTGATTCTTGAAGTGTTTGAAAACATACAAAGAAACTAAAAGATCCTTCAAGTTAATGTTTAAATCTTTAACATTTTTCATACATTCTTATGACAAGAACTTTGAAAATAAATGAATAAATGATTTTAAAATATCACACGTTATACTTCCATTTCTATTGAACCAAAATTTGATTTTAAATTTTCTGGTCGTTTGAAAGAAAAACTTAAATCCTTACAATCGTTCATCTCGTAAACATTTATTTGTTTATAACAGCAAGTACCTGCGATTCATTCATATGCTTAAATTTAACATCTGTCACAAGCAAATCGAAATAGTTCGCGAAAGAAAGCAATAATTTGTTAAAGTTTACTACTAACATTTTATAAAAACTATATACTTCCTGACAGAGGGACACAGCTGTCACATCCAAAACGAAATAGCTCACGAAAGAAGGCAATTATTTGAATAAATGTGCTACACACATTTTATAAAAACCATATATTTCCTTACAGAGGGCACCATCTATGCATCTGTAAGAAGCAAAACGAAATAGCTCATGAAAGAAGGCAATCATTTCTAAAAGTTTGCTACTACCATTTTATAAAAAGTATTTTTGTTCGTACAGAGGGCAACATTTGTGCATCTGTCAGAAGCATATCGAAATAGCTCACGAAAGAAGGAAATCATTTCTAAAAGTTTGTTACCAACATTTTATAAAAACTTTATATTTCCTTACAGAGGGCAACATCTGTCACAAGCAAAACAAAATAATTCAAGAAAAAAGGCAAATTTCAATAGGTTTGCTTTAAACATTTTATTTTATCTTTCAAAACAAATTACAAAAAATGTCATTATTACTAAAAAAAACATAGTAGTTGTAAATGATTTAATACCGAATTCCTTACAACGATATCATAACGATTTTTTGGTTGGAAGATATTTGCAAGAAAATAAATTTTTTTTTGGTATTGTGCGTGTGCCATTTGACAGTAGATTTGAGGCAAAAAATAAACAGACTTATGTACATACAAACTCATAACAAATATTCAAATGTGCATTCATTTTTCTTGCGAAGTTCTGTTAGATTAAAAACAAATATATTTACGAGAAAAGTTTGCAAAAATAAACAAAAATAGTTGTGCATTTATTTAAATTAAAAAAAAACACGAACTCATACAAAAAACACATCAGTCGAGGAACACTTTGGCGAGCGCGCGTTTCATATTGTTAATCGACTTTGAGCACTTGAAAACGAAGTTCATTTAATATTTTAATAACTTCTTATTGATTATTCACAATTTTTTTATAAATACGTCTTTTAGTAATTATTTGTTTTTAATCTATTGATATGAATGACGAACACTTTCAAATATTTGTTAAGCCCGCTGCAGAATACTTTCAACTACAGAGAAATGTCAAATCTTGCTGCTGGGTGTAAAACGCTTATTTAAGCAAGCCGTATACAAAATGTTTTTATTTACTTTCAGTAAAACAATTTGGACAGGCCTTAAACAGGCCTTTTCATACTAAAGCATACAAGTCTTGTATACAACTTGCCAATTTCAATTTAAAAGTCATTAAACAGACTATTTTCAAAAATTAATATTGGAAAACGGTTGGCTTGAATAATAAAGGCTAATGTTAGTTCTATGCGAGCTATAGTTTACCAATTCAAAAAATCGGACCTTATACAAGTAAAATTGTTAGTTGGGTTTGCACCCTCCTCTAAAAAATGCACCCTCCAATTCAATAGCACTCCGCGGTTTTCTCATCTTCAATGACCCCTTTGATGATTTTTACAATAAAATCCCATGAACGTCTTACTTCCTTATTATATGACATAATCAATAGCCTTGGAATTCATATACATATTTTAAATTTATTCACGCTTGAGAAAGACCCTTGCATCCGCCAATGGTTTCACACATATGCGGTTTACTTCGGTTTGGTCTGTATTCGGTTCATTTTTGGTTTCAGTTTTGAATTTTTGCACACATACGGTTCCTATAAGGTTTTTATTCAAATATCAATTTTTACTTCCAAAAATATCAAGAAACTTCAGCACTAGTTGTCAATTCCAAATAAAAACAATTCGAGCAGTTTTGAAACCGAATGAAACCGATTCGTGTCGAGGGGACGTGGGGTGCTTTTCGGTTTCTATTAGGTTTTTATTCTTGCTGTTTTCATCGGTTCACATTTAGCAGGTCCGACCGAAATTGAACCGAATGCAGACCGAACCGAATGAAACCGAATATGTGTGAAACAAGCCTTAGAGCCATTTCAGACATAGCCGGCAATCGGGTACCCGGTACCGGCTAACTAGTCGTTGGGTTAAGGATCTTATGGAAGCTTTCACAAATGCAGGAACCGGCTCACTTGTTGAGAAACCGGGTAACCGATGTCGGCTAACCTTACACTTTGTTTCAAAATAAATGTTGATCATAGTTAAATATAATAAGGCTGTTGGAAAACTTTAAGATGTGTAAGGGTAGGGTGAAAGGTTATGATACGGCAAGCCGCAGCACCACCTGCACCTGGTAAAAAAGTGGATTTTAATGAATCCGTTGTGCTATTTGGGATGTAAGTAAAATTCCTGTTAGTTAGGTCCTTATTTAATCTCAATATTAGAATATTGCTATGGAACTTGAAATCTTATACTAAGTTCCAACACTATTCGACACATGTTTCATTTTCTGTGGCAATAAGTTGAAAGAGCTTAAGTCGAATTAAGTGAAAATCGAGTTTTTTTTCTTGAAAAATGCACAATTTGTTAAACTTTTTTTTTAGTCCAGGTCTCATTCCTCTACGTAGATATAAAACATTTTTATCTAATAAAAACATAATAGCTTAAGTCGACCTTAGACTCAAAAATGTCACCAAAGAAATTGTTAAAACATCTTATGTCACATAATCTACCATATTGATTTGGATAGCGTTTTTTTTAAAATGGCTTAAGTCCATTAAAAAGATTTTTAGCAGTTCAGTTAAAAGGCTTTTTACAAAAACAAAGATAGGATGAACTGGGTATTGCTCCTATCTATTCTGAAAAAAAATTTCATTTGCCTGGCTCCAGTACTTTTTTTTTTTTTAATAAATAAAATAGTCAGTTTTAAAAATATACAAAACTTGTTTTGCTCGTACTGGAAAACGACAAAAATTGACTTAAGCTGTTTCAACTTATTACCACAGTTATATTTTTAAGATATCCAAAGTCCTTACAGTATTTTAAATAAATTAAATTACAATTCAAAGTTAAAAGTTCAAGTGAGCTCAACAGAAGAATTTCTTTTCAAATTTTCTTCATATTCAGTTATTAAATTAAATTACTGTTTTCATGCACATATCGCTCGAAAAAAGAAATCCATAATTTTATTTGGAGCACTTACACACGGTTCAAAATTTTGGGGTACTTTTAAATATTTTCAGGATTACATATACGACAACACCAAAAATTTATTGAAATTTGCTACTTGGAAAATATTAAAATTTGGAAGTTAATTCAAAATATAATTAAAACTTAATAATATCAGATATTACAGAGGAATACGAAATCTGTATTATATTTTAATAATACAAACGTATTATAATAAAATACTTTATTTCTTGAAATTTAATTTGTAGATCCTTTGCATGAAAATTAATATAAAATATATTACAAAAATAATAGTAATGAAAGACTTTTTTTAAGAGTATTTATCTTCTAAGTAAATTGATGGTGGCACTATTATATTTATTGTTTTTCACATATATGAGAACTAAAATCTCAATAATAATAATAAAAAAAAAAAAAAAAAAATTGGGTGGCGCAACAGCTCGTGGAGAACCAGGGGCCTAGTGACTTACAACTCACAGCCACTCCTGTGTGCGTGTTTGTTGGCAGGAATGGAGGGGACCTACAGTTTTTTTGCCGAGTCCGAACGGCTAAATGAGAAGCACAAAAAATAATAATAATAATAATTTTAACTATATGCCTGTAAGACCTTAGGTCTTTTTAATGCAACCTGAATTGTACGGCACTAGTTAGAAAGAGTAGAAGGATATGAAAGATTTGGCACAGTGGATTGAGATGAAGGTGTTTATTATCTCATTAGTCTTTTCTTACTGCGATTGAAGAAATTTTATTTACTAATTTGTATATCTTACATCGAAATATTTCAACGTGCTTTCAAATTAATTCATATTTAAATTGTTTATTTTATATTTTTAAACAGACAAAGGGTTGCCACTTTTGTTTTATTGCTGTTTCAACACAATTTGTATTAAATTTTAATGCTTTGGTATTAAAAACATATGCTTCATATTCATATATAAATATGGCTGATGCTTGCTTGTAATGGATTTCTGTTGTAATACAAATTGTATTAGATTTTAATACTCTTGTATTGAAAGTATACGCATCTAGCTATTTTAATACAATTTGTATTAAATTTTAATACCTTTTGTATTAAAACTACTCGCATCCCGATCTTTTTAATACAATTTATATTAAATTTTTATACTCTCGTATTAAAAATGCATGATTCCCGATCCTTTTAATACAATTTGTATTAAATTTTAATACTTTTTGTATTAAAAATATTAAAAATAATATTTTTGTATACAATTTGTATTAAATTTTAAAACATTTTGTGTTACAAATACATGATTCCCGATCTTTTTAATAATTTTGTATTAAATTTTAATTCTTTTTGTATTAAAAATACACGCGTCCCGAACATTTTAATACAATTTGTATTAAATTTGTATACAATTTGTATTAAAAATACACGAGTCCCGATATTTTTAATACAATTTTTATTAAATTTTAATTTTTGTATTAAAAATACATGCGTCCTGATTCTTTTAATACAATTTGTATTAAATCTCAATCCTTTTTGTATTAAAAATGTACGCGTATACTTAAATTATTAAATTTAAATACCAAAAGATTGTATTTTATTTCATTTGATTACTATACTTTTTAATCTTTGTGGTATTACAAATAACAATTTTAATACTAATCTATTAGAATGTAATACATACAAAGTTGTTAGAAAATGTCTTTAATATTTACGGAATATTAAAAAATAATATTTTCTGTATTGAATACGGCTGTAATACAAAGGCTGTATTAAAAAATACCCCAGAATTTTTAACCGTGCACTAGCTTACATAAAATTTATTTTTGTTGAATAATATTGAATGAACAACACCAACTTGCGTGTGTTACCACCAAGTATATAGGCTGGAGTTATAGCTATTTCACGAGAGCCACCTCGATCACCAGACTCCTTTCGTGGTGCTTAGTCTTGAAAATGTTGAAAGTGTGCCCTAAATACCCATGTTGTAATAAAGTGTTTACTATTAGTTTTGCGACACCCTGTATTTGTGTTTCATGTGAATCAAATTTATTTTTTATTAAAAATTAGTATTTTCTTGTCTTTTTAACGGACTTTATTACCATGAACCCCCCCCCCCCCTCCCCCCTCTTGTGCAAGACAAGGTGCACGGGCCTGCTCCATGAACATGAATATAGGTATAATTTTTCAATTAAATCGCTTTATCAGACAAACAAACAATTTTTTTCTAATATTATTGATTGTAGTTTCCACACAATCACAATTTTTTTCAAAATATTAAATACTGCAATTTTATTTCCCAAAAACTGAAGAAAAGCAAAAGCATATTATTGTATGTGCTTCCGTTGATTTTTAATACTTTTGTTTGCATTTAAGGTCTTTTTTCAGAAATTGTACCCCTATTCCTCAGGGTAAGAGATGCAGTTTTTCCCCATGCATTTTTTTTATTAAGGGAATATAACCAAGAATCATGGCCCACAAATGTTAAATGAAATGCTGACAACACTCAACAATATCTGTTCCATTTCTTCAGTCAAATATACTGTAGACATGTTTATTAATTTTTAGTAACGTGCAGGATAAAAGCAAATATTAATAAAAATTTATTAAAAGTATATAAATTATATATTTACGACGATCACTGGTTCACTGACTGACTCTGTAACGCTGTGAAATATTTTGAATTTGAATATAGTTGAAAAAACGCTTCCATATGCAAAACGCGTGTTGGAAAAATATCGGTCGATGTCTATAAAGATAGATGTGGAGTAGACGCACATTCAAGTATAATCTCAATGTTGCCACTTTTCGGGAAAATACTTTTTTATGTCTCAGGTCGGGACCTCCACTTTTTTAGTAGTTTTGGGAAAATAACGGTTGATTTCTTAGAAGATAGGTGTTGAGTAGACGCAAATTCAAGTAAAATGTCAGTGTTGCCACTTCTTAGAGCAAACTTTTTCCTGTGCCAAATGACCTTTTCTGGTAATCATTAATATTTTGAAAATGAAAAAAGTTGCGGAAAGTCTTATGTTCAAACACAGTCCCACCCAGTAAAAGACGGTTAGCGTTACAAAAATCGACCAGTAAATCGCCATTTTCATTTCGTGACCCCAAGCCATTTTTCCTCATCACGCGTTCCAGACCTTAGTTGTCTGATCCGACTTGGACATTGAGATCACCCATAACAACTATGATGTCGGAATTACTCTGTAAACTGAGTAAAAATGAGTGTAAAAAGCGGTTTTGTCTTCCTCGGTTGCTTCATTTGTGGGGGCGTATTATTGAATTATTGTGACGTTACGAATTTTTGAACGGAACCTTGCTGTCATTATTCTTGCAGAAATGGGTGCCCAGGACCCATGTTCTATAACTCAGGTGATAACTTTTCGAATCGTTAAAAAATGAAAGAACTCATTCCTCAGTTATCGCCTCTGGAAAAAATCGGGTTTCTGTAACTGAACGCGATAAGTTCAATTTTCGAACAATTCTGGCTGGAACTTCCAGTGGAAGGCGATAAGTTGAACTGTCATGTTGACTTTTCAAAACCAAAACAATTCAACTGTCGAAGTCTTAATAGCTGAAAAAATTAATAAATTAATTAAATAATTTCATTCTTTTAACAGATATTAAGTAATTAAATAATTTCAATCTTTTAATAGATATTAGCAGCTATAATTTGGCCACGCTTCGACTTTTTTTTGGATTAAAGATTAAAAGCATTCGTGACTGTGATTCAACCTAATTCAAGAAGAAAATGGATCCTCATTGCGTAAATTGAAAAAATTTCCCTTGATTTTTTTAAATACTTTAAGTAACAATTCTGCATTTAGATAACCCACCGTTTTGCAGAGCTTTCAGCTGAGATTGTTGGACTTTCAGGAAATTTTTCCTATGAAGTGTTTGTTTACTCCTCGTTGAGCTCTAAAACGAAGTCGAATTTATAGCAGTGATATATCCAATAAGCAAAGAGCATCTTATCTACCGCATCAAGAACAATGATTTGGTATAGGTGTTCTCATGGAATACTCACGAGATAATTCCAAAGAAGCATTCCATAAACAACTCAACGCTAGAAGTGAATATTGCATTGCTCATTTAAACATTTATCAGAAAATGGAGTTATCTGGTTCTTGCACCGAATTAATCTCTTTGCTGATTTTTGTTTGTTCACCTCAATGTTATCTAATGTATAATCTTTCCATTGCAGGATCTTCATGCTTCAGAAGACTTTAGCGTGCCAAATGTCCACTCCATCCAATAGGGATTGATTATTGGTGTTGGTGTTGGCCTTCTCAATATCTCCATCAGCACAAACTGTGAGGTCAACGGAGATGGCATATACTTTATCATTTCTTGGTCTCTGGGTCCGGACTCCGGAGGATATGTGGGAGTGCTTTTTGTATTTGCCAATGCTGTGGCAGCGTCTATGAATGCAATTATTGATTGCTATGATTTACTCAATGATTTGTTGCCTAAGGTACTTCACAACGGCTTAAAAATCATTGATGGTGGTATGACCGGATTGTGAGCGTCTTTACTATTCTTGTTCTCATCTTGATTTGCTGCATATGCATGCATGGAATGGGAAGTTAAAGCACAAAATTTCTTGATCACTATCATTGTGCTGGCTATTTTAAATTTCTTGATTGGAGCAGCTATTGGTCAACAGGGAGATCCGGAGAAGATTGCCAAAGGATTCGTTGGATTCTCATGTAAGTTCTTGTGTGTCAAAATGTGTGGAAAATTAGGAATAGTTTTTATGTTTCTACCAGGGGCAACCACAAATGAAAACTTAGGACCTAGTGATAGATACTCCAAAGGAACCGATTAGAACTTCTTCAGTGGTTTTCGCTATTTTCTTCCCAAGTGTAACAGGTATGTATCCAAGCAAGAGCTAGCATCTCAGAAGATCTTAAAAATGCAGGAAAGTGCATTCGCAAGGGAACAATGCTAGTTTTGATCATTTCTATGATTACTTTGGAGTGCTTGTTGTATTTGCTGGAAGTGCTTTGTACTTTGTACTGCTTTGACAAATCTGCTATCAGTTCCACTTATAGTGATTATGTAGACCAAGAAAAAGATTAACAACATGAATCGTCTTACAAACAAAAGTGCCAACAGGAACTACATATGTGCAAGCCATGAACTTCATGCTGACGGTGTATATTTATAACCAGCCACCAGAGTCGAGAGTTCTATTTACAGAAAAATTACACTTTTGATGTAGTGTTTCTTAGTGAAGTTTGGCAGACAAACCAACTTATGTTAACCTTAATTGTGACTACTTGTAACTTTAATATCTTTTTGTTTCACTTTTCTCCGAGCACTTGGTCTTAAATTTACATACTGCAATATCTGATATAAAATATTAACAAATAATTTTTATTATAACTACATAAATAAATACAAACTTCCATAAATGCATTTTCTTTTATTTTTATTTTCTTAATTTACTTGGATTACTTATCTCATGCAGTTTTTAATTTTGGATCAAATTTAATTGCTGCTAGTACATAAATTAATACTAGCTTTACATTTTTTGCTGGCTTAGAATTGGTCAAGCTTATGCAGAAATATAAATAAAAGATTAAATGTTTTGTTTAAAGTATTGCTCAAGGCATTTTATATATCGGATCAGAACCAGTAATCATTAAATACCAAATTTCCGTCATAGTTTGGAGCTGTTTCGATATTACACTACTTAAGATATTTGAGCTCTTTTTGATGTGAAACATCTAATGCGGCGGGTAAACTCGATTTTGGGCGTGGCTTAAAGCGTTACGAAAAAGGGGAAAGATTTTGTTTCTCTTTCATTTATACTCGCACTCACAAAGTGGTCGTAATGGGGAAATTTGTTTGTTTACATTTTTCGGCAAGAAGAGTCCAAGTGGAAGAAATGTACACATATATCCATGTCACTCGCACTCAACCTTGTTTTCTTTCATTCACAATTAAAAATCTAGTACAACAGATAAGGGTGGTTACACATGCAGTACTGGCGCTTCCTTTGACGGTGTTCAGACGTGAGGCGACTCATTTTGACATTTCTTTTTTTTATCTGATTCTCATCTCTTGAAAAGAGAGAGATGGCCAAGTGAGGCGGAAGTTTTTAAATTTAAGGTTAAGTTAGAACTATAGAACCCAAACCAACGCGAATTCGTAGCGAATCATTCGCAGACGATTTTTTTTTTGTTGTGTAGCATTGTGTATCTTTCATATTTTGTATTATTGTGAATGATTTCGCGTCGAGGGCGAATGATTCGCGTTGGTTTGGGGGAGCCTTAAAGGCTTTGTCCGCACCAAGCTTTGTCCGCACCAAGCCTATTCTCTGTTTGAACACGCCATTTATTGTGACTTCCTTTCTCCAAACGTACAGAGCTTTCAGTATTTAAGACCTCTATTACACGATGATTCTTTGCGTCTGACTCTTTTCGAATTTTCATGAGTGTGAAGGAGAAAAAGCATCGGATTTCACCTTCGCACTCATTGCATTTTGACAAGAGTCAAACGCAAAGAATTATCGTGTAATAGTCTAACTAAACTTGTCATTTAATTTTAAAAATATTTGTTTTTGTTTTGTTTTGTGTTTCACATCTGCCAGGCGTCCCGCGACGGCTCAATTTTTTTAAACATATTTATATGTTTTTGTTGTGAGTTCACTCCTTTTTGCAAGAATAGAATGTAAGAAAAATTAAAACGTAAAATCTAGATCGTACAATTTTCCATACCAAATTAAACTTTATTGACAATTTCATATGATTATATAATAAAAAAAAACATTGCATTATTGTTATAAGGTAAGTTGTGTTCATGAAAGGTTGATAGCATTATATATATATAAAGGAGTTTAATCCCTCGATTAATTGATTCACAGAATCCTAACTGAATATCACCTTGTTTTCTTTACTATTATTATCATCAGAACATTAATTGAGAAATAGATTCTTACTTAGAGCCGAAAAATGGTCTGAAAATAAACAAGGGAATTGAATCATAAAAAACCGGTTATCTCTGATTGAAACAGAAAACTTACTGATCCCAGAGAAGACTTTCTAACTGTGGATGACCTGACTGTTGAAGAGCTCGATTTCCTTTCATCTTCCTGCTGTAGTTTTTAGTAGATATCACTGATAATTAGCGGCTTGCGTGTCGTTGCCAAAGTTTTTGTAGAATTGGCATCAATTCGTGACTTAACTGTGTTCGTAGTATGTGTGGTTGTTTTTAGCTGTAGGTGTATTGGCACTGCCTGTGGCACGTTTGCTTCCGGATTGAGTCGGGAATTCATTTCCTTGGCCGATAGGTTTTCTTTATCTTCGACAATGTCTAACTTCTCCCGTGTGGAGCTCAGCAAAAGATTAAGATTTTCTACTCCTTGCTATATTTTCTCGTGCAGAAAATATAATTGGATTGAAGATGATGCAGTAAACAAAAACAAAAACATTAAAATTACAGTAGAGTTAATATACCTTTTTTTCTGAGCTTCTGTTTCGGTTTCCTTATCCTTTATCCAAGAAAGATTCCTCCAGAGTCTCACCAGTCTTTTTGATAATCGGCTTGCAAATCTCCTGAGCCCTTTAGTCTCGCACAGCGCGTCTACTGCCAACTCAGGTATAGAACTCCTTATGCTGATGCAAGAACTTCCAACTCAATAAATAGTATATCTAAAAATAAAATTTTACTATAAGGCAACTATATTTTTACATTTATTTATTTACCTTTTTGGCTGGTCACTTTAATTTTGTATTCGTTTTATAATTTGTTTTGTGTAACCTTCATTTTTTTACTCACCAGCTCTTAGGCCAGCGATTAGTTTTGACGTTTTAAATGAAAAACTTATCGACTTTCTGAGATACAGAAACCCATTTTATCGAATTTTTCCAGGATTTCTTTTCCGATTGTTCCAGTCGATAAAATTAACGACTGTCAAAGTTACAGAAACCCGATGATGCGATAAAATGAGTTTTGTTTCCATTTTCATCGTTTCTCGACCATTTTTATCGATTCGATAATTACAGAACATGGGTCCAGGATATAAGAATACGCCTCGCTTCTTCGTTCAATATAATTCCGACACCATGCAGCCTTTGGCCACCCTCTATTTCATCCTCTCTGGAATACAGCATTCTCGTTTGCCCAGAGTCAGATCTGTATTCGGCTCCACCCAGTTTCGCTGAAGCCCAGGATACTGACCTTAAGATGAAGCATTTCACGCTCAACCTGCTCGTATCTACCTTCAGCATACATGGATCGAAAGTTCCATGTTGCGATTTGTCTACGTATGCGGTAGCATTTGCTCTAATTGAAAGACTTCTTCAATTTCACGTAATTATTAGATAATAACTTTTTTTGTGTCATTATTTATACTTACATCTACACAATTGGAAATAATGAAAAAAAAATTATGGTTCAATTGATCGATAAAACCGAAGCTTGTCAATGGATTTTTTTTTAAAACCATATGTTCTGTATGTTCTGTATGTTTCATATTTTTCAAATTCAATATCCTTTTATAATGCCATGGAAGCTGGCACGCACGAGTTTTCCGTTTACAAAGGAGACATTTTTCAAATCTATAAATTTTTAATGAATGAAAGAACAATTGACCACACAGCCTCAAACAAAAAAGACAATGTATTAAAGTCTGCTTTCCAGAAATTTATATCCGCCATCAACCTTATGTTTATCGGGAACCATTTAAAAGGATAATGCAATTTCAAATTACACAGTTAAAACTACATGGTGAACTGGAATTCATTAATAATGGACAAAGAGATTGATTAATTTAACTTGCAATTTACATACATCGTTGTTTGTGAAAACGAGGTCAGTCCACTTAATAAAGGAACAAATATAATCAACTTTTTGATAAAGTTAATAAGAACATTTCAATCAATAAACAAAAATTGATTATCTTTTCCATATTAAAAGGCATATATCTTTGTTTTCATTTGAATATACCTTCATACTTAGGTACGTATGTACTTTATACCTATATCCACATAAAAAGTGCTACCATCAGAGAACTTGCAAAAGCGAAATTCCCAAATTACTTAGACTCCCTCAATGCAAGAATTAATTTACATGGCGATAAAAAGCGTTGAGACCGACGAGCGACGATAAAAACATTGTCAATAACGAAAGTTTCGCTGCCGTGCCGAATGTTTCGCATTTGCTTTGGGAGATCCTTTACTCTCAAATGGGCAGCCACCCCAAAGTTCCTCTTGAGAATAGGTTTATACAAAGAAAAGTACTATCGCCCAGACACGCATCTAAATGCTGAAAGTTGCTCATCTCATTTTTTTCCGTGTTTTCTTGCTTGAAAGTTGAAATCCCGAGTTATTTTTCTTTCGAGCCCATAACTTTCCCGATACAAGTGAAACACATTGAACAAACAACCGACACAGAATTCGAAATGCACAACTCCTACTTATTTCTCGCACAGACACGCAAATATCGTTTCCAATATCTTTTGCATGACAAGCACAAAATCTAAAATTCAAATTTCCAGCATAATCATTACAACATCGACATCAATTGCCTATCCAAGCGATATAGGGACTGCTAACATATTCCAAGAACGACAACGAGTGTATAGAGTAAAGGTAGCTTCCAGAATCAAAATATTTCCATTTACTTGCATTTTTTTCCTTGAAAACAGTCCTTGTCTTGGCATCATAATAAAGTTTTCTTCTCTTATAATCGCATAAAAACCGATGGGTTTGCATAGAAGCACTACTTCCGTTTCTGGCAATCGGAACAAACGTTTCAATGAAATGGATTCCTTGCCTTTCTATTGAGTTCCGCAGTTCCTTTTGGCTGAAGCCTGTTTGATTCGGTCACATGTTCTGAGATGTTAAGAAATTAAGATGTCATCCATGGGGAGTTAACGACAGATTGAAAATGAAAAGAGAAAAAGAACAAAAGTATATTTGCCTTGCCTCGAATCCTTGTAGAAAATCGATGATTTTTCGTTTCCGGTATACGCTGGCTACTATAGCTGCTGGCTGGAACATCTTGCAGTCAAAATGTTTTTGTCATCTTTGCTCTGAAATGGGGCAGCTCGTGCCTATAATCCCTAAAATTTGAGTTAAGGATTCAAACAACATAATCCGCAGCGTATTCAATGAACGCATAAAGAGATTAAGATAAGAAGAAGGCAGCTTGGATGTTGTGTATCCTTAAATTGTAGCACCGCACTGTCACCCTCGTCTTTCGATTCATTTCCATTTCTATCGCCATTTTTCCCAGCATTACATTATTATTATCTTAGAAAGGATTTTAGAGAGAAGATTTGGATTTTGTATGTTTTATTTTTGCTGGACACCCATTTATAATTACATAATTTGAAAAAAAGGAATTTCCTCATCGAAATAAAATTGTTCACTTTATTGAAGATAATTTTGCTGTAAAATGTTTTATATTAGGGAAACAAAAGAGATAGCCCAGTCTCAGAAAGGAAAAAAAGAACGACCAAGTGTTGTTGAAATATCTCACCTAATTAATTTGAGAAACTATCCAAAGAAAATGTTTTTATTTTATAAAGTTGCTGTTCAAAGGTCATGGCTTATGACAAATTGAGTGTCGCCTTTGTCAAAAAGAAAAATAAGCAAGGAAGCTTCTGAAGTTTTACCTGCAATACGCTTTTATATTCAACAAAAAATATTGTTATTTTCGGTGACGCAAAGAAGTCTTCATAAAAGTTATACCAGTATTTAAGAAATATCACTCGAATTGGTTTATAATGAGAAGAAAGTTAGCTATTTGGTCTTTAACTAATTTTGTTGAAAACTAGAGTTGGAAATGAATTATGAATATTTTTCGAATCCTGTTTGATTTCCTTGATGTTTTATTAATGAGAAAATTAAGGTTGAAACGGTCGTAAGGACGGTTGCAGGGTTCGCACAGATTTTCGTATGGGTAATTTTGTGAATGGGCCACGTGTGACTGGAGAAACGTTCCAAGTCACTGCGAACCTTGAGAGTGTCTGCACCAGAGTATATCTACTTACAGTGAGCAAGGACCAGAGTATATCTACTTACAGTGAGCACTTGAGCAGGGACACTCTTCTCACACATCCAACTCCTACTTCTACAAGAAAAAACTAATAAAAATATATGCAAATAGTGAAAACAGGAAAAAAGCATTGATTTCAACCCTTTTGTACGATTGCCTTTGCAAAAAAGAGCACACAACACATTTTGCCAGTACTACTACCTACATAAGATACAAAAATCGGATTTTCCCAAAATGCTTTTTTATGTGGTTTTGCTTTCGACCAAAAAAGTCGACTTTTTTTCTATTTTTTCGACCTGAGATCAACTTTAGCTTTCCATTCAACCAAAAAAATCGATTTTTTTTTTTACCTCAGTTCGATTCTTCAAATCTCAACTTTTAGTTAGATTTACACGCATTTGCACACACACCAAAATAAACTGACATAAATCTGAACGCTTTTGAAAATTGGTGCTCTTTTAGTTCTTATCTTAGTAATAATTGCTGAATGGGCTTTAGGTCAAATGAAGCAAATACATTCTCTTTGTCACGACGTTTCGTCCATGTATAGGTACTGTCAGTTCAACTTTTTCACTGTGTAGATGTCTTTGATAAAGAAGTTATTGTTTAATTCTAAAAGTGCAATATAAATGTAAAAACAATTTACCTGATGATGTCCGTATACATGGACGAAACGTGCGTCGTGACAAAGAGAATGTATTAGTTTCATTTGACCTAAAGCCCATTCAGCAACTATTACATGTGTAAATCTGAACGTATTAGTTTGCATTTGGCATTTCGCAGTGTTGTTTACTTTCGATAAGAAGGTGATGTTTGTTGGACAAATTCATCAATAGAAAAATAGTCACTAACACGATTATAAAAACAAATCAAATCTCATTTTGGGTTCTATTTACCACTAAAAAAATATGATTTGACCACCAAATCTGAAATGGTTGAATGGAAACCCACTTTAGTATCGTACTGGAGCTTATTTCAATGTGATAGCATTGTATATCCAATGTTATATTTAGAGATTTTAAATTTCACTGCCATCGATTTTTAGGTATTAAATTTTAGAATAGATGGTCATACTAATCCCAGTAGTTTGCTTGAGGGGTTTGCTTACGTTTTAAAGCCGAGCTGGAGATGAATATCTGCCAGTAACTAAATTGAAAGTTGAGTTGCGGTGTGTAATACATACATACAGTGTTTTTAACAATAGATAAGTTAATTGATGTTTTCAATTCATCTAAGTTTCGAGAACCAAAACAATTAAGAAGGCCATTTTTTGCGAATGCTGAGCAATTACCTTTTTTAAACGAAATGAATATTTTATTTAAAAACATTAACTGCGAAACATTAAATGCGTTTTATAAAAGGATGGCGACAGAATATAAATGCCTTTATTGGCATATTTAATTAAACAAAAGAAAACGATGTTAAGTTTCTTTTAACAAGAAACCTCAATCAAGATTGCTTGGAAAACACCTTTGCTGTTTTATGCCACCGGGGAGGAAATAACAAGTTGTTGACTCCATTTCAATTTATTTGCTCGTTTAAAAGATTTTTCTCGGCAAAGTACATGAAGGATGTTAGCCATGAAACTGTGAACCAACTGCACACTTGGAACTTCCATGCATTGAATTACAGATGGAATCACAAACAAAAAGTAGGTACCTAAAGATAAATTGGTTTACGTTTTCAAAACTGAACCCGACTATAAAACTGTCGACTTCGGTTTGGCAAATGCGTTTAATTATTTCGCAGGTTATATTTAGAAAAAAAAACCGTCTTCTAAATCACAACTTTGAATTGGAATTGCGTTCGCAACCTAACGTTTCCTCATTTTTGACAGATTTTAAAAAATATGAAAATTCGAAATTGACACGGCCACCTCAAGAATTTTTATAAATTCGTTAGAGAATCTTGGACAAAAATGTATTTCTTGTTTTCCCAATATTTATTTCCTTAATATTTTGAGATGAATATTTTTAACATTCTGAAAAATGAATTCAATTACGATTGTTGCAAAAATGTAAATAAGGAGTTTATAATTAAATTTTATATCCGAGTACGAGGTTATCACATTATTAAACAATTTTATAGGGATAATAAGAAAACTAACAACAAGCAGAAATTTTTAAGCGCAACACACATGTGATCATTACCTACATATGTTTGTACTTATATTAAAAAAAAAAATGTTAATAATTTTAATTTTTTTGACGACACACCCTGTGCCAGATTTTTAAATAGTTCTCCTTTCTTCTATCCTTCTTTCACGTAAACATTTCTTATAGCCGTCTATTTCTCGTGTACGTGTAAGTAGATATACTCTGGTCTGCACTAACGAACGTTGCTGCGTGAATGCCTCTTGATCCCCTCCTTTTGTATATGCCATAGGTGGCAGCGTACTCAGTTGTTGTTGTTCATTCAGAAATGTTAAATGATGAATATTTCCTACTGTATAAAAACTGCAATTGTATGCGGATTCCATTTTCACTCACAATACGCCCTTTAATAATCGCATTTATTTGGATAAATGTGAAGATTTCAAATTTTTATCAATATTACCTATTGCTTCAAGAAACCAATGAGGGATTATCCTTAAAACTATATCATACATATGGTCCAGTCAAATTAGAGTTTCACCTGGGAATGGGACATAATAAGCTGGAAACTCGTATACACTTTCATTTTTAGAAAATGACACCTCCCGCCTGAACGGGGGGAAATAGACCCCCCTCCAATACGATTTTTTTCGTCTCAATCTAATCTAAAAGTTCTGATTTTTTTTCGCGTGTTATAAGAATCACCCTTAATCCATTATCTGTACCTTGAAGTACAAAAAGGGTGACCAGGGGGTTGAAATAAAATTCTGAAAAAATTAGGAAATTTTTTTTCTCTATTTAGAGTCATTTGACGCCTATCCAAGTTGGAATTTAAAAAAAAACCAATATAAGGACCACCCTAATACACACATACAACCTACCGCAAAATTTTCCTGATTGAAAAGCATACGAACAAATTTTTCTTCCATAATTCTGTCAGTGGAATAGGAAAAATTGACACGAAAAATGAATTTACATCAGAAAAATAGATACATTAATTTTAACAACAAATAATATTAATCAATTGAAAATTTTCTTAGAAAAAGAAAAATTCTTTGAGTTAATTGTCATTGATTAGTGTAGCATTTGTGTTTCAAATCGAATAAAACATCGTAATAATCTATTCGAAAATTTTTCCTGTTTCGTTTTCCTGATCGCTATAACTGGCCCCTTATTATCTATCTCAAAAACGGTTATTCACACTCAAAAATAATTTGAAGGCAATTTGTCGAAAATTGTATACTCTATAATTTGATCATAGATGTTAACTTTATCGGAGCTATAGAAACCGAGATAACCACGAACACGCGATTTTTGTGACGTATGACCTTGAATAACTTAAGGTACAGACACGAGATTTTATGAGACTTTTCAGGCTACTTTTAGAACGCCAAAATGAAGATGTATAAGAGTTTCCAGCTTATTATCTCTCATTCCCAGGTTGACCCTTATTTTTTGCTTATTTGACTGGGCTAATATTCTTCGAATTTCAAAAAGAAAAAAATATTAAATTTATAACGTTTTCTATTAAACACAAATTTTTTTTATACGATGGAAATCTTTAACAGCCCAAAAGATAAGAATCGGTACCAAGTAGTGTGGTTCAACCTCTTACCGCACCTGTAAATAAGCACCAAACCATGACAGCATTTTTCTGTCTCAATTTATGCTTTTTTTTCGCAAATTTTGAGTTTAAAATTCGTTTTTTTCAAAAACTATGTATAGATTTTACTTGATTCAAAAACTAGCTAATCGAACAAAGTATTGGCTTTAAAAACTGGAATCGGATGGTTACAAAAATTTTATAAAATAAAATGCACGACTGGGTCGCACGTACTTGCTCTTATGTGCAAGATACTGCGAGTTTAAGAAAATTGTATATACAAACATGAAAATTATGAGAGACAAATGTAGAGAAGCATGAAATAAGACATTTAAATTAGCGTAAACAACTCTTTTGACAGTTTGAGGTGAAAAAAAAGTATGCCATCTTAGTTCATGATGGAATATGATTGTATGGGAAAAAAAATTTAAAATCGTTGGAGCGGTTTTTTTTTTAAATTAATTTTTTATATATAAAATTCTTAAAACATTTTTAAGAACAAATCTTGGTATGCAAATCTAAATTATATATTTATGTGTATATACAAACAAAATTTGAAAAAAAATTGTCAACCCGTTTTTGAGATATCGAATTTTCAAAAAAAAAAATTGAAACTTTTTTTAAAAATCCAAAAACTTTTTTTTTGAAAATTTTGACATGCAATATTATTTAATTTTATCTGAAATTTGTATATACAAAAATTCATTTAAATCCGTTACGCTGATAACGAGAAAACTCAAAATAAAAAAATACGTTCTATGACAGGTACTACTAATAGTTGCTATGTGTAAAATTTTATAATTTTTGATGGTAGATCGTACTAATTTTAGTATATGAAAAAAGTTTAATCAAAATCGTAGGAGTCGTTTTCAAGCAAAAAAATATTTTCCTTTGCGGTTTTTTCACTTTTGTATGGAAGGTAGGTACCGTTATTTTTTCATAAATGTGAAATTTTTTCTAAAAATATTTTAGAGAGTACTAAAAAGGTCTTAAATATCGAGTTTCAAGAAAATCTATGATGCTGTTTTCGAAATATTTGATTTTCCAAAAAAAAGATTGAAATATTTTTTAAAAATCCAAGAAATATTTTTTCAAAAATGTTGGTACACAAAACTATTAAAATTTTTTGGAAGCTTCTATATAAAAAATATAATTGAAATCGGTCATTCCATTTTGAAGAAAATCAAAAATTAAAAAAATGGTTCCTTTGGAGGTACCATTAATAACCATTTTTGAAAAATGGTATTCCACCCAAAGAAAGCCTTTACTAAAATAAATTTATTGAATTTTTTTTAAGAAAAGTTGTCGAGCCGTTTTTGAGAAAAATACGATTATGTAAATTTGCCAAAAAAAAATGTATGACAGGTACCGTTATTTTTGGTTCTAAAAAAAAAATGAAAAAAACGTGTCGGCAGAATCACCAAAAACCACTAAGTACCAAGTTTGAAGAAAATCGATCGAGCCGTTTAGGTTGTAGACGAACAGACAGACAGACAGACAGAATTTTGCCACCCACTTTTTTGGTGTTCTCTATCATCGTAATATCATGTTTGATTGTTATCTCAATTTTTTTTTTTTGCACGAATCCAAAACTTGCCTTATAATACCTATAATCGCAATTAAATAAATGCACGACTGGGTCGCACGTACTTGCTCTTATGTTCAAGACACTGTGGGATAAAGAAAATTGTATATAAAACATGGAAATTATTAGAGAAAAATGTAGAGATGCATGAAATACGACATTGAAATTGGCTAAAACAACTCTTTTGACAGTTTGAGGTGAAAAAGAAGAATGCCATCTTAATTCTTGATTGAATATGATTGTATGGGAAAAAAAAATTTAAAATCGTTGGAGCGGTTTTTTAAAAAACTAATTTTTTATATATAAAATTCTTAAAACATTTTTAAGAAAAAATTTTGGTATGCAAATCTTAAGTAAATATTTATGTGTATATAAAAACAAAATTTGAAAAAAAATTGTCAACCCGTTTTTGAGATATCGAATTTTCAAAAAAAAAATTTGAAACTTTTTTTAAAAATCCAAAACTTGTTTTTGAAAATTTTGATATGCAATATTATTGAATCTTATCTGAAATTCGTATATAAAAAAATTCATCTAAATCCGTTTAGCTGATAACGAGAAAATTCAAAATAAAAAAATACGTTCTATCACAGGTACTGTTAATAGTTTCTAAGTGTAAAATTTTATATTTTTTTGTAGTAGATCATACTAATTTTAGTATATAGAAAAAGTTTTATCAAAATCGTTGGAGCCATTTTTAAACAAAAAAATATTTTCTTTTGTGGTTTATTAACTTTTGTATGGAAGGTACCGTTATTTTTTCATAAATGTTAAATTGTTTCTAAAAATGTTTTAGAAAGTACTTAAAAACTCTTAAATATCGAGTTTCAAAAAAATCGATCTTGTCATTTTCGAAATATTTGATTTTCCAAAAAAAATTTTGAAACATTTTTTAAAAATCCAAAAAATATTTTTTCAAAAATTTTTTTACACAAAACTATTTATATTTTTTGGAAGCTTATGTATAAAAAAAATAATTGAAATCGGTCTTACCGTTTTGAAGAAAATCAAAAATTAAAAAAAATGGTTCTTTGGGGGGTACCAGTTATAACCATTTTTGAAAAATGGTTTTCCACTTAAACAAAGCCTTTACTAAAATAAATTTTTTGAATTTTTTTTAAGAAAAGTTGTCGAGCCGTTTTTGAGGAAAATACGATTATGTAAAATTGCTAAAAAAATCTTATGGCAGGTACCGTTATTTTTGGTTCTAAAAAGAAAATGAAAAAAACGTGTCGGCAGAATCACCAAAAACCACTATGTACCAAGTTTGAAGAAAATCGATCAAGCCGTTTAGGCTGTAGTCGAACAGACAGACAGACAGACAGACAGAATTGTGCTATCATCGTAATATCATGTTTGATTGTTATCTAAAATTTTTTTTTTGCACGAACCCAAAACTTGCCTTATCTATAATCGCAAGTAAAAATTGAAAACTGAAAGATTTTATATTTTTTTTTTATAAATTGCGATAACCTTTTTAGGGACTTACAACAGAGAGTTTGACCTATGAAAATAATTGTTTTAAATTACAAGCTAAATAATATTTCCTTAGTACACACTTTTCCTTCCGAGCGAATAAGCATTGAAATATGTAAATCAATGTACCTACAAAATTTACATATTTTTTTTTTAGGAAGACAAAAAAAAGGTTATTGGTTCAACACCTCAAAGGCTACTATTGATACATATATCTTACAAATGACTTGACTTTATGTCGATAGTTCTTAGACTCTACTCTCTACTGTTTAAAGAAATAAGATCATTGTTTATTTTTTTATTGTAAAGTTTTTATTTGCGTCGATTTCGTTTCGTTTGATTTGGTACGCTATTGATGCGTTACTTTATCGTCTGCATTGCAAATTTTTGCGAAGCCTTCGTAACGGATTTATCTGGCAGGCACCAATATGGCATTATCATAAGCAAAGGTGGTCGTGATAGCTTTGTCGTCCACTGGAATACCTATAACTTGTAATTAGATAGATTGATGATAATTTTATTTCATACAAAAGTTAAACAAAAACATTGTTTATGCTGGTATAAAATTATTTATGACAGTAACATAAAGTTGCCTGTCAGGTTAAAAAAAAAGGATTGTTACAAGATTAAGCTTAGTGAGTTTAATAAATTATGAAAATTTATTTAAAATTAGATATTGATATTTAAGTCAAGCTTTCAAAAACGAATAGAGATTTAGGTAGCAGCTGCCATTAAACACGTTTAAATATTGCGATCGGTAGAGTACTTATGTCATTTCCAAAATATGTTCTTCTACAAGGTGATTGGTATAAGGTGCACCAAAAAGCTGGAGCGAGTAAGTTGAGTTAAGACAAGAAAAAAAAATCGTATGGGAGGGGGTCTATTTCCCCCCGTTTAGGCAGGAGGGGCAATTTTCCAAAAAGTTGACTTAAAACGAAAAAAAAAATATTTAAGAACAACGGTACAATTTACAATACCATGCTATACCTTTTTGAAAAGCCAGAAATCTCTTCTTTGATTTTCATTTTAAATTAAGTTAGGTTAGTGAATAGTTTTTGAAAAATAGATTTTCAAACTCGAAATTTTGAAGAAAAAAAATTAAAAAAAAACTTTCAAATTAATTTTTTTCAAAATTGTATGTATACTTAAGTATAATTTTTATTTTCAAAATTCAATGCTCTTATTAATTTTCAATAGAAAACAGAAAACCGGATGTTAAAATGTATCTTAGTTTTTGAGAAATTAAAAAAAAACTAAGAAGTACTTTTTTCCAAGAAAAACACTTTGTTTGGTTTGTTCTATCTTTGCATAAATACCATTAGTTTTATTAGCATGTATACAAAAAATAATTTTATTAACTACTAATATTTTTAATATCTGTTACATTTTAGCCTATTCTAATAAAAATTAATGATGTTATAAGAAATTTTCGATATGATCCCCACTATTTAGAAGGCAAAGGTTGTATCTTCTTATGGCTGCCGATAAATTTGAATCCGCCAATTCTCCTGCAACTTGACTCCAGCAACTTCAATGCGTTGTTTAAGTTGATCCAAAGAAGAAATTTCAACTTCATATACATACATAGTCTTTCATGAATCCCCAAGCGTAAAAATCCAAAGGAGTTAAATCTGGTGATCCTTGTAACTATTCAGTGGGACCTCCCGCCTCCCCTTCCTATCCATCGGTCGTTGAAATGATTATCACAACAAAAACATAAATGTTAAAAAAGGAGCCAAGTTCTTATGTGTACAAGAAATCTGTGCGTAAAAAGTCAACCAAAAAAAGTAATGAGATCTAAAATATATATGCCAAGTTTTAAGTTCATGAAGTTTAATATCAAGTATCTTAAGTAGAGGAATATCGAAACAATTCCAAATCATGACAGAAATTTGGTAATTAATAATTACTGATTAAAATTTGGTGGGTTCACTGGTCAAATTTTCATACACTTTAAATTTGTGATTAAGTAAGTATTTAAGAGAAAACTTGCCAAGTAAATCCACCAAATTTTAATCAGTAATCATTAATTACCAAATTTCTGTCATGATTTGGAATTGTTTCGATATTCCTCTACTTAAGATACTTGATATTAAACTTCATGAACTTAAAACTTGGCACATATTTAAGATCTCATTACTTTTTTTGGTTGACTTTTTACGCACAGATTTCTTGTACACATAAGAACTTGGCTCCTTTTTTAACATTTATGTTTTTGTTGTGATTTCACTCCTTTTTGCAAAGATTTATTTTGCCAGATGAAAGTCAAGTCCTACGGCTCTACAAAGTTTCATAATTCTACGACAACCGAAAGTGCTCCATACAAATAATAGCAAATCTGATAAAGTGGGTCGATACAACAATCGGAAGTGCTCCATATAATTTATAAGAATTTTTAAGAATGTGGGTGGATGCCACGCCCCCTGTATAGAAAATTCCATTTTTTCAATTTTTTTCTATCTAAGTACCTCAAACCCTACCAACTTACCAATTTTCATTGTTCTACAACAATCGGAAAGGCTCCATATAATTTGTAGAATATTTAAGAAAATGAGTGGATGCCACGCCCCCTGAATAGAAAATTGCAGATTTTCGATTTTTTCCTTTGTATGTACCACAAGGCCTACCGTTGTGCGAAATTTCGAGTTTCTACGATGTCGGAAAGTTCTTCATAATTTTGATGATCTGTCAGTGAGTCAGTGAGTCAGTGAGTCAGTCAGTTACGGTTTTTGCGATTTTTGAAGTCCTATATCTTGGGAACTACTAATGCTAAAGAGTTGAAATTTGGTGAGCCACCTGTGTTTGATCAGTTCAGCAAATACTGCGAATTTGAAGTTTCTGACTTTATTGGTACTGAAGTAAGAGGGGGGTTGAAAATCGCCTGAGTTTGTTCCTGTAAAAAGGGTGTAGTGCCGCGAACTTGGCTGGGCACTACCGTGCCCTTTGATTCAGCCAGTTTCTCACAGCCAGGCTAAAGTGTGCTGGAGCTCGACCTTGTTGGTATATTAAACTGTCTATTATATCCAAAGGGACATCTTCTAGTATATCTGGCAAGAGGGTTCTTAGGAATTGCAGATAGGATTCTCCATTTAAAACCGTATTCAAAATACGTGGTCCAGTTACCGTTTGTTCCACAAAGCTAGGCCACACACTGCAGCTAAAGCGGTGCTGCGATTTATTTTATTTTTTAATATGTGGATTGTTTTAACTCCAGTAATACAAGTTGTGGAAATTCATCTGTCCAAACTATCCTTTTAAAGTAGTTGTGTTCTCTTTCTTCCCTCAGTAATAGCATTCTACAGAATTCAGTCCTCAAAATTTTATAATTTGATGTCAACTCTTGCACTGGGGTAAGGTAATGTGATATGGGTGAAGGTCATCGGTGTGAATCACTGCCCAAACCCTGCTTTGGGGCAATCCAAGCATAGTTGCTAAGCTATCCTTCTGATGCTAAGGGTGGGATTACGTGCGTCGTACCAAAATCCTTTTCTCTATGTCTGTTGATCCACCAGATGACCTTTCTCTCCTTCGAGTCTCCAGCACTCCATGTTCCCGAAGACGGTTGTGAAGTCTTGCAAAAAGTGAATAGTGGGTACATCTCCTATTGGGGAACCTTTCAGCGTACAATATCTGTGCTTCCCGACTGGAACCATCCGCTAAACCGTAGCAATAGTGCATATCTGTCAATTCTTCCCGAGAGTAACTTGCCATCGTTTTGTATTGACGATTTGATTCGCAATTTAGAAATAAGTTTCAAACAGAATGTCCTTTCATATTTATTTGTTGTTAGCTGTTAGGTAAAACATATATATTTTTTTTTTATTTGGTATAGGTAATACTTTTTATTTGGGTAACAGTTAGACGTGCAGGTCAATTTTGTTAAATTGAACACATGTGTCAATAAAAAAGGTGAAATCTAATAAATCCAGTTTAATTTTTTTATTATTTGCTCAAAACCTGATGGTATGCAATGAAATAAAATAATTTAATAATTGACCTGAGCAGATCAAACTTGGGAAAACCAAAAAAAGTGTTTTCCTTGGAAAAAAGTATTTTGCATTTCTTTTTCATTTCTCAAAAACTAAGAAACATTTTAGCATCCGGTTTTCTGTTTTTTATTGAAAATTAATAAGAGCATTGAATTTTGAAAATAAAAATTATACTTTTAATTGCATAAAATTTTGAAAAAAATTAATTTGAAAGTTTTTTTTTCAAAATTTCGAGTTTGAAAATTAATTTTTCAAAAACTATTTACTAACACAACTTAATCTAAAATGAAAATCAAAGAAGAAATTTCTGGCTTTCCAAAGAGGTATGGCACAGTATTGTAAATTGTACCGGTGTTTTTAAATATTTTTTTTTCTGTTTTAAGTATTTTTTTTAGAAAATTGCCCCTCCTGCCTAAACTGGGGGAATTAGACCCCCCTCCCATACGATTTTTTCTTGTCTTAACCCAACCTACTCGCTCCAGTTTTTTGGTGCACCTTATACCAATCACCCTGTATACCCTTTGAAGACTGGACATGGACAGATTCCAACGAAGTGAAAATTATTTTCAGATGCATCTAAGTTGCAAAGTGTGCATAGACCATTAGTTTTTCCTTATTTCTTTGAAAGGACCCTCCATTCAGATTGAGTAGCCTATAGTGAGTCTTCAAGATGAGAAAAGTCATATCACGATTGTTTGAGTCGTCAAAGTAATTTGACACTTCACAATAGGTATAGCAGGTTTCAGTAATCATCGTGAAACTGGGATTGATTGACATCACTTACAGTAGGGAGCACAAATGAGTACATGTTTGTAATTCGCGCACTTATTGATGCATAAGAACTGAAATAATAGAGCAAATTGAAAATTTTTTTTTGCTCTGTATTTTATGTTCAATTCTCAAGAAAACGGTATATAATACATAACGGAAAGGAGCAAGTTCTAAGAAAAAAACAAATAAAACGAAAATAAGTCGCATGTACTCAATTTTGCACCAAGCGTTAATCAGCAAAAATATCGAAATTTGCTGTTAGATTTGCAAGTTTTTGGTTTGTTTATGACTTCCTATATCTTTTTTAGTTTGAGATATGTTTAATTGCGAATGGTTAGAACTTTCACCAGCATATTTTAATAAATGAAATAAATAATTATAATAATTTCATTGCTCTTTGAAATAATGAGTTGACTATTACGACAGATTGAGGACAGTATTGTAGTCATGACAAAGAGTGGCTTCTCGACGCAAATGATAGCTAAGAAGCTTAAAATAAGCCAATCGGTGGTCATAAAAGTCCAGAAAAGGCGAGCCATTGTTCCTAGAGCACAAGTCAGAGGCCGCATACAAATTTTGACGGATGCGGACGCACCTCGCAGGATATTAGAAATGAAAGGGAACAAGTGTTTAACACCAAATCATGCTTCCTTAGCAATAAATAAGCCCGTTAGCCAATGAACTGCAAGAAGAACCTTCAACGACATTGGTTATATCTCAGCGGTTAAAAAAACAAAAGCCTGCATTGTCAGTAAAAATGCTAAGGTGTGGTTAAAGTTCGTCAGAAAACACAGAAATTGGACAGTAGGTAATTGGAAACGTGTAGTGTGGTCAGATGTCCAATTTCTGTGTTCTCTGTCGAACTTTAACCACACCTTAGCATTTTTTCCGACAATGCAGGCTTTTGTTCTTTTAACCGCTGAGATATAACCAATGTCGTTGAGGGTTCTTCTTGCAGTTTCTCGGCTAACGGGCTTATTTATTGCTAAAGAAGCATGATTTGGTGTTAAACACTTGTTCCCTTTCATTTTTAATATCCTGCGAGGTGCGTCCGCATCCGTCAAAATTTTTGTGCGGCCTTTGACTTGTTCTTTAGGAACAATAACTCGCATTTTCTGGACTTTTATGACGACCGATTGCCTTCTTTTAAGCTTATTAGCTATCATTTGTGTCAAGAAGTCACTCTTTGTCATGACTACAATACTGTCCTCAAACTGTCGTGATAGTTTCCTCATAATCTTAAAGAGCAATGAAATTTTTATAATTATATATTTCATTTATTAAAATAGGCTGGTGAAAGTTCTAACCATACGCAATTAAACATTATCTCAAACTACAAAAGATAAAGGAAGTCATATAAACAAACCAAAAACTTGCAAATCTAACAGCAAATTTCGATATTTTTGCTGATTAACGCTTGGTGCAAAATTGAGTACATGCGACTTATTTTTGTTTTATTTTTAGAACTTGCTCCTTTCCGTTATGTATTATATACCGTTTTCTTGAGAATTGAACATAAAATACAGAGCAAAAAAAAATTTTCAATTTGCTTTATTATTTCTGTTCTTATGCATCAATAAGTGCGCGAACTACAAACATGTACTCATTTGTGCTCCCTACTGTAGGTATAAATTTGGTCCAATGTTTTTGGGCTTTGCTATTAGAATTTTATGCAATCCATGCCATGTGCCATGTGTTTTTCGAATATACGAAAATTGTAGGTCGAGAGTCGTTAGAAAGGCTTTGGTGAGTCCAATTTAGATGTGTAGCACATAATTGAGCGTGTTTTCTAGTAGAAGAAAACAGCTTTTAACTAAAAAAAAAACGTTGTAGCTTTTCAACTTGTATGTGTTCGCTAAAGCCCCACACCTGAGCACAGAACAGCATGATTCATCTTGTAGCAGCATCATTAATTTTAAATTTAGTTGAACGTTGAACTGACGTATTTTTTAGAGTTTGGACCATGGAGCTTTTTGATGTTGTCAGCTTATTATTTAAATGCTTATTCCAAGACATATTGAAGTAAAAAACGACTCCCAGATAATTACATTGGATTGAAACTGTAACCTCAGTGCCATTGAAGAACCATTTTTCACATGCAGCTCTACGTCCTCCATTTCGAAAAAATACTATTTCAGATTTTCCAAGATCTACTTCAAGACTCCACTTGTTGCAATATGTTATAAGGCTGTTTATTAGACTGTTTCTAAAAAAAAAGTTGTCTTGCAAACAGGATCAAAAGTTTCAGTTATGGAAAAAAAGACGTCTGTGAAAATTTGAGCTCTTAAAATTCATGTTATGCCTCATCGCAGATTTCGGTTTTCCATACGATTTGTATAGGAGAAAATACCCTTTTGTATTTGCAATTTTATTACTTAATAATGACAAGTATTTAAACTAACGGCATACGTTTTTCTTCTAGAAAATTGAACGTTCTACAAAAAAGGTCGACACATGCCTTACCGTAAATCCAGCCGTTTTAAAGTTACAGTCAGTCAAACTCATTCCATAAAATTTCCATACATTTATTTAACGTAAAATTAGCATTGTTTTAGTAATTGAAGATATTATAGTAACTAATATCACCTTTATCGAAAAATGACTTTAGACATTTTTTGTGGAGGACCAATTTTCCTTTCCAATATCGAAATTTTACACAAATTCCGATATTTTTTGTTAGCAGAGTTGTAATTCTTTCTGCAGGTATCAAGGTTAAGCTTTCGAAACGCTATGAGGTGCTTAAACGCTGCTTTCCTGGCCAAAACAGGCTAAGTCAAACCAGGGCTTCTTGGGCTCAAACTTAATTTTTTGGGTAACCGGTGCAGTTTCTGATAGCATTACAACGCACTTCAATGTTATTAGTTTCTGTTATTTTCAACGGTACGAGTGCCTCACGATTTGTTTTATACATAGACAGTGTTGCCAGATGAAAAAAAGTCTCCCCGTAGAAAAATTTAGAAACCCCCCAGATTTCCACATTTTGACAAAAAAAAACCACTAGATTAGTTTGTTACTTTCAATACTCATAAGTTCATTACATATTTTAGATGAAATTTTTAAAGAAATTATTGTAAAAATGAAAATATGCATCTACCTACACTAAAATACTTTATACGCAAAAATGAAGAACAATACGATCGTCATCTTCATTTTTGTACAAGCGACATTTTTCAGAGTTTCCTCTAACGGCGTAAAATTCTGCGAAGGAACATCTCACTCACAACACAAATGAGCCAGTGAGTACAAAAGTGATGTAACCCAATTTTTGTTTGCATAGTTTTCATTTTTAATCGATGTTATTTACTATTATATTTGATATTCATGGAGGAAAAGTGACATCTTTGGAAAGCTAACATATTTAAGAATTAAGATTTGTGGCTTCTATGACTTTTCATGCATAAATGTTGGACTACGAGACAAAATTATCAATTTTTCGAATATATGAGTAATGCTACTTATGCACTCACGGCCTTAATTACTATCCGTTATTTCAAATCCCATACGATGTAAATTTGAGAATGAAGAAAATTAAGCAGTCATACAATTTTTAATTTTTTTAACTTTAAAAATAATACCCCCAGATTTCCCCCCAGACTTCCCCCGAACGATGAAAAAAAAAAACCTTAATCTGGGGGGAAAACCCCCAAACCATTTTATTCGAGGAAAGGTGTTCAAATTATTCTTAAGTGTAGTTGTTTCAGCAGATTGTAAAGTGCAGATCAGTGGCATGTGATCGGAGAATGTTTCACAACCTACGAAAAAATCATCTACTATATTCGATGCGGCATAAGAAGGACAGCAATAGTCGATAACTGATGATCCCCTACTGCTTACAAATATATATTCTCCACTTTTGTCATTGTACCCTCGTCCATTCAGGATGTATGCACCAAATCAGGGAAGCCACTTTACTGCAATTGCAGTAGATTTACTGCACTTTGCGCTAAAAATAAATCTACTGCCACTATCTACTGCACTTTTTATAAATACAAAATAAATCTTCTCTCGAGCAGATGTAATAAACCATTCAAAAATTAAGCCGCTGTAAGTTTCGATTTTAACGGTAAAAAAAAATGAACTTCTGAAGTATATAGATGCCAAATTAGTGATCGATGGTGATATGCCATCAATATTTGTATTTTAGAATGCTTTCCATTCACCGATTGCAATAAAGAAAAATTTAATAGCTAGTGGCAGGTCTAGGTTACTAGGGAACCAAAAATTTCTATGTAAATATTACATATAATCCTTTAGACTGTTCAAAATGTTGATTTGATTTACTCGATACAACAAACGCTCTTGAGGAAAAATATGTGTCGAAAAGTTCGAGTAATGTTGATTTTCTGTTCACTCCCTCAAGTAATGCTGCTGCAGTTTTCAACTGTAAGCCTAATAAAAATAAATTACAAAACAAAATAAATGTAAAAACTCTAGAAATTTTAATTTTTTTGTAAGGAAATTAATGTCAGCAACAGTTGTTGGACAACGTCAGACTATCCTGAGGTTCTAAGAATTCTTTCAAGATTTTAATTTCACAGTGGAAAGTATATAGAAACCAAGTTAGTGATTAATCAATTACTTTTAAGATTAAGAGTAAGAAGTCTAATGAAACCGATTATTGTTTTTTTTTTTTTTGTTAAATAAAAAATCTACTTTTCTATGAAAGTGTTACAGTTACTATCGCAGGTTGAATCTTTAGAGCACCTTGGAGAAATAGGTGCTCTAAAGATTCAACCTGCAAAATTCTCAAAAGAGGAAAAAAAAAAGGGTTTTGAAACTGTACCCCTCATATAACAGATACAGGATTGGTCTTAGCTTCTAGGACACTTTCTTGTGGTAGGTACACTCGCTTCAATATTCTCTAATTAAGAGTAATTTTGTTCGTACCGTACTCTAAAGAATCGGTTCGTAACGTTGGATTTCAGTATTTTGTAGTACTTTTGTAGAAAGGTCCTAATGCAGTTTGTATTCAAGTGTCAAGTCCCAAGTGCCAAGGCCTGACCAACATCTAAAATTGAGCCGAGCGTATCTGAAACATTACTATAAGTATTATAATATTTACATATAGGTATTCTTTAGTGCGAGAACATCGCACTTTATAACCGCCGCCGAAATAATATCATCATCATCATCGGTAAAGACAAACAGCCGTCTTGTAAGTGATGTAATAACATAAAATTTTATGTTCTACACAAGAAGTGTCTTCCTACTTTTTCTTCTTGCTGAAGTGTGCTTCCTAAAAAAGTGTATAATGTCTTTCTGAAAAGAATGGCTGCTTTTGTATCAATATGCCATGCGGCATGAATTGAAATCCTTTGCTCAACTTTCTTCTAACTCTAACAGGAACAACATTTTCTTTGCCTTGGCAAGTGGGCTTCAAAACAAATATTTTCGAAACAATAAAGCAGTTCATAGTTTCAGCCTCGAATCGTCGATAGAAGGTGATTAGGTATAATAAAAATGTTCAGTTCATTGAATTGTTCAAACTCTCATTCCCATTGAATTTGTTACAATAATAGCAGCACTAAAATTTCTATAATTCTAATTTAATTGCAGATTCCGGCAGCGCTGCTGGAATCTAGAGAGGAAATTGCTTTATTATGACCTTAACCTTATCATGTTTATAAGGCTTCTGATGAAATGGGTCATTGGTGAAATAAACCAATTTCAAATGTTTTATTTTCTTTACAGTTTCTTTTTTTTTAGAAGGAAAGATTTTTATTGTTTTCTTAATGGTTCCTACAAATTTGTTTCTCGTTATGGCTAACGATCATAAAACGATATCCTAGACGCCAATTTTTTAATACGATAGTATTATACCTCTGCTTTCAACCCTGAGTCGAGGGTGATGGCATTGGAACGGGAAGTCCACGTGATTTATGGTATAATGGCAGAGCAAAAAGCCCTTAAAAGCCTTCTACTTGGATGTCACAATACAAAAGGAACGATAGCTAAAAGAAAAATAAAAGGAAAAATGAAGGGAAGAATGCATTTCTTGCAATAAATTTAATCTTCAAGAGGTGGCTGGCCTTAAGTTGGAAATTCAATAAGGTTCCGCGGGACCAGTTTTCTGATGGTTCTGAATAGGGTGTTACAGAGAAAGAGGAAGAGAAAGAGTGGGTGTGAGTGTTGGCACTTGAGCATCTGCTAAATTTAAGAGGAAGGAGCTCTAACACATTTCAAGTTCCCCCCAAAGGTATTCAGATAAATTTCCTCCTTCGCCTTGGTTACGAATGATTGGTGTATACATTGAGCTGGTTGCTTTATATGTGCTTGCGCTTCAGTGCACTTTCTGTAGAAGTGAATTTTGATGATGTAGGTACCTATCTGGGAAGTTGAGTTGAAGAAAAAGCTATACAAATAGACAAGCACAGAACGACAAAGAGAAGGTGATAAATGAAACCATGGAGACTGGAAGCTAAGAACTTCGATTTCATGCTTATTCAATCATATTCATAATCGTATGACAAATAATGGGCGACCTGAACCTTGAGTTCTAGTTATACTTCCATATTCCTTCATAACAGAATAAAATAGAAAAGAAATCAATCCTTTCGTCTTCTCTAAGGGTATGCTGTGCGTTAGCTTGTTAATTCAAAAAGTAGGTTTAACCTACACAAAAAAAAATTACTAACAACCACTTTTCACACAAGAACATGACTATTGGGAAACTGCAGGAGATAATGTGGGGGCTCTCTATGATCGAAGCTTTGTAACGTCAAGGGCGAGTTTACTTCCAAAATTAGATAATATTATTTTTGTTTTGTAATGAAAAGAATATTAAATGGACTTCAAGGATAAAACTAAGCTTTATATTTGAAAATCTTTTTTTTCTAGTGTTAAAATTTTATTTTTCAATACATATGTAGGTAAGTCTAATAAATTAATGAAATAGGAAACATAAGAAATATAGAACAGAGGAAAAAGGAAAGAAACGTTAATATATAAAAATTCCATATATTTTAATTTTAATAGGAATTTTCTCGCTGAAGTCATATTTCTCATAAAAAAAAATCAAGTTAATAATTACATAATGCAATAAGGAATTCTCTTTATCTTATTTATATTGGTTAATACAAAAGAAAATTCAACTAAATTTTAAAACTATTTTCCTTACTTTAAACCTATTTGGGGTGAAGGGACGTGCAAGTGGAGGAAGTTTGTTTGGAATTAAAACATCACTATTAAATACTTAGGATTTCGATGAATGTGAGGGATCTACAAATGTAAAATATTTAAAACAGAATAATATGTACACTGACCCATATTACATTAATTGTAACAAGTGGGCCTATGATTTTGAAAAGTTACATAGCATAATGCATTGTTTAGCAAACAAAAGTGTCTTATTGATTGGTGACTGGAATGCAAGATTCAGTTACTTTCAAATCACCCTAGTTCACAATATTTCAAACCCGGCGATCCCTATCAACAACAGGACATTTAAAGACATTATTCGTAACAAAAATGGCTCAGAAATGCTTGAGTTATTACAAATGTACGATTGCTTGATTCTAAATGGCTGTACCGAAGGAGATATTGAAGGACATTACACCTTTGTTGGAGGGCAAGGAAAATGAGAATAATGAGGACTCTATACGAAATACATTTATTCAAAAAGCTCGTGAATCTGAGAGTAGACTGTTATACTGTCAGCCTAAGTTCGATCTTGGTGATAGAAACTACTTTCATGATTCGTTAAGCTACACTGAAATCTCGTTGATATTCAAGGCAAGATGCGATCTCTCGGCTTGAATGGCACCCCCTACAATGGCAGCTTTAATCAACATTGTTCGTTGTGTAACTTAAGATCGAAAGAAAATTGCTTTCACATCTTTAGTATATGCCAAATATTAAAACCACAAAGACAAGCTTTTTTGGAAAAGAAACATTAACAGTGCAGAATGCAATATTTATTTTAAACAAATGTGACTGGAAGAAGTTAAGTGAATATTTGAAAGCCATCCTGATGTATAGAAGGTTATTAGTTTCAGAATATGTTTGACTTTTACGTTTGTTTATTAAATTTGTTGCAAATTTAATCAAAAGATTAATTTATTTGAGAATTATATAAAAAATGGCTGAATATGTATATACTTGCTTACAAGGCTGACGGCTAGGTCATAGTTTTTAAATTCATTGTAATCAGTACTTGTAAAATAATAAAAATAAAATAAATGAATTCATTACTTACTTAATAACTTAGTTTCTTGGTGCATGTTCAGATGTGCACTGAGCCGGCAATTTATTGTAATTGCCGCTTACATTTCGCGCTACACTTAGTTAACATTATCTATCGAGCCAAAATTTCCGACCGTTTTGGATGGGGTTATGGTATTCCATTTAGTAAAGTATTCCAGAGTACATGTCCAAATGAATTCATTTTGACATTTTTGTACCTGTCCGGTGAGCCCTTTTAAACTAGGCTTACGTTCTGAGCCGGAGCAAGCATAAACTCTCATTGCAAAATATGAAACATTTTTTTTAAGATGGTGATGGTCAAATCCCACGACGACGGGATGTTTGGAAACTTTCAGATACACGTACAATAAAGTGGATTGTTCTGAACAGCATCCACAAACAAAATTCAGTATGTCGGCCATTCCAAAGTAACGGAGAAGACAATCGGACGCTTGTAGTAAGGTTTTTCATGTTAAGAAATTAATATTTTTTTATGAAACTCAGTGGTTTTTAAGAATTCATCACAAAGTACACGACACAGAAGTTTCACCAAAAAATTATGAAATTTAGTAAGTTTATTCAAAAAAATAGACGGTAACGGAGAAGACACGTACGATTTAGAGATTTCCGACCATTGCCTTGAAGTTTAAAACTCTGCGCCGTCCATTAAGATATGAAGTTGATTTTTTTTGCACACTTTCATAAAACCAACATTTATCAAAAACCATCCTTGGTTTAATGCCAAGTTTCATTTTACTAACAGAAAAAAATATGAAAGATGGTAACGGAGAAGACAGCTAATGGTAACGGAGAAGACACGTACGATTAAAGATTTCTTTTTTGTTCAGTTATATTGAAATTCGTATTTTTAAATTATTCTCATCAATGATAAAAGTGATTCAGGCAATTGAAAAAATGTGTGTAAAAATTTCATTGAAATCGGTTAACGTTAACACGTGCTAGCGAGCACTTGAAATTTTTCATTCAAAACACATGGGGTTTTCACAGTTTTTACTCAAAATATCAGCAAAATTGTAAAAGTTGATGGAAAATCTAAAAACTTGGCACATAAATTAACTACTGTTAGGAGTATCAAAACTAAAGATTTTCAATAGTTTTGCATAATACTAACCCCATCAAAAAATTTAATTAAAAATCGTTGTTTTTGTGCATTTGTTGCTATTTTAAATGGAGTAACTGTTGTTTACAAAAATAAAAAAAATATATTTGTATACTCCTTATGGTATTTAGCATATTTGCCAAGTTTAAAGTTTTTCCATCAACGTTTACACTTTTACGGGCCCTTTGAGTAAAAGACTTTCAAAACACAATGTTTTTTATATGAAAAACTTCAAGTGCTCGCTAGCACGTGTAAACGTCAACCGATTTCAATGAAATTTAACACATATTTTTTTTTAGTTATCTTGATCGATTTTAAGCAAGGGGATCAAAGAAATTCAGACTTTAAAAAAAAGTGCCTGTGAGTCGTTGAAATTTGGATGAGAAAGTGCAATTTTGTCTTCTCCGTTAACCTGTTTTAGACAGTAAGACATGATTTAAAAATCAATAAAAAATCCACCATATTCCTTTGCAAGTCTTGCTTTGTATGCGGAATAATTTTACAAACACTAATATAGTTCACCATTTATACCAACTTTAGTCATTTTTCGGTAACGGAGAAGACATGAAAAGTTCAGTCATTTTGAGGCGTAATACTATTTTTACAGCACTCCTATCAGAAAAATAGTTCCGAATTTAAGTAGTGTATTGAAAACACTTATAAAAACCTAACTGCACATCGCCATTTGCATCACAATTTATAGAGAACTGATAGCGGCAAAAATGCCGAAAAATGCCCAGATACGAAAGATAAAGTATGAGCTTTTTTGATCACTTGCCTATTTTACAACAACAAGTACAATTTTATATTTACATTTTTTTCGTTAACTCTAATATATATTGTAAATATTAGCATATTTAAATATATTTTTTTCCTTAATTTGAAATTGAGTTGCTTGGTTTCGAAATTTTTGGAATGGCCGATGTAAACAATTTTGCCTAGGTCAAGTTAAATTTTTGTCTGATTGCACTGGACTATGTAGACAAAATGTACTTTTTGGTAAAGAAAAGATGATGCACGACTGGGTAGCACGTACTTGCTCTTATGTTCAAGAGGCTGAGGGTTTAAGAAATTGTATATAAAACATGGAAATTATGAAAGAAAAATGTTTAAAAGCATGAAATACCGCATATTTAAACTAGCTAAACAACTTTTTCGATAGTTAAAAAAAGAATTATTCAATCAAGAAAATTTGTATTCTTGATTCAATATGATTGCATGGAAAATAAAATGCACGACTGGATCGCACGTACTTGCTCTTATGTTCAAGTTGTGTGGGACTTAAGAACTTTAAAAAATATTCAAGAAATTATAGAAAAAGTACATAAAAAGCATTTAAATCGTTCTTTTAATTGTATAAACAGTCTGATATATAACTTAGAGCTCAAAAAAAAGAATGCCATTTGATTACTTAAATAAATATGAATATATGTAAAAAAAAATTTAAAATCGTTGGAGCAGTTTTCTTAAAAAATAATTTTTTATATATAAAATTTTTGTAATAAAAAAAAAAATTTTTGTTTTTTTTTTTTAAATGCAAAATTTTGGTATGCAGTATTATTTATATTCTAAAAAGCTTTTGTGCAAAAAAAAATTATTGAAATCGGAGGATGAGCGGTTGATGAGAAAACCAAAAATCAAAAAAACGTTATATGGCAGGTACCGTTAAAAAATGTTTTTGGTGATTATTTTTCTTATTAAAAAGTACATCATATCTACAATAATATACAGATTTTTTTTATCAAAATCGAAGCCGTTTTTGAGATAAATAAGCTTTTCCTTAACGGTTGTATGGCAAGCACCGTTATTTTTTGAGCTAAAAAAAAAAAAAATTCAATTTCCCCTCTGGAGAGTTACAAAAAAATCTTAAGTTCAAAATTTGAAGAAAATCGCTTCAGTGGTTTAGGCTGTAGGTTGAGGTACGGACAGACAGAATTTTGCCACCCACTTTTTTCGTGTTCTCTATCATCGTAATGTCATGTTTGATTGTTATCTCGAAATTTTTTTTTGCACGAATCCAAAACTTGCCCTATAGTACCTATATCGCAAGTAAAAATTTAGTTATTTTTTTATGCACTGTACATATAAATATAAAATAAAAAAAAACTGTCAACCCGTTTTTGAGGTATCGAATTTTCAAAAAATAATTTTAAAAGTCAAAAATATCTTTTTTGAAAATTTTGGTATGCAAGATTATAATATGTAATGAGAAATGAGAATAAGAAAACTCAAAATAAAAAAAGCATTCTATGAGAGGTACCTACTACTTGTATGTGTAAGAGCAAATTTTCATGATTTTAAGTACTAGATCGCACTAATTTTACCATACGGAAAAAGTTTTAACAAAATCGTGGTAGCCGTTTTGAGAAAAAAATATTTTCCCCTTAACGGTTTCTTAGCTTTTGTGCGGAAAGTACCGTTATTTTTGCATAAAAGAAATTTTTTTCTTAATTTTTTTTGAAAACGTTAAAAAAACTGTTAAGTATCGAGTTTAAAGAAAATTGATTATATTTCGTTTTTGAAATATATGATTTTTTTTTAACATTTGAAACAAAATTTTTAAACAAGTATTATTTGGATTTTTACCAAATAATATTTATTTTAATTTTGCAACACAATAGCTACAGTTTATAATTTTCAGAAGCGTTTGCATGAAAAAATTATTGAAATCAGTCAAACCGTTTTTAAAAAGATCGAAAAAAAAATAATAAAATGGTTTTTAGGAGGTACCATTTTTTGAAAAAAGGGTTTCCACCCAAAGGTAGCCTTTGCTCGAAGTAATTTATTGATTTTTATGGCAAGAAAAGTTGTGAAGCCGTTTTTAGAATGATACGATTATGTTAAATTGCTAAAAAATACATGTAGATACGGCAAGTTCCTTTATTTTTGGGTCTAAGAAAAAAACGTTTGGGGGGGAATGACCAAAAAACACTATGTACCAAGTTTAAAGATTGATCTAGCCGTTTAGGTTGTAGTTAAACCGACACAGAGACAGAAATGTGAGAAAGCCCCACCATTAGGCCACCATATTGAAAAACGAGTTTAAAAAAGTTTTTCGTGGCAACTTAAATTTTATTGGTCTTAGAAAAAAAAAACTTTGGTACAAATTTGTAGCAAATTCAATTCTCTTCAATTTATGTTAACACACTTTTTACCCTAAGGCTGTAAATACAAAATTATAATCAAAAACATATGAATTTTTTTCAATTTTAAAAATTTGATTATAACTTTTTTATTTATAGCTTTAGGGTAAAATGCGTGGTAACATAAATTGAAGAGAATTGAATTTGCTACAAATTTGTACCAAAGTTTTTTTTTCTAAGACCAATAAAATTTAAGTAGCCACGAAAAACTTTTTTAAACTCGTTTTTCATTATGGTGGCCTAATGGTGGGGCTTTCAATACCTTAATTCTTAGTTCTATACTTGCACTGAACCCGCTTACACATCAAAAGAGAAAATCTTTGTCCAACCCAAATTTGGAGGTTATTGTAATATTTTAATAGACATTTTGCGAAAATGTTAAAAGCTGCTTTCTTAGATGATTGACAAATTTTCTTGGATATTTTGTTAATACACAAGCATGTGTTATACCATTTTGGAAAGTGCATTGAATAGACAACTTTTTTAAGTAACTGGCCATTCATGTTCTCATACAATTTTAATTTATTAGAGGTGGTCAAACTTTTTTGAAAATAAATTTGTGTACTGACAAAAATATTTTAAAAAATTATAATAAAAAAAATGCAATAACTACTATTAAATTTTACCACCTATCTATTACAACTGTTATTCTAGAAAATTACAAAAATAAAAAAATATTGAAAATTGTTCATCCATGGTCGTAGCGTTCACGTATTTGAGGAAAGTAGTACTTGTAAACAACTTTTGGAAAAAACATCATAACAAAGTAACCACTGGGAAAATATTTGTTTTATATTTTTTTTTCTGGAAAGGTCATAAGGCCTGCTATAACCAGTTGCAAGGTTATCCATTATTTACAGGACACCCTGTATATGTAAATAAAAGCTCAAAATTATCATTACAATTCTTTTTGTTTAATATAACAAAAAATTTTAATCGAGAAAAAATTAATTTAAAAAAAAACTGCGTTAACGACAAAACAAGATTGTTTCTAAGCTTACTTTTGGGCGCTTAACTCAATGCCGTTATCCATTTTCCGCCATCAGCTCGAATTTTTGAAATATACCAAAGTTCTGATCTTTTTTCAAAATTAAATTTCAATCTTTTCGTTATTTTCAAAGTTATTACAGTGCCAGGTTATTTTTGTTTTTTCAACAAAGTTTGCAATGATCCTTCAAATTTTAATCTTTTTCTATAAAATTTAGTTTAAACCTTTCCAATTATTCTTTTATCCTCGGAGAAATTTTTTTGTCAAAACTCAAAATGTATATGTCTAACATTTACCATATTTAGCATTTATCTCTAATATATGTATCGTCAAGTGAAGACATGGTAGATAACTGAGGATTTCTCGGAGAGTACGAAAGATATCCGAAAGTTATAAACTGAGTTTTGAAGAAGAAGAAAAATAGTAACACCAGGAGTGCTGCAATCAGAAATGCTCAATGGCAGCATTTGCAGAGGAGCGAATATGCTCTTAAAAGATGGTACACGGTGCTATAAGAGTGTTCACACAAATTTCGAGCTCTGAAAACCCCGAAAGAATATAAAAGAGCCAAAAAACAATACCAAAAGATGATCTCATCACTTTGAGACAGAGTAAGGCTAAATCTTATGCTGCCATCAAGGATATTCATGCAGTCATTTTATACTAGATGCATTAGGAATGTACAGCTGGGAAGGTAAGAAATCGATAAGCAGGTTTGCGGGCATACATTGCCCGCATTGCATTGACAGGCATGTCAAACAAAAATCTTAAACGTCGATTTTTGTTTGAGAGATTGCATCTGAAAAAACCGCTCTCATTCAAATATCCGTCTTAGAAGGGTACAAAAGTCATACTCATAGTCATCTAACTGATGTATACAACTCTCGTACCTGGGTGAAACGCATTCTGAAGTTGAGCTCATTTGAACTTTTAATTATTTAATTTTAATCCACTTAAAGAAGAATTTCTTTTCTTTTTTTCACATTCTTCATACATACATGTATTATTGTATTAATTTTGATAAAGATATTATGATCTTTTTTTCTGAAAACATAAAATGATGTAGTACCTCGTGGCGTGATGTTTATTGCGTAGGACTGTCATGCCGAAGGTGTGGGTTCGATTCCCAGCCGTGCCACCTAAAAACAGAAATGTTTTATCCGAGGTACTGCCTCTTGCGAGGAACTGACAAATCCTCCAAGAGTATACTTGTCATGAAAAAGTGCTTCACATTTAGCCGTTCGGACTCGGCAAAAAACTCTAGGTCCCCTCCATTCCTGCCAACAACACGCACACAGGAATGGTGCCCTGGTTCTCCACGAGCTGTTGCGCCACCCAATTTATTTATTTTATTTATTTATTTTGAGTTTTGGATGAAGTTCTAGATGCCTACTGAATCAGATCAATTTTGCCTCAAACTATGTTTTCAGATTTTTTATCAAACGTGTACGTGGCCATCTTCTTGGAACGAACCAGGATTTTGTCTAAGTGAGGTTTTCAGATTTGCGGTGAAAAAAACAAAAATAAATACCTTCTCTACTTGCGTTGGACTGGTGCGTTGCTGTCCAAACGCTCCCGCCATCTCAGCCCTTGTATTTTCAGCTGTTTCCACCAGATACACTCATATCTTGTATTATTCTTAAAATCAATGGTGCACCATTCTATCTGCATACCGAAAAGAAAAATGGTTTTTCTAAATCACATTAACTTTTTATTGTTTTAAAACGAAAGAATAATTGTTTGCGTTTTTGTAAAATTGAATTGCACTTTTCAAATGAAATAAAAAATCAATCGAATTTAAAAAAGATCACGATTTGACCCTTATTCTTATAGGGCGCAGTAGGTAGCTAATACATGTTCAAATTTTGGTTCAATTTAGTTGCCTGTACGAACAAATACTTTCATCTTTTCGTAAACCATTAAGCAAATTGCGTCAGTCCTTAATCTCTGGTATTTCAATTTCATTTCGTTTAATATTCCTTTACCTATTTTTGTGATGGTGATCGGAATCCGCAAATTGTTTTCTCGAAAGGAGTTCACATAAACTGAGACATTTTGCTTGAATGAATATACTCGTAGAAGGAGTATTATAGTTGTGCACACTAGAATGACCCCCTGGATCCATAATTTGTAATGGAATTCTAGGGGAAAGCATTGTTACTTCGAAATGCATGGGTGATTCAATTTTATATCCCTGGGATTTCTATTTTCTTAATTGCATTTTCTGTCATAATACATAGGTTGTTTTTTGTTTCTGTTGACTTTTCAGAATGTTCAAGGAGAGGAATTAATTTTGTATTCAGGGATGTGTCGATAAGTATAATACAAAGATCCTTTGAACTGAATTCTAAAGCGAGAAATGTACCTAACTTAAAATTAATTTGTTTTTTGTTTTGAAATTCATAAAACAATTTATTTCAACTTATTGATGCAAAAGAAAACCCAGTTGATTTGACATTGTTTTTTCTTGGAATAAGTTAACGTTATCGCGCAAATATTTTTAAAATTTGCAAAAATTCTTTGAACCTTTCCTCCAATTCACTAAATATATATGACTGAAACACATGTATACATGGTTCAGTGCTATTAATTTAGCATCGAATACAATTTGGTATCTACATACCTAATAAATTAAGGGAAAAAATAATTTCAGTTTTCAGTGTTTTTTTAACCCCTATATTGATTGAAAATTGATTAAAGTAGTTTAACATGCTTTTATTTTTAAAATAGCTATGTCATGTCCAAAATGGTTTCTATTTCATGTATTTTTATCTTTTTGTATGTAGGTATAGGTACCCACAAAAATTAATAACGAACAGTATTCATAGCGAAAACTACGCACACACATTTTACAATAGAAATAACGAAAGAAAATAAAACTTTTGTTTCGCCTCCATAACAATTTCTAATCGTGGACATGACATGTTTTGAAAATAAGTGATTCTATTATGATAAGGGTCGGGTATTTTAAAGGAGAATTTTTCCACTCATTTCACATAAAATTCAAGTTTGTTGTTTTTGTATTTTTCAATGGAAACAGATGTTGTGTTTCGATTGTATCTTGTGAATAAAATGAAAATAATTTTCGTTTGAATTATTTTTTGTTCGTTGGTGAAATCAGAAAAGGAAGAGGAACTATATTGATTTCAATTTAACAAAGCCAGTCAAGAGTTTGACTAATTTGAACTTCGTCGCAAATTCGAATCAGATAAATTAATTGACCGAGAGCTAATAACAGCTTTACAAATCTCATCGGTAAGTAACATTTTTTTAAATACTGTTTTTTTTTGCTGTAAACGCTTCGTCTTCTGGGTATAATCCACGTGTGTCAATACATTTCTTCCTCTTCAAATAATACCCCGTAATAGACTTTCATTGCATAAACAACATAAGTCAATGACTAAAGTGGTTTTTGTAGGAACTACGTGATGGTGGTAGTAATAAGGTATATGGGTGATTCTACAAAAAGTGGAAGAAAATTATGATAATTACGGCAAAACATTTTTGGAAGCAAATAAACGTAAAAACTAGCTACAGTTGAACTTCGGAACGTTCTTTCACATAAATGAAAGCGGCCAGTCAAAAAAATAAAAAATAACGATTTTATGGCAATTTTTTGAAAACAGGTGTTCCTGGGGAACTGAAAATTTTTATAAATATTTTCCTATTTTTGGTAATTATTTTAGAAAATCGTACCCCTCGTCTAAACGGAGAGACTACACCCCCTCCCACACAATTTTTTTCTTGCTTCGATCCAACCTGTGCCCTGTAGCGATTTTATGCATTTTATGCCAAGCACTCTGTAGGTATAGCCAGGGCTACTTTCATGGCTCTAAAGAGCCAATTTGGCTCTTATTTTCATGTATGGCTCCTTGGCTCCACTTTTCTAAATCATCCAAAATTGGCTCTTTTTGACATTTTCATGGCTCTTTTCGCTCTTTTTCAGAATAAAGGCCTAACTACATTCATTTCATTTTTGTACAAAAGTGCAAAAGTGAAAAATACAAATATATTCTAGTGACACCTTCCTGCGAAAAAGATTTGAGTTGAGCTGAATGCATTCAAACACGGAAAAGGCTAGACCTATAACTATAATGCTCGGAGGGGCACTTAAGTGGTCGGAAGAATGCAAGCAAATACAAGGAAATCATATGACACGACTATAATTGCGGAGGGGAGCGTTTCGTCAAGTTTCGTTCAACTTTGCTTACGGAAGTGAGCGCACCTCACTTATGTAAGTCAAAATGACATTTGGTGAAATAGGAATGTCAAAAAGAGATAGATGATAAGTACATCATGTGTGTGTTCCCCTTTTAACGCTACGGAAAGCAACTTTTCGTTGGTTTTTGACTTTAGCTTCAGTGGCTTTCTGACCACTACCTATAGTTCTACCTTAGTTCAGCAACTATTATCGTGTGAGTGACATCTATGAACTAGTTTTTTTTACTATTTGCTTAGATGTAATTGTGTTTCACTTTTCTACAAAAGTAAAAAGTAGGATTGAATAGTTTATTGGAAAAAGACAAAACACTTTTTCACTTTTGTACAAAAGAGAATTGAATGTAGTTAGGCCTTAATATATCTACCTACTTAAATTTCCTTTTTCAAAATTTTCGATTTTCCCTCTAATAAAAAAATTCTTTTTTATAAAACAGTTTTTATTGATTCCTGAAAAATTCTAATTGTGTTACTTATGAAGTTTTGGAAATTACCGCGATTCAATTGTGGGCGTGACAAAAGATTTTATATGCGTGAATTGTTTGAGAAGACGTAAACTAAATTTTTTCATAGAACACAGCCCTTTTCCTTATTAATTTTGGTTATTATATTACCTACTTTCTAGTGGATGTGCCAGTGCGCAAAAAAGTATCTTGAAGATATTTCAGCTCTAATTTATTCATATATACTGTTTTCATAATATAGCAGAAAAAAATTGTTTTTAATAATTAAAATTAGTGATGCAAGCGGCAGAGATATGAGATCACAAAGAGAAAAAATTCGGTAAGACCATCCCAAATTATTTATGAAATGTTTTTTTTTTTCCTGGCAAAACTACAAAACTAGAAAGTTCAAAACAACTTTTGAAGGGAAGTGGGACGATATCCCCAGACCAAAATCTCGAATAAGGAAATAAACAAAATTTCGCAAATAAAAAATCTTGTTTTTCATAATCTCTCAATTACATAGTCTCGCTTTTAACAATATCGTATTAATTTCTTGCACTGAAAAATCTTGAAAATTTCAAACAAAACCACGCAAATTAAATAAATTTAATTTACCAAATGTGCGAAATGTGCAATGCCTCGGAAGTATTCAATTTTTGACATAGTTCTGAAGGCTTTTGTTAAAAATATTTTCCAAAACTTCGTTTCTGCAACTAAAAATATTTTCTAGTTCAAGGCCAAATACTATGATTAATGCAATATTGCAATTTACCCATGACACCATAGGCGCCCGCAGGATTTTGTCCAGGGGGGGGCAGACACCAACACAATTCTGAGATATCGTATTTTAAAAATAAAAATTATTTTTGAAAATTTTTAAATGCAATATTATTTGAACTTTTCAGAAGTTTTTTATAAATATTTCTATTTAAATCCGTTCAGCCAATTGTAAGAAAATTCAAAATTCTAAATAAATTTCTATTGAATAGTAATTGTAGAGCGTAATACTATTTTATATGTAATAGTAGACCGTATACTCAGTTTTTCTTTCATCAAAATGAGATTTTTCTCAACTGTTTTTTTACTTTTGTATGGTAGGTATCTTTATTTTTGCATAAAAGTAAAACATTTTTTCTTTAAGTGTGTTAAAAATCTTTACGTACCAAGTTACAAAGCAAGTTTAATAATACCTAGTCTTAGAAGTACATAATGTATTGAATTTTCAAAAACAAAATTAAATATTTCTTAAAAACAAGCACAATACTTGAACTTTTTGTAAGCTTTTGCATACAAAAATTATCAACGAGGCTCTTACCGTTGTCGAAAAAATCTAAAGAAAAACAAAAAATATCTACTATTGAAACCAATTTTTCGGAAAAAAGGTTTATCACTCAAATAATGTGGTCACTAAAAGTAATTTATTGAATTTATTTTTAATCTGTGGGCCCATTTTTCAGAATATTTAACTGGTGAAAAAATTATATTGCAAGAACTGTTAAATTTGGTTCTAAAAAAATGAAAAATAAAACTTATGTGGATTGACTAAAAAACGCTATGCGCATAAGGTGACCATATGTCCCGATTTCACCGGGACAGTCCCGCTTTTGAGCTCCGGTTCCCGCTGTCCCCAACAAACGCAAAATGTTCCACTTTGCGTTCCGAAGCTTAGATTTTTGATAGGTGACCCCAACGAAAGTGCCTGACGACCTATTAATTAAACAGGACTTATTAGATGCAATCAAAAGATACAGGAGTTTTCGATGAGTTTTCACTCCAATGTAATCTTGCTTATCATATTGCCATTTTTGCAAAAGCAGAATTGTAGATGAAAAACTTTTGGAACCTCTAGACAGATATTTGTCAGCAAAAGGCATGACAAGAGAAATCAAAAATTATGAATTTTGCAATAAGAGAAAAACATAATATTTCCCAGGAGATTTCCTGTGTGGGAGTAAATCTTAGTATCACAGGTTCACAGGTTCTTGAAATGAAGCCATATAAATATCTTCAAAATTAAAGGAAGAACAGCTGCTACAGATCGCTCGCTAACAACACACAAAAGAATTAAGTTCGTTTGGAAACTGGATCTTTTTCATTGGTACCTACACGAAATTGCTAAAAGAACCTTGAATTTCTAAACGAAACTCTTAAATTTCATCGCCTGAACATTATCAAAAAGCGTTATAATGAAATTTTGAAGGTCCAAGTCCTCAACGACCAAACCGAGCACTAAAAATCAAGGATTTTTTAATGAATATTGTAACAACATGCAACAATCATCACATCAACATTTTATATTATTTTGCCATCATTTAACTTTTTTCATTCTTTTCTTTTTGTATTCAATTTAAATTAATTTCATTCATTTATTTTCATTTAATTATTCAATCATCTTTGAACTTTAAAATTATTCTTAAATTATTAAAATTTTATAAAAATTAATTCTCTTAAAAAACTTTCCAAACATACTGTAAATATTTCTTTCTTACTACACTGTATTTATCTTTTGTATGAAAACAATTTGTTTTTTTAAATATTCAGTAGGCTTTGCATTCTATACAAATAATTTTAAATTCTAAACAATGTATTATATGAAAGTTCAAGCAGGCTAGAGTATAAAAGGTCGCGATTAATAAATACAAAGTCACTTCTTGTTATGATTGCTTCCTGTTCACTTCGACGGTACACTACTGCCTTTTGAACCTTAAGCCTTTATAATAAGATAAACGAGAATTAAATATTTGCCTTGTTCCCATTGACGGAGTTATTTCGCCTCTTTGGTTTGAACCAATTTCTTAAACTTTGCGATTTTCTTATTTTTTTGTTTCATCGCCCATTCAGCGGGTTACTGCGTTATTTCGCATTTCCTGCGGTGGAGGATAAAGCAAAATATTGCCACTGCTTCTGCTTTTACTAAGCAATATATACACGACTATCGACCAATAAAATTTTGAAAAAAATTCAAAATTAAACCAAAGCGTTTCACTTTCCTTCTGGGGAAAATTTGAAGAAGTTGGAAACCCTCACACCCTGCTCAGAGCACAAACAAGTGTAGACATTTACACCTGTTATATTGGCGCCCAACGTGGGGCCCGATTCTTCAACAAAAAACCACAGACGGTTAAAGAGGCGCATAAAGCTTCACCAAAACAAAACAAACAAATAAAAATGGCGACTTTTACAGAAGTGCAATTAAAAAGATTCATCCAATCTATGCAAACTGAGAACGTGCGCATAGGCAGTTTCAGCAACTGTACTGCCCGATTTAGAGGAGAAAGAGATCCAGAGATTCTAGAGGCGTTCATTTCTACAATCAATGTCTTTAAAGATATAGAACGTGTTGAGGACGATGCTGCCATCAAAAGTTTTCCACTTCTACTTATGGACAATGCTGTTAACTGGTGGCATGGAATAAAATCAGAGGCAAAAACGTGGCCAGATGTTCTAACTCTTTTACGTAATGCGTATGCCCCCGCTAAGCCTGCATATCGCATCTATATGGAGATTTTCGAACAGAAGCAGAAGCCAAAAGAACCAACCGATGACTTTATTTGTGCCAAGAGGGCATTACTGGCAAAGCTCCCGGAAGTTCTAAAAGAAACCATGATGTTGGACTTGGTTTATGGATTGCTAAGCATCCATATCAGAGACGGTGTTCCTCGCGATACTATTACCTCTTTCCAAGAATTACTGGTAAAAGCAAGAGCAATCGAACTTTCTCGAGCGGAAAAGAGCCTTAATAATGCTGATGAGAAAGCAAAACGCGACACGGAAAAACAACGCTGCACATTTTGCAAACATTTAGGCCATTCTATATCTGATTGCCGCAAGAAAGAAAAACAAAATGCTCCCGTTGTATCTACAGAACCTAAAATACATTGCTACAAGTGCAAAGCACCAGGATTTATCCGATCGAATTGTCCAACTTGCAAGGATTTACCAAAAGGACCTACCACGGTATCCTTCAACTGTTTGAGAACGACAATTAGTACAGATCTGCCAACAGTTTCGATATCCTCACATGGTGAAAAGGGAATTGCATACTTAGATACCGCAGCCCGTACAAGCGTTGCCGGCAGAGAGTTATTTTTACATCTGTTACGAAATGGCACCAAATTTAAGACAATCGAAACAACGGTTACACTAGCTGATGGACATTCGCTACAGCAAGATGTCCTTATGGCTGATACAAGTATCATCTTTGGAAATAGACTTAGACCTATAAGATTTATAGCGTTACCTAAAGCTACGGATAATCGAACACTTATTGGTATCGATTTCTTGGAGCAAAATGGTGTGATAATGGACCTTGGACAGAGAATTTGGTATTATGCCGACCAAAAAGAAAAACCTTTTGAGTTCTACGATACGTCCCACACAAAGCTTGTAACAAACACATCAAAAACTCCTCGTTATGAAAACACAGCATCCTTCTTTCCGTATGTGCCATTTAAACCAATTTCACCACTGGCTAAAACTCCAACATTTCAACCATCTCCACATATCCAAACGTCTTCACCTGCAAAGAAAAACAAGGAGAGCAACTCTGCGTTCTTGACTTGGTTCGATCCCAATCCAGCTCCAGCATTATTCAAAACACCAAAAAAGTTGAAGAAAAGTGAAGCAAATAACGACTATTCACCAAATTTCATTCAAAACATTTTCGCTGATTCTATTAGAACAACTGACGTAACTCCTGATCGGAAGAAAATCAACAATGATACTCTATTTCCTGATCTTGTTCATTCAACTATGGATTTTGAAATGGATACAGATTTTATTCCAATCAATTCCATCGATTTTGACTTAAGAGAAGATGAAGCCATCGGAGCAGTTTTGGTCCAGGGGGAGAAGACAGATGAGCACCCAGTTGAGTACGCTTCAAGACTCCTTACTGCAGCTGAACGTAATTACTCGACAACTGAATGCGAAGCAGCTTATCTCACGTTTGGTCGAGAGCTCAGAACCATTGACGATGTTAACCATGATCTGAGGAACATCATAGAATCAGAGAATTTTATACCGCAAATTACTCCTAAACTTCTCCAGCTAGCTACAACTCTCCAGAAAGCTAGAGAAACAGTAGAAAAAACACAAGACCACAACAAAATATACTCTGACAAAAAACGACGACCGACACCTACTTTTCAAGTAGGAGAACAAGTATTAATAACGTCCCATGTTCTCAGCAATACCAGTAAAAACATATCCGCTAAGTTCGTCCCAAAGAGAGATGGACCTTATACAATTATTAACCAGCTTGGAGCAGCAACCTTCCAAGTTGCTTCAAGAGATGACCTTTCCATTCCACTGGGCACATACCATGTTTCGTCCCTCACGAAATATAAACCTACTGACGACACCGATGTTCAACCAGTTCGAGCCCTACGAAGACGAGGTAGACCTAAAAATCAATCTACTTCTGTCGCATCGCCGAGACGACTTCAGCGCCATAGGGGGAGAATGTAACAACATGCAACAATCATCACATCAACATTTTATATTATTTTGCCATCATTTAACTTTTTTCATTCTTTTCTTTTTGTATTCAATTTAAATTAATTTCATTCATTTATTTTCATTTAATTATTCAATCATCTTTGAACTTTAAAATTATTCTTAAATTATTAAAATTTTATAAAAATTAATTCTCTTAAAAAACTTTCCAAACATACTGTAAATATTTCTTTCTTACTACACTGTATTTATCTTTTGTATGAAAACAATTTGTTTTTTTAAATATTCAGTAGGCTTTGCATTCTATACAAATAATTTTAAATTCTAAACAATGTATTATATGAAAGTTCAAGCAGGCTAGAGTATAAAAGGTCGCGATTAATAAATACAAAGTCACTTCTTGTTATGATTGCTTCCTGTTCACTTCGACGGTACACTACTGCCTTTTGAACCTTAAGCCTTTATAATAAGATAAACGAGAATTAAATATTTGCCTTGTTCCCATTGACGGAGTTATTTCGCCTCTTTGGTTTGAACCAATTTCTTAAACTTTGCGATTTTCTTATTTTTTTGTTTCATCGCCCATTCAGCGGGTTACTGCGTTATTTCGCATTTCCTGCGGTGGAGGATAAAGCAAAATATTGCCACTGCTTCTGCTTTTACTAAGCAATATATACACGACTATCGACCAATAAAATTTTGAAAAAAATTCAAAATTAAACCAAAGCGTTTCACTTTCCTTCTGGGGAAAATTTGAAGAAGTTGGAAACCCTCACACCCTGCTCAGAGCACAAACAAGTGTAGACATTTACACCTGTTATAATATTTTGTATTGCAATTGCGATATGAGACAGCAAAACCTAAGAAATATGCAAGAATCGTACGTTAGCATTCTCGAAGACAAAAAGCGAGTCCTCTTGGATGAAGATTTCAGAAAAGCATCCACCTCAACCTCTTACTGTTAAATAAAAATCTTGCTTAACTAAGACACAGGAGCAAGAATATTAGACGGATCCTTACTTGAATGTTGCTTCCAAGCTGTTCGTTCATAAAGACTGGCACAAATTAGGTGTGCTAACATTGAATTTCGCACGGCGATAGACATACTTTCGACCCAACAATAACAAACGTTCGATTTGCAATATAAATATGGTACAGTAAAAAAGAATTCCTGTTTTCAATGCAGTGACAAACAATTCCCTGTGTTATAGCAACTTGACTGATCTAAACATTATGATATTACTTTAAAAAATATTTTTAAATTAAATTCCTCATTCAAAAATAATCCAAAGCTCTTTGGATAGGTTTGTGTTGTTGTGAAAAAACTGCTTATGACAGCTGATATACAAAAGCAACTCAAGATAACTGAAATTTTAAAGGCACCAGTTATAGCGATCAGAAAAACCCATCCGAAAAACTTGGAACAGTATGAAATTGTTTTTTTTTTCTGATGGTTGTTTTTAGCAATCAGAAAAAATGTTACAGAAAAACTGTAAAAAAAGCTATAGACTCTACGCAAAACAAAAAAAAAAACAAATAGCCGCCAAGATTTTTTCTGATTGAAATGTCAGAAAAACTTTTTCGGATGAAATTCTTTCAGTAGAACAGAACAAAACTGAACACAATCAGAAGAATGATTTGTTCCTTTTTCTGTCAAAAAGCAATCAGCTGATACGAAAAATAAAATTTCATCCGAAAAACAAATAAATCCATTTAAAACATGAAAAGTTATTTCTTTGGCAATTTTGTTTCGCGAAAAAAATTCTACGCTGAGTTACACGTGGATTGATATATCATTTGGCTAATTGAAAATTATTAAAAACTTCAATAATTTTTTTTTCGGATGGTTTTTTCTGATCGCTATAACTGGCGCCTAAGGTAGCTAGATAGTGAAATGGTGGGTACTGAAAAGCAAGGAAAGGTTCTCAATTTGATGTCAGAAATCAGAAAACCACTCACAAAAAAAGCTGTGAATTGTTTTAGTCAGACAACAACTAGCAATTTACTTGTCCATTTTCGTGAGAAGCAATATCCTTCTCATGCATTTTTGCATGTGCCTCAAACATTTGGAAATATCAATTACCTATAACTTCCTTATCTATTGATGGTAAATGCCAGTAGGGGGCAAACCATGAGAATCGAAAAGAAGCGGTCAAGAAAATAACCATATTTTGAAAACAATATCGAATATATGGATATTTTCAGATATAATCGGCCTGGTCCTGAGCCAGGGGGGGGGCAATTATGGACTCCAACAAAAAAATAAGAAGTATTTTATAAAATTTACTATACCAAATTAAAAAAATATGTTGGTTGTGTGGTATTTCCCAGAGCCAGGGGGGCAAGTGCCCCCCCTTGCCCCCCCCTCTGGGCGCCTATGCATGACACATGACAAATGGATATAAAATCGTTCTCCTCAACAATTCAAAAAAAAACAGAAACAATTAATGAATAACAGTGTTGTCTTATGCTACATTTCCACCTATCGCTAATCTGAGATTTAATAAGATTTACCGCAAATCTCCTTTTAATCTTGAAGATTTACCATACAAATTTATTTCGCAAATCTTGAAGATTAGAAATTAATCTTGTAAAATCTTCCTAGAACAAATACTTTTACAAATCAAACTTATCTATTCCTGTATGGCGCTGAAGGATTCATTTATGGCTGAATTCAGTTCTTCACAGAGGAAACATTCTATCTCACCTCCTCTTTATGAGAAAAAATGCAACACCATTTGCAATTAAAAAGGGGCTGTCAAAGGAAATCCTTTTTAAATCTTTTTGTGCGGTGGAAACACCAAATAGATTTATTAAATCTGAACTGAGATAAGCCTTTTCACAAAAAAAAAGCCGTTAGTGGAAACATAGCATTAGAGTAGGTAGGCACTGGATTTACATGTTTTGCAGAAGGTAGGATATCTCGCAAAATTTAATTGCATTGTAACAATCAAAATTCAAAAACTCGCAAATTAAAATCTCGTGCAATTCCTTAACTTATGAGATTTTGATTGAAATAATGTATTTACTGCAATGCAATTCTATTTCGGAAGAATTTTATTGGTGAGATTTTAGCTGGCCGGTTTTCGTCATTGCGGGATTTTGTTATTGCAAGATTATGAAAAGCTTAACTTTGTAATTGCAAATTGCAATTTCGAATCGAGATTTTAATTTGAGAGATTTCGTAGCCAGTTCTTTATGATAAGGTCAGAAAAAATTTTGTTTATGGGGTGTGGAACTTATCTACTTACTGGCTTATCATTTTCTTCTTCTTCTGACTTTAAGAAGCTATGGCAACAAAAAGTTAAAACTTTTTAAACATATTCGAATTAATACAGGTTTTTACCTCGTTATAGGTAGGTATAAGACACAATTTAATTTTTTTTAACTTAGTTATAAGGAAATTTTCCCATTGGAACAATAATTCATCCCTACATCAAATATTGTAAGAATAACATTTTAACAATCGGAACTTTAATTGAAAAACATTTATTTCTATTCCGATATCTTCGACTTCAGGCTTCTATTATCTACAAAAATAAGCAAACGTACCATACGCCGGCCGCCTTGTGTATCTGTTTATAACGGGTGATTTTTTAGCTGGTTTGGTTTTGGCAACACTGGTTTTGACAGCTGACGTGTGTTTAGTACCTTGTGTCACTGTCAAACAGCTTCAGTTTGGTTTGCAATTTAACCATGGATCGTCTTACAAATGAACAACGCTTGCAAATTATTGAATTTTACTATCAAAATTCGTGCTCGGTTCGAAATGTTGTGTTCAGAAAATTGTGTTCAGCGATGAGGCTCATTTTTGGTTGAATGGGTACGTAAATAAGCATAATTGCCGCATTTGGAGTGAAGATCAGCCAGAAGCATTGCAACAGCTACCAATGCATCCCGAAAAAGCCACTGTTTGGTGCGGTTTATGGGCCGGCGGCATTATTGGGCCATATTTCTTCAAAGATGATGCGAATCGCAGCGTTACTGTCAATGGTGAACGCTACCGAGCGATGATAACAAACTTTTTTTTGCCCAAAATGGAAGTTCTTGACTTGCATGATATGTGGTTTCAACAAGACGGTGCCACATGCCACACAGCACGCGAAACAATGGCGCAATTGCGAGGCGAGTTTGGTGAACAGTTAATTTCACGTTTCGGGCCGGTCAATTGGCCGCCTAGATCGTGCGATTTGACACCATTAGATTATTTTTTGTGGGGGTATGTCAAGGCTAATGTCTATAGGGACAAGCCCGCTTCGATTGACGCACTGGAAGCCAACATCCATGCATTCATTCGTGAGATACCGGCCGATATGTGTGAAAGAGTATGCCAAAATTGGACTCAGCGGATGGGCTACCTGAGACGCAGCCGCGGTCAACATTTGCATGAAATTATCTTTAAACATTAAATTGCAAGGTTCAAACTATCGATTCAAATAAATATTTCATTCATTTTTTTCGAATGTTTTGTGTTTTTTTTTTTTTTAAAGTTCTAAACCTCTTAAAAAATCACCCGTTATAAGCTCCATAACTAAACAGACTCCCTTCTTCACTTTGAGTTAGGTAATTAATCAATCAGCAAAATGTGGTTAAGTGTTAATGTAAAAAAATCTATTATTGTGGTAAAACAAATCCCGTTCCATTAATTCGATTTTATTGCTCCTTCCGTGGTTGTATAAATTATATTACCTGCCTCTTATCCCATATTATAGTCTTTTGGAAAAGAAATAAAATTATGGTATTTTGTCGACTTGTTTTTTTTTTTGTTGTGCTAATTGATTTGTGATTGCCTTTGAAAGTTATTACCTGTCATGGATGCCGTTATGCTGGCTTAACATGAAATATGGTTTTTGTTACACTATGAACTGAAAGCTACGTGAACGTGAGCCTCTGTTCTACATAGGTTTAAGTTGAAAATAAGGGTAAGATTTATTTTATTATACAAATTTTAGATGTCAACATGATATACTTCAACATTCTTGGATTTGTTTATTTTTGTTTACGTCAAAACGTAGTACCTACAGTTTTTTTCCTGGGCAGATGTTATTTTTCCCATTTGAATAAATATTTTTTCAAGAGAAACCAAGCCACCGTGTGGGAAAAATCGATTAAATAGCATTAAACAGGGCACTTGGGAAGTAGGAAAATTTTGTTATAGATATTCATTAAGGTCGCAGCTATTTGCTTGTAAACGCATGTTAATGATATTTTTCAAAACTTGTGATACAATTTTAAATATTTTTGATAAACATTTGTTTTTTTTTTTAATTTTGTAACTTATGTATTTTCACATAATATTGGGTTTGTATTATTTAAGCCTGCTATTCACGTTGAGATGGTGGTAAGGACTGTCGGAAGAATCGGAGTGATTTTCTATGGATAGTTGACATTCTATTGGGAATGGACCCCGTGTGTACTGAAGTTCGATGAAAATCTCTACGAACCTTGCGATCATCCCTATTAGTGGTCGTTAGTGAGACCAACCTTTCATTTAGACCTGACGGGTTGAGCTTTAGTATACAAATAGTTCATGTCCTAACTTTACTTTTTAAAAGTATTGCCAAGGTGGCAACACTGTCAGAAGGACAAGAGAAGGGTTGCCACTTACCAGGATGAATCCCGAAATATTGCTTATAAATCGAAAACCAAGGGTTGGAAGATGACTCTAGAACTCCCGTTGGCTACAGCACCCTTGAAACCATAAGACTACATTACTAGTTTTCTCCCACCCCTCCTATTGCACAAAGGGGGTGGACGTTTTAGGAAAGACAATTTGAAAGGCCAAGAAAAGTTAGAAAAATATTTGTATTAATAAAATTTAAAGATATTTCAACGCAGAATTTTACAATCTACTACATTACATCCAAAGTTGATTGAAAACCTACTTTGATTTTTTTTAAAAGCCACTCTCAAAGTGCTGGGGAGGGGGGATTTGAAAGATTAACAAACTGAAATAGTGTTGGTGTTTTATAGGTGCTTTTTTCAGTGAAAGGGAAACATTTTGAACTACTATAATGAATTCCCTCCCGAAAGTTGAACGTCCACCGGCTTTGAACAGCTAGGCAGCAAGGCCAAGATATTGGGTGGACGGAATTCTTGGCATAAGTTTCTAGGTCAAATGGTATACAATCTACCTAGTAGTAAAATTCAATTCTTCATCGCTGTTACACTCAATTCTGACTGCGTTTTGAGACTAATATTTTACTGCCTCTTGTGAGGAACTGACAAATCCTCCAAAAGTATACTTATCATTGTCATGAATAAGTGCTTCTCATCTAGCCGTTTGGACTCGGTTAAAAACTATAGGTCCCCTCCATTCCTGCCAACCACACGCAAACAGGAATGGTTAAGAGTTGTAAGTCACTAGACTATGGTTCTCCACGAGCTGTTGCGCCACTCAATTTATTTATTTTTGTCGGTATTATTTAATGCTTTAACCCTAGTACGCTGCTGATGCGAAACGATAAATCTCATACAAAAATGACACAACGAAATCATAAACTAAAAATTTAGTTCTATCGTGAGCCGCTTCGTGTACAAAAGGCCGAAACTAATATGGAAATAGATTTATTCCTTTTCTAGTGCCATTTTGCTACTAATAGTAAAGCCTAGTACGCTGCTGATGCGAAACTTTAGTTGGTCTCCAAGCTCCAACAACAAGACAACGAAATGGTTCGCAGCAGTGGATTTGTATGTTAAAAAGCCCTTAACACCGACTTAGACAGACAATAAAAACTAGTACGATTTGTATCAATCTTATGAACGCATCTGTGACACTTTGCGCATTTTGTCAACTAGTATAATAACTATGGAAATTATAGACAAAAAAAAGAAAACAACAGACAAACAATAATCCAACTAAAAGGCAGCTAACAGGCCAAAATAATATGCCATTTATTGAAAGTTGCTTCTCTCATGTACAGATACACCATACGCCAACATACAAAAACGCTATTACTAGTCCGTTCTTCAAGCCTTGCCTTACTATACTGCATATAAAGCTTAAACTACATACCTACACACTCAAAACTTATTTTTATATTAAAATAATAAGTTTGGTACATAATAATTTCGAAGCAAAGTTGTTGAATTAAAATACAGAAATATAGTTTCACAGCTTAATAATTAAGATATTCCTTCAGTTGTCAATACAGAAATTTCCATTAATGGCAATTATTGACTTATATGTATCTAAGCTCAAATCAAATCAAAATGTTGTATTCAATACGCAAATATCCAATCCCTTCCTTTTACAATGAGCATGGAGCTCTAAACAAGGACGTGATTAGTTTATTTGTAATTAGTTTGCCTAATAATATAGCAATTCCACCCCATCGGTTTAGTTAGTTGGTCTAATTAATTGGCACTGAACCTATCAGACCGACCGACAGACGCGATTGTTGGTGACAGCACAGGACAGCAAACAATTAACTTGTAGTTTGTGCCTTCCATATGGGTGGGCTGTGAATGAATGTACGTATGTACATATGTATATGTACTGTACATGTACAGTACATACATACTTATATCACCTATCGATGTACTTAAGTACATTAAACAAAAACCGTATTTCTTTGACAACAGTTACAGTTAGTTAGACTGTTATCAATTGAATACAAAACAAAACTAAGTGGTTCCACGTAATGTATGCATTAATAGGCTTTTGAGTATACCTATTAAAAAGGAACAATTACGTGCAAGGGTTTTTATTGTTGAATATTTTTGTTTGGCCCACAAGCATCTTTAAAACTAAAAATGCTAATAAATTCACCCATGCGTTCCTGAGAGAATGGTCACACTGGTAATTTTTCAATTTTTTGGTATAAGTACATAACTCCGAAACAGAGCCGAAATATATAACTTATTGTTCGAAATGAAATATTCTATCAAACTGCAACTGCAACTGCAACTAGCAACTGCAACTGCAACTGCAACTGCAACTGCAACTTCAACTTCAACTGCAACTGCAACTGCAACTGCAACTGCAACTGCAACTGCAACTGCAACTGCAACTGCAACTGCAACTGCAACTGCAACTGCAACTGCAACTGCAACTGCAACTGCAACTGCAACTGCAACTGCAACTGCAACTGCAACTGCAACTGCAACTGCAACTGCAACTGCAACTGCAACTGCAACTGCAACTGCAACTGCAACTGCAACTGCAACTGCAACTGCAACTGCAACTGCAACTGCAACTGCAACTGCAACTGCAACTACAACTGCAACTGCAACTGCAACTGCAACTGCAACTGCAACTGCAACTGCAACTGCAACTGCAACTGCAACTGCAACTGCAACTGCAACTGCAACTGCAACTGCAACTGCAACTGCAACTGCAACTGCAACTGCAACTGCAACTGCAACTGCAACTGCAACTGCAACTGCAACTGCAACTGCAACTGCAACTGCAACTGCAACTGCAACTGCAACTGCAACTGCAACTGCAACTGCAACTGCAACTGCAACTGCAACTGCAACTGCAACTGCAACTGCAACTACAACTGCAACTGCAACTGCAACTGCAACTGCAACTGCAACTGCAACTGCAACTGCAACTGCAACTGCAACTGCAACTGCAACTGCAACTGCAACTGCAACTGCAACTGCAACTGCAACTGCAACTGCAACTTCAACTGCAACTACAACTGCAACTGCAACTTGGTTTTTTTAAGTTGTTGTCTAACTGTAAACAGTGGGCGAAGTTAATGATATGTTTGAATATTTTGAAACTGATTTAAATTGATCTGAGTTGCGTTTATGAAAAAAAAAGTTGATATTATTTCGGCAGAAAGTTTTCTAAGGTTAATTAAGTCCTTGGCATTTATTTTATAAGATTCTCTTTGTTAAAAGGAAAAAATAGGCTATGGAAAATTTAAATTTAAAATAAAAATTTTGTTTGCATTATTATAATTTCGTTTACAAAAAGAATGATTCAACTCGTAAAAAGTAAACTTTGCAAAAATATTTGTAAAATTAAAAGAATTGATGATTTTCAATCGAATTCAATGATATCAAAAATACTCAATTTTTTGTGCTATTACATTTTTTTTTATCAATAAATACATATGTATGTATGTAGGTAGGTACTGTAGAACTTTATTTACCCATATCTCGGCTCTGTATAGCAACCAATCTGCAATCCTATTTTAATCATGCCATGAAACGTTCTCAGATATCTGCACTCATGGGCTCTACAGTATAAAGCCTAATTGTAATGCCATAAAAGTGGTGAATGTGTACCAGATAACAACATCAACCAAATAATGGATATGCTGATGTGCACATCAGTACCTACTACCTATATGAACAAATGTCCGCCCAAGCATATACCAAAGAGTTGATCCTGATCCGGACTTTTTTGTTCGTCCTTAAATTCTGTTCTTCCATTTTATTTGTAATTTACGTCCATAAAGTGCCATTGCATTTGCCATTGGATTCCAGCTATACTCATTTTCATATACACCAACTCAAGCCTAGCCTTCCCACAAGTAGAATTTTCTCTGAATTTTATGAGGTTAATTTAAACAGCAAAGCTTTTGGGAGGGTGGCTATAGCGCTCTAGGCTAGCAACACCATCTGCAGGCCTTATAGAGTTACGCACACATTTTTTGGCACAGAAATTGTTTAATACAAAAAAATACACGATAAAAATGTCACAAGTCCGCGTGATGCCATTATGTGTCCCTTGTGCGGATCAGTGAATGTCTGTGTAATGCAAATGGGACATTGCAGTCAGTTTAACATCAACGTTGTCCTATTTTGATGTGAGTTGACAATCGCAACTTTAAAGAGTAAAACTGAAGATGAGATGTATTTTAAAGTGCACTTACTTACATGAATTTGAAGCATATATAATTTAATTGTACGCTTAAATTTTTAACCAAATTTTGAATACAAGCCTCTTTTCTTTAAAGGCTTTTCATTGTTATCTTATATAGTAGCTAAGCAAAGCAGACTTGTGACTCATCTATTTCTAATGACTTTTCATTCTGATTCGAACTTTGATATCAGTTTTTCCCAAAAATGAGTTTTCAAACCACCGTTTTTAATTTTCATAATATGTACAAATCTACATTTGCATTTCTACTCTCTACTGAAATAGCTACGGTAGATATATTTAAAAAATCTTGATTCTTAGAGTTTTGCTAGTAGGTAGATGGTGCTTTAGAAATAATTTAATTTAAATTTCGTGCACGTGCGTTATTGGATGCTACTCTGTAAGTTCTATGTTATAAAAAAAAGTATAATTTACGTGTTTATTTCACATACCTACGTAACATATGTAGGTAGAATAACTTAATTTTTAAGAAAATTCTACAATTCAGTACGTATTCAAAGACTTGGACTCGATATCACATATCCTATCCTTCCTACTAATATTATAAATGTGAAAGTGAGTTTGTTTGTTTGTTTGTGACGCTTTCACTCCTAAGCCGCTGAATCAATTATGATGAATTTAGATATAGAGATAGATGGGACTCTGGAAGCGTCAATAGGATACTTTTTTTTTACCATATGAGGCAAAAAAGAAAAAAATATCTGGTACCAAAACAACTTAATATTATATAGGAACAAAAATAAATCAATAAAGTTTGAAACAAAAATAAATCAATTTTGATATTTTGTTTAAGAGATAGTTTTTTTTTTTTTAAATTATTATTTTGACGTTTTCTTATACTATTTGCTTCACAAACGTTGATTTAAATTAAACAGGAGGAGAAATCCATTCATGCCGAATTAAGGACCCTGCCCTGAGAGCTGGTGAGACACTTTATCAAAGAAAGCATAGGAAAAGTCCCATGCCCAGCTACATACATGTAGCATATTCGCGTGTGCCCAGTGGCCGGAATTTCTATGTTAACGCCAAATGGAGGGACATACATTATGTACATATAGTCAGCAGCATCCTCACTAGGGTATAGGGAATTCTGTGGTTGAGTGCATATAGCCAGAATATGAGTACATACATACATACATATGTATATGAGGGTTTGTAGGTTCATATATTATCTTGATATCGAATGCTAAAGTCTGGCAGGATTTTTTGACGCCCGTGCTCGGGATGAGGGGTTGAAAATAGCACTTTTCAAATTTTCGTGTCAGGGGTACAACCATTTCAATTGATTTATTTAAAATGAGAAATTGTGCTCTGGAATATTTCGTAAGTCCACAAACTTTAAGTGTATGATCTGAGTAATAGAACTCAAGATAAATATGACCCTCTAAAACAAAGCTTATTGGCCTTATTTTTTGTTTAATTTAATTTTTGTCAAAATTAAAGCCTACGGACTTAGCCAAAATGACAGAGGATCAGTTCCTGTTTTTTGAAAATGAATTGATGTGGTTGTAACCCTGTCACAAAAATTGGAAACAGCTAAAGCATTCGACACAATTGATCATAACATCTTGTGCCAAAAACTATATTCCCGTTTCAGATTTTCCCAGGAAGCAGTTACACTTATATCTTCTTATTTATCTGGAAGGAACCAAGCAGTGGCATCTGGAGCTCGGGTCTCCGAGTTCGTTTCACTTTTGCGTGGTGTTCCCCAGGGATCCATCCTAGGACCACTCTTGGTCTGAGCTTATGTGAACGACATTCCTAATCTTGTAAGGCATGGAGATTTGCGCATGTTCGCTGACGATGTTCAGTATATTCAGAGTTCTACCTTGGGGCTCATTGAAAATTGTGTATACAATATCAAGGAAGATTTAAATGCGATCTTGGAATGGTCTAACAACTGCGGTCTGGTCCTGAATCCTCAAAAAACGAAATGCCTAGTCATCTCAAAAAAGATGCTTGATTTAACATGCTTTCCCACAGTGCTGTTGAATAATTTTCCTGTTGAAATTGTTCAGACGGTTAGGAACTTAGGAATGCACTTCAATCGGACTCTTACTTGGAATTACCACATTAATACTGTGGTAGGAAAGGCGTATGGTGCCTTAAGAACATTATCCTTCGCAAAGAAATTCACACCGTTTGAAACCAGAAAAATGTTGGCCAAAACGTTAGTAGTTCCAATTCTGACGTATGGATGTGAAATTTTTTGTGATTTGGATTCAGTGTCTCTGAGGAAGCTCAACGCTGGTGTTCAACAATGTTGCTCGTTATGTCTTCGGGTTACGAAGATATGATCATGTTTCGAATTACTCTAAAAGCTTGTACGGCATTAGTTTTGTTAACTGTTTGAGATTAAAGACATTGACTGTGTTATTTAAAATTATTCATATCAAAGAGCCACCTGACCTCTACAACAATATCCGGTTTTTATCATCTAATAGAGCCCACCAAATTTCAATTCCTAGATTCACTTGTCTGACTTCCGAGCGACAATTTTTTATTAACGGGACTCGTCTTTGGAATTCATTGCCGCGTCAATTAAGCAGAACGGAAAATCTGAAACTATTTCAGAGGGACTTAACTGAACATTATTCATTATAAAGTCATTAAGTTGAAGAAGTTTATGTTTCAAATCATTAAAATTGAACCATTTTGAGTTTCAAATCACTAAAATTGACCAAAATTTAAATGAATTGCCAATATATATATGGGGCATTTTGCTGCTCGTGCGGTTCAGATCTCCTAATTAACTTTTTCTATATAGAGTTAAAATTGCTTTTTCTTTTTCTTCTTTTTTCTTCTTCTTTTCTTTTCTTTTTTTTTTTCTTTTCTTTTTTTTTTTCTTTTCTTTTCTTTTCTTTTCTTTTCTTTTCTTTTCTTTTCTTTTCTTTTCTTTTCTTTTCTTTTCATTTCTTTTCTTTCCATTTCTTTTCTTCATTTCTTTTTTCTTTTATTTTTAATTTATATTATCTTATCTTATTTTTTGTTTTATTTTTATGAAACATCATGCTTATAAATTTTATTTGTTTTTAGTTATTATTTTCATGTTAATTACTATTTTCTTTTTTCTATTAAAATTGTATTAAAATTTTCCATTCAAGGCTTGATTATCTAAAAGATGTACATCTTAATAATAAGTTCTTATTATCGAAATAAATACTAAATACTAAATAAACACGGGTGTAGAAAAAATCTTTCCAGACTTTTTTTTTACACTTCAGAATTCTGTGTTGTAATGAGCTTAAAGCAAGCTGCATTCTACATTTAGAGGCTCATCATGAGTGCATGTGTTAGTGGTTATTTGAATTCAATATTAAGATGCATGTACCTACAGATTCTCAAATTCATATTTTGGTTATGCGTTCACCCAAAAAATTTGCTACCTGGCTATTGGACTAATATTGGGATATTCAGTTCGCAGCGAGGTAAGAACCTATGAATCTGCAGTTAATATTTTTCATTTTGAAATAATTTTATCTCCTTCTGCATTAACCAATAACCTGAAATAAATGAATTAATAATTTTTTCGTTCATGATTTCTGTATCGATCTACAACCAGAATCGGTTGACAAAATAAACATGAGCGCGAACATGAAAGGTTCTTTCTTAGTTATAAAATAATTGTGTGTCTGCAATAAACTTTTATTTGTATTGTAATTGTAGGTTTTCATATTTCAAGAAATTTAGTAATGCAATTATTGAAATGATTTGCATTATTTGTGAAGAGAGCAATAATTCTGAAAGTAATTTTACCCCCAGTGGCAGGATCATATTCAAATTAAATAATATGAATAAAAAATGCATTTGAAAACCATTTTTTATTGAATAAGGAAAACAATCAGTAAGTTTATCTCATATCCTTACTCATGAGTAAATAGAGTTTTTTTTTATCATTTCATCAACTTAGTTTTTCCTTGTTCGTATGAGTATCTACTATTTGTTTATATCTTGAAATATAAAAATCCTAGGACCATTTGGTTTTTTGTGTTTGACTAAAAATTGACCATAGCATTGAATATTAAAGTCAAAAATAGTATCTACTCAATAACATAAATTTGTAAACAAAATCAGTATGAACGATATATTTTTTATTATGGTTTCAAAATTTTGAGTTTGAAGGTTAATTTTTCAAAAAAATATTCACGTAAAAAACCTAATTTAAAAACCATTAAGGAATGGATTTCTGGCTTTACATAAAATTATAGCATAATATTGTTCGTAATGCCATTGGGCTTTAATATGGTTTTAAAGATTTTGGTAAAATTTTGTGTCACTAAGTTAGTTTATGTTTTTGTTTATATCTAGAAAAATAAAAGTCCCAGAACGATTTGGTCTTATGCGTTTGACTAAAAACTGACTAAAGCATTGAATATTAAAGACAAAAATAGTACTTAATAAAATAACATTTTGAAAAAAAAAATCAGTTTGAACAATTTGTTTTTAATAATGTTTCAAAATTTTGGATTTGAAGGTTAATTTTTCATAAACTATTTACTCAAACATCTTAGTTTAAAAAGAAAATCAAGAAATGTATTTCTGGCTTTACAAAACCTATAGCATGATATTATAAATTTTGCCATTGTTTTTTAATATGTTTTTTTCTAATTTAAGTAATTTTTTTGTTAATTGTCCCTCCCGCTCAAACGGGGTGCAGTAAAACCCCCCATTAATATTACTTTTTTTCTTTTTTTGGTTCAACCTACATTCGCTCATCATTATCTTTGACCTTTAATTATATGAAATCTGAAAAATAAGCAAAAAGATGGCATCGATATGAAAGGATGCACAAAACCTACTACCTCCGCAAGTGATAGACGAAAAATTTTGAGGGTCGCGTCTAATTCGTCGGTTTAATTGGCTAAAACAAGGAAAGAATCTAGGTTCAGCTCCAATATTCCTACAGTCGAGAGCTTAATTAAAAGTTCTGCATACTGAAGAAGAAAAAAAAATTAAAATAAGCCACCACTAAGTTGAAAGAAGTTCTTATTTGAAAGCTCAATGAAAAGAAATTTAACTCCACATTTTTGAAGCATTGATACGACCATGGTTGAGTAACAAAATAGCGCTTAGTCATTGAAATAAAGGGTCCGCCAAATAATTTTTTTTTTGAAAATGCTATAAAAAAAACTAATGAATATTTTCTCAAATTTCTTTTTTTATTTGAAAGTACAATCTTTCCTTTTAATAATTAGTACAGGTAAAATAGGATAAATAAAACAAAAAAATTAGTACCAGCATGAAACTTGGTGAAAACGTTTCATGTACTATGAGAATGAAAAATCAAAAGAGTCTATAAAAATATTTCACATGGAAGGGTGTTTTTTGAGGGGGAGAGGGGGGAAGTTGTGGTGAATCAAACAGAAAAATTAGCTTTGGTGCAACATTAGCATATGACACATGTTTTTAATGTAGTTTTTATTTTAAATGCTGAATCAAATGACACCAAAACCAAGTCGATACGACCTCCGCGAAAAAAGTTATCGTCATTTTTATGTAGGGATGACTATATTTTCATTATAAAAGTTAAATATTACCGGAAACCAGTTGAAAATAATGGTCCGTCGATGAAACTTGGCATCAATGGTTCATTTGTCATGAAAAACAATAATAAGAAGAGTCTATAAAAATATCTGTGGTTAGAGGGTGTTTTTTTGAGGGTTTTGGTGAGGGTTGGGGTTATGGTGGGATTATTGCCATAGAACCTATTACAAAAATGGTACCCTCATGAAACTTTATAAAAATGTGATATGAACTACCAAAATGAAAAATCAAAAGAGTCTATAAAAATATCTGTATGGTAGAAGGATGTTTTCTATGGGTGAAGGAATGAATAAAACTTTTTCAAGAAACTAAAACTGTTTCCAAAAACAAATAACACCCTTTACCCAAGCCCACAAAAACACCCTTTCTTCCTTGATGTTTTTGTAAACTCCGTAAATTCTTCGTTCTCGCAGTAAATAAAACACTTTTACCAAGTTTCGTGAAGGTTACCATCCTTTTCCATTTTTTTGAAAAATAGCCACACACTTCCCCCTATCTTCAAAAAACACACCCTTCCATGCAAAATATTTCTATAAACTCTTTTGATTCTTCATTCTATAAGTTAATAGCACATTTTTACAAAATCTCATGGGGGTACCATTTTTGTCACAGGTTTTATGGCAATACTCCCACCACTACCCCAACTCACCAAAAAATCACCCTTTAACCACAGATATTTTTATAGAATCTTCTTATTATTGTTTTTCATGACAAATGAACCGTTTATGCCAAGTTTCATCGACAGACCATTATTTTCAACTGGTTTTCGGTAATATTTTACTTATATACTGAAAATATAGTCATCCTTACATAAAAATGACAATAACTTTTTTCACGGAGGCCGTATCGACTTGATTTTGGTGTCATTTGATTCAGCATTTAAAACTACCTTAAAAACATGTGTCATATGGGGCATTTCACGTGAAGCGGACAACAAAAAAAAAGTCGGGTCTTGAAATTATTTCAATTTTGGGTCACTTGTACTTCTTTTGATACTTAGCATAAATGCAGAAGGATTTTGAATTTTGAGGCCTGGTGCTGGAGTTATGGGCTTGTAAGGTTTCGGCAAGTCATGGGGTAAAGTTTGAAAGAAAAATGTTTATAAATTAAATGAAGGGATAGGAAAATTATTTGATTACTGGAGTAAATGTTAAATTAGATGTTCTTTTCATTACTGAAATCTAAACCGGAAATCGATTTTTTTTTAGGTAGAAAACCGGAAGTTAACATTTCAAATCAGATTTTAAGAAACTTCGACCATTTTAATTTTTTTTTGTTAAGGTCTCAAAATTTAGCTTATACAATATAGAAACTACATGCCAAGTTTCAGAGTAGGGTCTCAATTCGTTTAGAAGATACATAATTTTTAGTGCGTGAATCTCATTCAAAAAATGATTTTTTGCATAGAAAAAAAAAATTCAATAAATTTATTTTGGTAAAGGCTTTCGTTGGGTGGAAAACCATTATTCAAAAATGGTTATTAATGGTACCTCCCAGGGAACCATTTTTTTAATTTTTGATTTTCTTCAAAATGGTATGACCGATTTCAATTATTTTTTTTATACAGAAGCTTCCAAGAAATGTCAATAGTTTTGTGTACCAATATTTTTGAAAAAATATTTTTTGGAATTTTAAAAAATATTTCAAAAATTTTTTTGGAAAATCAAATATTTCGAAAACTGCAGCATAGATTTTTTTGAAATTCGATATTTAAGACTTTTTTAGTACTTTCTAAAACATTTTTAGAAAAAATTTTACATTTATGAAAAAATAACGGTACCTTCCATACAAAAGTGAAAAAATCACAAAGGAAAATATTTGTTTGCTTGAAAACAACACCTACGATTTTGATTAAACTTTTTTATATACTAAAATTAGTACGATCTACCATCAAAAATTATAAAATTTTACACATAGCAACTATTAGTAGTACCTGTCATAGAAAGTATTTTTTTATTTTGAGTTTTCTCGTTATCAGCTTAACGAATTTGAATGAATTTTTGTATATACAAATTTCAGATAAGATTAAATAATATTGCATATCAAAATTTTCAAAAAAAAAGTTTTTGGATTTTTAAAAAAAGTTTCAATTTTTTTTTTTTTTGAAAATTCGATATCTCAAAAACGGGTTGACAATTTTTTTTCAAATTTTGTTTTTATATACACATAAATATATAGTTTAAATCTACATACCAAAATTTGTTCTTAAAAATGTTTTAAGAATTTTATATATAAAAAATTTATTTAAAAAAAAACCGCTCCAACGATTTTAAAATTTTTTTTCCCCTACAATTATATTCCATCATGAATTAAGATGGCATACTTTTTTTTACCTCAAACTGTCAAAAGAGTTGTTTTAGCCAATTTAAATGTCGTATTTCATGCTTCATGCTTCTCTACATTTTTCTCTCATAATTTCCATGTTTGTGTATACAATGTTCTTAAACTCGCAGTGTCTTGAACATAAGAGCAAGTACGTGCGACCCAGTCGTGCATTTTATTTGAATGAGATTCAAGAACATCTAATTTACCATTTACTCCAGTAATCAAATAATTTTCCTATCCCTTCATTTAATTTATAAACATTTTTCTTTCAAACTTTACCCCATGACTTGCCGAAACCTTACAAGCCCATAACTCCAGCACCAGGCCTCAAAATTCAAAATCCTTCTGCATTTATGTTGAGTATCAAAAGAAGTACAAGTGACCCAAAATTGAATGAATTTCAAGACCCGACCTTTTTTTCGTTGTCCGCTTCACGTGAAATGCCCCATATGCTAATGTTGCACCAAAGTTAATTTTTCTGTTTGATACACCACAACTTCCCCCCTCTCTCCAGCTCAAAAAAACACCCTTCCATGTGAAATATTTTTATAGACTCTTTTGATTTTTCACTCTCATAATACATGAGACCTTTTCACCAAGTATCATGGTGGTACTAATTTTTTTTTTATTCGAAAGACTTTTCGTACTATTTTCCCTGTACTAAATGGAAAATAATTTCATTCAAATGGCTGCTTCGCTAAGTGGGCCTGCGATCGACTTAGAGAAGATGCCGATTTTGCCAAAAAAAAATCATCTTTTCAGATGAAGCTCATTTTGATCTTGGCGGGTATGTAAACAAGCAAAATTGTCGCATTTGGGCACAGAAAACCCGCACGCCATTGAAAAGCCGATACACCCAAAACGAGTCACTGTTTGGTGCGGATTTTGGTCCAGAGGCATAATTGGGCCATTTTTCTTCGAGTGGCCTTTACAGTTAATGGCGATCGTTATCGGGCCATGTTGAACGAATTTTTGTTCACAAAAATTGAATAAGAGGATATTGGCAACATTTTATTTCAACAGGACGGCGCTACGTGCCACACAGCCGAAGCTACACTCCATGTAGTAGTAGCATTTTCAAAAAAAAAAAAGTTATTTGGCGGACCCTTTACAATTTGGGTCCATCTGTTCCGTCGAATTTGATGTCTTTTTCATTAGAAAAAACAAATTTAAGCCACTTGTTCTTTCAAGTCTTATGAATGTTACTAAACTGAACTCGGTTTGAATTTTGTTTTTTTGCTAACTTCGTTAAGGGGTGGTTTCATTTGATTTTATTCTTTTTCGGTAAACAGAACTATTAATTGCACTCTCGATTGTAGAAATACTGGTATCAACCCAGCTTCTTCCCTTGGTTTAGCCATTTAAACCAACGAATCAGACAAAACCGTCAAAATTGTTCGTTTTTCACTTGCGGAGGTAGCAGGTTTTGTGCATCCTTTCATATCGATTTCATCTTTTTGTTTATTTTTCAGATAATTAAAGATCAAAAAAAAGGGCTACGATTTGCACGTGAAATGATAATAAAACGTGTAATGACGGTAATTTTAATAAGATTGTGTGTTTTCTTATTCGCTCTTAAATTGGATGCTTTTTCTAATGCCATTTACAAAAATTCATTTAGTCCGCTCAATTCGGAGTTATAACGGTTAATCGAACTCGAAAATTTTGAACCTATTCAGATGAACGGGAGTGTATATGTACATAAATGTAGATGAATTTGAATAATTTTGAAAATGTTAAAATTTAATTATTTTTATCAGATTCAAGGGTTTGGAAAAAAGAATATAAAAAAGTTCGCGAACTAAATGCAGAAATCAGGACAAACTTAACGGAAATTCTTATGAAAAAATGTTTTTCAAATGATGTGTTCACATTCAATAAAACTCACTTTACTTTTCTGTTCGCAAAGTTTGCTTGTTTCCGTGTGTTTACTTATCATGCTTTTACCATGTTTTAATTAGTTCAGCGCTACTGTTGGGGGAAAATGTATTAATTCCAAACAAAGAATTAAGTGCATAAGTGACTCCGGTTATTGGTTATTGGCTTATAGTCCGGGAGCCCACCGTAAGATTACCTATCTCATCGTGGCCACGCGAAAATTGGATGCCAACCGATAGCTTTAGTCTAAATACTTACAAAACTGCTGGTCGGGACAAGCTTTATCTGGTCGCAATGGTTAGAAAATGCACTTTTCAGGTTGCATTTTCCGCTAAATGTATCTAGAATACAAACAACTTATATAAATGGGGAATCAAATGAAAGCTAGGACTGTCCTCTACACGATACCAATGGTCGGACAGACTTTCTGGTTGTTGCCACGACTCCGACCACTTTTCTAAAATTAGGGATTTTGTGTATCCTTGGATGGAAATAAAAAAAAGTGGTTAAGGCTTCTCTATTAAACATTTGATATTGTTACGAATCTACAACCCTTTTCCAATTAAGAAAAATGTTGAGACACCCTGTTCTGTGGGGATGTGGAGTTCGAACTTCGAAATACTTCGCTTTAACAAGCTACATCCGCTCAGTAAGCAGTGAGTACCAACTTTCTCAAAAAAAAAAAGAAGAAGAACAAAAAAAAGGGAAGGTTACCGCCTTAGACCACCAGCGAAGTAGGAAGATTCTCCAAAAGGTAACCTCTCGCAATGAAAATTCGCAAAATTAAATTTTTTTTCCGCGTATTCTAAGAATCAAATTTTTGTATAGCGTTTCCCAATTTATGCAATAAGCAAAGCATCATATAACGAAAGTGGTAAATTAAAGGAAAAATTAACAAAAGTTAGGGAGCTAGATCCAAGCGGCCCACAGGTAAATCAATTGAACTTTTCTTATCACAATCTACATTTGAAAACAAAACTGTCTTAAACTTGCATATTATATAATATGTATCAATTATCTAGGCACTCCTGTTGGAAGCTGCGATCATTGCCTTGGACACTTGACTACGTGCACTTGTGTCTCATAGTCGTTTGGCAAAGAGGAGATCAAATTAACAGAAAGAAGAACCAAACTCAAAGAAGAATTGAACTAGATTTCAAGTTCAAGGTCTTCCACCAATTCCATAACTGGAGCAATCGCCACTCTTCCCGTGCTGAGTAACGGCAACTTTCCTTGAGCAAAGTCAAACAAAAGCCAAAGGAAACCATCAAAGAACGTTCCCCTCTGATCAATCAGTTCAGTGAAGTTCGAGAAACGAATCGGCTGGCTCAAGCCATCACGCTTAGGGAACGCTAAAGTGCGGTGAAGTGGGGGCAAGAGGAAAGGGGTGTCTTCTTTAATTTCCTGTTTAAGGCCACAGCAAACCGAAAAATCGAAAATCCAGGCAAAACCAAACATAAGCTAGTTAGAAACGTAATTATTATAAAATTGGTATCAGTTCCCAAAAGTGTTTGCTAAAGACACAAATTGACTGCACCTCGAACTAAACTAAAAAGAAAAAAAAAGAAAAAAATGACTTTGAAGTACTACAGTAAAAAATTAATAAACATGCATAATTAGATAGTCTATAATGTTTTGAATTGAATAATGATGGGGGTAAGTGGGGTAAGTTATGGTGGCCGATGAGTCTAACATTGTGTAACAGAATCCAGTAGGTTGAATCAGGGAAAGTTCGAATATAAAGGGGGTACGTGAGCTGTCAAGGCGTCTGCGAGAGCAGGTTATAGGGAGGGAAAGAGGTACCTGAAAACGATCAAAACACCTGTCGTCCGTGAATCTAAGGTAGGGTGAAGAAGACGTCCGTCCGCAGTCTCAAAATTGCAAATCTTGGCATGATGATAGATTTTACTTTGGTGCGACTGGCAGTCTGAGGGAGCAATAACTACCCCCAAATCCGACGTCACCTAGCCGTGCGTATGCAAGTGCAGCTCCCAGGCCCCAGATAAACACAATCGTAACAATATGATTTTACTCAGTTTTCCCTGATGTAAAACGCAGTGTTAAAAAAGGACCATTTTTTAAAAAACTGGCCGGACTCGTCGCAACAGCCAAAAACAGCCTTTCCGACCAATGGTATCGTGTAGAGCAGCGGTTCCCAAAGTGTGTTCCGCGGAACCCTGGGGTTCCGCAGGAGAGTTTTCAGGGTTCCACAAATTTCTTTTAGTTTAAAGAGTAAAATACAAACGATAAGATAAAAAAAATTAAAATTTCCACAAAAAAAAGTTTGAAAACATTTTTTTTTTTTAAGTTTATATTTTTTAATCGAAGTGTGAACTAACCATAATTTAAAAAAAGCAAAGTAAAATGATACAATAGCATCCACTTTCCAAAGAAATCTACGAGCCACAACTCTCATGTAGTATGCATGCGTGTGAGTATAGTTCGCGCGTAGCACTCAAAAGGTTCTACACACTCTCATAAAGAATGAACATTTGACTCAAAACTGCATGCGTGTGGGTATCGTTGAAGCACAACTGTTATACAATTTCTGCATATATCTCACAAAGATTTATAAAAAATGTATGTACATTAGGGTGGTCGTTATAATGGGGTTTTTTAAGTTTTAATATTTGGATGGGCCTAAATCAGCTCTAAATGAAGAAAAAAATTCCCTAATTTTTCAGATTTTTATTTTTATCCCCTATAGTCGCTGTTGGGGTAAATTAAATTTCCCCATTTTTTTGGAAATTCGCGTAAAATCTGCCAAAAAATTCAGAGCATGAAGGTGAAAAGAAGACAAGAAAAAAATCTTACAGGAGGGGGGTAATATCTCCCACCGCTTGGACGGGAAGGGTAATTTAATAAAATAATTGCATAAAATAGAAAAAAATTAATTAAAAACCAACGGCAACACTTGCAGTAATGTTTTGTAGCTTTTTGGAAAGCCAGAAGTCCTTTCTTACGGCTTGTTTTTACATTTAGAAAAAATAAGGGAATGTTTTTCTGTTCATGGTTGTTTTCTTCCATATTTTTCGGGAATGTTTGCCATGCAACTCGATAAAAGCACGGATGTTGCTGGCCTTTCAATACTTCTTGTATTCGTGAGGTATCCCTTCGATAAATATATTCAAGAAGATTTGCTCATATGTACACCTTTGGAAACAAATACAACTGGCAAAAAAGTCTTCAAGGTCATAAAATGTTTCATGAGTAAACACAACATTAATTGGGGAAAATGTATTGATATATGCAGTGACGGAGCCGCAGCAATGGTGGGAAAGGTTAAAGGGGTTGTATCAAAAATTAAAAACATTGCCCCTAGCAGTACCAGCAGTCATTGTATTTTGCATCGTTATGCACTTGTTATGAGAAGAATGCCAACTGATTTAAAAAAGTTCTCGATGAAGCTGTGAAAATAGTAAATTTTGTAAAGAGTCGTCCTCTCCAATCAAGATTGTTTAAACTAGTGTGTAAAGATATGGACAGTCAGTACAAATCACTTCTTCTTCATACTGAAATCCGATGGCTTTCCAGAGGGAAAGCTTTATCCAAGTTATTTTAACTTCGTAATGAGTTGAATGCGTTCCAGCTGGAAAAAAATATGTCTTCAACTGCAAATCTCTTTGATGTATTGCATGATGACGATGAGCAATGGATTACGAAATCAGCTTATCTTTCAGACATTTTTGAGAAAGAAACTGCTACAACACTGCAGGGAAAATCTATTACAGTATTTTTTGCGAGAGACAAACTGGCAGCTTTGAAAATAAAAACTAATTTCTGGTTCTCATGTGTACAAAATAATAATGTTGAATGTTTTCCAGTTTTACATGATTTCTTGCAAGGACACATGCTAGAACTCAGAGCAGATATTAGCAATGTGATTGCTCTACATTTGGTTAGTCTCGAAAGATCCATGCTTGATTACTTTCCAGATACAGAAACTGACATCGAGTGGGTACAAAATCCGTTTCTAATGAAAACCACCAAGCCTATGACACTGAGTTAACAAGAATATGAATCCCTGATAGATTTGTAGATCTCCTCTTCATCAAAATTTGTATTTGATTCGGTATCATTAAACGAATTTTGGATTGCTATTAAGAATGAATACCCTGAACTTGCCAAGAAAGCTATACTAAATTTGCTACCTTTTGTTACAACGTACCGCTGTGAAGTAGGCTTTTCAGCGTATACTTACACAAAAACTAAGAAGGTACAGATCGAGGCTGGACGCTGCGAATACAACTTTCGGACATAGAAGTTAATTTTAAAATAATTATAAATCAAACAATGAAACAGATTCATTCTTAACACTAAATAAAAAATTGATTTTGAAATGTGTTGTTTTTCATTTTTTGCTATTGTCAGGAGTTGGGGTTCCGAAATATATTTGGGCATTGTTTAGGGTTCCACAGCTTAAAATGTTTGGGAACCGCTGGTGTAGAGGACAGTCCTAGCTTTCATTTGACCTTATATATATAAGTTGCTTGTATAGTCTAGGTACATTTTGCGGAAAATGCAACCTGAAAAGTGCATTTTCTCACCTTTGCGACCAGATAAAGCTTGTCCGACCAGCAGTTTTGTAAATGTTTAGACTAAAGCTTTTGGTTGGCATTCAATTTTTGCGTGGCCGCGATGAGATAGGTAATCTTACGGTCAGCTCCCAGACTATTATAATATCATTATTCAGGACATTGACTGGTTGTGAAAAACATTGATGTTGCAACGTCAATCTTATGTAATACTTTCACGGTGAAGCGAGATGTGAAACTGCTGCCATAATTAAAGCCTATTTGCATGAATCAACATAGTAGAAAGCAGGAAACAGCTCTTAAACTTATCCTCATTTTCTGGTGTAGGTATTTAATAGCCAACATTGAATTATGTTTTTATATCCCTTGTTTTCACAAAAGAAATTTTAATTTTTATATCCTTGCTTTTGAGAGAAAAATTTCGAAAGTATTTTTTGAAAATTTCTCTTGAAAGAACTGGAGATGATAATTGGAGATGGTTTTTCAGAGATCTATATAGATTTTGAAAATATGAGTTTGAAAATAAAATAATTTTCATAAGCGTGGATTATAGGACATCAGACAGCTATAGAACACCAGATAATAGGTATACTCATACACATCTACAAGATGTCATCATTAGTTTAGTTTTTTTCATTTGCGATATATGTTGGTACTATAAAGCAAGTTTTGGATTCGTATGCAACAAAACAAAATCGAGATAAAAATCAAACGCGACAGCACGATGATAGAGAAGACCAAAAATGTGGGTGGCACAATTCTATCTGTCTGTCTGTCTGTTCGTTTACAGGCTAAACAGCTCGATGCATTTTCTTCAAACTTGTTACATAGTGGTTTTTGATGATTCTGCCCACACATTTTTTTAAATTTTGTTTTAAATCAAAAATAACGGTACCTGCAATAAAAATTTTTTTTCAATCAATTTTAAATAATCTCTTTTTTTCTCAAAAACGGCTCCACAACTTTGCTTAGCAAAAATTCAATAAATTTATTTCAGTAAAGGCTACCTTTGGATGGGAAACCATTTTCAAAAAATTGTTATTAATGGTACCTCCCAAATAACCATTTTTTTAATTTTCAATTTTCTTCAAAACAATCACACTGATTTCAAAATTTTTGAAAAAATATTTTTTGAATTTTTGAAATTTTGTTTGAAACCCAAATTTTTCGAAAACGACACGATCGAATTCCTAACGGTTCCAATTCAATTCAATTCAATTCAACTATTAGTAGTACCTCTCATAGAATGTTTCTTATTATGAATATTTTCATTATCAGTCGAACGGACTTTGATTAATTTTTATATACAAATTTCAAATAAGTTTTAATAATTTTACACATCAAAAAAGAAATTTTTGAATTTTTAAAAAAAGGTTCAAATTATTTTTTTGAAAATTTGGTATCTCAAAAATGGATTGAAGTTTTATTTTTATGTGCACATACATAAAAACTTAAGACTCACATACCAAAATTGTTCCTTAAAAATATTTTAAGAGTTTCATAAATAATACATTAATTTTTTTTAAATCCGCTCCAACGATTTAAACTTTTTATTCCATACAATCTAATTCAATCGAGAATTAAGATAGAATTCTTTTCTTTTTCACCTCAAACGGTCTAAAGTGTTGTTTTAGCTACTTTAAATATCGTATTTCTTGCTTCTGAACATTTTTCTGTCATAATTTCCATGTTTTTATATCAATGGGCTCGGTAGTGCCCAGCCAAGCTTGCGGCACTACACCCCTTTTACAGGAACAAACTCAGGCAATTTTCAACCCCCCTCTAACTTCACAATCAAAAAAGTCAGAACCTTCAGAATTTGCTGAAATGATCAAACACAGATGCCTCGCCAAATTAAAACTCTTTAGCATTAGTAATTCCCGAGATATAGACAAGCAAAAACCGTAACTGACTGACTCACTGACAGATCATCAAAATTATGGAGCACGTCCCGACATTGTAGAAACTTGAATTTTCGCACACAGGCATTGGGCTCTGGACCTTTGGCACCTCATATGAGGGAAAATTGATAAAAAAATGTCATCTAATTGGTCAGGAGTTGATCAGAAAAGGTCAACTGGTCTCAGAAATTGGTCAGCCCTAGATAACTTTTAATCAAGGCTTAAACTTTCTCAAGGTCGCTCAAGGTCACGCGTGTTACATTCAGGCATTTACCTTAACGTAACACTTTCCCAAAATAGAGCACAAGAGGTGTTGAACTCTTTTTTTGGCACCTCATTTATGAGAAGTTTACAAAAATACCAACTGAAAGGCCCTAAGATCCTTATAAAAGGTCAGCTAGTTTTTAGTAATTGGTCAGCTATAGATTCTTTTATACTATATTTTGTTAGTTTTTTTTCAAGGTCATGAACGATTAGTGACCTTGAAAAAAAAATACTTTAAAAAATCGTAAAAATGAATCTATAGCTGACCAATTACTGAAACTGGCTGACCGCCTTGCAGGTGGTATTAAATTTTTGTAAATTTACCATAAATGAGGTGCCAAAAATCGCTCACGACCTTGAACAATAATTTAAAAATTCATTTAAAAAAAAATTATGGCTGACCAATTACTAAAACTAGCTGACCTTTTTTATAGTTTCAGGGCCTTTCTGGTGGTATTAAATTTTTGCAAATTTCTCATAAATGAGGTGCCAAAAATTACTATGCCCTTGAAATTTTTAAAAATTCATTAAAAAAATCTATAACTGACCAAATACTGAAGTTTGCAGAACTTTTATATAGATCTAAAGTTCTTTCCGAACGTACAAAATTTTTGGCAAATTTCCCTAAAATGAGGTGCCAAAAATCGTTTTGACCTTGTATTTTTTTTTAAATTCAATAACCAATTACTGAAAATAACTGAACTTTTACAACTGTGAAGAGTCCTTTTAAATTGCATACTGTTTTTTTTTTTTTAATGACCCAAATGAGGTGCCAAAAGTTTTTTTTGTGACCTTGAAACGAACTTCAAAAATTCATAGAAAAAATCTATGGCTGACCAATTACTGAAAATAGTTGACCTTTTATCACGATCTAGAAATCTTTTGGATGGTATACATTTTTGGCAAATTTCCCTGAAATGAGGTGCCAAAAATCGCGCGTGAGCTTGAGCTACATTGAGAAAGTTTAAGCCTTGATTACAAGTTATCTAGGGCTGACCAATTTCTGAGACCAGTTGACTTTTTGTGACCAATTAGAAGGCATTTTTTTTTTAATAAAATTTCCCTCATATGAAGTGCCAAAGGTCCAGAGCCTCACATCTTCTTTTTTTTTTGTTGTTCTTAAAATATTTCTATTAAATTTAAAAACCTACTAATTTCAAATAATAGCTCATTTTTCTCACTATAAAGGGCGAACCAAATTTAGAATTAAATTCACTTTCGAATTGACCAGGGAACTGACAGAAAGCCCTACATTCCGCTCTACTGACTTACCATCACGCTACAATTAAATATTCATAAAATAAATCTATCGCTGACCAATTACTGAAACTAGCTGACCTTTTATCACCGTGCAGTGGCCTTTCGAATGGCATACTTTTGTTTTAAATGACCCAAATGAGGTTCCAAAAATTTTGTGTGTGTTATCTTGAAATTAACTTTAAAAATTCGTAGACAAAAATCTATGCCTGACCATTTACTAAAATTAATTGACGTTTTTCCACGACCTAGAGATCTTTCAGGTGGTATATTTTTGGCAAATTTCCCATAAAAAAAACCTTGAGAAACTTCAAGTCGTAATTACAAGATATCTAGGGCTGACCAATTTCTGGGACTAGTTGACCTTTATCGACCAATTAGATAGCAATTTTTGTATCAAATTTTCCATATATGAGAAGCCAAAGATCCAGAGCCAGGTACCTCCTAAAAACTATTTTTTAAGAAACCTCTAAAAGAGATTTTTAACTCACCTTTCGCTTAACTAACCTCCCCGTTTAATTATCTCTTATTTTGTCACTTTTTTTTTGAAAATGAGTGAACAAATTTTCTAGTAACCTTTTGAAATCGGTTCTAAAATGACTGGCTATTATATGGTTTTCCTAAATTGTAAGCTTTTTATGAACTAAATTAAAAGTTTCCTAATCAGTCCACTAACCTTGTAGTTTCGTAGGACTGAGACCTTGCGTCGGGTCCGGTAGTTCTGATTTTTTGCTGAGTTGTTTATGATGTTGGCCTAGTAATAAATCCGATTTTTCGACCTCGAGCGCCGAACGCAACATTGGTAAAAATCCAAAAAACCGCGAATTTTTCGCTGTTTTTTCACTTATTGGCCATTTAAACCATTACGCCTTAATTTCCGAATAAAACATTGCTCTACTATTTCAACCTTACTAAATTTGCTTCAGTTTGAGTCAAAAGCCGGTTCTGTAGACAAAACAGTTTTCAAGGGACGGCTTTTCAAAATATAGTAATAAAAAATTTAAAACGACAAGTAGTATATAAAACAGCATAATAACAAAAACATGGTCCTTGACATATGCTGCATCAAAGCAATAGAGCGTGTAGATTGGGCCAAAAGAAGAAAACAATAGTACTGGATGGGGGGTATATATCCCCCCGTTTAGGCGGGAGGGGCAATTTTAAGAAAAATTGACTTCAAATAGAAAAGATAACTTTAAAAAAACAATGGTAACATCTGGACGAAAGTCTTTTTGCTCATCTTATAGTCAGAAATCCATTCTTTAATTTTCTTTTTAAATAAAGTTTTTTTAGTTGATAGTTTTTGAAAAATTTACTTTCAAAGTCAAAATTTTGAGAAAAAGACGATTTTTTTTGTTAATCTATTTTTTTTTTTTTATTTTATGGTATTAAGTATTATTTTTGTTTTTGATTTTCAATGCCCATATTAATTTTTAGTTAAAAGCTGAAAACCAAATGTTAAAATGACTTCTAGTTTTTGAGAAAACTGAAATTAACATGATCAACTTCACTATGCTTTTATTCGTGTTTTTTTCTTTCCCACAGCACTGGTTATTTATACTACTTGTTATTATTAATTTCTTATTGCTCACTTTGAAAGGCTGTATTTTTGAAAGTATTGTGTTTACAGAGACGGTTTTTAGCTCAAATTGAAGCCCATTTAATTATTTTGAAATGGTAGAGCAAAGTAATAATCGAAAACCAGGCCTTAAGGGTTAAAATAGCCAATAACTGAAACAACCGTGAAAATTTCTCGGTTTTTTGCATTTCTCCCAAAGTTGCATTCGGCGCCCGAGGTCGAAAACTTGGATTATTGGTGAGGCCAACATCATATATATAGAGATATAGAGTTTGTGACAGCCAACCGATGTGCGTCGCGCTCTCGTTAAGGCTCATAAATTCATACAAAATTGAAGAATAAAAAGAAAAAATAATAATAAATTTGGTGGAAAAAGTGAACATTTGTTTATTTATTTTTATTGATTAATTAATCGAAATATTAGTTAATCTTATTATTTATTTTATTGACTTAAAATAAAAAAAAAAAAGAAAGAAAGAAAAATGAACTTTGATTGCAAAGAATGTAAAAAGAATACACGGAACACTACAACAATCCAATGTAGTGGTTCTTGCGGTCGTGTTTTTCATACTACCTGTATTGGTGACAAATACCTATTAAAAGCTCTTGAAGAAAAAAGAAATTTATGTGTATTGTGTTCAGATTGCAAGAATGCATTAACATCATTAAATGAAAATATGAAAGAAGTGAAGATATGTGTGAAAGAGTTAGATAGTAAAATTGATGCTCAAAGTGACAGCTTAAAAGAAATAAGTAGTGCATTGCAGAACATAAACAATAATCAGCAACATGTTGCAATAAATCCTAATCGTGTAGTGAGACCAACATATGCTGATAAATTAAAAGAAATAAAAAATCGTGATCCTGTATTAATTTTAAAACCTAAAACAGGAAATCAAGATGCCAGTAAAACAAAAAGTGAAATGTTAGAAAAAATCGATCCTGTCGGAATACAAGTATCTCAAATTAAATCTAGAAATAATGGAGCTGTGTTAGTAGCATGTGAAAATGTAAAGTCGATTGAAGTTTTAAAATGTAATATGGAAAAGGAAATGGGAGAACAATATGAAGTTGAAGTTCCAAAAATAAGGGATTTTAGAATTAAATTATTCGGTCTGCCTAAGAAATATTCTGGAGAAGAATTGATAAATCAATTGAAATTAAATAATGATTTCTTACATTGTGAGGAAATCTCGTTTAAAGTTATATATGAAACCAAATCAATAAAGCAAATAAGATTTAATGCAATAATAGAAGTTAAATTTGATGTATTTAAAAAAATAATGGAAGCAAAATGGTTACGAGTAGGTTGGGGAAAATATAGGGTGCTCGAGTCATTCTATGTGAAAAGGTGTTATAAATGCTTAGGCTTTAACCACCAGTCAACCCAGTGCAAGAAAACCCAAAAGTGCTCGCATTGTTCCGGTGACCATAGAATTAGTGAATGTGAAAAGAAAAATGAAGTACCTGTATGTGCTAACTGCATTAATGCAAATCAAATCCATGACCTGTCCCTTAATACAAATCACAACGCTTTTGATCACAGATGTGACCTTTATCGACGAAAAGTAGAAGTTGAAAAAAATAAATACTATTAGCAACCAATTAAGTATATTCAGTGCATATATTTAAACGCTCAAAGTGTTTTAAGTAATCTAGCAGAAATTGAATTACTAATAGCAAATAAAAACCCTGATATCCTTTTACTTTCGGAAACATGTTTGACGAAAGATATTGAAAAAACTGAATATTCTTTATCAAACTTTAATATTGTAAATTGTGATTCAAACTCAAGGCATACAGGAGGAGTTTTACTATTCATTAAACGGTGCATACAGTTTGAACTTATAAGTACATCTAGTATAGACTATTGTATGTGGGTAGCTGCAGTTAAAGTATGGATTTGTGAAGTGTCGTTAATTCTTATTGTAGTTTATAGATCACCAAACTCTTCAGTAAACACCTTCATGGATAACATTGAACAGTGGTTTGAGCGAACTATTAATTTATCAGAAAATGTTATTATAGTCGGTGATATGAATATAGATTTTTTGCAACAAACACGTGAAAAGGATAAAATGTGTAAGTTTATCAATGATAATTCATTTAAACAACTTGTAATTGAACCAACTAGAATAACACCAACCTCGGAAACGCTTATTGATTATGTTATAACTAATTATGATAGCATTGAAGTAAAAGTGGATAAAAACCTTAAAATAACAGATCATGAAACAATAGTAATTCAGATAAGAAGCCAGCAAAATATCAATAGAGGTAACAAACGAATAAAAGTAAATAAATATAGACCTGTGCATTTCAAAGAGCTAAGGAGAAATTATTCGAATGAAAGTCATATAGAAGAAATAGATAGAGCAGAAATATTACTTGAAAAGTTAAATAACATAATGAATGAGATGTCTGGTTTCAAAATTATTTATAATAGTGGTTCTGCACCGTGGTATACTGATGAACTTAACACACTAAATCGTAGGAAAATAAGTGCATATAATCGAGCTGTGATAACAAAAGGCAGAGAAGACTGGAACACATATAGACTGATTAGAAATAAGTATAAACAATCTATTAATAAGGCTAAAAACAATTATGTGCAATACAAAGTAGCTTCTAAAAGTGGTGATCAAAAGGGACTATGGCGTGCAATAAAAAGCTTAGTATTAGTAAGTGAATCTAAAGAGATTACTCAAATAGAAATAAATGGTGCAATAATAAGAAATCCAGGTGCAATAGTAGAATACCTGAATGACTTTATTATTAATAGTGTCGTGCAATAGTAGAATACCTGAATGACTTTATTATTAATAGTGTCGTACATATAAATCATTCAATAATGCAAGTCCCATATGTGTCAAATATATGTCCTCTTCAAGTTAATTTTTTCTTCAGTGCAATATCTATTATCGATCTTAAAAATACAATCAAAGAAATGAATAACAAAAAAGATGTGTTTGGTTACAACTCTGCAATATTTTTAGATAATTTTGAATTAATTGGTAATGAAATTTTAAGTATAATAAATGAATCATTTGAGTCAGGAATATTTCCGCAATCTCTTAAAAAATCTGTGGTTATCCCAGTCGCTAAAGTTACAAGTCCAAAAACACCTTCAGACTTTAGACCAATCAACATGCTACCTACATTAGAGAAAGTGATAGAAAAAACTGTAAGCAAACAACTTAATAAGCATATTCAGTTAAACAAAATTCTAATTGAACAACAATCAGGTTTTAGAGGAGGCCACTCATGTGAAACAGCCCTAGTGAGCATTATCCATGATTGGAAGAAACTGATTGATGAAAAACGGAAAATTTTAACGGTATTCCTTGATTTTAAAAGAGCATTCGAAACAATCGACCGAGAAATTTTAATTGACAAGATGGAAAAGTACGGAGTAAGGGGAAATGAAAAAAGATGGTTTCAATCATACTTAAGTGGCAGATCCCAAATAACAAAGATACTAGATGTGGAATCGAACGAAAAGCAAGTACTCATTGGAGTACAAGGATCAAACTTAGGAGGAGACTTATTTCTACTTTATATTAATGACATAACTTCAGTTTTAAAGTGGTTTAAATGTGCAATTTTTGCGGATGATACATTATTATATATAGACTTTGATAACTTTAATGATGTTCGGTTAAATATAACAGAAGATTTGGACAACTTATACAATTGGCTATGTATGAACAAACTGAAATTAAACATATCAAAAACCAAGTTCATGACCATAAACTTTAATGAAACAATTGACTTAGAAATTGGCAGTGAAAAGATTGAGCAAGTGTCGTCAACAAAATATTTAGGTGTTATTATTGATAAGGACCTAAATTTTAAAGATCATTCAGATTATGTATGTGCAAAAATTAGTAAGAAAGTAGGTTTGCTGTGTAGATTACGCAAAAGGCTTAATTTCACAAATTCAGTTATGATTTTTAACTCAATTATCTTACCTCATTTTGACTACTGTGCAACTATCTTATTTATGTGCAATATAGAACTTAAGCAAAGGTTACAGATCCTACAAAATAAAGCAATGCGTGCAATACTTAAGTGCAATATTTATACGCCGATAAATTATATGTTACAGTCATTGTTGTGGTTAAACGTAAACCAACGGATCATGTTAAAGGTATTATTATTTGTTTTTAATGTAAAGCATAATTTGTTTCCACAGTATCTCACAAACAAACTAAGAACTGTCAGTGAATCACAACCATATTCCCTAAGGACAGCAAACGATTTTCGTCTTGAAAGATTCAATCGAACCAGCACTCAAAAATCAACTATGTACCAGGGAGTACCTACAGCTGTTTAACAGCCTACCACGAGCGATCAAAGAGGAGTCTAATTTTCACCAATTTAAAAGATTAGCAACCCAACATATAAAAACACATTTCTACTAAATTTAATATTAAAATTTTTTCTCATTATAGTTATGTTAAGTTTGTATTAATTTTATTTTGTCTATAAGATAATTTAGATTTATATAAAACTAATATTACAAAAAGATTATTAAATGTAAAAGTTATATTTATACCTAATAAAATCATTATACATAATAAACAACTCATCTAAAAATCAGAACTACTGGATCTGAGGCAGAGCCCTCCCACCCCGAAGAAAAAGGGTTATTATTATTATTATTATTATTATTAAAAGCTTTTATTATTGCCTTTAGTATTTACATTTTAAGTTATAAAGATAAAATTAAATTTACATAAGTTAATAAAACATATTATTTGTATTCTAATTCTGTAATAAACAGCAGTTTTAATCGGCGTAAGCCTCCCCCAAAGACGTCCATAGATCCCTGTTTTTTGCATTGTTGTACCACTGTGGATTAAATTGGTTCAAATCGTCTTCCCATCTTTTTTCGGTCGGCCATTAGGTCTTTTCCCATCTGGTATCCATTTAATTGCTGCTTTTGTCCATCTTTGGTCTTGAATCCTAGAGATGTGACCTGCCCAACTCCATTTTAACTGCTTAGTTAGAAAAAGGATACTAGACTGAAAACAGTGAAGTTGATCACGTTAGTTTCAGTTTTCTCCAAAACTAGAAGTCATTTAAGCATTTTGTTTTCAGTTTTTAACTACAAATTAATATAGGCATTGAAAATCAAAAACAAAAATAATACTTAATACCATAAAAAAAATAGATTAACAAAAAAAAATCGTCTTTTTCTCAAAATTTTGACTTTGAAAGTAAATTTTTCAAAAACTATCAACTAAAAAAACTTTATTTAAAAAGAAAATTAAAGAATGGATATCTGGCTTTAAGATGAGCAAAAGGATTTTCTATTTAAGAAGGTTTTATAATACAAATTCTATATACATACTACTGAAATAAATCAGCCAAGGTAGAAGACTTAGCATTAAGGATTGGACTTGTTGAATTATTGATTCAAAATAGCTTTTTATGGCCTTTAGTCCTATAAATTGGCGTTTCGTTCGGCTTACTCACATGAACTCATCAGTGACATAGTGAGGGCTTTGTCATACGCAACTTATATTAAGTTCAGTTCAACTTACATGAATTTTTCAACGAAAATCCACTGTAAACTATATCCAACAAGATTAGAATTCCTAATCATTAAGTAGGAAGTTTTTTTGCCCTGGGCCAGGCATAGTTTCTATATAAGAAGGTTTTATAATACAAATTCTATATACTACTGAAATAATTATATAGAAACTATGCCTGGCCCAGGGCAAAAAAAAAAAAAACTTCCAACTTAATGATTAGGAATTCTAATCTTGTTGGATATAGTTTACAGTGGATTTTCGTTGAAAAATTCATGTAAGTTGAACTGAACTTAATATAAGTTGCGTATGACAAAGCCCTCACTATGTCACTGATGAGTTCATGTGAGTAAGCCGAACGAAACGCCAATTTATAGAACTAAAGGCCATAAAAAGCTATTTTGAACCAAAAGGATTTTCGTTCAGATGTTACCATTGTTTTTTTGAAGTAATTTTTCTATTTGAAGTCAACTTTTCTTAAAATTTCCCCTCCCACCTAAGCGGGGGGATATATACCCCCCATCCAGTACTATATTGTTTCCTTCTATTGGCCCAATCTACACGCTCTATTGCTTTGATGCAGCATATGTCAAAGACCATGTTTTTGTTATTATGCTGTTTTATACACTACTTGTTGTTTTAAATTTGTATTGCTATATTTTGAAAAGCCGTCCCTTGAAAACTGTTATGTCTACAAAACCGGCTTTGGACTCAAACTGAAGCCAATTTAGTAAGGTTGAAATCGTAGAGCAATGTTTTATTCGGAAATTAAGGCGTATTGGTTAAAATGGCCAATAAGTGAAAAAACTGCGAAAATTCGCAGTTTTTTGGATTTTTACCAATGTTGCGTTTGGCGCTCGAGGTCGAAAAATCGAATTTATTAAGGCCAACATCATAAACAACTCAGCAAAAAATCAGAACTACCGGACCTGACGCAAGGTCTAATGTATATAGTTACTGGACTAAATCTGATATTTTTTAATTTTGTTTTTATTTATAGCCCAGTCAAATTAGTCAAAAAAAGGGCATCAAATCGCATTTTTCGATGGACAAAATTTTTTTTATGGAATCTGTTTGGCTACGTCTCCTGATCATAAAAACGAGTTTTTGGGATTTTTGAGGTTAGGGAAGACCCACCATCTTGAAAAAGAGATTGGTTTTGTTTTTATGCAATAACTCGCTTGGATTTTATTTTACAACAAAACGTCCTGCTACAATCTTGTAGAAGATAAAATTACCTATAAAATAAGCTATCAACGACCTCTGTAGGTGGTTTCATTTTTGAGATATAAGGGACCAATGTTCCCCTATGGGTTGTGTTTTGGGGGTGGTATGACTTTTCTTGAGTTTTCTAGGTAACCGTTAATTTTTTTGGACGATGCTCTTAAAATCATTTTCAGTTCTTGTATCGACCTATAAAATGAGCCGTCGATCGATATCATCGGCCACGAAGTGCGCGAGTTATCCAATTCATAGGATCACACTTTATGAGTGAGGAGAAAAACATAAATACCTATATTTTTGTTCGAAAATGTTTTTCTGGTGAATCGTACCAAAAAACTATTACTTAAAATGATGTCCATAGTAATGATAACAATTTAACATACATGGTACGCGGAGTTGCATCCGCACCACACAGAAGGTTGTAAAGCAGCCGGGAAACTTAAGACACCTACATTTCTTGTTGTTGAAAACTGAGTTATCTTTTCTCGATCCAAATGTAAACCAAAGGTATTGCATGCATATTGCATCCTAAGACATAAACTGCAAGACACAGGTTATACAGTTTTTCAGGACAAAGTTGATGCTGATTTGCTTATTGTCACTACAGCCACTAAGCAGTCTTCCCCTCATGAAACTGTTACAATCGTTTCCGAGGACATTGATATTCTTGTTTTGTTGACTGAACATGGAAAACATCATGCGAATGTTTTTCTTCGGAAACCCAAAAAATCACACGCACCAGAGAAATGGTTTTCGACAAAAAGTATAAAATGTGACACAATTGTATCAGACAACATTTTATTTTTACGCTATATCGGGATGTGACACATCGTCAGCAACGTACTTCGCAGGGAAAATGAAATTCGTTACCACAATGGAAAAAAATGCTGGCAACCTTGCTGCAGAAGTGGAAATTTTTAAACGAAAAGTCGCTGACCCAGAAGAACTTATTGTGACAGGGGAAAAATTCTTCATGGCGCTCTATGGTGGAGGAAAGACAACCTCAATTGACGAGCTTTGTTATAAAAAATCTACGAAGTCCGTGGCAAAAGCGAAAAACAATTTATGTTCGCTTCCCCCCAGAAAAGATGCGCTACGACAGCATATATTTCGGACGTATCACCAGGTACAAACGTGGCTAGGATCCGGAAAAGTGGACTTGGAAAAAAAATATAAAAATGTATGTTCCTGTGATGACCACCAAGGAACCAGCTCCTCCCGAAATAATGAAGGTTATTTTTTGTTCCTGCGCATCAAAATGTGGAGCGGCTTGTGGATGTCGCAAAGCGGGTTTAAAATGTTCCGCCGTCTGTGCGCACTGCAGCGGTGAAACTTGCAGCAACATCCCCAAATGTATTACAATTGCTGAAGATTATTGCGAAGATGAAAGTACCCTGCTCTTGCAGATTCATAACGATAAAATGACACCAAACGAAACGATTTTTGAAGCTGATGTATGCGATGATAAAATGCTACTAGGACCTTCAAAAATCTCAAAATATTCCCCTTAATATTATTTGTCTCCCCTTCAAATACTTTCACAGAGAAAACTTAATGTTAAATACACTTTACCTCTTTTTTTATCATTTTTTCAAATTATTCTGTTAATAAAAACCAATCAATAAATTTGAAAATCAATTAAGTTTTTCTTCGTAGTACCTAGGAAACCGCATGCAATACCTTCTACATTTGGATTGACAAAAGATAACTCAGTTTTCAACAACAAGAAATGTAGGTGTCTTAAGTTTCCCGGCTGCTTGACAACCTTCTGTGTGGTGCGGTTGCAACTCCACGTACCATGTATGTTAAATTGTTATCATTACTATGGACATCATTTTAAGTAATAGTTTTTTTGAACGATTCACCAGAAAAACATTTTCGAACAAAAATATAGGTATTTATGTTTTTCTCCTCACTCATAAAGTGTGATCCTATGAATTGGATAACTCGCACAATTCGAGGCCGATGATATCGATCGACGGCTCATTTTATAGGTCGATACAAGAACTGAAAATGATTTTAAGAGCATCGTCCAAAAAAACCAACGGTTACCTAGAAAACTCAAGAAAAGTCATACCACCCCCAAAACACAACCCATAGGGGAACATTGGTCCCTTATATCTCAAAAATGAAACCACCTACAGAGGTCGTTGATTGCTTATTTTATAGGTAATTTTATCTTCTACAAGATTGTAGCAGGACGTTTTGTTGTAAAATAAAATGCAAGTGAGTTATTGCATAAAAACAAAACCAATCTCTTTTTCAAGATGGTGGGTCTTCCCTAACCTCAAAAATCCCAAAAACTCGTTTTTATGATCAGGAGACGTAGCCAAACAGATTCCATAAGAAAAATTTGTCCATCGAAAAATGCGATTTGATTTCCCAATTTGACTGGGCTATTATTAAAGAAATGTTTTTATTGTTGTCAGAAAATCTTGACTATTTTTGTAAATATAAGGCTTCTGAGCATAATTAAACGGGGTTTTTATTACTGCACACAGCCCCGGATCTACGATTTTTCCGAACCGGGGCAAAACTTGATTCTGGCACCCTTGCCGTTTTTGATAAAAATGAAAAAAAAACACATCTCGATTTTTTGTCACTGGGAGAATAAAACTTTTTTAATGGATGTGCAGCCCATACCTATTCAGCAACTTATTACTAAAGATAAGAAAAATTAAGAATGCCTAAACAAAGACGATACATAACCAAGGTTCGTAGAACGATAAAACATGATTCGTTCTGTCGTGAACAATTCAATAGAATTTTATTTTTGATTCGATCATGAATCTTATTTTTTGGTTCCTAATAAAATTCCTTTTCATTCGAATCAAATCTGCAAGGATCTGTAAAGTATGGTGCGTTCCCGAATTTATCATGGGAGAACTATTGAAGATCCATTCCCTAAACCCAAGGAAGAAAAATGTAAATTTACGACAGGACACAATTTCGAAAAGCCAAAGTTAAGCAAAATATAGTATCGAAGCACAAAGTTCCGAACAAAAATTTTAAATCCTCGGGACTTTGTTGTTCATTGAGCGATTTCAATGAAATTGACAGAGGTGATAGCTGAGATAGAGTTATAGCAGAAAATAATATTTTCAAAATAGGATGTTTCTAAAATATGTCAACATTTTGCAAGCTCGTTCTTTCTTGAGAGATTGCAATGAAATTTACTCAGGGGATAGCAGACCCGCACGCCATTGAAAAGCCGATACACCCAAAACGAGTCACTCTTTGGTGCGGATTTTGGTCCAGAGGCATAATTGGGCCATTTTTTTCGAGTGGCCGTTACAGTCAATGGCGATCGTTATCGGGCCATGTTGAACGAATTTTTGTTCACAAAAATTGAAGAGGAGGATATTGGCAATATTTGGTTTCAACAGGACGGCGCTACGTGCCACACAGCCGAAGCTACACTCCATGTAGTAGTATCATTTTCAAAAAAAAAGTTATTTGGCGAACCCTTTAGAATTTGTATTATAAAACCTTCTTATATAGAAACTATGCCTGGCCCCGGGCAAAAAAAAATTCCAGCTTATGTCGAATTCCTTACAACAATTTCAAATCGATTTTTTTGTTGGTTGTAAGGAACACACAAAAAATCAAATTTTTCGTGTGGGATTGTGTGTGTGTCATTTGACAGTAGCTTTGAGGCAAAAAAGTAAACAAACTATGCGCATACAAATTTGTTACAAATATTCCAAAGGGCATTCAGTTTTTCGCGTCATTTTGTTAGATTAAAAACATATACATTTCCAGGAAAAGTTGCAAAAATAAACAGAAAATAGTTATGTGGCCATTCAAGTAAAAAAAAACAACCCAAAATCATCTAAGAAACACATCATTCGAGAAACACATCGGCGAGCGCGCAATTTATATCTTTAATTGACTTTGGGCACTTTGAATCGAAGTTAGTTGATATTTTTATAACTTCTAACTGACCATTCACTATTTTTTGATGAATTAAAATTAGTTTTAATGATTAATTTGCTTTTAATCTATTTAAATGACCGACGAGCACTTTAGAACATTTGTTAAACCCGCCGCAAAATACTTTCAACTCCAGAGAAATGTCAAATCTTGTTAGTGTGTGTGAAATGGATTTGAAATCTTGCAGAAAATGCAAGATTTGTTTTGACAGAATAAAATCGATTTTGTTTAGAAAAAAATCGATTCTGTTTAGAAAAAAATCGATTATTTGGTTGTAAGGAATTCGACATTAATAATTAGGAATTCTAATCTTGTTCGATATAGCTTACAGTGGATTTTCGTTGAAAAATTCATGTAAGTTGAACTGAACTTAAAACAAATTGCGTATGACAAAGCCCTCGCTATGTCACTGATGAGTTCAAGTGAGTAAGCCGAACGAAACGCCAATTTGTAGGACTAAAGGCCATAAAAAGCTATTTTGAATCAATAATTCAACAAGTCTAATCCTTAATGCTAAGTCTTCTACTTGGCTGATTTATTTCAGTAATATATAGCATCTCAATTCATTTTATTTCATTAAGCGTCGAAACTCTCAGTTTTTTCAGTCACATAGATTTGGCGCCCCTGTAAGTTGCCGCCCGGGGCACAGGCCCCGGTTTGCCCCCCCATAGATCCGGGGCTGACTGCACAACTCACATAATTACTTCATATGAAAGCAAATGTGAGTGTATTCGTATTAAATGATAACCCGGAATGCGAAACAAGCGAACAAGAACCTAGAGAACCAAAAACGTTTAATTTATTTATATGACATTTTAGATTCAATAAATAAAAAATTAGTTAAATAAATAATAATGGACTTAAAAAATAAAAAGAAGAGATTCCAAGCAAAATGTATAAAGTTTACCTAAACTCCTTATTCTTCAGCTACATAATAGATTACCAAGTGCTGGCGTACGTTGCGCATAAATAATTAAATAATTAGCTATTTAATTGATTTAATTTATTGTTTTCAAAGACCATTTCTCTTACATCGACAAAAATGAGAAAACTAATAAAGAGATTAATAAATGGTCGTACTTTGAACTGACGTTTATTACGAGCTTATTAAACGGATTATTGGACAGTAAATTATAACATCCAGCATAAGGCAAGCGCAGGGTATGCTTTCAGAGAACTGTCTGTTGGGCAGGTTGAAAGGCTATAATTTATTGAGTCAAAGGATTGTGAGATTAATAAAGACATGATTTTCTAATTATGACATAAAAACTATCAAATTATCACCAGGATAATTAAATTATTTCCATTATATTCAAATCAAAGGGAATGTTATTAATTTAAAACTTTAGTGAAACAGTTAAAAGGGATGTTTTTATTCTTCTAATGTTTTTTTGCAACCCCAAACAGCTATTCCGTTTTTAAAAATAAATAAGGGTTTTTTCCATCTGCTTATTCTCAGCTTTTGTTTTCATTTTTTCACAGCTGTTAGAATCTTGGGTGCAAGTTAATCTATAAACAACAAAATTTGCATATTTCATTTATTAGAGCTTTATCTTAAAACTGCTCATCCGAGTGAAGTTCTCATTAACATTTCTCAAAACAAAATTGGGAACGAAAAACGAGTCCGTTATTTCGAGTTTTAAATAAAACGCACGACTGGATCGCATGATAAGTTGCTTTTGTGGTTCAAGACTTAAAAAGGAAAGAAATTGAAGATGTAATGTGGGTATTTTTTAATTAAAATACTTACATAGAAAGCAAACTGGTAGGCTGAAAGTAAACATTAGACTTTGATAATTAATAAGGCCTTTTATTTTCCGAAGCTTAATATCAAACGCAAATTTAACTTTCTGCAGTTTATTGCAAATGTTTATTAAAGATGAATAAATTAAGCCCTTTTTCCAGACAAAACAAAAAGCGTTCATAGGCATTATACTTATTATGTTATGAACGACTAAACCATTTACCACAATGTGCATGTCAAAAACAAGTGCAAGTATTTCGAGAGATAAGGGCTTTCAAAAGGTGAAACCAATTGCATAGTTTTGCTGTCTACAAAATGTTTTAGTTGTGTTAAACCAAATTGGTTGTTTGCTTTCAACCAACAACGTATACAATGCTTCAATCAAATTTACCTTTATATAATTTTATATAATTATTGTAAATGAGGTTCATAAATTGATTTTTGGAACTTGCTGGGAGAAAATGGAAAAGGAACAATTAAGGTGGAAGATTGATTTATTTGAATGTTTGTTGCTTGAGTGTAGAGAATATTTGCTCAGCCTGTTAAATTTTCCAATAGAGAAAGCTAAACGCTTTACCCATGCTTTCATTAAGTATTATTTTACAAAACCTAGTTACATCCCTTTCATCTACCTGATATGCAGGAAACAAAGTAACAGTAACCCCTTTCATTTTGAAGGTGAATGAAATTACCGATGAAACCTACGAAGGCCTTATCGAACTTCTAAATAATCATAGGTGCAAAGAATGTTTAGAGCCTGGCATAAGCCCCGAAGAATTTTGGTACAAGAAACCAAAGGCATATCCTAATCTTCGACAAAATACAATGTTTTCCACATCATCTTTATGTATACATTGTCAAAAAGCTTTTTCGGACATGTTTCTGACAAAATACAAATAACGAAATCACTTGGACTGCGAAAATGATACGTGAGGCGTGACTCGCATTGAATCAAAAATTCAAAATATGATTCAATGCGAAATCAAAAATCGTCATCAAAATAAAGCCTATTGTATGAAGCATGTTTTTAAAAAAAGCATGAATACAATAATTATTGTTTGTAATTGCTTTTTCCCGGAAACGTTTTCCTGTCGTGGAAATTTCTATAGTTCCTACCATGGGGCTGCAAGTCTATTTTAGCTGGGAACCACGAACCACTAATCTAGTCTATGGCAATTGCAATTATTACAGAGTATAACAAGTGAAAAGGAACAAATTGATCTTAATACATTATTTGTCATTTGTTAATTATAAAATTTGAAAACTTTATAATCTTAACTATGTACTCAACCTTATTTGTTTACAAAAAAATTCTTGAATGTATCATTTCAGAGGGAACTTCCTCTAATGACTAGAATTATGTTCATTAAGCTCCTTAAACACGGCATGGCGGCTACGGGTTCATCGTGCGTCGTCGGCAAAATGCTTTTTCGATTAAAATCTCATTTTTATTTTTTCACTTATGTATACCTACAACGAAAAATTTTAAGAAATTTGATTAAAAACATTATTCCATGTTTTGTTCTTGCAAAGTTAAGTACTTTAGAATTATGAAATCATACACAAAGTATTACAGAAATTCAAAATAACACAAAGAAGATGAACATTATAATTTTAAGCGAATCTGAAAATACTTAATCCAAAACTCGCCTAATATATCAAAATGGTTCTATATCTTTAGGGCTTCATGAAGTTGTATCTTGGCTGCAAAGAAAACTCTAAGATTTGCATATATTTGGAACCCATGGCAAAAAACAATTACGCCCTGAAGATGAATCATTACGGCTCTTATAATTAAGATGTGGACTGAAATTGAAGCAATTTATCTCCGTTCATATACAAATATTTCGAATACCTATGTAGATGTATATACATGTACCTTTAAGTTCCTGCTTTGTAGCTTTCTATGTAAAATAAATTGAATTTTGCCTACATCGCATCGTGTGGGTAACGATTTGATTATAAGCAATGAGTGACAAGTTCTAATACAAGGTGTAGCAAATACGCTTGCAGACAGTTTCTAATTAAACTCTGGCTCCTATAACAACCTTTCACCTTTCTCAGGCAGTTAACATCACACCGGAGAAAGTTTGTAGCGCAATTACTGTGCCTATATATTTGTTTAGGAAAAGTGATTCTATCGTAGTACCTTATAAATACTGTGGGAACGGCTATGAATTTATGGTGAAGCTGATAAATGTGAGGCGAAGCTATGGCGGAAATATTGAAAATGCAAGTTCATATTAAAATTGGTTGGCGCAACAGTTCGTGGAGAACCAGGGCCAAATGACTTACAACTCTCAACAATTCCTGTGTGCGTGTTGTTGGCAGGAATGGAGGGGACCTACAGTTTTTTTCCGAGTCCGAACGGCTAAGTGAGAAGCACTTTTTCATGACAAGTATACTCTTGGAGGATTTGTCAGTTCCTCGCAAGAGGCAGTACCTCGGATAAAACATTTCTATTTTTAGGTGGCACGGCAAGTTCATATTAGTTTTTATGAAGCCTTCTTTACGGTGACCATAGGTAGTAAGGTGTGGCCCTGATTTCCTTAATCAAATTCAATGCTTAGAAAGATTATTTACAAGTATTAGCTTTAGAAATATTAAATAGCTATGCTTAACAAAAATTCTTATCAAGTACATAGAACATTAAAACATAATATCGCATAGTTTTCATGATTTTCCCTTTTTGCACTTTCATGCTTCTGGCATTAAGGGTATGATATTTGAAGGGATTCATGACAAAATCAATGTATTTGTACCTTTTAATTGTTTCTATAATGAAGTCTTCATTTACCTGAGGACCTTAGGTTAGGTTAGGTTAGGAGGGGCGTGCACAGCGTACACGGGGGCTTATTGTCCATTGTGATCCCCTTACGAAAAGAAAGCAGAGATGCTCCTAAACTAATTATTCACCTGAGGACCTTAGTAATATTTTCAAATATTTCTCAACGAAAGATTAATTGTATTCGAATACAAACACAAATGTGTGCCTCTTCAGTTCAGCGGATAAGGTATTTATTTTTAGTTACTTTATACATAAGTAAATAGATCTTAGCCACCAAGTTAGTGACCAAAGTATCATCCATGTTACGATGGGGCAAAAAATCCTGTCAATTAAACCTTCTTCTGGAGTTGCAGGTTTGTAAATCAGGTCATATATTGGTTGCCTTGGAAGCCTCGAAACATGAGCCTTTTTACCACGGTTCATAAAGTATCATTCAAGAATCCTTATGATTCATGGAACAATTACATTCTTTATCGATCTTTGCACAAACCATACAAAATGTAGTTCACCAATGAAAAAATTTGAAAAATACATATATGTTGTTTTATGATTGGGAAGCTGACGAATTTAAGAACATTTTAATCGGAATACACTTTTCCGTCAAAATATAGTGCATCAGCCCCCATCCGTCATATCATCAATTATTGTCAAATTTGATTAAAGGATGGCTACGATGTCGATTGATTAGAAAACCTCCAAGCAGTCAGAAATTTTCAGTGTACTGCTCGAGAAAAAGGTGATCTTAGGGCAATTCATTGACATTTTGATCAAAAACACTATTTTCGTTTAAATATGTAGTTTATTTCCCATCTGTCAAGCCAAAGCTGTAAAATCCCATTGAAGGATAGCCGTAATGTTGATGGATTAAAAAAACAACTAGGAAAATCAGAAATTTTCTTGCTTCATAGAAAAGAAAAAAGTAAATCGGTTTTGATTGACATGTAGAAGAGTAATGTTTTGAATGTTGTGTTGGACTTATTAGGCACAAAAAATATCCATTTATGAATTGTCGACAATGTACAATTTTTATAAAAAATATTGAAGTCGTACTTTTGTTTATTTAATAGTAAATACGTGCCTAAATAGATAATAAAAATTGCGCGTGGGTAAATGCATGCATAGAGACCTGTATATATTAGGGCAAATGCGAAATTTATAATTCTTTGCATAGATGAAATCTTGGTTGCCCCGATAACTGAAACGGAAGTAACAATGTCAATAAATAACCTTAAAGATGGAAAAGCAGCAGGTGTAGACCGAATATCACCCGAATTTTTTAAATACGGAACAAGCAATTTATGTAAAGTTCTCACGAGCTTATTTAACATACTTTTTGAGTATGGAGCCATACCCCAGCAGATTAAAGATGCACTAATATTCCCAGTTTACAAAAAAGCTGCACAAAAGACCCAGCAAACTACCGTGGAATATTATTCCTGAACTCTTCCTACAAAGTTTGTATGGCAATACTGCAAACACGTTTAAGAGAGTGGATAGAACGCAAAAAACTATTGAAGGAACACCAAGCATGATTCAGAACTGGATATTCGACTGTAGATCATGGGTTTGTGCTTAGAAATATTGCAGAGTCATTTCTTTCCCAGAATAAGAAACTTTATGCCTTCTTTGTAGATTTAAAAGCCGCATTCGATACAGAAGATCGTGGTGCACTTATGTACAAGCTTTGTGGACTGGGTATGTCACTTAACAATTCAGATTCTATTCTGTAGAGAGCTTAGATCAAGCTGCAACCTACAAACAGGGGCTCATCATAATTTGGAAGATTAGACCAAGGACTCTAAGTAGACACTAGAGCAGCAGTATGGGATGGCAGAGAAGTTTCAGAATGGTTCTTAACTTAGACTTAGTAGATAGTTTGCCCGGAGGTATAAATTACGGAGGAGCCCATATAAAAGCTTTATAATTTTTGCTGACGATATAGTTATGTATATTGGCATATATACACCCGAGTCTTTACAGTTAATGATAAATAGGCTATATGAGTTTTATAATATGTGCAAGCTTAGCGTAAATCTTAGCAAATCTAAGGCATTGATATTCAAAAAAAAGAAGAGGGAGAAACTCTGTGCTGCCGAAAAATGGTATTTCAATGGTAAAACCCTAGAGGTAGTCAAAGAATATAAATATCTTGGAATCCTTTTCACCAAAAACCTACACTGAGAAAAATATTAAACATATTCATATTTAGATCAAACTGAAACACATATGATTTGGCATGGAAGCGATTTCTATTTAATTTAAACAGAAATGTATTTATTCATTGTTGATATGGTTTGAACGTGATTGTGTTTGAATTTACTTTGCTTTCTATTTAACATAAACACATTTCGCTTTGTTTTAATTAACTTCATTTGATTTTGTTTTAAATAGGAATCATAGTAATTATTTTGAATATTTCCATGTTTGAGTCAAAGATGTTTCTTATTTAAAACAAATAGCTTCGATGTCAGTTTTCTTAGCAATGTAAATTCATAGCTGTATTTACCCAAATCTATTTTTTACGCATAACTCAATGAATATGACTTGGAGATATAAGAAACTTCAAAAACTTTAATCAGTTATTAAAGAAAAAATTTATTTAGCTTATTTTTTACAATAATTTATTTCCGAGGTATACATTTTTTTTATTAATTGTATGAACATGTAAAATTGGTAGTACCCTCATTTTGTTTGTGAATTTTATTTTTGTCTCCCAGGATTATTTCTTATCTTCCTTCCAAAATAATAGTAGACCCTTGAGAGAAATATAAAAGAAAAAAATGTAGTAAGGAATTTTTAAACAAAGTTGAAAAGTGTGAGCAAGTACTTACGAATCAAATTTCTTCTTTAATTTTTTCGCTTGTGCAGGTTCAATAGTAAATTATTTCTTGAATGTCGATTTATTTTTGTAAAAACACTGTGAAAAACAACTGATATACATAACAGATTCACTTTCAATGACTTTCGACGCCAAAAACCAGGGAGCGCTACGATATCCCGCAAACCAAAATCTCGAATAACGAAATCTCGCATTTTTTTTTAAATCTCGAATAACGAAATCTCGCAAATTAAAAATCTTGTTTTTCATAATCTCGCAATCGCAAAATCTCGCTTTTTAAAATCCCGCATTTTCATTTTGAACCTAAAAATCTCGCAAATTTCAACCAAAATCTTGCAATTTAAAATCTCGCAAATCAAAATCTCGCAACTTCAAATTTCACAGCAACGAATCGCACACGGCTTTTAGAAATTTTTTTTTGAGAATATACCCAACCAAGAGCACTTTGCATAATTTTTCTTTCTAACTAATAACTACCTATACCCGTCAATAAAAAAATTTGTACATCCTTTATTACTGTTTATAACGTCTATAATCATCATACGATTAATGCAATTTGCACATGACACTTTACAACTTGATGTACCATCTCTATGTTCTCTCTCCTTCTTGTTCTTTTGAAATTCAAATTAATAAATGACAGTGTGGTCTAAAATTACTCAGACACTGGATTGTATATTTTGCAGTAGGTAGCATATCTCGCAGAATTGAATTGCATTGCAACAAATACATTTTTTTAATCAAAATCTCGCAAATTAAAATCTCGCGCGAGATTTTAATTTGCGAGATTTTGATTTAAAACATGTATTTGTTGCAATGCAATTAGATTTTGCGAGATTTTGATATGCGAGATTTTAGTTTGCGGGATTTCGTTATTGCGAGATTATGAAAAGCGGGATTTTGTAATTGCGGGATTATGAAAAGCGAGATTTTGTAATTGCGAGATTTCGTTATGCGAGATTTTGAATGCGAGATTTTGATTTGCGAGATTTCGTAGCTAACCCCAAAAACCATATGAATCATTAGCCAATATTACAGCTATGTTGTAACTTCGTTTGAGGTCAATTCAAACTGATTCGAGTTTATATTCATAATTTCTGTTCAATTTATTTCTATTGTAAATATGTATTTTAAGTGCTTTTATATTTAAAACAAACTCGTTAATATTAATGTCATATTTAATGCTTTTAAGTGAGTAAAATAACTAAACAGGCCTTTGAAAAATCAAACTCAAGCTAGTTTGAATACACACAAAAACTGACGTGCAGCTTCTAACGCAATTTTCAAACATGAATGGTTTTGATTTAAACAGACTTTACTCTAACATAATAGTATTTTCGAATCAAAACAGATTTAAATCGAATTCTATTTGTACTAAATCGCACATTGTGTTAAACTTGTTTCTATTTAAAAAGCTCATAGTACAGTTTTCTCAGTGTAAGTATGGAAAAACATCTCCAGGAAAAGCTCTCACAAGCTACAACAGCCATTAACTTGACATGGACTATACTAGCTGGTAAAGGTTGGATGGAATTAGCACGTCAAAACGATTTTGAGCTAAATCTTGATGAGAGAGAAATAGGATCCTGGAAAACAACTCTGTATCATCACACGTGTAGATGAGCATGCCAGAAAGCAATATGAGCAGCAAGCTGCGGATTCGATATATATAGAACTGTATACAGCCAACTGGACCACAATCTACTCGCTTGCAATTATTTTAGTGACGGTTTCACGACAGAAGAGATCTCTATGATATTCCGCCTAAGAGGGGAACTTTAAAGGCTTAATTTCATACCACACCGAGAGGATCTGCCTATTTTATGTATTATGTGCAATTTAGGAGAACGTAAAGATGAAATCACTTTACTGGAAAGTGTCCGATCCTACGGGAGACGAGAAAAAATATCCTGGGCAGCGTTGCCCCCCTACTACAATTGTAGTGTTTTTACTACACTTTTTTTTCAAAAGCACACACTACGCACGCGCCTCCAAATACTACAATTTTTTTACATCAGAAATTTTGTATTCTTAAAAATGAATACTGTGTTTGTAGCTTTAAATCTTTACCAATACTTTCTGTGTAGGCCCAGAACACAACATCCTCAATTCCACAATCAACTTTCAGAGTGGAAATTACAGTTTGACAGATCATATTGGTTTTCTCTTTCTAAAATAAATGTATATTTTTCACATTTCTACTTCAGTTTCACAATTTACCGTTTTGAAATAGGAATGTGAATTATTTTTAAATTATTTTCAAATGTTTGATGGAGTTGCACAAAATTGTGTGCTAATTTAATATTTTATTTTGTTAATTTCTATTGCCAGGAGTACCAAATGAAAAGATATTTTTCAACTATCAAAAAACCTAAGTAAAAAATAACGAAGTTTATTTTTGGTTTGTAAAAATGTAAATAGTTTATTTATTTTTATATAAGAATATTTTATGAGCTGTGTATGCATAATAGTTTATTTTACCTATGTATATTTTTAAAGTGAATAAAAGGATTACAAATTTGTAAAATTATTTTGTTCTTTTTTTACTACGTTTTTACTACACTTTTTTTCCTAAACACTACACTTTCAATCAGTTGGGGGGGCAACACTGATCCTGGGTGATGATTTTGTATCAAACAATCAAGTAAGACAACTTCTCAATGAAGTAAATGTAAAAAAATAGTTCGAATTCTGTAGGATTGCTCTTTCTTATCGAGAAAAATAGGGTTGGGGTCGAAATTCTGGCTGGGTCAAAATTCCTTTTGCAAAATTCTGCTTTCAGAATTCTGCTTTTCAAAATTGTGCTTTCAAAACTCTATTTTTCAAAATTCTGCTTCCCAAAATTCTGATTTTTAAAATTCTGTTTTACACAATTCTGCAAATTATAAAAAGAAGGTTTGGAAAATGTTAAAAAGTGCGCGCTTTTTAACATTTCCCAAACCTTTTTATTATTGGCAGAATTTTGTAAAGCAATTTTCTCATACTATATGTCTCATCATAAAATTGGGAAAATTGTATTCGGTTTCAAGACTGCTCTTTTGTCTAAGACAATAATTGTAGGTATGAGCATAGTTTACAATTCCGTTCGCAAAAAAAAAAAACAAAACTTTGTAAAAAAATTACGCACCTATTCTATGCAAAATTTTTATAATATTCTAGACGAAAAATGTTTGCCTTGACCTCAGCCACTCATTGAGTCATTAACTTTCACTTAATTAATAAATTATAGGCCTAAAAATGGAAAACAATTATTTTTGGATGCAAAAATCATTTGCATGCAAAAAATGCTCTAAGGTGAATATATTTTTTTCGAAGTGTAAACCAACCATAAAAAAAAACTTATTATTCACCACACTATATTTTCCGTACGAAAAACAATTGCCAATCGGTTTGCATGAAATTCCATGACACCAGTGGTTTTTTTTGCATGAAACTGTTAACAACAACCAATATAGTTTTGTGTTTATCAGAATCAAACTCTAAACTAGGCCTTACTCAACTTGTGCACTTACAGATACAGCTTCATTAACCCGTTAAAGTATAAAATAAAGTGAAATATAAGTTGTGCGTGGATGGTTCGTTGTAGAAAAATATGAGCAGCAATCAAATAACATAAATAAATGACGAGCAAAACCTAAATCTCTTCCAGATTGCAAGAAAGTGTTGCACTGAATTGTCTAACAATAAAGTTGAAAATCACTTTTTTCTTTCCATCTTTGAGAAAAACCAGAATTAGCAGTATTTTATTGCTTTAAATTTTAAAGTACAGAATTCTGAAAAACAGAATTTTGAAAAGCAGAATTTCGAAAGACAGAATTAAAAAAAAAAGGAATTTTGAAAAATAGAATTTTCGTGTAAGAAACAGAATTTTGAAAAGCAGAACCCAGAATTTTGACCCGCTCCCGAAAAAATTATATATCAGAAAACTTTTAACTAAAGGGTTATTTTTTTAGAGAGTGGTTTTCAAGAAAAAATAAAACGCATATATGAAATTTAATGTTATGGCCAAAAATTTAGCCTTATTATAAAGATAAGGGTTTGCCATTATGTTTTAAAAATGTTTTCGGGCAAGTGGCCGCCGCAACTGGCTCGAATGAATTCCAGCCGAGAGGTCCAATTTTCGACCACTGTTTGCAGCAATCGGGGCCGTTTGTCAGCAATAACGCGTTGTTGATTGTTTCGTTGGCTGTATGGCATGTAGCACCGTCTTGGAACCAAAGATCGTCAACATCAACATTCTCTACTTCAGGCACGAAAAAGTCATTAATCATGACTCTATAGCGTCCCCATTGATTTAATGAATTGAGCATTATGGCCGGCTTCATTTTTCATAGCAGCGTGCGAGCCGAACCATTGTTTTGGTAATACATTTGCACGATTTGCAAACGTTGTTCAGGAGTAAGTCTATAAATTATGAAATGGCAATCCAAACCGTGCATAAATCAGGTGTTAGCTGTCAAAAAGACCAACTCTGAAAAAGTATTGCCAGATTGAAAACTACACGTCTCAGCACAGCCATGCACTAATGATTTATTTATATACATACTTTTGTAAATATTATTTGATTTAAAATTTTGAAGACATTCATAAATCTAATCTTATCTAATTTTGACATTGCAAAATGCCGAAACAGATTTTTGGTAGCCTTCTCTTTGGTGGCTCCTCAGCCTTACCGCATGGGAACCAACTTATAAAATCCCTTGAGAAATTGTCTGTATATGCCTAGTTAAATTATCCAGGCGCTGATCCAGGATTTCGTTAAGGGAGTGGGGGGGGGCCGGGGCAATTTTCTTGTAGCCTTGCCAAATGTACTAGGGTCACACCACTACGAACTAGTTTCTAGAGTTTCCTCAATCTTGATGAGGTCTTTTCTAGTGAAAATACTCTCAAATGGAAACACACCTTTAAATATATTTATCATAAAAAGGTCTCAATCACCCTTTTAATATAAATTTGTTTGGTATTTCTAAATAATGGGGGCTATCGTAAATAAAAATTGTGGTCGCAGTTTCTGTCGAAATTTATTTGCATCAAAAATTAATATTCCATGGCCACTGGGCTTCCATTTTGATCGACCGAATTTGAACCCGCAAGGAACAGTGGAAAATTGTTGGGATTTCCAATTTAAGAAGATAGGAAAAATTCCGTGGGAATTTTTATCCACGACAGCCCCCAATTTTTATACAAAAATTGAGTTTATTATTATAAGTTTATTTAAATATCTTACCCCCAGTTTCACATTGCGAGTTTAAACTCCACTTTTGATTCAAACTTTAGTTCAGCAGAGCAATTGAACTCAGTTCAAGGTTTAAACGAGACTGTGAAACTGGTGGTTAATCTTATAGATCAGAGAACTTGAAGAAAAATTAGAATTTTTTGAAGCTAATTAAATCGATGTATTTTAAAGGTTTTAGTATTTTTTAAATTAAAATCAATTTTATGGTGGTCCTCCTGCTGCATTCTCCCGTCACATTAAACTTTTAAAAACTACAAATAAATGTTTAGAGGAGGGTTGGGGCAAAAACTTTTTAAAACATTATTTTCCAAAATTGTGAAATTTTTCATTCACCTTTACATTTTTAAAAATTTAAATGAAATCAATGTGGGACTCAACCCGCTCTCTAGTATGAATTTATGTGACTATTCTATTCCCCAAAAACGTTATACAGGAATCTAGCCTGACATTGATCTTTTAATTAAATACCTTGGAGCATATTCATAGATCATCATCATCATCATCAAGTCCTGTAACCCCGGTTGGGGCATAGGGCGCCAACAAATCGTTTCCATCCTTCTCGGTCTGCAGATAGATATTTTAACTGTGGCCACGTCTTTCTCTGGGAGTCTGCTTCTGCTAGAACTGTTGATTTCCATGTTGTTCTTGGTCTTCCAACCCGCCGTGCACCCTGAGGATTCCATTCAAATGACTGCTTTGCAATTTCATCGTTTGGTTTCCTCAGTGTGTGACCAATCCATTGCCATTTACGCTTTCTTATGTCAACGTCCAGCCGCTCCTGGCTTGTCCTGCGCCACAATTCCTCGTTTGATATAATTTGTGGCCAGCGAATTTTTAGAATATGGCGTAGACAACGGTTCACAAAAGCCTGCAATTTCTTTGAGATGGTAGTCGTGACTTTCCAGGTTTCGCAAGCATATAACAGCACGGATTTGACATTGGATTCGAAGAATCTCAACTTTGTGCGCAAGGAGATTTGACATGATTTCCAAATTTGGGAGAGAGAACCGAAGGCTGCGCGAGCTTTATTTATTCTACTTTGAACGTCCAGATCAGTACCACCATTTGCTGAAACAATACTTCCAAGGTAGTTAAATTGTTCCACCTCTTCAACTGGCGTCTCCTGTATTAAAATACGCTGATGTGTGGAGCGGCCTGTGAGCATTATTTTTGTCTTTTTGCTATTTATTTTCAGACCACTCGCCTCTCCTTTTACCTTCAGAGCTTGACACATCCCGTTCAGCCCGCTGATGTTATTTGCCAAGAGACATATATCATCGGCATAGTCTAAGTGGCTAAGCCTTTCAAACGGTCTCCATTGAATGCCCTGCCTCTCTGATGTTCCAACGCTGGCCGTCAAGACATCGTCAATCGCCAGTAGAAAGAGAATTGGCGATAGAACATCTCCCTGTCTCACACCCTGCCGCACTTCGAAAGAGTCGGATAGCTGCCCATTGTGTAAAACAAAGCATCTTGCGTTGTTATAGGACTCTCTTATAATGGCAACAATTTTTGGGGGAATTCCTCTACCAAGAAGTGATCTCCATATACATTCACGGTTGACTCGGTCAAAGGCCTTCTCAAAATCCACAAACATGAGGTAAAGCGGTGATTGAAACTCCGCAGACTGCTCAAGAACGATACGCAGAGTGTTGATATGGTCGACACAAGACCGCCCACTGCGGAAACCAGCTTGATGCCTCTTGAGTGTAGACTCGATTCTAACCTTTATCCGCTCCAGAATGATGGTTGCCATTAATTTTGGAAAAACGGACAAAACTGTAATACCTCGCCAATTGTTGCAATTCTTAAGATCACCTTTCTTTGGCAACTTAACAATTACACCATCCTTCCAGTCGCTGGGATAGATTTCATTTTCCCACACAGCTTGTATCAACGGGTGTAAAATACTAGCCGTTCTGACAGGGTCAGCTTTCAGGAACTCGGCTGGTATACCATCAAGTCCAGCTGCTTTGTTGTTTTTGAGAAGATTTATCGAAGATTGAATTTCCAGTACTGTAGGGGGCTCGATGTCAATACCCCTATATGATCTACGCATCTCGTTAAGCTGGGGCACTTCAGCACTCTGCTCGACAGAATCCTCATTAAGCAAGGCACAAAAGTGCTCCTTCCACCTGCGCAGCTGATCCTCGATTGATACCAAAAGTGTACCATCCACATCCATTACAGGATGATTGGTGTTGGTTTTCTTCCCGACAACTTCCTTGGATATTTGGTACAATTCCCTCATGTCTCCTCTTCTTGCAGCGTTTTCCGCATTTTCTGCGAGACCGTCTAACCTCACCCTCTTGTCACGTCTCACACAGCGATAGACCATCTTATGTGCTAAGCGATACTCTCTTCGCAATTCAGCCTTTCGTTGAGCATCTGCTTCGGCATTTATTTGCATCTTCAACGATTTGCGAAGCTCGATTTTATCCCAGGTGTCTTGGGATATCCAAGAGTCTCTAACTCTCGACTGCTTGGGTACAGTTTCGGATCCAGCATCCATAAAAACACTTTTTATATCACCCCACATCTCATCAATTGTTGAATGTTGTATTCCGTTTAATGACGAAGCTCTGTCGTTAAGGTTGGTGACATAGTTACGACATATGTTGGGATCACTTAAAGCATTTGTATTGAACTTCGAATTCCTTGCTGCACCCTGTGATTGACGTTGTACAGCTGCCGTTCGTAGCTTGAGACTCATGAGAACCAAATGATGGTCGCTTCCAATGTCGGCATTTCTTATGCTCCGAACATCGCACATTGACTTCCTCCATCGCTGCTGAATCATGATGTGGTCAATTTGGTTTTCAGTTTGACCATCCGGATGTACCCAGGTGATTTTGTTGCAAGTCTTATGTTTAAACACAGTTCCACCCAGTACAAGACGATTAGCGTTACAAAAATCGACCAGCAAATCGCCATTTTCATTTCGTGACCCCAAGCCATTTTTCCCCATGACGCGTTCCAGACCGTAGTTGTCTGATCCGACTTGGGCATTGAGATCTCCCATGACAATTATGATGTCGGCTCTTGGAACACCACTGTAAACTGAGTTAAGATGAGTGTAGAAAGCGGTTTTGTCTTCCTCGGTCGCTTCATTTGTGGGGGCGTAGCACTGAATTATTGTGACGTTGCGAATTTTTGAACGGAACCTTGCTGTCATTATTCTTGCAGAAATGGGCGCCCAGGATATAAGACTACGCCTTGCTTCTTCGTTCAACATAATTCCGACACCATGCAGCCTTTGGCCACCCTCTCTTTCATCCTCCCCGGAATACAGCATTCTCGTTTGCCCAGAGTCAGCTCTGTATTCGGCTCTTCCTCTCCACCTAGTTTCACTGATGCCCAGGATACTGATCTTAAGGTGAAGCATTTCACGCTCAACCTGCTCGTATCTACCTTCGCCGTACAAGGATCGAACGTTCCATGCTCCGATTTTCGTACGTATGCGGTAGCCAAAAGTATCATTTGCTCTTCTTAAAAGACTTCTTCTATTTGTTAACGATTCATTTATTGTTATGGCGTCTTGATTGACGCTGGTACACGAAAGATGCCGCACCCCCAAATCCGATGTGCGGTTTACAGCAGCCGAAGCTGCAGAAGGATTCTCCATAAAATGGTTACCTCTTGGGGACTCATTTCCAATTGTTGTCATATTTCATGTAATAGCATATATCCTTCCACCATGGTGTTTTCCGAGATACGATTAATAACATACATAAGCTCAGATTTGACAGGCACACCCGCCTTTTGTATGGTCAAACACATAACTGCTCGAGGCCGCCCACTATGGGAAAACAGACGCCTTTTGTAGCCGCCCAATATGGGTTACAGACGCTACCTGCTGCTGCCGTTGGCCTTTTAACAAACAAAAACGCTCCTCCGCCACCAGACTATCATGCCGTTGACCGCCACCTGCAGTTCATCCGTCTTAAGGGGGCTTTTAACCATCCCAAGGACAAGTTTGTGCCCTGACCAGCAAAGCTGGGTTGTCTGCTTATCCCGGCATCCATTCGGTCCCCCTGCACGTTAGCGTTACCCACCCTCCACCACGCGGAGGTGTGCATAGGGATTTTCCTATCATTGAGCCTAGGGCCATATGGCGTCCTAGCACTCTCAAGTACTTTTGGAGGGCAAATATTCATAGATGCTGTTAAGATATTGCTAGATTTCTGATCAAGTTTCAATAAGATAAACTCCAGATTTGTCTAGCAACAGCTTAAACAACACATATGATTAATGCCCCCTTAACTTTAAAAATCAGACATTTAAAACAGAAGTTCTAAGCTTCCCTATCGGTCGATTTGAAGGCTTTCTGATCATAGCGGAACTTTTTTCCACTGAACCTAGTCAGAGGCCTACGAACAACTTATTGCTGCGACGCTGCCCAGAATATTTGGAAATAGAGACATCGTGCAGCTCCGGGCTGCATGCAGCTCTTGAGTTTGTCTGCTCCCCTAAGAACCTGTGATATTCAACTCCCCTGCATGAAAAAGCTACACGTGTGTTTAAGCGGCTCAGCTGGAAGAGTTGAGGTACATCGGTTGTTTCATAATAAAAAAAATAAAATAATTTCGTGAAATGAAAAATCAGGAAAACGGAAATGTGTAGTCCTCTTTCAGCTTCCAAGAAAAAAATTTATAAACGTAGAACGAAAAAATATTTTTTTATTGCATTTTATTAATTTTATTTTGTATGCTTCGTTCGTTCTTGTCCAGGGTGGGGGCAATTGCACCCATTGCCCTCCCCCTGTTTCCCCACCTGAAATTATCCAGTGTTCCTTGAGCATTTTGCCAGATTCAAAACTATGGTAGGGGTTTTTGTTTCCCGGATACTGTATTCTGTATGAACATAAACCGTCTCAAAAAGATCTGGCTGCTGCTTGAAAGATTTCTCTGAGTGTGGCAGAAAAATAACTTAAATTGTTAAAATGAAAACACATACTCAAATAAAAGATTTGTAGAAAGATATACATAGCTACATCTAAAGTATGCATACATCTATAAAAACATATCTATCTATTTTGAGTACACTATTCAACTTTATTTGATAGATATAAAATAAACAAGTACTTGATATCAATGCACACACATATGCAACGGATCGTTCACTTGAATAAATTAATACCATACCTCTCTTGCCACAAACAAGTATTATTAAAATGTTGTCAAATCGACTTCAGAACAGGAACTTCAACTAATTTTCGAATAACTATCGCCTCATTAAGTTTCAAATAGAATTCATTCCATCACTATATAATCTTCAAAATGATTCCCTGTGACACCTCAATTCAGTTTTCAAAGCTGTAAGGTTCCTGCATTCTACATGACTGAATATTGCTCCTTCAAACATCCTTTTCATTTTATTCAATAACAAAATTAATAAAATTAATCCTTTTTCTTTGGAATCTTCGATAAAATTAAATTATTTTTAAAGTGTTAAGAGTATCTATTTTGTGAGTTCTTGTTTTTGAGGATACATAGTTGCTAACTATACCTACATTTTGAGAAATTTAATCAGTGGCGTAGCGAGCATTTCAGGGGCCCCGTATCAACAATTTCTTGGGGGCCCCATTTTTCGTAACAGTGGCAATACCTTTTTTGTTTCCGGCAAAATAAACTAACATCAACCTATTTTAAATTTAACAATCAAGGAACTTTTCCTAAGATAAGCTACAATTTGACGGTCAACGCGAATCGTCAACGCGTTGACTCTCTGACGTGACGTCAAATTCTATCCCAAAGTTGTCCTGTCGTGTGATCGTCAACGCAGCATACTCTTGAAGCGTTCTCGACTGCGATGACACTTTCGTTGAAACAAATTCAGCGTCAATGCTGGGGGGGGCGGGGCAATTTTCTTGTAGCCTTGCCAAATGTACTAGGGTCACACCACTACGAACTAGTTTCTAGAGTTTCCTCAATCTTGATGAGGTCTTTTCTAGTGAAAATACTCTCAAATGGAAACACACCTTTAAATATATTTATCATAAAAAGGTCTCAATCACCCTTTTAATATAAATTTGTTTGGTATTTCTAAATAATGGGGGCTATCGTAAATAAAAATTGTGGTCGCAGTTTCTGTCGAAATTTATTTGCATCAAAAATTAATATTCCATGGCCACTGGGCTTCCATTTTGATCGACCGAATTTGAACCCGCAAGGAACAGTGGAAAATTGTTGGGATTTCCAATTTAAGAAGATAGGAAAAATTCCGTGGGAATTTTTATCCACGACAGCCCCCAATTTTTATACAAAAATTGAGTTTATTATTATAAGTTTATTTAAATATCTTACCCCCAGTTTCACATTGCGAGTTTAAACTCCACTTTTGATTCAAACTTTAGTTCAGCAGAGCAATTGAACTCAGTTCAAGGTTTAAACGAGACTGTGAAACTGGTGGTTAATCTTATAGATCAGAGAACTTGAAGAAAAATTAGAATTTTTTGAAGCTAATTAAATCGATGTATTTTAAAGGTTTTAGTATTTTTTAAATTAAAATCAATTTTATGGTGGTCCTCCTGCTGCATTCTCCCGTCACATTAAACTTTTAAAAACTACAAATAAATGTTTAGAGGAGGGTTGGGGCAAAAACTTTTTAAAACATTATTTTCCAAAATTGTGAAATTTTTCATTCACCTTTACATTTTTAAAAATTTAAATGAAATCAATGTGGGACTCAACCTGCTCTCTAGTATGAATTTATGTGACTATTCTATTCCCCAAAAACGTTATACAGGAATCTAGCCTGACATTGATCTTTTAATTAAATACCTTGGAGCATATTCATAGATCATCATCATCATCATCAAGTCCTGTAACCCCGGTTGGGGCATAGGGCGCCAACAAATCGTTTCCATCCTTCTCGGTCTGCAGATAGATATTTTAACTGTGGCCACGTCTTTCTCTGGGAGTCTGCTTCTGCTAGAACTGTTGATTTCCATGTTGTTCTTGGTCTTCCAACCCGCCGTGCACCCTGAGGATTCCATTCAAATGACTGCTTTGCAATTTCATCGTTTGGTTTCCTCAGTGTGTGACCAATCCATTGCCATTTACGCTTTCTTATGTCAACGTCCAGCCGCTCCTGGCTTGTCCTGCGCCACAATTCCTCGTTTGATATAATTTGTGGCCAGCGAATTTTTAGAATATGGCGTAGACAACGGTTCACAAAAGCCTGCAATTTCTTTGAGATGGTAGTCGTGACTTTCCAGGTTTCGCAAGCATATAACAGCACGGATTTGACATTGGATTCGAAGAATCTCAACTTTGTGCGCAAGGAGATTTGACATGATTTCCAAATTTGGGAGAGAGAACCGAAGGCTGCGCGAGCTTTATTTATTCTACTTTGAACGTCCAGATCAGTACCACCATTTGCTGAAACAATACTTCCAAGGTAGTTAAATTGTTCCACCTCTTCAACTGGCGTCTCCTGTATTAAAATACGCTGATGTGTGGAGCGGCCTGTGAGCATTATTTTTGTCTTTTTGCTATTTATTTTCAGACCACTCGCCTCTCCTTTTACCTTCAGAGCTTGACACATCCCGTTCAGCCCGCTGATGTTATTTGCCAAGAGACATATATCATCGGCATAGTCTAAGTGGCTAAGCCTTTCAAACGGTCTCCATTGAATGCCCTGCCTCTCTGATGTTCCAACGCTGGCCGTCAAGACATCGTCAATCGCCAGTAGAAAGAGAATTGGCGATAGAACATCTCCCTGTCTCACACCCTGCCGCACTTCGAAAGAGTCGGATAGCTGCCCATTGTGTAAAACAAAGCATCTTGCGTTGTTATAGGACTCTCTTATAATGGCAACAATTTTTGGGGGAATTCCTCTACCAAGAAGTGATCTCCATATACATTCACGGTTGACTCGGTCAAAGGCCTTCTCAAAATCCACAAACATGAGGTAAAGCGGTGATTGAAACTCCGCAGACTGCTCAAGAACGATACGCAGAGTGTTGATATGGTCGACACAAGACCGCCCACTGCGGAAACCAGCTTGATGCCTCTTGAGTGTAGACTCGATTCTAACCTTTATCCGCTCCAGAATGATGGTTGCCATTAATTTTGGAAAAACGGACAAAACTGTAATACCTCGCCAATTGTTGCAATTCTTAAGATCACCTTTCTTTGGCAACTTAACAATTACACCATCCTTCCAGTCGCTGGGATAGATTTCATTTTCCCACACAGCTTGTATCAACGGGTGTAAAATACTAGCCGTTCTGACAGGGTCAGCTTTCAGGAACTCGGCTGGTATACCATCAAGTCCAGCTGCTTTGTTGTTTTTGAGAAGATTTATCGAAGATTGAATTTCCAGTACTGTAGGGGGCTCGATGTCAATACCCCTATATGATCTACGCATCTCGTTAAGCTGGGGCACTTCAGCACTCTGCTCGACAGAATCCTCATTAAGCAAGGCACAAAAGTGCTCCTTCCACCTGCGCAGCTGATCCTCGATTGATACCAAAAGTGTACCATCCACATCCATTACAGGATGATTGGTGTTGGTTTTCTTCCCGACAACTTCCTTGGATATTTGGTACAATTCCCTCATGTCTCCTCTTCTTGCAGCGTTTTCCGCATTTTCTGCGAGACCGTCTAACCTCACCCTCTTGTCACGTCTCACACAGCGATAGACCATCTTATGTGCTAAGCGATACTCTCTTCGCAATTCAGCCTTTCGTTGAGCATCTGCTTCGGCATTTATTTGCATCTTCAACGATTTGCGAAGCTCGATTTTATCCCAGGTGTCTTGGGATATCCAAGAGTCTCTAACTCTCGACTGCTTGGGTACAGTTTCGGATCCAGCATCCATAAAAACACTTTTTATATCACCCCACATCTCATCAATTGTTGAATGTTGTATTCCGTTTAATGACGAAGCTCTGTCGTTAAGGTTGGTGACATAGTTACGACATATGTTGGGATCACTTAAAGCATTTGTATTGAACTTCGAATTCCTTGCTGCACCCTGTGATTGACGTTGTACAGCTGCCGTTCGTAGCTTGAGACTCATGAGAACCAAATGATGGTCGCTTCCAATGTCGGCATTTCTTATGCTCCGAACATCGCACATTGACTTCCTCCATCGCTGCTGAATCATGATGTGGTCAATTTGGTTTTCAGTTTGACCATCCGGATGTACCCAGGTGATTTTGTTGCAAGTCTTATGTTTAAACACAGTTCCACCCAGTACAAGACGATTAGCGTTACAAAAATCGACCAGCAAATCGCCATTTTCATTTCGTGACCCCAAGCCATTTTTCCCCATGACGCGTTCCAGACCGTAGTTGTCTGATCCGACTTGGGCATTGAGATCTCCCATGACAATTATGATGTCGGCTCTTGGAACACCACTGTAAACTGAGTTAAGATGAGTGTAGAAAGCGGTTTTGTCTTCCTCGGTCGCTTCATTTGTGGGGGCGTAGCACTGAATTATTGTGACGTTGCGAATTTTTGAACGGAACCTTGCTGTCATTATTCTTGCAGAAATGGGCGCCCAGGATATAAGACTACGCCTTGCTTCTTCGTTCAACATAATTCCGACACCATGCAGCCTTTGGCCACCCTCTCTTTCATCCTCCCCGGAATACAGCATTCTCGTTTGCCCAGAGTCAGCTCTGTATTCGGCTCTTCCTCTCCACCTAGTTTCACTGATGCCCAGGATACTGATCTTAAGGTGAAGCATTTCACGCTCAACCTGCTCGTATCTACCTTCGCCGTACAAGGATCGAACGTTCCATGCTCCGATTTTCGTACGTATGCGGTAGCCAAAAGTATCATTTGCTCTTCTTAAAAGACTTCTTCTATTTGTTAACGATTCATTTATTGTTATGGCGTCTTGATTGACGCTGGTACACGAAAGATGCCGCACCCCCAAATCCGATGTGCGGTTTACAGCAGCCGAAGCTGCAGAAGGATTCTCCATAAAATGGTTACCTCTTGGGGACTCATTTCCAATTGTTGTCATATTTCATGTAATAGCATATATCCTTCCACCATGGTGTTTTCCGAGATACGATTAATAACATACATAAGCTCAGATTTGACAGGCACACCCGCCTTTTGTATGGTCAAACACATAACTGCTCGAGGCCGCCCACTATGGGAAAACAGACGCCTTTTGTAGCCGCCCAATATGGGTTACAGACGCTACCTGCTGCTGCCGTTGGCCTTTTAACAAACAAAAACGCTCCTCCGCCACCAGACTATCATGCCGTTGACCGCCACCTGCAGTTCATCCGTCTTAAGGGGGCTTTTAACCATCCCAAGGACAAGTTTGTGCCCTGACCAGCAAAGCTGGGTTGTCTGCTTATCCCGGCATCCATTCGGTCCCCCTGCACGTTAGCGTTACCCACCCTCCACCACGCGGAGGTGTGCATAGGGATTTTCCTATCATTGAGCCTAGGGCCATATGGCGTCCTAGCACTCTCAAGTACTTTTGGAGGGCAAATATTCATAGATGCTGTTAAGATATTGCTAGATTTCTGATCAAGTTTCAATAAGATAAACTCCAGATTTGTCTAGCAACAGCTTAAACAACACATATGATTAATGCCCCCTTAACTTTAAAAATCAGACATTTAAAACAGAAGTTCTAAGCTTCCCTATCGGTCGATTTGAAGGCTTTCTGATCATAGCGGAACTTTTTTCCACTGAACCTAGTCAGAGGCCTACGAACAACTTATTGCTGCGACGCTGCCCAGAATATTTGGAAATAGAGACATCGTGCAGCTCCGGGCTGCATGCAGCTCTTGAGTTTGTCTGCTCCCCTAAGAACCTGTGATATTCAACTCCCCTGCATGAAAAAGCTACACGTGTGTTTAAGCGGCTCAGCTGGAAGAGTTGAGGTACATCGGTTGTTTCATAATAAAAAAAATAAAATAATTTCGTGAAATGAAAAATCAGGAAAACGGAAATGTGTAGTCCTCTTTCAGCTTCCAAGAAAAAAATTTATAAACGTAGAACGAAAAAATATTTTTTTATTGCATTTTATTAATTTTATTTTGTATGCTTCGTTCGTTCTTGTCCAGGGTGGGGGCAATTGCACCCATTGCCCTCCCCCTGTTTCCCCACCTGAAATTATCCAGTGTTCCTTGAGCATTTTGCCAGATTCAAAACTATGGTAGGGGTTTTTGTTTCCCGGATACTGTATTCTGTATGAACATAAACCGTCTCAAAAAGATCTGGCTGCTGCTTGAAAGATTTCTCTGAGTGTGGCAGAAAAATAACTTAAATTGTTAAAATGAAAACACATACTCAAATAAAAGATTTGTAGAAAGATATACATAGCTACATCTAAAGTATGCATACATCTATAAAAACATATCTATCTATTTTGAGTACACTATTCAACTTTATTTGATAGATATAAAATAAACAAGTACTTGATATCAATGCACACACATATGCAACGGATCGTTCACTTGAATAAATTAATACCATACCTCTCTTGCCACAAACAAGTATTATTAAAATGTTGTCAAATCGACTTCAGAACAGGAACTTCAACTAATTTTCGAATAACTATCGCCTCATTAAGTTTCAAATAGAATTCATTCCATCACTATATAATCTTCAAAATGATTCCCTGTGACACCTCAATTCAGTTTTCAAAGCTGTAAGGTTCCTGCATTCTACATGACTGAATATTGCTCCTTCAAACATCCTTTTCATTTTATTCAATAACAAAATTAATAAAATTAATCCTTTTTCTTTGGAATCTTCGATAAAATTAAATTATTTTTAAAGTGTTAAGAGTATCTATTTTGTGAGTTCTTGTTTTTGAGGATACATAGTTGCTAACTATACCTACATTTTGAGAAATTTAATCAGTGGCGTAGCGAGCATTTCAGGGGCCCCGTATCAACAATTTCTTGGGGGCCCCATTTTTCGTAACAGTGGCAATACCTTTTTTGTTTCCGGCAAAATAAACTAACATCAACCTATTTTAAATTTAACAATCAAGGAACTTTTCCTAAGATAAGCTACAATTTGACGGTCAACGCGAATCGTCAACGCGTTGACTCTCTGACGTGACGTCAAATTCTATCCCAAAGTTGTCCTGTCGTGTGATCGTCAACGCAGCATACTCTTGAAGCGTTCTCGACTGCGATGACACTTTCGTTGAAACAAATTCAGCGTCAATGCGATGATTATTTTTGTTGGCCGTGTAATCACTCTGTCAACGAAGTTAGGGCACGTTCACCAACGCGTTGACTGTATTCTTACGTTGACGCAGAAGAAGTTTCAGCCATGTCAACTTAGCTTGCGTTTAGCTTCATATCAATCAAGAAAATTTCACTTGTTTTTGAGGATTTTTAATACCTACATCGACAGTTGAAATAGCTTGACAGGTGGGAGACGAACAATATTTTGACATTAAAAATATATTTCGATCCAAATATCACGAAATTGCCCTAAAATTCCTTTTTCGAGCAGTAAAAAACTTCAAACATTTCTGATTTTTAGAGGTTCTTTAATCCATATAGGATACGTACAGGAAAACTATTTAAAAGACACATGAAAAAAAGGACATTCTAATAACGTAATCGACATTGTGTGTCGTATTCATCTCCATGAATCATTTCTTACGCACATCAAGTTCTCTGTATCGTGGGGGCCCCTTCATCTCGGGGGCCCCGTATCATTGATACGGCTGATACCGCGGTAGCTACGCTACTGAATTTAAAAAGCCTGCATTGAAATTGAAGTATAGGTGCTTTTGGGACGTATCCTGGAATTTTTAGTTCGATAACCCCAATGCTTCTATTGTTTTTGTTGTACCTATAACAAACCTATTTTTCACATATAATGTGTCATATACACTGTCTACCTCTCATTTCTATCTGTCTACTAGTCCTTTTTGTCAAAATCCAAAACGAAATATTTACATATACGGCATAGAACCAATATAAACCATACAAACTTTAATGATATGATCTGAAATGTAGTTTGGTTAGATACTATCGTTCCTATGACAGTACAAAATTTTGCAAACAAACAAAAAAATAAAGAAAAATAAAAATAAAAACTCATTGTTACGTAAGCATAAAAGTCCCTATGTATACATCGATTAATGTAAAATTAAATTTAAATATAAAAGAAGAGGTCTTATGCAACATCCCTGAGGAACTCTGAATTTGGCATTGAAATAGTTTAAGAAAGTAAATAGTTAAGAAAGTTTCCCAAAATCTCACTTGGTAAAATGTTTTATGGAGATAAGTTGAAATTCAAGTAATATGTAAAATGTGATGGTTTCATCGAAAAAATTATGAAAAATGTTGTCATTTTTCATCTTTGGATTAAATTAAAAACTAGCTGTAGAACGTAGAAGAGTTTAAAAACAAAGCCTTACTTGAAAAACCGCATTGTATTTTTAGTACATTTTTATTCATTCCATCAAAGTTTTTGATTAATTAATGACAAAAATGAGAACATACCTGTAAAATTTCATTTTATAATTATTTTTGAGAAAAGCTGAAAATAAAACTGTGGTTTTGATAACATATTATTATATCTACAGCATTTAACAACAATAATAATTTTTTCGCCTACGTAAATAAGTATTCTTATTTTTAATATTTTTTATTACCTTCATAAATACGTATACACATTACAGAGCCTACACATTTCGATTGCCAGCCCATGTGTTGAAATAATTTTAATTTAAGGAAATTCTACCCTGCCCTTTCATACAATCCCTTCTATCAACAACTGCAATAACAACCCAAAGTTGAGTAAAGTAAAAAAAAAAAAACGAAGCTCATCAATTTTCATCCCAGGGAGAGTTTCATTTCCATACAGGACAGGATGTTACTGAATTTTGCTATTCAACACAAAACCCCACAATGCCATGCATACATATTCTTACATACATATGTATAACGTGTTATTGATTTTCTGAAAATTTATTTGTTTATGGATTCGCCCAATTCGTGTCAGAGTTCTGTGCTGTGTTGCTTTATCAGTGTTTTTAACGAACTTTGAACTCAGAACGGATGCTTGCGCTCAATTCTTTTTTTTTTCAAAACGAAAATCATGTCTTTTTTATATGTATGTATTTGTATATAACATTCAAAACTACGATGAAACACAGAAATATTGCAAGGCAAATGGTGATAGCTACAACCTATCTGTTTTAACTTTTTTTTTGAAAATACGAAAGGGCTATTAAATATGTGTACTACGGTATGTGATACACATTATTGTCAGTAAAGGAAATAGCACATTTTTGTATAATTTAATTAAACAAAACATACTAGTGAACTCGTTTTATTAAACAAGAATTTACTAGACATAGTTTGTTGAGCTCCCTTAAGTGAAAAATAAGAAATTCTTCACATTAAGCCAATTTTTCATGTGCGAATCCCAACAACAACAAATTAGCACTTTAGCAGCACATTGGATCTAGCAAAGCATCAACTAATATTGAAAGTTTTGAATGAATAATAACAATTTAAGGGTGTTATATGAACGAATTTCGGCTGAAGTTAAAGCTTTTGCAGCGGGGACCATTCCGATCATCAGACTCCCTTAGTGGTATTTAGTCTTAGTACCATACATTTTGCTGAAAAAGTAGCCTTGCTAAACGTCCTCTTTTTGGACGACGTGTCGTCTTTTCTAGCCTGCGCGAACAGTCCTCCGTTGTTTCAAGATATTGTCCTCTTTTTTCATCTTGTCAAATAATTTAAAGTTATCTTACTCAAGTTTTCTATTCTATTACAAAGTCATCAAATTCTCAGCTTGAAAGAAACAGAGTTTTTATTTTTCTTTCTATCTCGTTAAGTTCTACAGTTTTCGTATAGTTTAAGCCCTTAACTCAATGAGCTAAGTCATGGTCGAAGAAACGGACCGAAAGTGACCTATTTTAGACGTTCTAGGTATAGATATCGCAAATATTCCTCCTTTCTTGTTCAAAGAAGAACGGGCGTTTCGTCCCATATGTTGTAAGACTTTCTGACCTACATCATTGGAAAGGTATCTTTGAGTGCTATTATTTTTTGCATGTGCATAAGTGTGTATCTCGTGCAGGGAAAATGTTATTGCCCAATAAATGTTGCAGTGCGCTAAACACCTATTACAGTTATTGGGCTATAACACCATCAAGACCTTTCCAATGATATATTTAGGTCAGAAAGTGTTACAACATTTGGGACGCAATTTGTACAGGAAAAGAGCTATAGTTCAGTGCAATAGTTATTGGGCTATAGAACTTTCCCTGCGCGAAATACTGGCTAATGCCCGCACAATAATAAAAAACACTCATTTAAATCTTTCCAATGATATTGGTCAGAAGATGTTACAACACTTGGTATGCAACGTGTGCAGGGAAAGAGTTACAGTGCCAGTGCAACAGTTATTATGGGCTTTTTTTTTCTTTCCTTGCACGAGATACAGATTTATGCTTCTAACGGGTGATTTTTTAGCTGGTTTGGTTTTGGCAACACTGGTTTTGACAGCTGACGTGTGTTTAGTACCTTGTGTCACTGTCAAACAGCTTCAGTTTGGTTTGCAATTTAACCATGGATCGTCTTACAAATGAACAACGCTTGCAAATTATTGAATTTTACTATCAAAATTCGTGCTCGGTTCGAAATGTTCATCGCGCGCTGCTTCCATTTTATGGTCGGCATTCTCGACCTTCTGAGCAGTCTATTCGGAAGATTGTGACCAAATTTCGCACCAAATTTACTTTGTTGGACATTAAACCACCAACACGTTTACGTACTGTGCGTAGTGAAGAAAATATTGCGGCCGTATCAGCTAGTGTGACAGAAGACCGCGAAATGTCGATTCGGCGCCGTTCCCAGCAGTTAGGCCTTTGTTACAGCACTACGTGGAAAATTTTGCGGAAGGATTTGGGCGTAAAGCCTTTTAAGATACAGCTGGTGCAAGAACTAAAGCCAGCCGACCTACCACAACGCCGAATTTTTGGTGAATGGGCTCTTGGAAAGCTGGCCGAGGATCCGCTTTTTTATCGAAAAATTGTGTTCAGCGATGAGATCGTGCGATTTGACACCATTAGATTATTTTTTGTGGGGGTATGTCAAGGCTAATGTCTATAGGGACAAGCCCGCTTCGATTGACGCACTGGAAGCCAACATCCATGCATTCATTCGTGAGATACCGGCCGATATGTGTGAAAGAGTATGCCAAAATTGGACTCAGCGGATGGGCTACCTGAGACGCAGCCGCGGTCAACATTTGCATGAAATTATCTTTAAAAATTAAATTGCAAGGTTCAAACTATCGATTCAAATAAATATTTCATTCATTTTTTCGAATTTTTTGTGTTTTTTTTTTTTTAAAGTTCTAAACCTCTTAAAAAATCACCCGTTATAACAAAAAATAGCACTCATTAAGATAATTTCAATAATACAGGTTAGAAATTATTACAGCGTTAGCGACGCAGCTTGTGCAGTTGTTATGGGCAATTACACTATCCCTGCATGAGATACAGACTTATGTCCTTACAACAAAAAATATCACTAATTATGATCTTTATAATGATATAGGTCAGATAGTTCCACCACACTTGGGTCGCAGTTTGTGCAGGGGAAGAGTTATAGTCCACTGCAACAGTTATTGTGCTAGAAAACATTATACCTACACGAGATACAGACTTATGCCTATACAAAAAAAAAAAGTATTCTTTGAGACCTTTCCAATAATATACATAGGTCATAAAGTGTTACAAACGATGGGACGCAACTCATTCAGTTATGTTTACTCATATTGACAACGAAAAAAATAGCCAGAAATTCAAAAAACTCCGTAGTTACAGTACCTAGGCAACTGTCAAAATATACTCCAAAGTGCACATTTACATTCATTGCAATATTATTGAAAGATTTGACATAATAGGTAAGGATAATCCATTTTGATTTAATTATTTGTGAATAAATTGCCACAGTCCAAAAGCAAGCCATATTATAGGAAAACAATTTTGAGTATATGTACAGCAGTATAGAGAACGTGAATACTTAATTTAATAAATATTAAATATTGCTTTGGAAGACTGTCGGGGATAAAAGGATTAACGCAGAATTATGAAAAAGTTGTTAATTTATACCCAAATTTGTTTGAATTGGTTTAATTTGTAACCAAGATATGATAATATTTATGTTTAAATTAAAAAAAAAATAAACGATCTGAAAAAAGCTATTGTCATCGTCAGGATTTTTTTTATATACAAAAACCCATTATGGTAGTTCTTTATTTAGTGTGCTTACCGAAAAATTTATAAAATGCTAATGAGTATTTTAACTTAATTCCCATGACATGGTCATGGCCAGCAGTTATTCGCTACTCCGTCCCCTACTTGAAACTTCACCCTTTTTGGATGAATTTATAATATTTGGTCCCAAGTCTCATCTCAAAACAATTGTTTACTAATTTAAGCTTCCTATCCTTTAGTTTGAATCAGCATCCACCATTTTCCCCGTCACCACCCTCATTGCCATCGGCTCAGTTGCTATCGTTGCCATTTTTATTTTATTTCACATTAAAGTGACAAGGAACGAGAGTGGACTAGGACTAGGACCGAGCAGGAGCTGGAGTTGGAATGGATGAGGTCCTATGCAAATGTTGACCATTCATCATAAATTGGTCTTCCATCGGTGGGCACTGTGTCCACAGAATCTGAACAAAATGAATGCAATAGAGATGTGACCGAAAAGGAGCAGTGTCCTTGGTCATCAACATCACAACAAAAACAGCAAAAATCTTTTCTCTAGAAAACTAGGAGGGTCATGTTGATGTGATGACTTTTCGCACACATACTGAGATTTTTCTTCCCAAAAAAGGAATACAAAAAAAAACAGTTAGTGGCGGGTGACGGATGGCGCACAGTGGGGCCGCTTTGTATTAAATAATTCTTATTTTGCTAACCTTTTCACAAAAAAGTTAAACTTCTTTATAAAATTGCTTGTTATTTTTCTTCTTCAACTGAGATGTTTCTATTGTCAATTACATTTTTAAAGATATTTAATCAATGTATCAGCAACTACAAGAATTCTCGATATTTAGTAATGCATCGATATTACAAACACTTTTTGGAAGCCCACTAGGTATTCTATATAACGAACAAATAACGAATTTCACAAAGTTAAACTAAAAATTTGTATCCTTATAATATGAAATTTGTTTTTTTTTTTTGCTTAATTTATCGTCTTATCTATGCTTATTTAAAGCCTAAACATGTTAAAAATTTTATTTTTGTCAAGGAATTGAGGATAAAACTGGGTTGTATTGGAAAATGCTATGAGATAAACTGTTTAAAAATAAACAATAGCTATTAGTGCAGGCTTATTAACATATTTTTATTCGAAAAAAAGAAATATTGTTAACAGCAGTTTAACGATTGAAAATGGTGAAGGGGGTTATAAGGAATGTAAAAAAAAACTATTTCCCAGAAGCGGAGTTGGAGGGGGGATTTGGGGGGTGCAAAAGAGGGGGAAAATTGTATTAGTGCGTTTTCCGACTAAAGTTGGCCCAAAATGAGAAGTGTTCAATAGAAATGTTGTAGATCACGCAAAAATCTACAATTTTTATACACGTAATTTTTTAACATAACCTCAAAATTTCCGCGACATTGGCGAAAAACCGTATTTTTTTTATTTTCCCGAAGATAATTCGACTTAAATGAAATTTTGTGAAAATATATCTTGTTGTGTCCTTCATAACCACAATTTTGTTCATGCAAAACCATTGATCAATTTTTGAGATATTCAATTTTGTTTGCAAGAAAATACTTTTTTTCAAATGAAAAATGTACTTCAGAAAATCATCGTACAGAGTTCATTCAAAGATCATTAGTTTTGGTTTTACATTTACAATTATATTATATTTAAAATTTTCAATCGTAAAACTGCTGTTTTTTTTTATAAATGTGTAAAAAGCCTGCACTATATTTCTTTGTAGAAAAAAGTATTCAATATAACGAAATTTCTATATACATAATAACGAACGGACCTTTGACATTATATCATTCGTTATACTGGACCTCCACCGTATATTAATAAATGATCATTGGATATAATATTATCCAATGATCATTGATTTTGTGTGACAAAATTTGAATTTATGTCTGTAACATGAACTGTTAGAACCTGGCATTGGAATTGCTCTAGCACGTCACGCTTTTGAGATATAAGAATCTAAAAATTAAAAAAATAGCATTTTTTATGCAAATATAGGGTTATATATTTTTTGTGGAGGTAATTTTTTCTTAAAAATGTTTATGGTCATTCTGAAGTATGAACATTTTACTTTAAAATTCTTTTTGAATCTTTCAAATACCTCCATTCGTCTTCGAGAAATTGTTAGTTATCGTTCTACATTATTCGAAAAATCCAGTCAATGTGTGCTCAAAAGGGCACTTAGCGAGCAAATTGTGGGATTTTTCGAATAAGGCACTTTAAGACGAAAGCTTAGGATTTCTTGAAGACAAATGGAGGTATTTCAAAGATTCAAAAATAATTTTGAAGTACAATGTTCATACTTCAGAATGACCATACAAATTTTTTCGAAAAAAATTATCTCGAGAAAAAATATAACACCAAATTTGCATAAAAAATGCATTTTTTTTATCTTAGATTCGAATATCTCGTGCTAGAGCAATCCCAAGGCCAGATTCGAACTCAGCGCATCAAAGGCCATCAGAAAAGTGTATATTTGTTCATGTTACAGACAAAAATTCAAATTTTGTCACACAAAGTAATTTCTTAGTGCTTTCGAGTGGATTTCCGAAAACAGTAAAAATTCAATTTTCGACAAATGTATTTTTGTATCGTTTTTTGCATTTTTTCTATGTTGCGTCACGAAATTTTGTTGGTAAACCTCAGATTCGGATTCAGCTCCCCCGAAAACGAACAAATTAAAGCTACCCCACAATTTGTATGGTAAAAATACAATATGACTGGACAAAAAGAAATAGATTTAAGAATCTAGATTAGATACAAACAATTGTTTTCTGGGCAGGTACTCTCATTCAAAAGTTATTTAACAACTAAATTTGGTTATGAAGAGTTTTCTAACATGGATATGGCGAGATTTGATTCTCATCACCTCAATTTGTTTCCATTCCTTTCATTCTGGCTTGTTTGAACTTTCCTTGCAGCTTCCGGGCTGACATCGATTACTTGAGTCGGTGACAGGTCTTGTTTTATATGTACACTTTGCCAAATGTTTCTGTGAATTATTGATAACGGATCTAACAATATTCCGCTTTATAGTCGGAATCAGCTTGGGTTTTCTTCCAGAGGGGTCGGCTTTTTGCTCTGATATTTAACATTTTTTTACACTTGCTGATAAGTATAGTTCGTTCTTAAGGAACATTTCAACTTTATGAAGATTTTTGGGTTTGATTTCCTTCATTTCTTACCATTTTAATTAAAAAAAATCTAATAAAATCACAAGTTTTGAAAAAGTTCTAAGCTTACAACCTAGCAACCTGTCAAAGAACTCACAAAATTGATCGAATGCACTCACAACTCATTAAAAAGGTTTTTTGTTACGGTATTTCTGATAAGCTTAATTTATCATCGATAACGCGCTTAGCTTGAATAAACAAAAGACATAATGTAAAAAAATGGCTTGCAGTAACGTTTTGTCAAATATTTTCTAAATTAATAGATTTCGCTCGACCGAATATGTGAGTTACTGTATATCTCCGATTCTATAAAGGCTAGTGAAAACTAGCTGTGTTTTAATATCTTCTATCGGGATCCAGATCTATATCTGGATTAACTTTTAACACATACCTACTACAAAAACAATTTTGAAAATGTCCCACTATTTAGTTTTTGCATTACGTCTACGTGTTAAAATCAAATCCAGATCCAGATCCGATCCCGATAGAAGATAATAAAACATACCTATTATAATCGTTGCCAATCGTAGGAATAGGTACGTACGAGGTATGAGTAAGGTGCAAAATGTCTCTGCTCAAATCCTCTCTGAGTTTTTCCTACAGATCTTTGGGGTTGGATGCAGCGCTGACACCCTACTCCTTTTGCAGTAGATCTACTGCACTTAGTCCCAAATGAAAATCTACTACGCAGCAAAAACAATCTACTCCTCTTTAAAGAGTCTTCAACATTATTCAGAGTTATCCAAAGATTTTAATTCATAAATGGGGAATATAAAAGAACTTACCCAAAATATTTGTGTATGTATGAATTTTTCAAACGAAATGTGATTTTTTTGTTATTAATTTAGTTTATAAAACTTATTTTTTATTATTGTTGTTATTGCTGACTTAGTTATTACTGTGGAGTTCGTTTTTGAAAGCATTGTTGAGTCTCCAGATTCTTCTTTTTTTTTCTTTTATAAAATGTAAATGGATTGAATTTGCTTATTTGCATTGAATTGTAAGATCTTCTGCAGTTTATTGTAATCTACTGCTTTTTTCCTCATATATACTGCGCCTAATCTACTATACTCTCTATAATGGCAGCGCTGGTTGGATGGCGAACATACTGTCAAAGTGGTAGCGAATGATGATCGTACGCATCCATCAATGTTATTTCCCAATGTTAGTCATTTTCGAGTAACTGCCTGAACAGAATGCAAGACGGAGCTGGAATAGATGTCAAAAATGCTGCAGCCGGAGCTGCAAAAGTTGAACTATTTTTAACTTTTACTGCAGCATTTTTGACATCTTCTGCAGCATATTTGACATCTATTCCAGCTGCGTCTTGCATTCTGTTCGGGCAGTAAATCTTTGGAAAGCTTCTTTGTATATATTGCATTCTTCTTCTCCATCGATTGTTTTCAAACTTTCAAATGATTTGAAAATAAAAATATATTTTTTCTTCTTAGATTATTTGCCAAATCTACAATTGCTTGGATGGTAGTTTCATTTTGTCTTCAAACAAGTGCTAGTGCATCAATTTTTCTTAAAAATAGCGTGGTTCTTTCACCGAATGTCATTTTTTTTAGTGTTTATAACGAGTACAACCAAGTTAGGGCATTTATTAAAAAAAAATAAAATATGTACATACATAGTTTCAAATCGAAGTTGCCAAAACTCACCCAGATACCTACGTTTTTTCTTCTTCTTAACACGGCAGTATTTGATTATTCAAAATGATTTTACAGGATTATATCCATTAATCTTGGTACTTTCACCATATAGGAATGACCCCTTCGCTACTTACCTCAATATTCTTATATTAAGATAAGGCTCAGATAAAAAAAAACGTATTGGAAGAGTTTTGCTCCTCCCCTTTAGATGATAGGGGCAATTTTCTTAAAAGTTGACCCAAAATTAAGGCAACACGTACAATGTCACGCTAAAGCTTATTTTAAGCAAAAATCCAATCTCTAATATGCTTGTTAAATTGAATTTAAATTGTTTAGTTTTTGAGGAAAATATTATGTGTATTGGAATTTCTGTGATTTTTAGTCCAAACGTGTGTCAATTTTTTTATATGAACTTTGACAGAACTTGGACTAAAATGCGCAGAAATTAATGCACAGAAAATCACAGAACTTCAAAGTAAAGGAACAGACTATTGTTTTAAATTTGAAACTTTGCAAAAAAAAAAAATATTTTTTTTTTAATAAAATGAATTTCCCTGGCAGCTTTATCAGCCAGTTCGTTGCCCTGTATTCCAACATGTTCAGGAGTCCCCATTAGCTTTAGTTTAGAAGGTTTTGTAATTATAATGTCTCTTATTTTGGATATAATTACAGAATTATGAAAAGGGTTCATAATGGACTTTGAATAACTTTTTATGCTAGAGTGGGATTGACAAGGATTTTCTGAGTTGATTTGTTATGCCAAAAGTAAGGTCTATATTAATGTTCAGCCTTATCGGATTTATGGCTAGGTTTGCAAATTTGTATGTCTATTTTGACTGGACTAATATTGTAGTTACCGTCCAGCTTTGCATCACGGGTATGGTTTTATGAAGCGAGTATTTAGAAGTCATTTACAAGTTCAAATGTACAAAAATTTGTTGAGGAGCATGTTTGAAAGAAGTCTGACTTTTTAAACGCAGTTATTTTTATGAACGAGTTAAAAAAAGGCTAAAAGCAAATACGGCACTTAAGGAAGATATCTTCCAAGTAATTGTGAAAAATGGAAGTGCGTACTATGCTGTTTTGGCCCTGTTAGTCAATGCTCGCGTTTAAATTTTGGAATTTTTTGTGTGGATTGTACCTACATACTAGTGAAATATTTACCTTCATGCTTCATGTAATCAAAAAATGTTCCGTACAGAGTTCGGAGATCCTTGGTATTACCAAAATATTTTGATTTTAACCAAATTATGTCCAGAAGCACATGTCTGGATATGGGCAGACCTGGTTCTTATTAGACTGCACCAACTGATATAAAAGTTATTAGAAATATGCATTGTTCGTTTGACAGCAGCCTTCGTAAACAAATTTCAATTAAAAATTATTTAAATTGGGCTATTCTGGCTGGATGTCACAAAGGCCAATTCTTCCATTTATTTTGTCTAGGAACTAAAATTCCCCAAAATAAAACCTTAATTATAGCGATAAACTTTTTTTCACACAGCGCAGTGATTTGAAATGAGATCGAGATGCCATATTAACTATACCTATGGTTGAACACAAAAATACCTTAAGCTCGTTGTAATTGGTTCCTTGACCAGCCATTATGTTTTTGCCGATTGTACTTTCCCGCCAATTTTTAACTGTCAAGGCTACGGTTACAGTGGTTCCGTATTTGGACGAACAATTTCCGCGTTCAAGTTTCAATGGATAGCGTATCTAGTATAGCATTGTATCCATGTATGTGCCTATTGTTGACATTTCTCATAGGATAGCTTCATATCCTAAAATGTTTAGGATAGCTTGGGATCTTCTTATCTGCCAACAGCTGTTTCATCATCAACTGTGTTTTAACAAGGGATTACAACAACACAAACCTATCCAGATCACTTTTTTTACGTGTTTGAACGTGGCCAATTATTCTAACATACTCGGACGACCAGGTGCGGATACAGTATTTCGTTCAGAGGAGAGGAGGAGGGAAATTTGCATGTAAGTTGTACCTATGTATGTACCTATCTTTCAATCGATAACATTTTAGTTGGTTGTCCATGTTCATTTAATACTTAAGTTGTTTGAATACCCTTTATATAGTATTCCTCAGCTGAATTAATTTCATGGTTGGGACGATGAATTGTGTGTCCACCAGGACGACGAATCTGAGAATACTTCAAAAGGAACGAAATAATATTTTTCAATTACATTCACTGCAGAAAAAATTAAGCTGATTTGAACAATTGATCGTTTGGACGAAGTCGTGCCCGTGCGGCTTCGGACGAACAAAATGCTAGTACTCCAACCAGTTTCATAAGATCATATAGTTTTTTTATTCTGACGAGTACTTCAAACCAATTACTCATCCGAATACGTATCCACTTAAGATCTTAAACTCTTACTAGGGGGCTTACATGAAGTAACGTGGTTGGACAACATTGCTTGATAGAAACAGAACAAGTTTTCAAAATAATTTTGAAAACCATACAACGAAGTTTGACAACATGGTTAGTTTTGCGTTTAAATGATCAAACATCGAAAGTTGTCAAACAATTTTGGACAACATGTTGTTCCATGTAAAACCCCTATTTAATACTGACTTTTAATTGTCATCTGAAAGCTGGCCAATCAAAAACTCGAAAAATTAAAAAAATGTGAATCGAAATCGATGAGTTCAACGCACTCATTTGAAATGAGTAAAAAAAGAGTGAAGCTGGCAGCGCTGAGCTATTTGCTCAATTCAGTCGGTCTATTCATTCTGAGCGCATAGAGCGTATTCCCAGCTAGCTCAGATTTAAAAAAGAAACACAAGTTGATCACTTTGAGTACTCTGAGCTAAAAAAGAAACGCAAATGTTTTATCTCAACGCTATGCTCGGAGCTAACAAAGAAAAACGCCTATTGATAAGTGGAAGAAGTGGAAGGCAGTTATTAATTATTTTCGATCAATAGGCTTCCTGTTGAAATAGAGAAAAATCACTTCAAAAATTAATGAACATAGAAAAGATCATGATTTTCTATTTATACACAAAATTATTTATATTTATTAGTATTCCATTTGTCATAAACAACAAGAATCAAAAGAGACTACAAAAATATTAATAATGAGAGGGTGTTTTTTTCATTGAAATGGAAAAATTTTGAATTACTACCATGAATCCCCTCCCAAAACTGGAACGTCAATGAAAATTGGTTTTTATCAACCGCATCTGAAACAACAAATGCGGTTGATAGAAGATTGATCATTTGAGAGACTTCCGGGCGAGGGAGACGATTTTTTCTGTAATTTTGTTCGAAAAACTTACGTTTGCTTGCAACCAAGTAAAAAACTTGCTTGCACAAATCCTGCAAGTGGCAAGTACTTGCGGCAAGTGATTTCAAGTGATTTACTTGCTTGCAAGTGCTTGCAGGAACTAGTCACACCGTGCAAGTATTGCTGGGACAAGTACTTGCGAGCAAGTACATCACTTGCAGCTATTAATTGCTTGCAAGTATTTTTTGGGTCGTCACAGGCTTGCTGCCAGTACTTGCTCGCAAGTAAATCACTTGCAGCAATTACTTTGCTGCAAGCATTGTATATCCAATCTATAGTATTCTCATGAAACACGATTTTGTAGGTAGACATTTGGTCGATAGGTTCGCTGTGATCGCCTTACCGAGATCCCTTAACAAAAATTAGTATTACATTTGGACGCATAGATGGCCACGAGCTTTTTTTCTTCATGAGAATACTATAGAGTTTATATACAATGCTGCAAGTACTTTTCGGGTCGTCACACCAGGCAAGGTTTACTTGGAGCGTTGGTATAGAGGCATTCAACTATGAACAGCTTCTTAAATTTCTCAGGTAACAGCTTTCTACGATTTTACGAGTTTTCTACGAGTTTTCTAAAAGCACAGAAATGAGTGGATCCTATTTAAAATTCTATAGAATCCATTTCCATATTGGCTCAACAGTCTTAGTACCATACTTACATATAGAGTAAGATCCCAGGACCGCCAGACATACGTCATTTTATCATAGCTGAATTTTTTTCTGTGAATGCACACTAGGGTAGGTATGAACGAATGGATAATACGAACCTTGAACCCGGGTGCGTTTCGGAGGTATTAAGTGCTAAAAGTGCATAAAATTGATGCAAAATTACGTTATTTTATCAAAGCTGGTTTTTTGATATGTTTTAAAGAAAGTTATGATTAACTTATTTTGAAACTTACCAGACACCTACATGGGTGCACAATGTCAGCCAGACACCATTAAAGGTGCCAAAAAAAAATCGTGAAATTTCATTATAATATCAAAGCTGAATTTAATATATGTTCTTCGGGAAACTGTATATGTGTATTTCCCAAGCTGCCCACGGAACATATTATGCAATATAAAACTTAACTTTGATACTATAACGTAAAATATACGATTATTTTGACAACTTTGGGGTTTCCAGTGAATCCAAAGCCCCATTGCAGGTGCCTGGTCGCTTGAGAAATATTGTGAAATAGTTTTCCAAAGTGCATGAAACGTTTGCTTTGACACTAAAACGTAAACTAAAATATTTGTTTGAAAACGTTTGGCTGACATTTGGTCCCTCTGTAGGTGATAAAATGACGTATGTCTGGCGGCCCTGGGATCTTGGTCTAATACATTTAAAACCAAAAGCATTTACCAAATTTTCGTTGATATTCCTTAAAATTGAAATTACTTATGCCCGTCAAATTGATATTCCTTGATCAGAGAGAAATTGCGGAAAAAAAGTGTGGAACGATTGGTAGCAACTTTTGGCAATATTTGGAAATATGTTACTCTCTGGTGAGCACTGTCTTCTGTCCAAAACAACACAATTTTTTAATTAATTGTAGAACAGGAATAGGGAAAATTGGTGACAAGAAGTATCTAACATTGGCCGTTTTTGTTAATCTTTGGAACAATGCACATGCTAGTTCATACAAAAAAGTATGTACACAGATACTCAAAACTACCCTTTTTTATTTTTATATTGTTTATCCTGACAAACGATGAACTTTGAAAAAAGCGAAAAAATGCAAAATAGGCAATGAAGCAAAATAATTAAAAAAAGACACGGCAAAATAAAATGTATATTTTTGGAATCAGGAGGATATGAAACGTATTTGTATAAAGTCGATACCTTCATACGATAGCGTACAAAAAACAGGCAAAGTTAGCATAATACTATCCCTGATAATTACCCTCACAATTCCATAAAAGTTATAATTTGCTTATACGTTATTCTTCCAGGCGGTCTCACCCTTACATTAGTGTTGAAAGTCCCTTTTCAAATTTGTTTATTTCTATAAAATTCACAAGCACAAGAAGTGTTTTTTGATTCCTGTAAAATTTTGAAAATGTCGCTTAATACATACGGGAAGGTATCGGAATGTTTTCGTTATTTTGTTTGTATCCATTTGATGTAATTATTTAAGAAAATGCCTCCTGCTACATTAACGTGGTAAATAAAACCACGAGCCATACAACTTTTTTTCAAGAATATATCCAAGAATCATTTCCCAAAGACCATGAAGCGTGTCTGCCTTTCATCGCTCACACTTTAACCAGGAGAACACAAAAAGTCATTAAAGGCAAGGTAACTCTAAGAATTTATTAACATCATAAAACGACCAATTTGGATCCACTGTACGGCTGGCCGCACCGATGTGGCTGGCGAGCGGCAATAGAGGGAAACACTTGGGATATGATTTCATTTTCTAGTTTCGTTTGCATTTCTCTATCGGTTTGGTTGAAGTAGGGGTCCTATACCGCTGTTCACTTTGATGTGAACATGATGCGGAGATTCAATTTTCAGGATATCCTGCCAGCAAAAAAGAAAAAAAAAATAACGAACGAAATGTAAGAAGGATCGCCTTTAGAATTTTCCATGACTATTGTGTTAACATTTTCAAAAGAACTAAGCTGATTGTCTCCATGGCGCGCGTACCTTTGAGTAGCATTGGACCAAAACGTGAACCTGTGAAAACATATGACAAAAGTCGTCAAGTGGAAGAATATAACTGGAAAGAAGAAGGGACAGGATGCAATGGAATATCCTGTAGATATCCTTGGGGGGTCACTTCAAATTATGACATACTGTACCTGCCCAAAGTGCTATAAAAAAAACTTTGTGTAAGGAGCAACGATCTCCTAACACAAAGGTCATTGTTTAATTTAAGTTGGTGTGTTCTTTAATTCCTTCCAAATAAATAAACAAAAATCCTGTAAATTTTAGCTCATTATTTTACCGTTAAGGTCAGGTTAGGTTGAAGTGGCTGTCAGTCATGAAAACTGACACACTTAGACCATAAGTTGGCCCATTGTGATACCACAAGAATCTGGGAAGCCTTTTTCCCTACTCGATGAACCATTTGGAGCTTTTTATGAAGCGTAACAGACTACCTATGTCAACATTTACTAAATCACTAGGATCATTGAAGTAGAAATCTCCAAGATGGAGTCTTCGCCTATGAGATAGAGCAGGACAAGTGCATAGGAGATGAGGAATCGATTCTACCTCTTCCTCGTCCATACAGCTTCTGCAAAAATCGTTAGAGAATACGCCAAGACGCGTTGCGTGCTTGCCTATAAGACAGTGTCCGGTTATGACACCGATCATGGAGCTAATGTGCAATCTGCTTAGAGATATCAAACATTTAGATCGCTTAAAATCCATTACTGGCCAGATTTGTTTTATTGCCAAGCAAGTGGTGATATTGTTCCACCTAAGATTTGTTCTCTCTAAAGCATCTTGCTTCAGCATAAGTTTACATGTAGCGATGGGAATACCAATTTCTGCCTCACTAGGTAGAAGAGGTAGAGTTGTTCCATATTTATAGCGAGTTCGTCAGCCTTACAATTACCTGGAATGTCTCTATGCCCCGGCACCCAACACAGGTGAATGTTAAACTGCTGCGCCATCTCCAGCAGAGATGAACGACAATTTAGGGCTGTTAAAGAGTTAGTAGAGACCGATTCCAGAGATTTGATAGCTGCTTGACTATCCGAGAAGATGCGGATATCTGTAGTTGATAACACGTTTTCTTTCAGCCAAGATAAGGCTTCTTTGATCGCCATAAGTTCCGCCTGGAACACGCTACAATGATTAGGAAGACGGAAGGAGAGACTTAATTTTAGTCTTTCTGAGTACACACCACCACCCACCCCATCAGCAGTTTTCGATCCGTCGGTGTAAATATGGATTGATTCATCTTCCAAGAGAGCCGTATCCTCCCAGAGAACTCTAGAAGGAATGCTGACTTGAAAGTTTTTGCCAAACTGAAGTTTTGGGATGGTGTAATCAGTGTGACTTGGGATTGATCCGAATGAATTCAGAATGATGGAATGGCCAAAGTTGTTGTTGGTCCATTGTGAGGAAGCTTTAAGGCGAATGGCTGTATTTGCAGCCACTTGTTTGCTGAAAATATTGAGGGGTGTCAGATGGAGCAGAACGTCTAGAGCAGCGGAAGGTGTCGTACGAAGTGCTCCACTTATGCACAAACAAGCAGAGCGTTGGACTTTGCTCAATTTGTCGCAATTTACCGCTTTATCCAGAGCAGTCCACCATACTGACACTCCGTAAGTGAGGATCGGTCTAATCACCGAAGTATATAGCCAGTGAGTGATTCGAGGTTGAAGGCCCCATTTGTTCCCAACGGCTTTTTTGCATGAGAAAAGTGCCACTGTGGCTTTTTTGACTCTTTCTTGTATATTAGGTTTCCAGCTTAACTTTTTGTCCAAAATAAGACCCAAATATTTTGCTTGATCAGTGAATGTTAGTGGAGTACCTTTGATAGAAGAAGGATCAATATGAGGGATTTTATATTTCCTTGAGAATAGAACAAGTTCTGTTTTATGAGGGTTGACACCCAGACCATATACCGTTAACCCGGCTCCCAGAAGAAATAAGTTTTATTTGGGAAAACCTATGTAAAATGTTCGATCAAACTCTAAATTTTTATAACTTTGAAAATAATGAGTAGAAAAATTTTAATTTTGGTACAAACGTAGACTTTTATAACTTTATCAAAAATTCGATAAGAAACTCATTAAAATCAAAACCCTGAAAAAGGTCACATTGTGAAATATTCTTTCTTTTTCAAAATGCTGAAATCTATTACAATTTTTTGTTTTAGAAAAATGAATGTTTTATTCCACAATTATATTCCAAACCAAAAATAAAAAATTAATCAAAAATTTATTATTTAATCTTGAATTGATTTGTATATCTTCTTTCCAGTACATATAGTACGGGTGTTAGTGCACGATATGAGGGCATACCTTTCATTTCGACCTGACGACGGGTTTAGCTTTAGTACACTAATAATTCATGTCCTAACTTTACCTTTAAGAAGTGTTGCCAATGTGCCAACACAGTCAGAAGGACAAGAGAAAGGTTGCCACTTACCAGTTTTAATCCCGAAATGTTGCTTACAAATCGGAAACCAAGGGTCAGACGTTAACCCGAGAACTCTCGTTGGATTTAACACCTTTTAAACCAAAGGACCACATTATTGATTTTCTCCCAACCCTCCTCTTGTACAAAGCGGATGGAAAAAGAAATTTGAAAAGTCAAGAAAAGTTAGAAAAATATTTTTATTAATAAAATTTAAATTATTAATAAAATTTAAAGATGGTGTCGAGTCGACAGACAATTTCACAATATACTACATTACATCCAAAGTTGATTGACAACCTACTTTGTTTTTTTTTTTTTTTAAAGCACCCAGTTTCATTTCAATGCTGTTGGAATTTGATAATATTTTTCTTGTTTCACTAAAAATTCAGTCATCATTTATGAAAAGGGATATAACTTTTTTGAAGGTAGTTTTATCGAGTTCATTCTGATTTAGTAAGATTGGGCATTAAAAAATACCCTTGAAACATGTGCCATATGCCTTTATTATACCAATATAAATATTTGAGTTTGTTTATCTTTCATTTCCCCCCTCCACAGCACTTTGAAAGTGGCTTTTTAGAAAAACGAAGGTAGTTTTTGAATCAACTTTGGATGTAATGTAGTAGATTGTTAAATTCTTCGTCGATACCATCTGTAAGTTTTATTAATATAAATATTTTCTTGCTTTTCTTGGCTTTGCAAATTTTCTTTCCCAAAACCTCTTTTTTCCACCCCCTTCGTGCAAGAGGAGAGGTGGGAGAAAAACAATAATGTGGTCCTTTCAAGGGTGTTGAATCCAACGGCAGCTCTCGGGTCCTTGTCTGACCCTTGGTTTTCGATTTATAAGCAACATTTCGGGATTTTAACTGGTAAGGGGCAACCCTTCTCTTGTACTTCTGACACTATAGCACCTTGACAACATTTCTTAAAAGTAAGGTTAGGACATGAACTATTAGTGTACTTAAGCTCAACCATTCAGGTCAAAATGAAAGGGTGGTCTCACCAACAGCCCCACTAATAATATAAAATTTTAAATTTACTACATTTACCAAATTTATGTTGAACTATTTTTATAAACAGATGTATTGTACATAGGTAATATATAACGAATTTGTTATCTACCGACCTAAAAAAAAAGCAACTGTCTATTTCCATTTCTAAAATGGTTAGTCGACCCTTACTCAAATTTGCCCTCTTTTACTCTGCTTGAATTTTTTTTTTAAATACATATCCCGTCTTAGCTTGGATAAAATTTCAAAATCAATTTTTATTATTGTATATCCATAAGCCTTTTAGTAAGGGCTGTTCGTTGTTGATGATTCAGATCAATGAGTAAGTAACTGGTTTCTCTATTTGTATGAGGAGTTTAATTTCGATAATGCCTTCACCCTTCAATTAGGTAATCAAAATATGAATAAGCAGTCATTATTGTTTCATGATTTTACTCCGCCTAGGATAGAGTTTATTCCTAAGTACATAAGCATTCAACTGTCTATAACTTTATTAGGTACAATGTGCTGCTTAAACTTGAGTTGATACATGAGATAAGAGAATAATAATGATAATTTTCGTTGCTTATATTCAGTTGCCAATGGCAACGAAAAAGACTCAACTAAATTAAATTAAATCCACTCTCGGTGATTTTCATGTAACTTAATTCACAACGATGACGTCCACGTGTTCCGTATCTGTCGACAACTCCATTCAATTTTCAAAAATTTATTGCGTACAACAACGTATACAACAATATCGCTTAAGGCAAAAACTTTCTGAATAAATTGTTAACAATCGAAAGCAGAATCGAAAACACCAACTACTAAAGTAGGAAAAGCATATTGTTCGATGCGGAAGTTTCGAATTTTCAATTTTTAATTGCTTTACAAATCGTTTGGAATTACAAAGGCTAGCGAACTTTGTCGGTATAAATTAAAAGTAGCTATTGTCTTTTTTTTTGTAACTTAAGTGCTGTTGAATAAAAACTTGGTCTTTTTTTCAAGAGTAATTGTAAATGAGAGGTCATTTAAATTTATTTATGGAATTTAACAAAATAACTGATAGACATACCTACATACATACATACATATATACATTAGGGTGGTCCTTATATTGGGTTTTTTTGAAATTCGATCTTGGATAGGCATCAAATGACTCTAAATGGAGAAAAAAAAATTTCCTAATTTTTTTAGATTTTTATTTCACCCCCCTGGGCCCTGTTTCATAATAGAGCTAATACTATTAGTTAAAAGTACAAGTTTAGAAAACTACGAGGTAAAACCACTAATAATTCCTTTTTCATAATGAGGGTGACCTTCCCAATACTATTAGTGATATTAACCAACTGAAAGATACAACAGTCCTTTTCTGCTGCTTGATAATGAATCCCAATTTTGCCTCAGACTAATAGTATTTTTTTTTGTACTTTATTATGAAACAGGGCCCTGGTCTCCCTTTTTTCACTTCAAGGTACAAATAATGGAGTTAGGCTGATTCTTATAACACGCAAAAAAAAAAGTCAGAACTTATAGATTAGATTCAGACGAAAACAAAATCGTACTGGAGGGGGGTCTATTTCCCCCCGTTCAGGTGGGAGGGGTAATTTTCTAAAAATTTGACCCAAAATAGAAAAAAAAGTATTAAAAAACAACGGGACCACTTACTAATGGCATGCTATAGCTTTTTTTAAAGCCATGAATCCAGTTTCTAAAATGTTTCTTAAATCAAGTTTTAATTGTGAATAGTTTCTGAAAAAAATAATTTTCAAACGTAAAAAATTATTATTTTTGTTTTTATTTTTAAGTTTTGAAAATTATTTTTTCAAAAACTATTTAAAATAAAACTTGATTTAAAAAATATAATAGAGACCGGATTCATGGCTTTAAAAAAAGCTATAGCATGCCATTGTAAGTGGTCCCGTTGTTTTTTAATATTTTTTTTCTATTTCGGGTCAAACTTTTAGAAAATTACCCCTCCCGCCTGAACGGGGGGAAGTAGACCCCCCTCCAATGCAATTTTTTTTTTCGTCTGAATCTAATCTATAAGTTCTGACCTTTTTTTGCGTGTTATAAGAATCACCCTAACTCCATTATTTGTACCTTGAAGTGAAAAAAGTGAGACCAGGGGGGTGAAACAAAAATCTGAAAAAATTAGGAAAATTGTTTTTCAATGTTTTGAATCGAATGAGGGCAATCTAAGATAATGTCCTATTTAAGGACCACCCTAATATACATACATACATACAAACATTTCAAATTTTGGATTCTGAATTAAAAAAAAAACTAAAAATTCCACAGTGTACATAACGATATTATCTTATAGGTCTGCATTGAATGTCTTGAAACTAATTCCAAGACATTAATTTTATTTCAAGCACGCTGTAATATTGTAGATACATACTGCTTGAAACTCAAATGAATGAATACTTTAATATTTGACTACTGAATGAGTCTTGCACCCATTTCAAAACAAACACTTACTGTAGTGGACTCACGAAGAACGGGTATTTAGAATATGGGTATTCATGGAAAAAGTGTATACTACACTTCTACACTATGAACACTGAGTACATTTGTTCTAGCCAAAGTCAAGCTTCTTAAGTGGCAAATTGGAGAGAAATGGCTGTTGCGAGTTTTACCTCAGTAGTTTCTATTTTTTTATTTTCTTTTAACTCAATTTCTCCTGAACGTCACTCAGCCTTTCTTCTTCATTTCCCTTATCACTCCGATTCATGGGGCCAGTCTGTTGAATTTGCACTATCCTTTCGTTGTTCTTCAATGCCTTCTGCTGAAGGCAGAGAAGGCAGAGGCAAGTAGACATTGAAATCGTTTTATTAAATCCACTCGGTGTACTCAGTGTATTTCCCTCAGTAAACATTGTACCATTGAATAATTAGATATAGAAGTGGACACCGAACATTTCTCAGTTGACTATATGCTATACGCCCCATCAATCCGGTGGTGGAAATAAGAAGCTCAAATTTCCTTTTCATCATTGAATTTTTAAACCCATTAGTGGATGCAAAATGTCTTATTAGATTTTTTTTAAAACATGGAGATTCGGAGGGATATTTGAGTCTGGCATAGAATGAAGACAACAACAATAACAACCACTTTGGTTTGGAATACCAGACAGTAAAACTTGTCTGGTATGCCAGGCAAGGTTAAAGCACTTTCGGTAGACATTATGTTTTTCCAAGTGTTGTTTTTTATTTTGCTTTTTGTTCTCGCACAGATAAGAAAAATAGATGGTAGTAGTAAGAAACTCTAAGGAAGGAAAGAGAAAGAATATGTGCTTTTATTTAAAAGCATATTTACGCAAAGCATACTCGCACAACTGATAAGAACAAAGTCCGGACGCTTTTAAAATTACATTACAATTTAATTTATTACAATTACAATTTAAACGGTAAATCCAATACAGATACAGAGCATTTTAATGTTATTTCCTATATAAAAAATTTGAATTGTTGTTAAGGTTAATATAGAGCGAGAAGCTGCGATAAATCAATTTTAATTATTTAAATTTAACGTGCGACTATATGTACATATATAGGTTCATTAGGTACTATAGGGCAAGTCTTGCATTCGTTAAAAAAATCGAACTCGAGATTTTGTCAATCAATTATTGACAGTACCTCTCTTAGAACACTTTGTTTTATTTTCGCATTATCGGTTGAACCAAATTTGATTATTTTTTAATACGGAAGACTTGAAAAGTTTTTTTTTTATTTTTTTTCAAAAAAACTTCAAAACCGTTTTTTACGATGCAGCCTTGAACCCTAGGACAAGTCTGTTCGATCCAGTCATGCATTTTTTTTTTGTTGAAAGTAGATCGTTCTATTAAACCTTTTCTGCCCTATTAAAAAAAAACTCTGTTACTTTAATTCTTATTTACAAGTTAACTAGTTCCTGGACTAAGAATGTTCTGGACTCAACTGAATCAGTAAAGCCTGTACGGTGAGTTTGGAAAATTCATAATCCATGCATTAGTTAACTTAAAAATAAGACTGAAAATTAAATGTTTTTTATTAATAAGGCCACAGTTAACTATCATAGAAACGAAAACTTAAATGATTGAATTTGAGAAGATTGGACATCAAAATCAGTGGTTATTTTGATGCCAAAATAAAGGGCTGTTCTTAATTATTATATATGGCATAAGGAAAAATTGATTTTATTATTTCAGGGATTGAACTGTGCAGCCACAAACCATTTCTGCTATACTTGTAAAAACAAAAACCACTTCTGGTATACTATATATAGACACAAACCAGCAGTGTGGAGAAAGTGCATAAGTTTTTCTTCATAGTAAATATATTCTTCTATGGCCAAGCGGTTAGCGTGGTGGACTTTCAGTGCGAGAGGACACTGGTTCGAATCTCACAGAAACCTTGTAATTTTTATAGCTTAAACAAATAATAGCTGCGTTTTTTTGCATGTCCATATGGAGTTTGGCGAAAAAAACGACATCGGGACATTTCAACATTTGCTTACCTTTTGAATTGGGCTGCCATTTTGTTTTGAATTATCTTACCAACAAACATTTGACATATCTAAATAAATTGTCGATAACACAACGGCAATCGTAGTTTGGCATTACTGTTTTTATCGGGACAAAAGTTAACTCCAGTAAATTATCTGGAATTAGCTAACTCTATATGGGTCAATATTTCAAAACATTAATATTTTTCACTCCAAAGTGGACCCTCGCTCAAAAGAACCTGTTTTGGTAGACGAACAATTATGTCTCTTAATAACTCTATAATAACCACTTTAAAACAAGGAGTCATAACAGTTGATTAAATCTAACGGTTTTTTAAGCCAGGGAAATGATACTTGTATCAGGGGAATGACAAAAATTTATATTTACTCCGTCGATTAGATGGATATTTAATTTTGCGAATGGTTTCAGAAGTGTAAAGAAAAAGAAGAACAAATACTAACATGAAAAATTGCATCCACGACTATGTTGCACGAACTTGCTCTCATGATTCAAGAATTTTGCGAGACTAAACATTTTATAGTAATAATCGTATTTTGTATGATATTTTGCCAGAGAAAATGTGAAAAAATTCAAAATTACTTAAAATACTGTAAATATGTTTAAATGTAATATTATTGATTCTTCTAGAGTTACCAAAACGCAATCAATCATTATAATGAAAACTTGAAAGTCAGGGGAATGACACAAAAAATTATGTTAGGGGAATGACTCCGAAGGGTGTTTTATGAGAATTAAATGGAGGTTATTAGAAAATTAAATGTTTTATATTATTTTTCACGTAGGCCCTTGTAAAAGACACAGACGAGTAAAACTTTTTAATTTTTATACCACACGGTTTAGTAAAAAACACGCGTTAGAGGAATAACAATTTCGCTTGACGAAAAACAAAATCATTGCCTTAACTTGAAATATAAAAGACAACAAAGTTTTTTTGAACCCCTTACTTTAATTTTCATACAGAGCAATTCTGTTCCGTTAAACAACAAGAAAATCAGTTTTCTATTTTGAGCCTATATATATTTTTTTTCAATTTCCATTGGTGGGATAGAAATGATCAATTTATGGGGGACACTTACTTAAAAGCTCCTATTTAAAAAAATAAAGCAACAAAAAATCATTTGACTATTTTTTAGTTAGGATGCATATATTATTAAAAAGACTGCATCATTAGATTTGATTTTTTGTATCGTTTTTAGTTTCGTTGCTAAAATTCAGACAGTGTGGTAAGTAGGCCTGGGGACACGTCAGGGGAATGACATTTTGGGTGTTAGAATGGAGATAGCGGGTATGAAATTTTTTTTAACTTTATTTTTTCTAGAGCGAATATTAGAGCCCGTTTGTTTCAAGCCATCCAATTAATAAACTTATAATAAAATTTTGTACTTCGGTTCAAAAATGAAGGAGACTGATATATTAATATTTTGAAATATTGACCCATATAGACATAGTTGTTGTTGTTCTTAGCATGTAAATTGTTTTGCTTTGTCGTCGTTTTTTTCACACAATTTTATCTGGACATGCAAGAAAACGCAACTAATATCTAATAAATTCTAAGATTGCATTTCAGATAAAAACTTTCAAATAAAATATCAGCAAATAAATAAAAAATAATATAAATAAATAATATATATCAATTGTGAAATATTTTTTTTTATTTTTCCACCTTCTTCTATAAGACCTCTAAGCTCAGTCAGTAATTTTTTTTTGGGGCAACTGAATTTAGTCCATAAAGTTCCAATAGGAGCTGAAAAAGGGTGCCCTTTTAGTTCTATGGACTATTATATAATGCTTATATGATTGCAAGAAATGATTATGAGAAGCTTCTTTGGATGATTATAGGGGCAAAGCTGTTTAGTCTACAAAAACGAAAAATTTATACATATTTAAAGAAAATAAGGGAAGGAGAAATGTCAAGAGGTCAAAACATAACAGTTAATCTAGAATCTCAACAAAAGTATGTACAGTCAAAAAGAGAGAAAACAAAATAAAAATAAGAAAAAGTAAAGGAGCTTCATTATCGTCTATTCCAGTTTTAGTACATTAAACCATATTTTTTGTTCTTTAAAAGTTGTAGCAAAATGCTTTTACAGATTTAAGATTCTGATATTCTGGTTTAATTTTTGTATTCCTGAAACCATACAAATATCCTTCATTTATGGTAGAATTATATGGTTTAATTATATGGATATTTCATGAATAAATTAATTTTTTCGGGCTTATTTGGGAAAAGTACCTAACCTTTGTTTTTTTCTTAATTTCTCAAAAACTACTAAATATTTTTACATTTTCTTTTCGATAATGGACTAAAAATTGATGAGGACATTGAATATTGGACACAAAGATAGCACTTGATTACGTACAATTTTGAAAAATATTGACTTAAAACAAAAAGAATCATAATGTTGGTTTTATTAGACTTTGAAATTTAATTTCTCAAAAACTATTTGCTTAAAAAACTTGATTTAAAAAGCAAATGCAAGAAGGGAGTATTAGCTTACAAAAACTAATACACATTATTAGATATGATTTCGTTGAATTTAAATGTTTTTTTTTTTTTTGCATTTAAAGACAATGTTTCAGAAACTGCCTCCCTTGCCTCAGGGAGCGGAGATACTACCCTCCCCCCCAAGAACCACACCCTAAAATACTCCACTCATGTCCGGGCCACCCTGGATATTAAAATATATTTTGTTCAGTGTACAGAACTCGTAGTTGCAAACTCAGAAAAAATCAGTTATGCACCGTAATTTAAAATGAAGTATATTGTTTTTGCTGCTCTACTGTAAATTTTGTATATTGAACTTTTTCAGTTTTTACACATTTATGAGACCCCATATTTCTGGTTTTGAACTTCGAAGACAAGACAACGACTTTCAATGAGCCTTAAGAATCATATAAAGCTATTTGTTAGGCAAGTTTGTTCTGGAAACTAATTATACTTTTCCAGATCCAATAAATAACCAGAATATACTCCCTGACGTTTCACTCTTATCTTACTTAATAACAAAAATCCAATCCCTTAAAGACCAATTATGTCAGCCATGAGTAATAAAGCTCTCTAAGAACTCCCATATTTTTAGTAACCTGACTCCATTATTCTTTGAATATACGGAAGAGCTAAGCTCAAAACACCATACCAGTTCAGCTTATTGACATTTTCCATCTCACTATAAAGAAGTCAAGAAGTACTTCCACAAAACCAGCTGAACAATAAAGTCAGTCGACCATTGCAAACCCCAAACATATAAGTCAATTAGTCAGGCCAAAGTAAAAATCCATTATCCCTTCCCACCAAACGTAAATATAATAGTACCTTACTATACTTATGTCCTAAGATATATAGGTACAACTCGAAAAAAACCATTGATGGTATACAACAACAACAACAAAAAATCAGGAGAAAAGCTTTCCCTTCTATTCCATATGGATACTAATTAACTTAATGGTCAGATGAAATGATAAAAACCATATACATAAAAGACCAAATTCCTTAAAATACAAAATCATTATACCAGGCGCTTCCATTTAAGACCCATGCAAAGACTGATATCATCATTAACGATGGCACATTCCATGAAACATATTTCTTTCCTCTGCTAAAATTCTTTACTCTTTTTTTGTTCAAGGTACAGGGATATAACTATAGTGCCATAGATACGGACTCATTCTGACTTACAGCTTTCTTTCGTTTATTTGATTTTTATCAACTCATCATCATTTTCAATTGAGAAGACGGAACACGTAAAAGATCCTCTTACGCTATTGTGCAGGACTATATTAATGTGTAACATTTTGTTTGAATCTTGGAGAAGACTGTCGGTATGTGGATAGGTATTTGAAAATACCACTCGTTTAAGGACTTGAAAACTCGAAAAGGTAAATAATTTTCAAAAAGGGAACATTTTTACTCAACTTTTACGGTAGCAGCGCCATCAGATTCAGACAGTAAAAAATGATGTTGGGCTATGGAAGCAAGATATGAGTATAGAGTATGTATTGTATACCTACTTAACCTACTAAGAACATTATAATATGGCAAATGAAGCACATAATTTTGGCTTTTAATTGTTTTTTTTTTTTAATAACCCATACTTTAATGTTACATAATGTTTTTTTTACTATCCATTTGTTAGAACCTACGTCGTTTATATTTTGCGGTGTTCATAAAAAGGGTAGAAGCTATCTGCAAGTGTTTGAAACTTAGGTAGAACATAAGTTCAAGCCGCTAGGGATGATTTGTAAAGTTAAAAAATGAACCAAATAGGGATAAGCTAAAGGGATGAGACTAAATTTAGGGAAAAGCTGAGGGATGTTTAAAGTATTTTACTTTGTAGGGTCGGGTGGGGGAGATTCGACACATTTTCTGAAGATAGTGTATAGCTTTTATTTTAAATAACTATCACAACAAAAACATTAATGTTAAAAAAAGAAACATATACAAACATATACAAGAAACCTGTGCGTAACAAGCTCATGAAGTTTAATATCAATTATCTTAAGTAGAGTAATATCGACACAATTCCAAATCATGACAGAAATTTGGTAATTAATGATTACTGATTAAAATTTGGTGGGTTCACTGGTCAAGTTTTCATATTCATACATATTTTAGATCTCATTACTTTTTTTGGCTGACTTTTTACGCACAGGTTTCTTGTACACATAAGAACTTGGCTCTTTTTTTACATTTATGTTTTTGTTGTGATATATATCACAGAAAACAGCTGTTCTCTGAAAAAAACTTTACTTTAACTTTTCAAAGAATTTTATCTCAATATTTCAAATTAAACCTAATGTACTGAAATAAAATAGATTTCAGATACCTTGAGTTGTTTTTGCATCAACTGACGTCAGCTGTTTTTCACAAGGGATTACAATAACCAAAACAAATCCAGATCACTAAAAATACGCAGCCGAACCCGCCCCTTGTTACAATTTTGCTCGAGAATTAATGTGCCGGACAGTTATTTCACGCGCTTAATTTTGGCAGATGACCGCTGTACGAAAATTTGATTTTAAGGTGGAGCTGCGTCCCTTACGGCTAAAATGCTTGGCTTAATCATAAGGCTTAGCTAAATTTTTGGAGAAAGTTTCGAATGGGAGTGAAATTTTAGCTCGATCTCCGTACTATTGAAATTCAAAAGTCTTTAAGACTTAAAACACGTTGACTGCCACTGCCATGTGACTCACCGGTGGGTCACGAAAAAGATTGACAGGAGGCCATGTGACCCACACGTAATGTATTTTGAATTGAATGAATGTTTTTTTTCGTGGCTTGCTGGTGGTATAATTTTTGTTCTTCTCTGGCACCTAGTAAAAAATCCAGCCTCTGAAGATATTATCTTTTTGTATAACGGCAGTCAACGCGTTAACACAGTCCAAGTACATAGCTTATAACCATTTTGATTGAAATAAATACCTCAAAATGACGATTGTGCCCCATGGGTGGGATTGAAAATTATAATTGAATCGTTAAGTGGAAGAACAGTACAAGTACAAAATGTTAGTTTTGAGAAAAACAGAAATAACTATTTCACAGAAAAACGAGTTCCTCAATATTTTCATGAAAGAATAATTCATAAAAGTGTATAGAGAAAAGTAGTATTGAGACGGAAAGACACTTTTCTTGTACTGTTCTTTCACTCAATATGAAAAAAGCACGGATACAATTTTGGTTCACTGTTTTATTGTTTTTATAAATCTTCATAAACAAAAAATGACAGTTCTTTGAGTAATTCTATTAGCTTGGAGCATCATATTGGTTGTTTTTCATGACATAATGTATACGGCAGTAAAACTCCAAGGCTTCTCCAGATAATATTTTGCATTATTTTCTTAATTTATAAATTTTTGAATTTATTTTTTATGCATTGAAAATGGTTAGTTAAATCTTGCAGTTAGTATTTAATTTGTTTAATTATTGTTTGGTTTAAGTAATTCAGTAATTTAAGTAGGAACACAACATCCTATGAAATAGGTTGTTCTAATATAGTCAGATATTCAGTGCAAAACGTAAAGTCCCATACAAATTGATACAACGGAAGTATAAACCAAATTGTATTTGTCAAATGGTTTACCAGTCTTTCAATAAAACCTGTCGTGTGTGTCATGTCATCAATAATTTTTGTTAATAATATTGTAACTGATTGCTTCAACAATTGAGCATTAACTCCAGTAAGCAGTGATTGAGTGAAAGAACAGTATAAATCCCAGGATTTGTACTGTTCTTCCACTCAGTCAGCGATCATAGTAGTGTCGTTAAGTATGAATTCGACTTTCAAATGTATTGTCATTTTGCTGATTTGAAGGCGTACGTAAGCAGAACATTTTGGCATTTTCAGCTCATAATTCAATTTTTGGCACTTGTACTGTTCAATTATATTCTACAATAACATGGGACACTCCTTGGTAGTAAGTGCCCCATACGCTCTCATTGAAAGTGCCCCATACATTATTTTAATAAAAAAAAATATTTCTTACAAAACTTATGAACAAAATTTTTTAAAGAGTAAAATAAATCTCACATTGATATCAAACACTCACACTTGAATTCAGCAGCCATTAAATTCCGTTAAAAGAAAAGAAAATATCATTTACTTCATGTACAAGAAAAATTACCCAAAATCACTATAAAATCTAAAACCTGGGTGTATCCACCACATTTTTTGAAGAAGAACTTCCAAAATGTATATTCAATTATAGATTGTAGTGCAACCCACATTCTCATTGAAAGTTTAATTTAAAAACTATCTGTCTTTCGATATTAATGGTGAAATTGAAGCGCCTGACTTGTTAGCCCGTGTAGGCATTAACTCCCATGGAGGATCCCACCACCTGCGAAGATTTGAACTTTTTCACTTTTTTTTCAAACTATGGTACACATGAAGCTCTCAATCACATGCGCACGCTTTTTAACTTGAACGCCTCATTTGTTGATTTTAACATGAGTAAAATAGGATTAAAAACATTATTTCGAACCAGTGCCAGTGCTCCATTCTCGTTCATGTATTAATATTTTAACTTTATATGCTTAATTTAAATGTTTTTTACTATACCTAATTTTGTATTTATATTATGTTAATTGTTTTTATTTATGTATGTGCTTGTGTTGCTTAATTCTACTTACCACTAACACATGTACTCATGACGAGCCTCTGAATGTAGAATGCAGCTTGCACTAAACTCACTACAACAAAGAATCTGAAGTGTAAAAATAATTGTTATCAAAGTCAAAAGTGCCCCACCCTACCCTACATGAAAATATCCTGTTGAAATGATTATAAAATATTTTTAACTTTTCAAAATTTATCACAAGGAGATGTCTCATGTTCCCATTATCTATTGTTATATACAGAGATAAAACAGAATTGGCTATTAAATACCAGCTACTCGCTTAAATTAATTTTTACTACAGAGGTGATACATTTTTTATGATGACACCTTCTCTGTTTTTTGCAGTAAATGATGTTTCAATGATCACAACATAGTTCTTAAGTTAAAGTAATAAATAAATTAATTAAAAAACTGAAAAAATAATTTAAAAAATTAATTAAAAAACTGAAAAAATAAATGCTGCCAAGCAACAAAACTATTAAGAAATTTGACGTCAATTTATCTATTTACTACTAAAAACATGTACTCAAGATCAATGTAGACGAAATGCTCTATTTTTCAACGGTAGAGAGTTATCCTCTTTCATGTCCAACAGTCATGCGTTGGATACAGGAGGGGTAATGGCTGCAATTGCCTCCCATGGCTGCAATGAAATGTAATCAGAAAATGTTTTTTCGTTCTAAGTTTAGAAAAATTTATTCTTGGCAGTCATTTTGAACTTTCTATAATGTTTTTTTGGCAGAAACATATTTGATTCGAAGCACATTTAGATTGTTGTGTATAGGCCCAACTATAATAGGCACAAGAAAACATAAGCTAAACTATGCTTATGTGTAGTTGGTCAACAATAATGGAGGGGTTCTACAATTCTATGACGAGCCCGAACTACGGAGAACATGGAGGACTACTCTTTGGATGATTTGTCAGGAAGCATAAGCAGAAACTGGATCCTGAAAACTATATAAAAAATAATAACAAATTTAATATTTGATTAATTAACAAATTTTTGTAGAATGCACGTTAAAAAGTTATACGAAATTATTTCGTAGTGATTTTACGCAATATTTTTTTTGGGTGCAAACTTTGCCAACTATATAATGTTTGTCAATAATTTAATGGAAAATATCAGTGTGGCCTTCCGCCATTGAGCAAACACCATTTATTTACATTATGATGATTACAAATACTAGCTGACCTTTAATGACCTTCAAAATGCCATGCTTGTTTTCTTTTAATTACCAAATGATGTGCAAGCTTTTTTTTGTTACCTTGCAAATAACTTCAAATTAAAGTTTTAATTGAGCTCTACTCCATGGTACTGCATTTCGCCCAGGTACAACAGTTGGGCTCATCAGTTAGATGCTGCTGTGTGATGCTTCTAGGACGCAAATTTTGATCAGTGTTTACCGCGACATTTAAAGCAATTCACAGCATGAACATCAAATTGGGCGATCTTATTTACCAATTCACGTCACCGCCACGAGAAATAACCCCCTGCCATCAAATCGAGTACGCGCGCCAATTTTTCATGGTGGCATCAGATGTGTGACCAAAAAGTTTGCTTATCATCGATTGGTTGAGGTCTCCATTGACTGAATTAACGGAATTGACTCTCTCGGGTTCTCCTGCACATTCTATTGGACATGTTAGCTAAGGTTAGGTTAGAAGGGGTGATGATGTGGTGGCCCACATCACCTCATTCAGATCTCAATAGATCCATTGTGCTCCCCAGGTTCAGAAAAATGTGGGTAAAGGAAGAGAAAAGGGAAGGGAGTTATTGGTAATCTTAGGAATGGGGTGCCTCTCTGAACCATCCTGAACCCTGAGTGAATTTTAGGTTGCTTTTAAGTGGCAAAAAAAAGATACCAAAAATAGTTTTAACTGCGGCAGTTCAAACAAGAGGAGCTATGATAGTTAAGTGGGAGAGTCTTGCCGCAACAAGTGGCATTGATTTAGCTATAGTACCTATCGAGTTTCGAGTAGCCGTCTCTATTTAAAAGGAAGTTCAATGCTTACTAATGGTGAATTCTATTTTTTCTTGTTCCAGTGGCTTAAGTACCCAAAGTGCATGGTCGTAGCCAGGCCTACGCTAGGGTGATCTCAGCTCACCCAAAAATATGTTAAGCTCATCCAAAAAAATTCAGAGATATTTTAAGATTTTCCAAGTTTTCATTTTGGACCAAAATATTTGTTTGCTTTGAAATTAAACTTAAAGTGTATGCAAAAATATCAACCTGCCCTTTTATACCACACACTTTGATATCTTCGTCAGTAAACCGGAGACTCCACAGTTTATTGCTCTATTTATGTTTGTGTGTGTTCATGTTGTCAGTCACTTGATCTGTTATTATTCAGTCAAAAGTGTGCTGCTGCGATTATGGAAAATTATGGAATACACAAAGCACATGAATTCAACAATAGCCTTTTTAGACTTTAAACTCATTGGTTTCCCCTTGTGTTCCAGCTTAAACTAAAAAGGACTTTAAGATTCTGTTAACGTTTTGTAAGAACTGTCAAATATAGAACAAATGAACAAATAAATAAGCAAAAATAAAAGTAGGTTTCTTATCTTACGTCCTTTTTGAATGGCAATCAGGAAGACTGATTCGATACGATTGTGAAATCAGATCAAAAAGCATTTTTTCTTCTTTTCAGGGCAAGAACTGTCACTGTGGCATCAATAGGAAAGGCCCTTGAATGAAGTTGGTTTCAGTTAAATTTTGACACTAAATATTTAATTTTATTTTCAAAAACTTCGCTGATTCAAAAAACTGAGGATTTTGCCGTTTGTGAATGAAAAATGAAAGAATGAAAGCATTGTATTGCTATTTGTCAAATAATTCTATTGAGTATTTTCAGAAATGCTTTAACATCTTTTCAGTACCAGCACCAGGTACCTAATCCCTATATGAAAGTTTCTACCTTTTACCGGGAAATACACATACTTGTTATAGGCACCTTATACCTACCTATTATTTTAGTAAAAAAGCTATTTTTTGTAGACATCAATATGATTTTCCCTTAAAAAATGTGAGCTCACCCAAAACAGCCGTCAGGTCACCCATACGTTTGATCCTGGCTACGGTCGTGCCAGAGAGGGTACTGTTTGGCTCGGTTCAAGTGATGAACCGCATTTGGGCAATTCATCTGCCAATTCATTTCCATTAATATCACTATGTCCCGGGACCCACTGAAGGGTGACCGTGACTGAGTTTGATCCGCCAAGCGATCTTAATTCACTACGGCAGCGATCAACCAGATTTGACTTTGTGACGATTGATGAAATTACCCTGATTATTACTTGACTGTATATGAAGAAGTCAATGCTTTATTTATCAGTTCACATGGGAATAGCTGAGAAGAGGCCTGAACCTACCCCATTTCCGTTTTAGAACCGTATGTAAAGACCGAAACATGATTTGCGTTTAAGACCCGGTTTTCCTCCCAAAATTCCTTATGTCTGTATGTACAAATGGGTTCAAATCTATGTATCGTATCAATAAAGTTCATTATGTTTATATTAAGTTCAGTTCAACTTACATGAATTTTTCAACGAAAATCCACTGTAAACTATATCCAACAAGGTTAGAATTCCTAATCATTAAGCTGGAAGTTTTTTTGCCCTGGGCCAGGCATAGTTTCTATATAAGAAGGTTTTATAATACAAATTCTATATACTACTGAAATAAATCAGCCAAGTAGAAGACTTAGCATTAAGGATTGGACTTGTTGAATTATTGATTCAAAATAGCTTTTTATGACCTTTAGTCCTATAAATTGGCGTTTCGTTCGGCTTACTCACTTGAACTCATCAGTGACATAGTGAGGGCTTTGTCATACGCAATTTATATTTATGCCTGGCCCAGGGCAAAAAAACTTCCAGCTTAATGATTAGGAATTCTAATCTTGTTGGATATAGTTTACAGTGGATTTTCGTTGAAAAATTCATGTAAGTTGAACTGAACTTAATATAAATTGCGTATGACAAAGCCCTCACTATGTCACTGATGAGTTCAAGTGAGTAAGCCGAACGAAACGCCAATTTATAGGACTAAAGGCCATAAAAAGCTATTTTGAATCAATAATTCAACAAGTCCAATCCTTAATGCTAAGTCTTCTACTTGGCTGATTTATTTCAGTAGTATATAGAATTTGTATTATAAAACCTTCTTATATAGAAACTATGCCTGGCCCAGGGCAAAAAAACTTCCAGCTTAATGATTAGGAATTCTAATCTTGTTGGATATAGTTTACAGTGGATTTTCGTTGAAAAATTCATGTAAGTTGAACTGAACTTAATATAAATTGCGTATGACAAAGCCCTCACTATGTCACTGATGAGTTCAAGTGAGTAAGCCGAACGAAACGCCAATTTATAGGACTAAAGGCCATAAAAAGCTATTTTGAATCAATAATTCAACAAGTCCAATCCTTAATGCTAAGTCTTCTACTTGGATGATTTATTTCAGTAGTATATAGAATTTGTATTATAAAACCTTCTTATATAGAAACTATGCCTGGCCCAGGGCAAAAAAACTTCCAGCTTAATGATTAGGAATTCTAACCTTGTTGGATATAGTTTACAGTGGATTTTCGTTGAAAAATTCATGTAAGTTGAACTGAACTTAATATAAATTGCGTATGACAAAGCCCTCACTATGTCACTGATGAGTTCAAGTGAGTAAGCCGAACGAAACGCCAATTTGTAGGACTAAAGGCCATAAAAAGCTATTTTGAATCAATAATTCAACAAGTCCAATCCTTAATGCTAAGTCTTCTACTTGGCTGATTTATTTCAGTAGTATATAGAATTTGTATTATAAAACCTTCTTATATAGAAACTATGCCTGGCCCAGGGCAAAAAAACTTCCAGCTTAATGATTAGGAATTCTAATCTTGTTGGATATAGTTTACAGTGGATTTTCGTTGAAAAATTCATGTAAGTTGAACTGAACTTAATATAAATTGCGTATGACAAAGCCCTCACTATGTCACTGATGAGTTCAAGTGAGTAAGGCGAACGAAACGCCAATTTATAGGACTAAAGGCCATAAAAAGCTATTTTGAATCAATAATTCAACAAGTCCAATCCTTAATGCTAAGTCTTCTACTTGGCTGATTTATTTCAGTAGTATATAGAATTTGTATTATAAAACCTTCTTATATAGAAACTATGCCTGGCCCAGGGCAAAAAAACTTCCAGCTTAATGATTAGGAATTCTAACCTTGTTGGATATAGTTTACAGTGGATTTTCGTTGAAAAATTCATGTAAGTTGAACTGAACTTAATATAAATTGCGTATGACAAAGCCCTCACTATGTCACTGATGAGTTCAAGTGAGTAAGCCGAACGAAACGCCAATTTATAGGACTAAAGGCCATAAAAAGCTATTTTGAATCAATAATTCAACAAGTCCAATCCTTAATGCTAAGTCTTCTACTTGGCTGATTTATTTCAGTAGTATATAGAATTTGTATTATAAAACCTTCTTATATAGAAACTATGCCTGGCCCAGGGCAAAAAAACTTCCAGCTTAATGATTAGGAATTCTAATCTTGTTGGATATAGTTTACAGTGGATTTTCGTTGAAAAATTCATGTAAGTTGAACTGAACTTAATATAAATTGCGTATGACAAAGCCCTCACTATGTCACTGATGAGTTCAAGTGAGTAAGCCGAACGAAACGCCAATTTATAGGACTAAAGGCCATAAAAAGCTATTTTGAATCAATAATTCAACAAGTCCAATCCTTAATGCTAAGTCTTCTACTTGGCTGATTTATTTCAGTAGTATATAGAATTTGTATTATAAAACCTTCTTATATAGAAACTATGCCTGGCCCAGGGCAAAAAAAACTTCCAGCTTAATGATTAGGAATTCTAATCTTGTTGGATATAGTTTACAGTGGATTTTCGTTGAAAAATTCATGTAAGCTGAACTGAACTTAATATAAATTGCGTATGACAAAGCCCTCACTATGTCACTGATGAGTTCAAGTGAGTAAGCCGAACGAAACGCCAATTTATAGGACTAAAGGCCATAAAAAGCTATTTTGAATCAATAATTCAACAAGTCCAATCCTTAATGCTAAGTCTTCTACTTGGCTGATTTATTTCAGTAGTATATAGAATTTGTATTATAAAACCTTCTTATATAGAAACTATGCCTGGCCCAGGGCAAAAAAACTTCCAGCTTAATGATTAGGAATTCTAATCTTGTTGGATATAGTTTACAGTGGATTTTCGTTGAAAAATTCATGTAAGTTGAACTGAACTTAATATAAATTGCGTATGACAAAGCCCTCACTATGTCACTGATGAGTTCAAGTGAGTAAGCCGAACGAAACGCCAATTTATAGGACTAAAGGCCATAAAAAGCTATTTTGAATCAATAATTCAACAAGTCCAATCCTTAATGCTAAGTCTTCTACTTGGCTGATTTATTTCAGTAGTATATAGAATTTGTATTATAAAACCTTCTTATATAGAAACTATGCCTGGCCCAGGGCAAAAAAACTTCCAGCTTAATGATTAGGAATTCTAATCTTGTTGGATATAGTTTACAGTGGATTTTCGTTGAAAAATTCATGTAAGTTGAACTGAACTTAATATAAATTGCGTATGACAAAGCCCTCACTATGTCACTGATGAGTTCAAGTGAGTAAGCCGAACGAAACGCCAATTTATAGGACTAAAGGCCATAAAAAGCTATTTTCAATCAATAATTCAACAAGTCCAATCCTTAATGCTAAGTCTTCTACTTGGCTGATTTATTTCAGTAGTATATAGAATTTGTATTATAAAACCTTCTTATAGAAAACATAATGTTTGTACATAGTGCTCAGTTCATTGTGTGGGAACTATCAAAAGCCTAATTGCGAAATGAATATTTAATAAAAGCTTAAATTAAAGGTGTTATTTTGTCTTAAATGAAGTTCATGCAAAATTTCAGTACAAAAATCTCTAATACTAAAATCTTACAATAATTTGTCCTAAAAACTTTAAATATGTATACGTAAGTTCACATTTAAATGCTCTTAATTTCGATATAAAAATCCGACACAATGCTGGTTTATCTTTTTTTAAATGCATTAGGGAGCGATCAACAACCAACTAACACAATTGGAAAACCATTTAGTTGGGAGTTCAAAAAGAGGACCAGTGCACAATTTCTTACTTGCATAATTCGTTGATTACACGTATGTAACTGTAATATGCAATACACTACTTGTAGAAATTCACTTGTACCCACAAGTATACTGATACTCTTAGCTATTCACTTTCACTTAGAATTTGACAAGCGCACTGGAATATTCTTAGTTTGAAAGTATGCTAAAACTTAAAATGCGCTTATAGTCTATGTACTTATGTGCTGAACACCAAGTTTATATATATGATAGATTAGATTCTGTGCCAACCTTCTAACGCCTTTCACAGCCCAAACTCATATTACTCTAAGAGAACAGATTCTTCTATTTATACTCATTTTGAATGACATTTCATACAAATATTATTCAATGTCCCTACGATAATTTTCAAAGTGATCGTATACAGTTGTGTAGACTGTAGAGTACTTTTCAACTACGTATTAAAATATGTATATTTATTTTTATTTATTTTATATAAATCTTGAACCGAGTAATGCTTTTGAGTGTTCGAAAATAAAAACTTTTTTTGTCTCAATTCAATCCAATTTTGAGATCCATTCACACAACACAACTTATTGAGCATATAACATTCCATCTGCAAAAAATTTCGTATTTGTATGTATATTATGATTATGATCTTGATAAAATTATTTAACAATGGCTAAAAGTCTTTCATCTAATTTAAATAATGTTTCATTGGTTACTCCTTTTTGTTTTTTTGATAGAGAAATTTATAAAAGTGTATTTCACTCAGTTTCTTATAAAGATAGTTTTTTTATTGTTCATCAGAATATTAGAAGTTTGCGAAAAAATTTTGATTTATTTTTAACTCATTTTGATTCATTCGTTAATAAGCCTGACATTATCTTCCTTACTGAAATTTGGATTTATGAGCATGAACAAAATTTTTTTTATATTCCCGGTTATGTGTTTCATGCTAAGTGTAATAATACTTATGCATCTGGTGGTACTGCTGTCTTTTTTAAAGAAAGTCTAAACTGTGAGTATATAAACACAGATCTTTTAAGCTCGGATATGATAAAGATTTCTTTCACTATCAATTCTGTTAAACTAGTTTTTATGTGTTTTTATAGATTTCATCATGTAAGTGAAGATGTCTTTGTTACAGAGCTCTCATCTATTTTAAATGGTACCAATGCTAAAAATTTGTTTATTGTGGGTGATATCAATATTGATATTTTAAATGAATCTTTGTCAGTAGATAACTACCTAGCGCTGATGGCATCAAATGGCCTTGAATCTTGCATTAATGAGCCAACTCGAATAACTCCTACATCAAAAACTTGCATTGATCATATTTTTTCTAGAATTGATCTTAAAGCTAGCTTTATTCTCATAAGCTCATTATCTGATTTGAAGATTACTGATCATTGCATGACCTGTCTTTTTTTCAATTTTGAAGATAAACTACATTGTAACGTCCGTAATTAAATTTCTGTTAATCAATCTATAAAGATTAACTTTGAAAGCCTAAACTCATGTTTGATTTTTGAAAATTGGTATGGTATTTTATCTGCGTGTGATCCTTCTGTTGCTTTTGAACTTTTTATTTCAATTTTGCATGGCTATGTTAATGAAAGCTCAGAAGTGTTTCGGAATAGAAAAGTTAAGCTTAAAAAACTTAAACCATGGATGTCCAATTTCCTACTAAAAAAAATTAATAAGAAGAATTCATTAAGACTTAAGTGTATGAAGCACCCTAATAATATTATCCTTCGCAATAATTATGATTTATTATGTAAAGAGATAAGTATTGAAGTTCCCATCTGTAAAGAAAACTATTATATGAATAAGTTCCACAAAGCACAAGGAAACTCTAGAAAAGAATGGGGATTAGTAAATGAATTATTTAATCGAAGATCAGCTTTTGATGTTCCTCAAAGTTTATCGTGCGGAAATTTGATAATAAGCAATCATTCCGAAATGGCAAAGCTTTTTAATGATTACTTTTCAGAGATACCGATAAAAACGCTTTGTGATGCAGGGTTTAATAATTCTTCTTATAAATGCACTGATAATTGTTTCAATGATGTATTTATACCTTGTAGCTTTTATTTTGAGCCTATTTCTTCTTTTGAAGTATTTTAAACCATAAATGCTCTGGACAACTCAGATTCCTTTACATTCAATAGCTTTTCGAATAATTTTACCAAAAACGTCTGCTTCAATATAGTAGATATCTTAACCCACTTATTTAATCAATGTGTTTTTGAATGGACTTTTCCGGATTGTTTGAAAATAGCTGAGGTTATTCCTATTTTTAAAAAAGGCGATAAAAAGTGTATTAAAAATTATAGGCCTATCTCTCTTCTATCGGTTTTCTCAAAAATTTTTGAGAAAGTTATTAAAACTAAAATACTAACTTATCTTTATTCTAATTCGTTTTTTAGTCCAATGCAATACGGTTTTAGAGCCAAAAATTCAACTGAAGATGCTTTACTTAACTTTTGCTCTAATGTATATAATAGTATGGACAGAAAAAAGTACACAGCTGCTCTTTTCATTGATATAACTAAGGCTTTCGATACGGTCGACCATGACATTTTACTAAGAAAATTAGAGAAAGCTGGTTTCAGGGGTTTTATTCTCGATTGGTTTTCTTCGTTTCTTAATAATAGAAAACAAATAGTTAGGATAGGTAAACATTTTATTGAAAGTCGCAACATAGACATAGGTGTTCCTCAAGGATCAGTCCTCGGTCCGATTTTATTCCTTGTCTATATTAACTCAATTTTCAGTTTAAATTTGAAAGGAACTAAAACAGGCTTTGCTGACGATATAGCTTGTGTTTATTCCAGTTCATCTTTAGTAGACCTGATTTCAGACATAAATCATGATTTGGAATTATTAAGACATTGGTTTGCGACGCACAAACTTGTTTTGAGTGAAAAAACAAAAATTATGTTTTTTAATCTACCCTTTCTTGAGGATCATTCTCCTGTTCTTATTCTGCACAGCATTGACTGTAATAACTCTTCCATTTATAGTTCTACTTGTAATAGTTTTAACAAATCTAACGGTACTGACCTAAACTTAGTTTGTTCTTCGAAGTGTATCCGTATTAAAAATGTGACTGAATTTAAATATCTTGGTTTAACAATTGACAGTAAAATGAATTGGAAACCTCATACACAAGTACTTAAGAATTACTTACGTTCAACCACATACATATTTTTTCACTTAGGAAAACTTTGCTGCCGGAGACTACAAGAAAGTCTCTATTATGGTCTAGTTCAATCTAAGCTGCAATATGGTATTGTTTGTTGGGGTGGTACCTATAAAAACTACCTTCAACCCTTGTTAATAACCCAAAAGCATATCTTAAGAAACATTTGGAAGAAAAGAAGACTTGATCATAGTTTTTCGTTGTTTGCTAGCTCTGGAATACTCCCCCTAAAACATCTTTACTTCTATAAAGTGTTAAAAATATTCTATTTACGAAGTGGTTTTCAGTATACTTCTATTAACGCATTGCGCAGTAGCGAAAGAAATCTGGCGTTCATTCCTCCACACAATTCGCAACACTTTTTTAATTTTTATACATCAGTAGCCCCAAGACTGTTTAATATTTTACCCTCAAATATTCGTTCTATTGGCTCAGTATACTCTTTTAAAATGAAGGTTAAAGAATGGCTTTTTAACTATGATTTCAATGAAATTCATGGCATACTCAGAATATTAGTTTGAATTTTTTTTCTTATATTAATGAATCGTATTAGATATCTAATCTTTTAATTTTTTATTTTTGTTATTTATTCGACATTTTACCCCACAACATTTGTTGAATTAATTTTGTAAATTTTTGAAACTTTTAAGATTTTTTAATATATTGCTCGATACTCTCGACACTTGTCGCAAGGCAACAGATTGTATCTTAAATTATTTCTTTTTATTTTTAATACTGTAAACTTTTCTATAAATACTTATATATTTCATGAATTTATAATTGCATTAATTTTTATATTTAAGTTGAAAATTGTATCTATTTTATAAAAGAGAAGAAATAAATAAACTTAACTAACTTAACTAACTAACTAATACTACAAATTGGCGTTTCGTTCGGCTTACTCACTTGAACTCATCAGTAACATAGTGAGGGCTTTGTCATACGCAATTTGTTTTAAGTTCAGTTCAACTTACATGAATTTTTCAACGAAAATCCACTGTAAACTATATCCAACAAGATTAGAATTCCCAATCATTAAGCTGGAAGTTTTTTTGCCCGGGGCCAGGCATAGTTTCTATATAACGGCCATTCCAAAAATTTCGAAACCAAGCAACTCAATTTCAAATTAAGGAAAAAAATATATTTAAATATGCCAATATTTACAATATATATTAGAGTTAACGAAAAATTTGTAAATATAAAAATTTTACTTGTTGTTGTAAAATAGGCAAGTGATCAAAAAAGCTCATACTTTATCTTCCGTATCTGGGTATTTTTCGGCATTTTTGCCGCTATCAGTTCTCTATTAATTGTGATGCAAATGGCGATGTGCAGTTAGGTTTTTATAAGTGTTTTCAATACACTACTTAAATTCGGAACTATTTTTCTGATAGGAGTGCTGTAAAAATAGTATTACTCCTCAAAATGACTGAACATTTCATGTCTTCTCCGTTACCGAAAAATGACTAAAGTTGGTATAAATGGTGAACTATATTAGTGTTTGTAAAATTATTCCGCATACAAAACTAGATTTGAAAAAGGATTATGCTGGATTTTTTATAGATTTTTAAATCATTTCTTACTGTCTAAAACAGGGTAACGGAGAAGACAAAATTGCACTTTCTCATCCAAATTTCAACGACTCACAGGAACTTTTTTTTTTAAAGTCTGAATTTCTTTGATCCCCTTGCTTAAAATAGATCAAGGTAAATAAATAAAATATGTGTTAAATTTCATTGAAATCGGTTGACGTTTACACGTGCTAGCGAGCACTTGAAGTTTTTCATATAAAAAAACATGGTGTTTTGACAGTCTTTTACTCAAAGGGTCCGCAAAAGTGTAAACGTTGATGGAAAAACTTTAAACTTGGCAAATATGCTAACTACCATAAGGAGTATACAAATATATTTTTTTTTATTTTTGTAAACAACAGTTACTCCATTTAAAATAGCAACAAATGCACAAAAACAACGATTTTTAATTAAATTTTTTGATGGGGTTAATATTATGCAAAACTATTGAATATATTTTTTTTTGAAACTCCTAACAGTAGTTAATTTATGTGCCAAGTTTAAAGATTTTCCATCAACTTTTACAATTTTGCTGATATTTTGAGTAAAAACTGTGAAAACCCCATGTGTTTTGAATGAAAAATTTCAAGTGCTCGCTAGCATGTGTTAACGCTAACCGATTTCAATGAAATTTTACACACATTTTTTCGATTGCCTGAATCACTTTTATCATTGATGAGAATAATTTTAAAAATACGAATTTCAATATAACTGCACAACAAATAAATCTTTAATCGTACGTGTCTTCTCCGTTACCATTAGCTGTCTTCTCCGGTTTTTGATAAATGTTGGTTTTATGAAAGTGTGCAAAAAAAATCAACTTCATATCTTAATGGACGGCGCAGAATTTTAAACTTCAAGGCAATGGTCAAAAATCTCTAAATTGTACGTGTCTTCTCCGTTACCGTCTATTTTTTTTTTTGAATAAACTTACTAAATTTCATAATTTTTTGGTGAAACTTCTGTGTCGTGTAATTTGTGATGAATTCTTAAAAACCACTGAGTTTCATAAAAAAATATTAATTTCTTAACAAGAAAAACCTTACTACAAGTGTCCGATTGTCTTCTCCGTTACTTTGGAATGGCCGATAAGAAGGTTTTATAATACCAATTCTATATACTACTGAAATAAATCAGCCAAGTAGAAGACTCAGCATTAGGGATTGGACTTGTTGAATTATTGATTCAAAATAGCTTTTTATGGCCTTTAGTCCTACAAATTGGCGTTTCGTTCGGCTTACTCACTTGAACTCATCAGTGTCATAGTGAGGGCTTTGTCATACGCAATTTGTTTTAAGTTCAGTTCAACTCACATGAATTTTTCAACGAAAATCCACTGTAAACTATATCCAACAAGATTAGAATTCCTAATCATTAAGCTGGAAGTTTTTTTTGCCCGGGGCCAGGCATAGTATCTATATAAGAAGGTTTTATAATACAAATTCTATATACTACTGAAATAAATCAGCCAAGTAGAAGACTTAGCATTAAGGATTGGACTTGTTGAATTATTGATTCAAAATAGCTTTTTATGGCCTTTAGTCCTACAAATTGGCGTTTCGTTCGGCTTACTCACTTGAACTCATCAGTGTATGTCACTGGCGAGTTCAACAAGTCCAATCCTTAATGCTAAGTGTTCTACTTGGCTGATTTATTTCAGTAGTATATAGAATTTGTATTATAAAACCTTCTTATATTATGATTAATCAATAAGTTGAAGGAAACGTGACATAATGCGTAATTAGCCTTCTGTCACTTTGTTAATTATGTTACCATTTGGCCTTATGTCACTTGCGGCCTTAATCATTAGATACAATTACATATTAAGGTTATCTTGAGAGGAAAGCCTACAAAACAAATGTCAAACTAATTTTCCTATCACTTTGTTTTGCAAAACCAAATTGTAAATAATAAACTATAGTGTTAAACGGAATCATCAGGAATCACTTACCTAACTACCTTTCAGAAAAAGTCGAAATAATGAATTAAAATTGGAGAAAATAATTAAGCTTTGCAAGCTCAGTGGTCAGAGTTACCAAATGAATTTTATGCCTTTTCTGCTGAAATATTCACATTTTCTCTTTATACTTTAATATTTTCTTTTAAATAAATTTCAAAGTAAAAATTTTGTGTAATGTGCCAAAAAATTTCTTAACATCTATCAAATAATATCTTTTTTCATATTTATATGTAATACTTACACAAAATATAACAAATATAATATTTTTCATTTGGAAAATAAATGGCAACATTTTGCAATGATTTTCACACCTTTCCACAACACATTCCACGGAATAAACAACAAATGGCGGATCAATTTCATGGCTTATTAAATGTCATGTCACCATCATTACCTTTTTTCACATTTCCTATCCAAGACCCAATGATGCATTCATTCATTGAGCATTCATGCGAACGCAAAACGCCTATGCATATAAATATCTGCTTCATGCTTCCTGCTTCGGATTTTAACTTTCCCTTGAATACTAAAAAGGTAATTGGCTTAAGGAAAGGGAAAAGTCGTTTTCTTCTCCTTGATAAAGGTGGATCTGGATAGGTATATAGGTACATCTTCTTACGTTAGTTAAGGCGTGCGTAAAAAGTATACTAAACGAGTACGGGCTGCTGAAGCTGATACCCTTCATATACCATCATGAGGCCTTGGAAAATTCAATTATCTTGTAAAAGGATAACAATGGAAAACATAACCTCATCATGTACTTACAAACTGTCTGTTCTACATACATATTACGTAACATATTTAATTACTTCAAGCGGTATACAAAGGCAAATACTGAGTTGGTAAATACGAGTAATGAAAATCTCACTCGTACTTGCATAAAACAGGGAGAAAACTCTGCTTTTTACTGCTGAGTTATGTCTTTTAAGTGTTTTTGTTTTTATTTTACTACCTGAAAATGATTGAAAAAGTTTTGGTTTCCGTTTAAAAAGGGAAACAATTCAATAAACGTATAAAATAGGTACGGGTGGAATAAGAGGGAGTTATATATCGACCACCACCATATTTTTCCAGTTAAACCCAGAAAATTATTTTTTTTTGTTTGGCATTGTATTTTATTTACAAAATAAACTAGATATTTTGTTAATAAGTTCTCAGCAAGCAAAACGGGCTCTACTTCTCAGCAAATAGGATCCGCCGACAACAAAAAAATGTGCATACATTATTTGTATTACTTTAATTTATGCAAATATTTATATATTTATTTTCTCTTTAAAAAATATTTTACCGAGGATGAAAAAAAGACCTGCCTTCATTTTGTTTAGCCAAATTAGTTTTTTTTTTAAATAAATAAATAAATAAATACGATTTTTAAGTACGAATACAAAATATTGGCATTTCGGTCAAATGTCATACATTTTGATTTTCCTTTGTAGGTATATGATTCATTATTTTTTACTTTCCATGTAGGAATCTACTTTAAGGGGCAAGTTTTGGATTCGTGCAAAACAAATAAAATGCTCATACCTGCCCTCATATTCAAGATGCGTATAGAGTTTTAAAAATTTTATAAGTATAAGGGCATCAAAATTGTGAGAGAAAAATGTTTAAGTGCATGAAATTTTATAATTAGACTAGTTGGCCTACCCCGGCTTCGCTCGGACAGACAAAAGTTTATTAACAAAACGAAATTAAAAATAAATTGAATAGTATAAACTATCAGCCTGTGAGTTTCACCCGAAAAATATTTCACCAGAAAAATATTTGTTCACCCGGTATTTTAAAGTCTATTATGAGTTCCAACCGAACAACATTCTACCCGGAAAAATTGACATTCAGAATTTGTGCATTTGTGTTGGGCGGACAATAGATTTGTTTTTGTTACCTTATTCGAACTTCGTCGTTTAAAATAAAAACAAACAAAAGAAACTACATCATCGTATTTTCCATAAATATTACATAGTAGGGGTGTCGGATTTTTGTTTTATTTTTATATTCAAAATGGGTATGGTGATGGATCTTGTAAAGGGTTTAGAAAGATGAAATTTGTTTTCTGGGAAATTTTCCAAGTCAGGAAAACCAATTACATTTGCGTCGATATGTTTTCAAAATTACTTATTTATGTTTTATTTTGGCTTTCTTTTCTCATTTGTACTGAATATCAATTTTAAAATGCTGTATTGTGCTAAGTCTCAACCAATTCGAGCATTCCATTAAGAAAAAATAATCGAAAACATCTGGAAAATCGATTTTTTTTCGGGGGGATTCAATGTAAAAAGTCATATTATGATATTTTGACAAAAAGATTTAAATGCTATTTTCATAGCAACAGGTTACAAAAATCATTATAAGTTATTGTGACCTCATATAATGTTGGTTTTTCAGACCGCTTTTTCGAATTGAGGTTTTTTAACCTAAAAACGGCCGCGGGGTCTCAAAATTCAATTTTGCAGAATGTCCCAGAACAAAAATTACTTCTTTCTAAGCCCTTTACAAGATCCACAATACCCAATTTGAATATAAGAAATACAAAAAATTCCGACACCCCTATTACATAGTTCACATTTCGTTCTTATATTAACTTAGTTCATGAGCGGCCATGTTTATCACCGTTAAATAATCGCATTTCTTGGTATATTTATTCGTGGAAATAATTTCTTAACCCGCTTCGATGGGCCCACGTGACCAGTGTACATTATAAAAAGGATAATATCTATGTATAACTGGGCCTGACTTGTTAGCCCGTGTAGGCTTTAACT